>CM077508.1:21701001-22301001 GCA_039654745.1 Houttuynia cordata
CGAGGAAATTTGATGTACCTTGGAAATCAAAGTTGTTTCTTAAGTCAAATGGACCTTGTGTCCAGTCAAGCGGTATATGCTGGCATTAACCAGTACCCAAATATTAGGTTGTATTTGATTGATTTGAAACCAATTTTGATATTTAGAATATTTTTGTTAAGGTTTTTTATTAATTTAATTCTGATGGTAAACCTGGAGTACATAACTAAGTCAATGCGTTCTGTAGTTCTTGATTTGTTTAATTGTAATTCACAAAGGTTTTAATTTACCTGCTGTATGCTGTTTGTATGATGGTGTAGTTGTTCCATCAGCTATGCCTGTAACCTGGCATCTAGAGCGTGTGGTATGCTCCTTTCCCGAAGTGTTATTGTATGTCGTAAAGTGTTGGTCATGCTGTTACTCTATTTAACCTTGCAAGCTTGACATCTTGTGGCGGGGATGTTGCCAATCCCATTTGGTATCTAACTTATCGTGCGACCCAACTCATCTTGTTTGACGTTTCATAAGTTTCATTAGTATTGAAAAATGAAACTTTTTGCCTTCGCTGGAATATTGAAAAATGATCCTTGAATACAACTTTTGAACTGAACAGTTCAACAAATTTGAAATATTTTCTCTATTCTTAGCTATTTGAATTTGATTTATGAAAGCTCGAGTTTTGTGTGCGCTGGGACTGCTGACCTATTTGTTTAGGAAGATTTTGTGCGCATTTTTCTTTGTTTGAGTTTATGTGTTGTTTAGAATTGCTTTTTGTTTTGCAATTAGTCAAAATCGATGTGCGAAAGCACGTAATATCTTAGTTATCTATACGTATATATTTGCTTCTCAAGACACTTCCTTAGAAATGCCTCTCTTCAATCAGGTTAGCATGAATATAAGTTTGAATAACAAATTGCCATGGATAGAAAATTCTTCTCAGTGGTTTATTGAGTAATGGCCTGCGCATCCATTCAACGAAGTTTCCAGTATTCTTTCATGTGCCAACAAAAACGTGGATGAGTAGTTCACGACCCCACAGTCTAGGCAGCCGACCCCTCCATGCACAGAATTCAATCGGTGGACCTTTACTGACTGTAAATGTGTGGTCTGACTAAAACTTGGGGTGGCGAAGAACTCATCCAAAAAGTGTCCACTATCATTGCAAAATGCTAGCCTGCCAGAATAGAGTTGGGCAACTTCCATTTAAACTAAGATTGCCAAATAGAAGAGCTGAAGCTTGAATTAAGCTGGGACGTTATCAGCCACACCAACCTTTCAACTTAGTAGCGAGAGGTTGGGTTGGTCTGCATGGATTGCTCAACATCATGTGCATGATTATATCTTTCTCAGTCGTTTGGCCAAGTTCAAGTGCGGCTGAAGTGTTTCATAGCTTGTGTTTTGTCAGATTTTGATGCCCTATAGTCCCTCCATCCGGGAAAAATAAGTAAGTGTGTATAAAATTGAACTTATTTCAGCCAGAGTGCACTCACAAGTAAGGGAAAACATCTGGGGCTGAGAAGAACGCTTAACTGGACCTATTTTTTCGAAAGCAGAAAAAAGTGAAGTGTACTTATTTTTGTGGGCCGAGTTAGTATTTAGTCATCTCTAGATAAACAAGTGAACAAAACGAGTGGATAATTTGATAATTTTTTCACGTATTGCAACAACTTCTCTCTCCATCAGTCATTGGCAAAATAATCATTAGAACGACTCGTCACCAATGTTTGTTTGCAAACCAATGCAGCTGATTATAATGTATTTCTATGTAATTGACTTCGTGTTTGGCTGTACCATAAAAAAGGTAAGTTTTTTTTTACAGAAAGGAGTTTGTATTTGGTTTTGTTTTAAATTGTATGCTGCCCTCGCCAAACTTGCCTGTCTCTTGTAATGCGATTGAAATTTCTGACGTGACCTTGGTGAATGTGCGCCTAGATGTGTCGAGTGCATACTAAGACTGTTCAAATTAGCTCTTCAAAGTTCAAACTCGGCCAATAAAAGGCTTCCCGGTCTAATAGGTATACATCAAATTAGGTGCATAGAAAGATATAAAACAAGAGACACAAGAATTGGAAACAAGGAAGATATTGAGGAATCTCTCTATACGCATATGCACTATACAATTATGTGGCAAAGTCTGCTCCAGTTCCATAAGCTTCATTTTCATTTTTTCCACTTCACTAAGGCGCTTTTCTAGTTAGGAAAGGGTGTCCAGTACCTGAATTTTAAATATTTTATCTTTCAATTTTTTCTCCAAATCATTGATTTTTGAAGTCCATAGGCAATCCACATCAATTGCTTCAAATGCTTTAAAATTTTCTTTTGCAGTTCGTGCAGATTCTTGCACATCATCGATGTCTATCGCAATGCCCTGCTATATATCTAGCATTTTGCGTTTTTTCCCATATGTTGAAGAGATGATCAATTAGGCCTTCAATCTCTTGCACCTTATTTTCAAAACCATTCCACTCAAGATCTGCAGGATCAGTTGGTGGTCGGCATCCTATTTCAATATCTAGCATCCTTGGAAGTTGTCCCGCTACTTGTCTTGCCTAATTTGACAGCAAAAGATGTCCCTCTGATCGCGGTCAGCAAGCCACTCTGAATCCCTGGATATAAAAAGCTTCCTGACTGACGGGCAGCAGGCGGTCGCTGGTTGCCGGATGACAACAAATCCTAGTGGAAGGTTTGTGGCGAATTGAAGAAAGTGGGGACGGTAGGAAGAAGGAGATGAGAGGAGTGAAGTAGAGAGTAGCTAGAGTAGAGAGGTTTGTTACACATTTTCTGCAAAAATTGCTCCTCTCTAGTGCAGTGCGGATCAAAATTTTTCTTATAGATGATTATATCATGTTAGAATATTAATCATACGTGAGCATCGATGGTTGCATCTTTAGAAGCTTTGTAATACCTGATCAATTTAGCAGTTTACCCAATTCTTTTCTTTTTTAAAATGAAAAATGCTTTTTTACGTCAGCTTGGATACGTGATAGCGTTACTTCAATACCAAAACACCAATGTGTTGTAGATCAAATGATCTATGGGTAATTCTATCGTAGGAAAAAGGGGAGAGAGTAGGATTAAGACTAAAAGAGACTAATATTAAACTAGCAAATAAAATTTATTTATTTCTTCGATAATGAATTAAGGAAGACCTTTTACATATTTATAGACTCTAAACCATAATCCTAATTGACATAGGAGTCTAGTCTTAAAAATTCAAATAATAAAGGAAAGCAATAACTTATTTAGAATTCCAATTGGAGTAGTAAATTAATAAGAGATCCTAACCATAATCAAATTTGCAGACCTGACCCCTAAGCCAGGTCATAACATTCCACCAACACTTCCGCATCACCTCGTCCTCAAGGTGGTCATTTTTGGCATTGAAGGCAAGAGTGTGCGAGGCTCAACTTCATCAAAATGCGTTAGGCCCACCAATACTCTGATAGGCGAATGGTTGGCTGGACTTGGGTTCATAAATAAGTGGGCCCAGTTAGGCGTAGAGTATGCATTCGAGAAAGCTTGAAACCAAGAATGGGCCACACAAGACCCCTCTGAATTTTTTTTAAAGATGTTGAACCAACCCAAGGTGTAGAGCTTGAACCAAGCCCAAATAATAGAGAAGTCTTGAACCAGCCCAACTCAGCCCATGTTGGACCAAACCAACAGAAGCCCCCGCTCTTTTGTCTTCCCCATGGAAAAAATAGACTCTTGATCATCTTACAGGAACAATGTCGGCGGAGGCGGAGTCTCAGAAGGAGGCTTCGGTGGAGGCGGAGGTGGAATCTCTAGCGGAGATGCATGCGATGGTGGTGACGGAGAAAGTGGTAGCTTTGGCGGCGGTTCTACAAGAGGCAGATTTGAACATGGCGGCTTTGGGTGGATGGCGTGAGGCTCGAGGTGGTGTAGAGCACGACCTGGAGTAGAAAGCTCGCAACTTGCTTTGTCGATGATCATGCTAGATAGAGGTGTTGGCTCGCCATTGTCAAAAAAGTGTTGGTGTTGTTGGTGATCTGGGCAAAGGCTAGGAGCAGATTTGATGGCGTCCATCGAAGCGTGTAGGAGGACATGAAGGTGGCAGCTTTAGTGGTGGTGGAGGCAAGACAGAGACTATGTCAGTGGATCTGGAGCCACCCTACTTTCGTTAGGGTTAATTGTAAACTCATTAGAAGAAGGCGACAACGTTGGCGGAGGTAGGCCAGAGGTCACCGTCGTCAGACATACCGTCGGCGGGACCAGAAGAATTCCTCTAAAGTCGATTGAGAATGCTGGTGGCAAAAGGCAGAGACGTGGCAGAAAGAGGCAACATTGCCAAGCCACACCTCACACCCCATGAAAGCAAGTAACGCTATCCATGGTCGTCCCGTGGCCGGAGATGACTCCAATGTTGATGCTGGTGGTGGGTTGCGGCAAGACCATGTAAGAATCCAACTTTCCTGCAACATGCGATGGACGGAACTTCGAGCAGCAATGGGAGTGATGAATCCAATGGCGGTGGGTCTTGCAGAGTAGGACCCATTGTGGATTCGCTCGCACAGGAAGAAGGCAAAGAGTTGTTGGTTGCACCTTGGTGACTTCAGTTGTGTCTGGCAACTCATCGATGGGCAATGGCGGCTTCACCAAGGCAACCACCGATGCCATGACAGCCATAGTGTCCAACTCATCGTTTGCGTGATCGGCGTGAATTGCTTGTGGATGTTGATTGTTAAACGTTGCCGCATCTGACCGCAGGGAATCGGCCAACAAGACTGAGGTACATAAGATATTTTTTAATGATTCTCTTTACTCAATGAAAATTTCCTCAATATCCTGTTTAAACTTGACTAAAAAGACTTCATAATCCAATGGCAGAAGCACTGGCTTTGATCTAATGTTGTAGATTAAATGATCTACGAGTAATTCCATCGTAGGAGAAAGAGGGGAAAGTGTAGGATTAGGGCTAAGAGAGACTAATGTTAAACTAGTAAATAAATTTTATTTATTTATTCGATAATGAATTATAGAATGCCCTTTAAATATTTATAGACTATAAACCATAATCCTAATTGACATAGGAGTCTAGTCCTAAGAACCAACTGATGAAGGAAAATAAAAACTTATTTATAATTTCAATTAGAGTGTGACATTAATAAGATCTCCTAACATTAATAAGATGAATAACTTCGCCTTCAAAAATGTCTCCTCCCATTTCCATCTTCCCCTCCTAGTTCTCCCCCCTTCACCAAATTCTGCAAGGAAACCGCCAAATCACCAGCTACCGATCACCATCCTCCTACCCTTCATGAGATTGCCTTAGACCACTGCCATCCCCCCCTTTCCTATACCCCTCCCATCTTCGTCCTATATTCTGCCTCGTACCTGTTTGTCAAAATGCCAATGAGGGAGTGAATGCAGTGGGAAGACTTCGCACCGTATTCTTTTGCTCACTCAGCCCCCTCTCTGCTGCGGCCCAACCAGCCCTCCTAGCTCTACCCCACCATGACTACGCCTCCTTCTTCTTGTCCTCCCTCGTGGAGTGCCCTTTTTCAGGAAAACTCATCAAAAGCCAATGCCTCCCTTCCAGATTTTCCAGAACTGCGCAACCAAACTTATGTGGACGTACCAGAGGATCTCCTTGAGGCCGAAGGGGAGCGATGGAAGTTCACCCTTGTCGGCTATCTTCTCGGCAAACGTCCCTTTTACAATGGTCTCAAAGTGGCTGTTGAACGCATGTGGAAAATGTGTGCAACTTTTGAGATTATTTCTCTTTTAGATGGGTTTTTTCTCTTCAAATTCTCCAATGAAGATGATTGCACAAGAGTTCTTGGTGCAATTTGGTCAATAGCGGGCAGACCGCTTATTCTCAAGCGTTGGAATGCAGATATGAAACCAGCACGGGAGATGCTCTCGTCTATTCCAATTTGGATAAGGTTTCCCAACCTTCCACCACAATACTGGAAATCAGAAATTCTTGGTCGGGCTGTGAGCACTATTGGAAAGCCTCTATATATGGACCAACTCACGGTTGAGCGGAAGAGATTAGCATACCCACGAATTTGTGTGGAGGTTAATGCTTCCTCAACGCTTCAAGACTCGGTCAATGTGCGCAGAACCAATGGGTCCACCTTCCTGCAACAAGTTGTTTATGAGTGGAAGCCTCCTCTATGTAATCGATGCAAAACTTTCGGACATGTAGTGACTGCTTGCACCTACTCGCAAGTTTGGGTTGCGACTGGTAGTTTTGACAGTTCAAAGCTTGTCAGCACTGCCATGGATTCCAGTCAGCTGCATGATGAGACAACAAAGAATCTAGATGGATCTCAGAGGATTCAAGCTGAGCCACTAGATAACATAACAAGGTGTGTGATCTCACAAGCACAAGCTATCCGTGCGCAGGCCTTTGGGCCAGACCCTATCTGGGGCGGATTTGGTGCATAACTTGCCAAATTTGGGAGGATCATCTAGTCAAGTCATTCAAAATCCAGGCCCGAATTTGCTCAATCAACGAACTCCTGATTTGGCATTGAATATTGACAAAATTTCTGATAATGGTAATTTGGAGTTGCCTAGCTTGGGTTCTAGGGAGGTTCCAGCACCCATGCCTCAAGTCAGTGCTACCTCTACTGTGGATTTGAGCCACATGAGGGAACAAGTACTTGTGTCCCACATTAATGAAACCACAAGTATGTTTTTGGGTTCCATTGACCCAACTATCCCTTCTGTGGTGCCTCAAACAATCAGCCCCTCCTTGGACACCTCAAATGCAATGGTAAATGAAGGTTGGACAGAGGTTAAAATGAAAAAGGGGAATCTGTATGTGGACCTTCCTCCTATGGCTGATGCTTTACATAGCAAATTTGCGCCGCTCCGAACCTCATCAGGGGGTGAGGAAGATGGCACATCTTGCTCTTCTTCATCTCTGGGACGAAGGCAACACATTGACAAGACTGTTATGACTCGAAGTGAAGTAGCTCACCTGCAAAGCCAAGAGCAAACCCAGAAAGCAACAAGACAAGGGAGGAGTAAGCCTCCCAAATCCAAATAATGGCATTGTGTACTTGGAATGTCCGTGGCCTAGGTCAACGGGCAAAAAAATCGGCTGTTGCTGATTTAGTTCGTGAGAATAATCTGGCTCTTCTGGGATTATGTGAAACAAAAATTAAAAGTCAAGCTCTTCCGAGGGTTACTTCTACTATTCTTAGAGGCTGGGACAATATTCATAATATTGAGTCCGCTCCAAGTGGACGTCTCCTTTTATTCTGGAATCCAAATATCTTACATGTCACAAAGTTATCAGAGTCATCTCAGATGGTGCATTGTCAGGTGAGATCTATTTCAGATGGATTTCTTTTTCATTTTACGTTGGTTTATGCTTCTAATTCTCTAGAGGAAAGGGCGACTCTATGGCATGATTTAATAAACATCAAGAGCACTTTGTCAGACCCATGGTTATTGATGGGAGATTTTAATGCCATTATGTCGGAGGGAGAAAAACTTGGAGGTAATGTTGTTCCCCTAAGACACCTTAACCAATTTAATGACTTCTTATTTATATCTGAGTTAGTGGATATCCCATCTTCTAAATTGTATACATGGAGTAATCATCAAGATACTGAAAGATTAGTCATGTGCCGTTTAGACAGGGGGTTGTGTAACACTGCCTGGCTCACAAAATTTACAAATTCAGTTGTTCAGTGTCTCACTCCTGGTTTGTCTGATCACTGCCCTATTGTGTTTAATCTCAAGAAGTCGTTCCCTCAAGGGCCTAAACCCTTCCGGTTTTTTAATATGTGGCTTCAAGATGATTCATTGAGAGAGGTTATTACTAATGCATGGTCTCTGCATATTAGGGGTCGGCCCCTCCTTATCTTGTTCAAAAAGTTGCAGAAGGTTAAACGTGATGTTAAAATCTGGAATATTGATCATTTTGGCAATGTCCAGCAGCGGTTGAAAACAGCAAAAAATAAACTGGCTCATGCCCAACGTTCATTAAATGATGATCCCACTAATCCTTCTTTGTTGGCTACTAAAAAGGAGGCCCGAAAACACTTAATTGTTGAAGAGGAGATTGTCTCTAGTTTTTACTACCAGAAATCCCGAATCCAATGGTTAAGAGATGGTGATAAGTGTTCTAGATTTTTCCATGCCACAGCTGCTTCAAATTGCATCAAAAATAATATTCATGAGATAACTTCGGCTAATGGGGAAATTCTTGATAAGCCGGAAGATATTGGCCACGAAGCGGAGTTATACTTCTCTGGCATTTTCACTCCATCGGTGCTTTGTCCACCTTGTGATATTCCTTTTAAATGCAAATTGATGTCTAATGAGGCAGCCTCTCTCTCTCTCGTCAGGTGGATGAAGACGAGATCAAGTTGATCATTATGAGCTCTCCAAACAACAAAGCACCGGGGCCAGATGGGTTCATAAAAGAGTTCTTTGTGGCCTTCTGGGATATAGTGGGTCATGATGTGATTGTTGCAGTCAAAGATTTCTTTGAGCATGGAAGTACCCTTAGGGAGGTAAATTCTACTTTCTTAACTCTTGTACCTAAGTCTCTAGATGCCAAAAGCTTTGATGAGTTTCGTCCTATTGCACTATGCAATTTTATTTATAAGATAATATCCAAAATCATGGCAAATAGACTTGCATGTGTGCTTCCTTCTTTGGTGTCCTACAATCAATCAGCTTTTGTTAAAGATAGGTTGATCGGGGAGAACATATTACTTGCGCATGAGCTGGTAAGAAACTACCATCATAGAACTGGCCCTAAAGCCTTCTGTTTGAAAGTGGATTTGAGGAAAGCTTATGATTGAGTTCGGTGGGATTTTTTTATCTCTGTTTTGAAGCAACTAGGATTCGATGATACTTGGATTAAATGGGTGTGGGAATGCATTAGTTCTCCCTCTTTCAGTGTGCTTATAAATGGCTCAAATTATGGCTATTTTAAGGCCAGGTGCGGTATTAGGCAAGGCTGCCCATTATCTCCTATGCTCTTTATCTTGTGTATGGAGGCGCTTTCTGCTTTGGTTGAAAATGAGTGCATGGATGGCCACATCACTCCTCCCATGTTCCCGGACGGCCCTGTCATTTCCCATTTATTGTTTGCAGATGACTTATTATTCTTCTCCAGAGACTCTATTCATTCAGCTCATGCTATCAGAGATGTCTTAGACAAGTTTTCTTCTCTATCTGGACTTGAAATGAATACAACTAAGAGCTATATTTTCTTCTCTTCTGCTTGTATGCATAAAAGTGTTATTAAAGCTACTTTGGGAGTCCAAGATGGTATGCTTCCTATCCGCTATCTCGGCCTCCCTCTTTCTCCAAAGAAACTATCAGTCCATATGTGTAAGCCCCTCCTGGAGAAGATTATGAAGAAAATAGATGGGTGGAAATCAAATCTCCTCTCCCATGCTGGCCGTTTAGAGCTCATAAAATCAGTCCTTAATAGCCTTCAAATATATTGGACTTCTTGTTTCAAATTGCCAAAGAAGATCTACAGGCACATTGAAAGGCTGTTCTCGGGTTTCCTTTGGAAAGGTATCTCCTCATCCTCAGCTTTTCACAATATATCTTGGAATAAAGTGGCTCAACCTTTCAGCGAGGGTGGTCTTGGTATTCGTAATATCAAGGACTATAACGAAGCCAGTTTATGCAAGCTTTTTTGGCGGCTTCTAACAAACAAGGAATCTTTATGGTGTAAATGGATCCATGGGGTTTACTTGAAAAATGAACCTATTTGGATAGCTAATCCAGGTAACTGTTCTTATGCGTTCAACAATATTTTCATGTTACGGGGAAAAATGTTAAATTGGTGTCATATGAGTATTGGTAATGGCATGGACACTTTTACTTGGCTGGACCCTTGGCTAGCTCACCGGCCCCTCATCTCTCAGTTTGGTCGGCGTGTTATCATTAATTCAGGTGGTAACCCTTCTGACAAGCTGGCTCATTCATTGCATGATGGTCTTTGGAAATTCAGTGATGATGGCACTTATAGATCAAAAGAGCTTATTGAGGTTCTTGATGAGAACAAATTGGTTCTAAATAATGAACTGGACTCCTACGGTTGGCTCTCACCCAAAGGTAAATTTTCTTACAAATTGGCCTGGAATGCAATTCGTAGTCATGGTCCTAAATTCCTTTGGATGGATCTGGTGTGGCATAGGTATAGAGTAAACAGATATGCATTCTTCTTTTGGCTAGCAATCCATGATGGGTTGTTGACCCAAGAGAACCTCTGTAAACGTGGCTTCCAGCTTGCAAACAGGTGCTACCTTTGTGGGAGCAATGCCGAATGCAGGGACCATCTATTTTTTCAATGCTCTTACTCTAAAACTGTTTGGAAAATAGTCTTGCAAAAGAGCAACATATTCCGGATTGCTCTGGACTTTCATGGTGAGATGGCATGGATCTTGGATTTTATTGGGAAAAATAAACATGCTGGGGTTCTAGTGAAGACATTAGCGGCTGTCTACATAACTTTCATATGGGGTGAAAGAAACAAACGCATCTTCGATGATTGCTATCTGCAAGGTAACCTCCTAGCCCATGCTATTATTTGTCAAACTCGCCAAGTCCTGGCAGCTTTTGACGCTCATGAGAGGATCAGGGGCACTTGTCCTTTCCTTCGTGATTTTTGGACAGATTGACTCTCTGTTTTTCTTAGCTACTGGAGTAGCCCGGTAGCAGCGGGTGTTGGTTCTGGAATTTTATGGGCCCTATCTATGCCTCTTTTGTGTGGACCGCTTGGTTCAGAAGATATTTGAGGGGAAATCAATCTCTTATCTGGCCCCTTCTGAAGCAATTACTCTTCAAGCTCTCCAAGTCATTCGTGCATTTAGCATTGATATAAACATTCTGGAGGAGAGCTCTTGTCTGGGTGGCTTTCTTATTCCTTAATATTGGGGCTGATCTTTCATTGCAGGAGCTTTGATCTGTCATCTGGTTGCTCTGGAGGTCTTATCCAGCTATTGTCAGGTTTTCTATGCCCAAGGGGAAATTTGTTAGGGATTTCAGTGGCTTAGAGTAGCACCATGCGTGGTGATTATGGCAGCCATTGCTACTGGTTAATGTGACTTTTATGGTCAAATGTCCTCCACATCTTTTTCTTGCTAAAGCAATTCACCATCATGGGCGCCTAGTCATGGTTGCATCTGGTCTCCAATGCATATTCTTTAGGAAGTGGTATTGTTTGGCTGATTTCTGGTTAATTCGAGTTATTTTCCATTCTGTTAGTCTCAGTTCCTTCTTAGGACTAGTTATCAAGTTTATCTTTGCTTTTTCTTTTGTTCTAGGCTTGTTTTGTATTGCTAAGCAACTTTGTATTGCCTCTGTTTTTGGTTGTTTTAAATTTTCAATTATAAAAAAAAAAAAGATCTCCTAACCATTATCAAATTAGCAACCCCCTAGCCGGGTTATAACACAATGATTGCTGTGGCCCGTTTTTCTGTGCTCTAATGTTCAACGGTTTTTTAAGGATGAAGTAGCCTCATCACGTAAAATGCTTATCGTCAGTCTAGCATTACTTTTTTGATCTGACGTCTACTGTCAAATCAAGGGGCAAATTGTGTGAATCACCACCCCCGGTCAGATCAAAATCAGACGACTCAATGAGACTCAGCTGACAGTCGCGCATGAGCCGTCTCATGTAAACTTTTCCCAATGTATAAACCATAAATAATTTAGTATCAAGGCTTCCCTCACAAAATCGTCATGCATGCAATTTACGGAACGTGGACTAGAGAGTATGAGAAGATGTATTATTGAAGAATTCTATTCCATGCTTTACTGTATCTTTTTGAAGTTTAGCATTTGCAATTTAGGTTGATGCATAGTACATGATGTACATCAATGGTTAAACAAATTATGAGATATATTTATATTTACCTTTCTGTTACTGTTCCATATTTTGCCTTAAAAAATGCTCCCTTTTTTCACCTTTCTTTCCGTTTCTTTCGGGCATTTTTCTTTCCCATTATCAATTTCACTTTGTTCCACCAAATTGATCTCTGCAAGTTGATCCATTAATTTACAAAATCGCCTTAAAAAATAAAACAAAGTTGTTCCATTAATTTAGCATCAAAGTCTACAGAGCTTATCGGACAAAGCCATTGAAACTTTGAAAGTCAACTGAATCCAATTGCCAAATATGATATTGATTCTTCCTGGAAATTTTGTTCATAAAATTGGACCAACTTATATATATGAACTAGCCAATTAGGGGCATTTGCATTACAGCTTCTATCTGAGTAAAGAAAGACATTCTATACCAGCCATAGAGAAACTCAAGCTCTCACATAGGCTTATTCTACCGATATTGGTGGCGCATCTCATGGTGCTCACGTTCATAGCTCCCATGCACATGGTTTATGCCACCCACCAATCTAGCATATTATCGATGGTTTCAAAGTTCCCTGGAACAAGACTTTAATAACTTGTGGTGAAACATACAAGTGTACTAGCTAGGGCTTGTTTTGGGCATTACATAAGAGGATTAGGGTTATGTACAAAAATGTCAATGCTACCTTTCTTTTGTTCTTGCTGAAATACCTGAAAATAAATACTGAATATGTTGAATATTACTGCATTGAATCATGGGGTGGATCAACTTTGGAAGATCTAGTTAAATAGTAGAACCATTGATCCATTACTCATGTGATGGAAATAATTGTAATATCTGCCTGGCTAATCATTGTCTTATCAATCATTGATTTCTTATCATACTTAAAAATCAATGCGCTAACAAGAAGCACAAACATCCCAATTCCTTCAGCAACCCAAAGTCGCAAGGTCTCCTATAAAAGCAATGAAGGGCTACATTTCCTGGAGGTGTGGGCAGTTGACAAAGGTATCCTGCTTCCAAAGCTTGATCACATGTACACCTAACCTTCCTCTTGGAAAACAATACCTTAATCTTCCCCCAGAGTTTGTTTTTATCGCAAGTATTTCATTTGGATCCCACTAGTATGAGTGGTCAAACCGGCTTAAGAGCTCATGGTCGTCATCCTGTTTGCAACCATCTCTATGATTATTTTCTATTTTCTTTATCATTAGCTTCATATTATAATGACAAAAAACTAATTTCTTCAACTTTTGGTAAGGCATCTATTCCTTGGCTTTGTGTGAATAAGGGCAAATGTACTCCAGTTTCTCTCACATGGTGACGTAGAGGCAATTTGTGAAAGTATACGAATGGCTAGCATTTTCAAGGTAGGGGGATCCTTCCCATACGATGACCACCATTCCCCTCAAAAGATAGACAACAACGTCAACTTGATACAGATAAATAAATTACTAAAATGATAGAGATTAATGAGTATCATTAATCCTACACAAAAGTCTAAGTCGAAAAAAAAAACATACACAAAAAAGTAAATGTGACTTTTTCTTTCTCCAACACGATTGTCCTTCTCTCCCTTTGTGTGTGTATACATATATAGAGAGAGAGAGATAGATAGAATTAATTGGAGGATTTTATTGAAGGGATTCCTAAGATTTTTTTTCTATTCATGTCGGAAGTTCTAAGAAATTGTGGTTGAAGGTATATTAAAAATTTCTATTGTTGGAAAGTATAATAACTTTGTTATAGGATAAATTTAAAACACTTAATTATTGCAAACCGCATAAAATCAATCCATCGTATATAGTTTTGTTGTTTTTCAGTAGTATAAATATGGCATAATATGTCAAAAATATTAGAATCCTTGAACTCCATGCATGACTCCATCAAGACTCCGAGTCGACTCCACCCCATGACATATGGAGTCGAGTCCGAGTCTTGAGTTTTTGAGCATTGATACAAGGGTTAATTTTCTCATTTCTTTGAGTACCACCTGCTTGTAAGTTATACCTATTGATAATCATTGTCAAATGCTAGTATAAAAAGTAGCAGTTCAATGTTGTTATATGGTACTTTGATACTCTATTAAGAATAGTATATCGTACACTTAATTGTCATCCATTGATCCTGATGCCCTAAATTGCTTGCCAGTCAGAGTTGCCTTGTTTTCAATTCTATCAAGCAACACGCAATAAGAAAAACAATTACAACCAAAAGAAGTCTCCCGTTTACTTGGTAAAAGGTACCAAATAGAAGTCAACTCAATCCAACTGTCATTATAATTGAGCTAGGTTCTTCCTAGAAATTTTGGTTAATCAAGTGGGAAGCAAAGGATCTACATCCTTATAAATTGGAAACCCTCCATTGTGATAATCACATTGCAACTGGCTAGCAATGGATAAACTCAATTTCTCACCTAAGTTTGTTCTACAGTTCATGGCTCATTTCATGGTGGCACTGATGGCTGCCTTGCAAACTGCAAATGCCACCTCCGTGGACCCTGACTTGCCATCTGTAGCGGCCATGGGTCGACGGGTAGACAAGGATGGACCTTTCACCCTTTCGAGCCGTAGACTTCTTGAGGATGACCCCATGCGTTACATACAGAGGGCGCCACGACGCTGGATTCCGCCAGCCCCAGGCTCCGCTGTTCCTTACAACCAAAATGGGCCAAAACCGAGAGAGGGTGTGCAGCTGCCATCACCACCGCCACCACTACCAAATAGGCCTTTTTTTTACCGTGATAGGCCCTCTTGTCCCCGATGTGTAATTCCCTAGAGCATGATTTGTAATACCTAACAAGGTGAAGATGTGTAAGAGGACCAGGACATATCCAGTTTCTTGCTTCGATGGTTTAATGGCAGATGAAAATGAAGTGATGGTTCTCAGTTGCAAAATTTAGTAGAATTGTTAAAAACGTCAATGTAAGGTCAAGTGAGGCCATCCAGATATCACAAAGAATATAAAACCATGTCTCTAAGTTGAAATTATGCACTCATGCCCATGTCCACGACCATAAACGAGAGAGAGGCTTGAGAGGGGATCAACTTGTTGAGGAGAGAGGAAACAACGGAAGAAGAGAGGAGGCAGTGGATCAAACTAGAGAAATCGAGCGAGAGAGAGAGAGTGAGCAGATTCCTTATTCGATCTGATGGCACATGTTAATACAAGGGGCAGGTGGGTTTGAATCATCCTTTCAGGCCTCTATCAGATGGAACGGACATGTGTGAGCTAGGGTCATATTAACTTTCTCATATCTTTTAGTACCGCCTGCTTGAAAGTTTTACCTATTGATAATCATAGTCAAGCACTAGAATAAAAAGAAATAGTTCTCATAGTTATATGCTACTTTGATACTCTATAAGGAGAGTTTTTCATTCATTAAATTGCCATTGATCGATCCTTACGCCCTAAATTGCTTGAATAAAACTTGCCAGTCAGAGTTGTCTTTTTTCCAATTCTATCAAAGTTAACACGCAATGAGAAAGATTAATTACAACTAAAAGAAGATTGTCTCCTTTTTGCTTGGTAAAAAAGATACCCAATAGAAGTCAACTCAATCCAACTGTCACTATAATTGAGCTAGATGCTTCCTAGAAATTTCGGTTAATCAAGTGGGAAGCAAATGACCTACACCCTTATAAGTTGTAATCCCTCCATTGTGATAATCACATTGCAACTGGCTACCAAAGTAGCAATGGATAAACTGAATTTCTCACCTAAGCTAATTCTACTGTTCATGGTCCATATCATGGTCGCACTGATGGCTGTCTTGCAAACTGCAAATGCCACCTACGTGGACCCAGACTTGCCATCAGTAGCCGTCATGGGCCAACGGGTCAACAACGATGGCCCATGGAGCCGTAGACTTCTGCAGGATGACCCCAAGAGTTTCATACAGAAGGCACGACCCTAGCCCGAGTCTCCAGTTTTGTTTACAGATAAAGTGTGCCATGACCGAGTGAGGATGTGCAGCTGCCACCACCACCAACTAGTCATTTTTTTTTACCGTGATAGACGCCATTGTCCCCGTTATGAAATTCCATAGAGCATGATTTGTAACACATAACATGGTGAAGATATGTAAGAGGACTAGAACATGTCCAATTTCTTGCTTCGATGGTTTAATGGCAGAGGAAAATGAAGTGATGATTTTCAGCTGCGACATGTACCAAAAATAATCATGGTGTGAGTGTTCACCTAAGCAAAGTTTAGTAGGATAAAAATGTCAATGTACTGTCACATGCCATGTAAATGTCAAAAGGAATATAAAATATTTTCCTAAGGCCCATGTCCGCATTCGTATCCTTGTCCACGCCCGCGTCCATGTCCGAGGGTCAACGTAAGGAGAGGGAGAGAGAGATTGCAATGGAAGAAGAAAGGAGGAGGCTGTTGGTCACACTCGATAGAGCGAGAGAGACATGAGAACAAGAGAGAGTGAGCATGTTCCCTGTTCTCTCAACCTCCACATCTTGTCATCTTCTATAGGCAATATGATTCAAAGTTCTTTAGTTGACTAGGGTAACTAAGATCCTTCCCTAAGCAAATTAATTCCCAATTCAAACTAATCTTCCAACTACACATGCCTACTCCCGAGAAGTGAGGCATCCACCAACATGGGCCCATGCTTTTGGTTCAAACTTTGCGAAGATATACGATCATCAGGCTAAACGTTGCACGGGCATGTACATGTGTACCTGTCGATCATGATGATCTCCCGTCTGCTGGAGGATATCTCGACAAAAATCCTTCAGGCCCATAAAAAATGCTTCCCAAATTTTGAGTTGGAATAACACTATTTGGGATGGTCTAAACTCTAAACCCAACTCTCAATTCCACTAGGCACTTTGGCTTGGGTCTCCCTGTCCAGGGAAGAGGATGGTTCGATTGGGGCCTGTGCAAGGAATTCCAATTTCGCTAATATATCAATTTCGGGTCCCACCCGATAAATCGAAATCACAAAATATCGCTTTTTCAAAAACTTTACAATATCGGCGAAATTTCGCTATTTAAAAAAATAAATTTACAATGGCTTGGTGCCCTCCTCGCCAGTGGCGCTGAAAACATGGATGAAGTTGATCGATAGCTTTGCTTCGTCTACCTGAAGACCAGTGGGGAGGCAAAGGGTGACAATCTCGTCCCATGTGGTGTCGATGCCCTATCGTCGTCGATGTTGACATCGATCCAGGTGGAGCACTTGGCGGTGGGGTCCATGATCTACACATGAAATATGCATTTTATTATCTCCTAAACCTATGTTTATGTTAGTGTTTGATTAGAATTATTGCTACTTTAATATAGTTTTTGGTTTTTGTAGGAAACAAGAGTAATACACAGAAATGAAGAGAAAAGTAACTCGAATGGTTAAATTATCATAACTCCGTGTACAAATATCGGATTGGACTGATTCAAGTCTCATTTAAAGATCAAGAAGTCAGCTTTCCAACGCCACCAACCACGCACAATTCGGAGTTCGGGACAAAAAGTTATAGCCATTTGAATTTTCTGAACAGTAACTACAATCGATCGTATATACTTGCGATCGATCGCCATAGCCGCAAAAGCAGTGTTTTAAAGGAAACGATCGATCGGACTAAAAAACGATCGATCGTATCTACTGAAATTTTTCAATCATCGAAGACAGTAACTACGATCGATCGGTATCATATGGCGTCGATCGGCAAGCGATCGATCGGAGGAAAATAACGAAGGAATTACGATCGATCGTATAGCGAACGATCATCAATACGGAGCGATTGATCGCCGTCAGCGAAAAACCGAAATAAGACCTATTTCGACTTGGATTTGGAAGGGGACGCAAGGGTTTCTCCTCAGTCTTATAAATAGGCCTTATGGGAGAACGTATTGGGCACTCAACCTTGGAGAACTAGAGCTTTATTGGAGGCTAGAGAGGAGGAAGAGAAGAGGTCTTTTGGAGCAAAGAAGAAGAAGGATTCATGACGATGGATCTACATAAACAGGCTTTTCTTTTCTCTCTTTCTATGTGTAACTAAATTCCTTGTCAAGGCTTGATGAAGCCCTAGATGTGTATTGCTACTCTTGATAGTTTAATTTTATAAAGTTGATTTTGATTCATGCTTAATGCGATTTCATGAGTATTCTTTTGAGTGCTTGATCATAGACTTGATTGATTATGAATGGAATTAGATATTGTGATTGATTTTATGCCCGATCAAGGATAAGATTAATTGCATTATAATAGAGTTGTGATTGATTCTATGCCTGATCAAGGATATGATTGATTACAAAATAGTGGATGAACTTTCGTGTCCGATCAAAAACGTTAGTGAATTCATTATTAATTCGTGTGTCCGATCAAGAACACGAATTACTATATCATGTCAATGTATGCTTAATAATGATTGAGAGTAGTGTCTAGTGGTGGATTCTCTGCCTTGATATTTCTCCATATTGATTAAAACTAAGTTAGATTAGATAAAGTCCATTGCTTTCTTTAGAATTAATTAAACTACATCTTTTTCTTCTCTTGAATTTGGTAAAAGATTAATCCGTCTCTGAGGTTCGACAACCCTTTAATACTCGCTGTAATACAATTGCCTTGTGCACTTGCAAGGGTTTAATTTTAAACGATCAGTCCACCCAGAGGATAGTGTAGGGCCAGAGCGGGTCGTTGAGCCAACCGCCATGATCCACCATTTCATGGGAAACTGCAAAGAAAGCTCGACTTTTTGAGGTCTGAATTCACTTGGTTGGGTTGGAAGCGGACGAAATCAAGGGAGACCTACTTGGGGATTGGCCTTGTAAGCGAAGTAAAGGTAGGCGTGGATGAGGAAGGAGGAGCTGGTCTTGGTGTGGAAGTTGAGGATGTGGGAGATGTACTGGATGAGATCGGGGTGGAAGGTGCCAGCAGAGGGCGAGAGAGTGGGTGACGCACACATGCTTGTCCAGCCCCAGCATTACCAAAGCCTTGTACACGCTCTACATCGCCAAGGAGGTTCACAACCATGGCGGAATTGTTACCGGTGAGGATCTCATTACCGACGGTGATGGAGCCAATCTTGGTTGCCGGGAGGTCGGCCTAGTCGTTATCCTTCACCCAAGCCAGTGCCTTGGACCGGTCCCGAACAATCTCAAGGCACTCATTGGGGATGCAGACAATGAACTCTACCCCGGTGCAGGCGAATGTCTGGAGTATAGTGTCATTCACGTCATAGAGCTTAACCATCTTCACGCCGATTGACTTGACAAGCAACACAACCTTCTCCGGCGATGGGAAGTGGTTGGTGATCTGCCATACTTGATTTATATAGAGATGGACGACTGAGATCATGAGATGGGTGAGGGTAAGATTGATATTTCAATTCTTTTAACATAAAGAAAAAGACAAAAATAGAAAAGATAACTTTCTAAACATAAACATATTTTTAATTCTTTTAGCAAAAAAAATGAGATAAATATACTTTCCTTTTTATCCCAAAGTGGTATCCAAACAGACGCTTAATAACCACATTTTATGGCATCAAAGATTGCCGCATAAGCTAATCCTTTTACGTCCTTGTCCCTTCGTCTTCATTGGTATGGTGGTATGGATCTCCTCCTTATGATCACCATTCAATAAAATACACTATTTTTCCAATGGAGCTATTGTTATGGGAGTAATAGAAAAATGTGTAAACTACAAATACAAACTAAATTTTTTTAGCGCCCACGAAAAAAAACTACAACCATAAATATTCCCACAAAACACGATAAATGTCTATCTAACAACATAGAGCGAGTTATAAGTCGTACCTATGGACTGGCTTAGTTACCTCACTTGATTCGATGAACTTAACTCTCATGAAGCACATGTCCGTGACATATATAATGAAGTGTCACTTCCGCTTAGCTCTCCCACTTGATTCGGTGAACTTAGCTGAACCACATGTTGCTCAACAAGGTGTTCAGTTAAATTTATATTTACAAATGTGTTCTTCTTGTTATTCGTCTTCTTCTTGATTTTTGTTTTTGTTAGAAAGACTCACTCTAATTGTACTGAACTTCGACGGAGTTATTTTTTTTCCATACTACACACAGCCAGTGGCATGGTGGTTTGGGCGGACCCCTAACTGCAAAATTAAAATAAATTTAACGAATATGAGGGGAGGAGTTTCTTTGGGCTTTGGTTTAATAGTATTTTCAATTATCAATAAAGATGTTGAAGAGAAGAGGTGGGGTGGGGAACGGATGTGCCGGAGTCGCCCCCAGTCTTTGCAATCAGGGATTATCCGGCGAGAGTTTCCCTTGCAATCACTCGGAGTTGCTGTTCAAAGTCGCCCCCAGTCTTTGCTATCCTTGCTATCTTGGGCTAAGAATTTTTGTTTAATACTAAAACCGGAAAAAGGGCTACAAAGAAGAACGAAGAGCTCAAGCCCAAAGACAGTGTGAACAGCAGAGGACGCCAGCCTAAAAAAACACAGAAGAAGCAGAGGGCAGCCTCATATTAAAAAGAAAGAGAGGACGCAGACTCAAATTCAAGGAAAATAGAGGTCTTAGCTTCCTAAAAGAATGGTACACAAGCTATCTTTATTGATAATTGAGATCTATCTTTATGAAAATAGATCCAGATGTTGGTCAAAAGGCAATAGCATGTATTTGCCCCATGCGTGGTTCAACGAGCCTCCGCTTTTATGTGTGGATATGAGAGAATAGACAAAACGCTGCGAACTAGAAGAGGTGCTACAAGTATCACTCATGGTTGCCCGGCCTTGGTACTCGGCCTCATTTATCATGCCAAAATGACTCGAGAGCGTTACTGTCTGCAGGTCATACTTCATCTTTGGCTAAGACTTATATACACTAAATTAAATCCAACAATTGTATAGCACACCACATAATCTGTTACCATAAGAGAAAAACAATGAACTATATCAAGACTATAGATTAATACAATCGGCTAATCGATTTTACCACATACATTTTTATGTGGATTTTACCACACATTTATAAGCATAGCAACACATATATAAAAAAAAAGCATAGCAACACACCAATTTTATATTTTATAAATGGAAATACAGCATTATGTGAAGCCACAATCGTGGTAATGAACACTCACAATATATATTTCTCTCTCTCTCTCTCTCTCTCTGAGGGGGTAGGCAGGCCTCTAATCATGATATCTCACCTTATTACGAAACCTATAAATTTCGTCAAACTTTGGTGAATGCGACGAACATCAATTAACCTGCTTTATACTCCCTTACAAAATCAGCTTAGAAAAAACCCCATAATTCCTTCAATCAAACTGGAACCTCCATCAATATAGTCACTCACACCATTATCACTACCACCAACACCACCCTGAATCACATCATAAGAACTACCATAATCACCAACACCACCACCCATGACCATACCTGAAGTTCCACCAAAATCACTACCCAAATAAGCACTACCGTCTTCATTAATCACAGTATAATCATCACCATCACCACTGCCACCACCCACACTCACACCAGAGCTACCACTACCGCCGACGCCACTGACACCATCACCACCCCCCGTACTAGCACCAATACCACCGTCGCCTCCGCTACCCGTACTCACACCAGAACTACCACCACCAATATCATGACTCGGAATGTGACCACCACTATTACCCACACTAGGAGCACCGATGCCACGGTCAGCATGACCAAAACACTCATCCAGTCCCTTCTTTACACCATAACTGGTGACCCCAGAAGCCACGCCTACCACCACCGCTCCACCCACGAGTTGCGGCAATTTCTCTTTTAGTCCGGGGGGCGGTTTTGAAGGATTCCGATTGACCAACATGGTTGGGGAGGCAGCTGGCGTGCTGTTCATGGTCATGTTGTTGGGGGCGGGCGGTCGGGAAGGCGGGCCGGGCTGCTTGGGCAGCTGAGAGCAGGGCATGTGGAGGAAGAAGTCACAGGGACAGCAAGCGTATATGTAGCTGCTGGCTGGGATGGTGGCGGTGATAGCAATGTCAGGCCTTCGATTGCATGCGGCGCATAGGGAGGTCTTTCCAACATGGTCTGTGGTGGTGATCTCCAGGACATGGCCGTGGCTAAAGTGCTTGATTCGGGGCAGACAACTCATAATCGTTGTACTTGTGTGTGTGTGTGTGTCTATAGATTTCGCTCCTAATGAAGAAAGAGGGAGAAAAAGAAGGATCAATGGAAGAGGATATGGGCTGGAGGGCTTGCAATACAGGAAGGTGCTTTATAGTGGAGCTTCTAGGTTCTCTAAGATTTGGGTTGCTTCCATGAAGTTGAATGGTTGTGGACTTTGAAATGTCTAACTTTTCCATTGAAGGAAAAGAACTGTTTTTTTCAAATTTAATTGAGTCAATGAACGTCCACCTGGCCTAGAAAATTAAACCTTACTCCAGCCCATGTATGCCCCAATCCCGCATTTCTTCGAAGCACGAGTTATACCACCACGCCAATGAGGTTCTAGGCAAATATAATAGGACTTATTTTGTGCGACTGGTAATTAAAATTTTAATTATAAAAAAAAGTATATGTATATCGTCTTAAATGATGGGAATTCCGTATTGGATCTTGCAAGCCCAGCTTCTCGGAACCCATCATTTTTCACATATAAAAGACATGATGGAAATTTGATACGTATAATAGGAAAAAACAACCTTTATTTATCCAAATCGAAGAGAAATTTTACAAATAATACATTCACGTAAGGAAAAAGTTGGCATGCGCTACCATTCATGCATATCGGTGGGCCGTCGGGCAACGACAAACTGTCACTTTAGGGCCCGACCGCCCGCGTAAACGACGAGGAAGGGCTGCTGGCGGGCCTGTGGTCCCATCATCAATTACTCAAGTAGCCAATGGTTTACACTCGGCCTACCTTCGTTGAACAGTGGAGAGTTGTTTGGACCCCCTTGATTTTGCAAATGTTTGGCGAACATACTAGGGACAAGGGTATAGATTGACCTGACGCAATTTTCTAACTCAATCCAAGTGTGAAGTTTTCAAGCTTGCTCACTTTGAATTAGAATAATTGTCCTTCATCTCCTCTTCCATTTACTTAATACTTCGTAATTTTTTCCTTTCGCTTTAAAGAAACTTTTTTTTATGTAAGTATTCAATGAAATATAATGAAATTTGCTCATTCTAATAATAAATAATAAAAAACATATCCACTACAGAAGAGAATTGTGAAGAACAAACATATTAATTATTCTTTTCTGGGGAAAAAAAGAGAGAATACGGGGTGGGATAGATTGTTACCATATTTTCTTAAAAGATAATGCTATTAAAAAACTCCGTCCCTCGTCCCTTGGGCATATATCACTATCCGCATTTGGACCAATACGTCATATTTAAAAAACAAACAATCCACTACCCTTTTTTACTCAATCAAGCACTAAACTATTATGGGTTTGGATTCTCTGGTAGTGCACTATGAACCAATATCCTACACCAGCCAAACAAGCCATTAATTCCTTTGAGAACGATAGACTGGAATGGAATTAATGGGACATATTTTTTTATAGGCGAATAACATTAAAGGGTTTTTTTATTTAAACCTCAAATGGGAGAAACAAAAGAAAGCACCCCATCCAATGTACTCTCGCCGTTCTCCATAAGGAATGCAATTAATTTCCTGGAGCATATCCAACTCTTCACTCAAAATAACAAGCAGTTTAGTGTTATTTTAAAATTGATGCTAAACTGTTGTTTTTATTTTATTTGGAGAGAGAGGAATTCAAGAGTCATCATATCTGAGTAGACACACAAGTCGAGTATCTTCACTGATTGCAAGCATGAAATCAGGTCGATTACCTTGGGTAATGCTCATCTTCGTTCTTACGTGGAAAAGCTACCTGATATTGCAAATAGATGGAAGTTGTAATTTTTCTAATTTTGGCTTTATCCCATCGGATGTAACCCTTCTTGGTTTTTAACTTGTGCTTTAATAAAAAAATTAACTTATCCAAAAAAAATATACTGTTGTCGTCCAAAAAAAACCGACTGCATTTCAGAAATTACGGCTCCAGATTTAAATGACTGGATTGGTGATGTACGTAGCTCCAATGCTCAAGCAATTGACCGAACATGAAATAGACAATTTGTACAACAAACAGATTTGCATTGATTTGGAACGATGAAACAAATACAATGGTGTAATATTTTGAAAAGAAAGAATTACAAAGAAATTGAAAAGAAACCTGAATCCACAGGTTGAACTGGAATCCACTAGTAGTGTTGAGGAATCCACCTCAAAGAGCTCTGAGTTTTCAGGAAATCAGAACAACCAGAAGCTGCTTCTCCCGATCCCCTCTTTCTCTATTTATACTAACAAAAGACATCAAAATAACATATGTACCATTTCTACTAATTCAGCTAATTGATCTATACATGTAATATGCATTTTATTATCTCCTAAGCTTATGTTTATACTAGTGTTTGATTAGAATAAATACTACTTTAATATAGTTTTTGGTTTTTGTAGGAAATAAGAGTAATACACAGAAATGAGGTGAAAAGTAACTCAAATGGTAAAATCATTATAACTTCGTGTACAAATGTCGGATTAAACTAATTCAAGCTCAAGAAGTCAGCTTTCCAACGCCACCAACCACGCGCAATTCGAAGTTCGGGTCAGAAAGTTATAGCCATTTGAAGTTTATGAACAGTAACTACGATCGATCGGCTATCAATGCAGCAAACCGAAATAAGACCTATTTTGACTCGAATTTGGAAGGGGACTTCGTGGTTTCTCTTCATTCTTATAAATAGGCCTCATGGGAGAACGTTTTGGGTATTTAACCTTGGAGAACCAGAGCTTTATTGGAGGCTAGAAAGGAGGAAGAAAAGAGGTTTTTTGGAAAGAAGAAGAAGGATTCATGGCGATGGATCTACATAAACAGGCTTTTCTTTTCTCCCTTTCTATGTGTAACTAAATTCCTTGTCGAGGCTTGATGAAGCCTTAGATGTGTATTGCATACTCTTGATAGTTTAATTCTATAAAGTTGATTATGATTCATGCTTAATACAATTTCATGAGTTTCTTTTGAGTGCTTGATCGTAGACTTGATTGATTATGAATGAAATTAAATATTGTGATTGATTTTATGCCCGATCAAGGATAAGATTAATTGCATTATAATAGAGTTTTGATTGATTCTATGCCCGATCAAGGATAGGATTGATTACACAATAGTGGATGAACTTTCGTGTCCAATCAAGAACGTTAGTGAATTCATTAGTAATTCGTGTGTCCGATCAAGAACACGAATTACCATATCATGTCAATGTATGCTTAATAATAATTGAGAGTAGTAATTGCATGTCTAGTGGTGGATTCATTGTTTTGATAATTCTCTGCATTGATTAAAACTCAGCTTAGTAGTTAAAGTTCATAGCTTTATTTAGATTAAACAAAAAAAACTGTAACTTTCTTTCAATTGAATTTGGTAAAATATTAGTCCGTCCCTGAGGTTAGACAACCCTTTAGTACTCACCGTAGTACAATTTCCTTGTGCACTTGCAAGGGTTTTAATTTTAAACGATCACTAATCATGAACATAAGGGTAGTACAAACTTTTCAATGCATTTCTCATGGCAACTACCATAACTGCCCCTGTCTCTGTAATAGCTACTCTATTTTTTACCCTGTTTTCTTCATTGGATCCCAGCAGTCTCATTAATCCTTATCAATTACTCATCCCTTTAAACATAAGCTTGTCCTCAAGCTTCAGTCAGCAATATCAACAGTCGAAGCATGATATGGAAAAAGATCAGCAACATTGAATGTTTTAGAAATGCCACAACAGTCAGGCAAATCAATAAGGTAAGCATTGTCATTAATTTTGCGAAGAACAGTAAAAGGTCCCACTTTCTTATAAGCTAACTTGGAATAATACCATGTGGGCATCCTCTCCTTACACAAATAAACCATCAATTGATCTCCTGCTTTAAACAACTGTTGTCGGCGATGTTTGTTAGCAGTTGTACTGTAAGTGGAATTAGCAGTAGTCAGATTGTTTTTTACCAATGAATGAACATCAGCAATATTTTGGAGATGAGATTGAACAGATTGAGGAAGCTTCTGATGGTGAAAAGGAGCAAGCAAATCAAATGGATTGCTGGGATTGGAACCATAGATAACTTCAAATGGAGAATAACTGGTTGATCTATTTGTAGAAGAATTAAAGGCAAATTCTACTTGAGGAATAGAGACATCCCACTGTTTAGGTTTATCGCCAGCCAAACATCGCAACAGATTCCCCAAAACCCTGTTAATGACTTCAGTCTGCCCATCAATTTGAGGATGACAAGTGGTACTGAATTGGAGAGAAGTGTCAAACCGTTTCCAGAGCATTTTCCAGAAATGGCTAAGAAACTTACTGTCTATGTCAGATGTAATCGTGCGAGGGACACCATGTAATCGAACCACTTCTTGGAAAAACAACAAAGCAATGTGGGTAGCATCATTGATTTTCTTACATGGCATGAAATGAGCCATTTTTGAAAACTTATTAACTACAACAAATATAGAATCAAAACCCTTCTTTATATGAGGCAGCCCAAGGAGGAAATCCATAGTAATATCCTCCCATGTTCCATTAGTCCTATATTCTGACTATGCCTCTTAGCTTGTTGACAGACTAAACATTTTTTAACATACCTAGCTACATCCCTCTTCAGTTTTGGCCAATAGATATTAGGTATCAACAAATAAACAGTTTTATCTCTACCAAAGTGTCCACTAAATCCTCCCTTATGATGCTCATAAATAAGTTGTTGTCGTAATGAGCAAATAGGAATACAAAGTTTTGTGCCTCGAAACAGGAATCCATCATGGATGGTATAGTCTTCAAAACCTGCATTATGATAAGTACATTGTGCTCAGACGGTCCCAAAATCTGAATCCGTAGCATACAACTCTTTTAGATTCCTGAAACCAAACACTTCCACATGCAGAGTAGACAACAAAGACAACTTCTTGCTCAATGCATCAACAATAGTATTTAGTTTACTTGATTTATGTTTAATGACAAAATTGAACTCATGTAATTCTGCAATCCAGCTAGCATACATCCTATCAAATTTGCTTTGCTGCTGAATAAATTTCAAGGTTGATGGTATGTGTGGAGGATAAACTCCCTATGAATAAGGTAATGTCTCCACTATCGTAAAGCTTGAATGAGGGCAAAAAATTCCAATTTATAGGCTGGCCATTGTTGCCTGACTGAGCTTAGTTTAGAGCTATAAAAGGCAATGGGTCTGCCTTCCTGAGATAAAACAGCCCCTATTCCTACTCCGGATGCATCACACTCGACTTCAAAAACCTTGTTGAGGCTTGGTAATGCTAGAACTGGAGCAGAAGACAAATACTATTTAAGGAGATCAAAGCTTTGTTGTGCTACTAGTGTCCATTCAAATGTGTCTCCCTTCATACAGTCAGTCATTGGGGCAGCAATAGTGCTAAAACCCCTAATAAATCTCCTATAAATTGTGGCCAACCCATGGAAACTTTTTACCTCTTTAACAGTTGAGGGTACTGGCCAGGATATGATAGAAGACACATTTGAAGGATCCACACTCACCCCATGTTGTCCCACAACAAATCCTAAGAAGTTCAGTTGATTAGTCATGAAACTGTACTTCTTAATATTAATAAACAATGCATTCTCTCGTAGAAACCTTTAATACTTAAGCTAGATGTTCCAAGTGTTCACCTTCAGACTTGCTGTATATGAGGATATCATCAAAATATACCACAACATATTTGTTAAAAAAAGGTCTGAGAATCTAATTCATCAATCTCATAAAAATACTGGGTGCATTGGTTAACCGAAATGGCATCACAAGCCATTCATAGAACCCTTCCCTGGTTTTAAATGTTGTTTTCCATTCATCACCTTCTCGAATCCTTATTTGGTGATATCCACTCCTCAAATCCAATTTTGAAAATACTATAGAACCTGCAAGCATATCAAACATGTCTTCAAGTCTAGGTATTGGAAACCTATACTTCACAGTAATCTTATTAATGGCCCTGCTATCTATATACAATCGCCATGTTCCATCCTTCTTAGGAACCAATAGAGCAAGAACACCACATGGGCTCATACTTTCCCGAATTAATCCTTTATGTAACAGCTCCATGACTTGATCTTGTAGAATTTGATGTTCTTTAGGGCTCATCTTGTAGTGTGGCAAATTAGGGAGACTAGCTCTTGGAATCAAATCGATATGGTGTTGTATATTTCTCATAGGGGCAAAGTAGCTGGTAACTCATCAGGCATAACAGCAGAGAAGTCATTAAACAGTTGTTGTAGCCTTGGTGGAATAGAAGAAGAAGTAGAATCCTTAATAACCACAACATACACTTCATCTCCTTCCTGTATGTCTTTAGTGAAATCAGTTACTAAAAGAATTTTATTAGCATAACTGTCAAAAGAAACACCAGCAGGATCCTGTTTCTTGGGTATCAATATCAGCTTCTTTCCATTATAAAGAAAAGAATAAGTGTTATCTTTTCCCTCATGAACAACATTGACATCAAACTGCCATGGTCTACCTAGCAGTATTTAGCATGCATTCATATCCGCCACATCACATAGCACTTCAGTTTTATACTCTTGGCCAATGGAAAAAGGAACAACACATCTTTCAGTTACCTTAACTGCTCCCAGATCCTTAATCCATCCTAGTGTATAAGGAGAAGGATGCTGAATCAGTGGCAATTTAAGTGCTGTTGCAAATTGCCTGGACACAAGATTTTCACTGCTGCCACTATCCACAATAATATTACAAATCATTTTATGAACAGTACAAAAATCTTATTCCTTTGAGACTGATCTTTTGATTTTGGCAAAAACATAAGTTTCTGTGCTAAGAGAGAAGAAATGATAGAATCATAATTCTCCCCTTCATCAGCTTCAACTATTGTAAAAGGAGCATCTGAGTCTGTATTTTCAGTATCTGTCACTGTTAGCTCATTAACTGTTTGATTATATTGCACCACAGTAACCATATTAGCAGATTTTTGTCGAAGTGGGCAAGCACTGGCGATATGTCCTGATTGGAGATATTTATAACAAACAGATACTTTGGGTTTGGCATAGTGATTGGGTGGATGAAGAACAGTATTTCCTTTTCCTCTTCCTACCTCTGGCACAAATTTTGGTTGAAAACTAGTGTTGACATTGTCCATTGTGGTAGTTCGTCCTTTATAACCAACATTTTGTGAACCAGTCACCCTGTTGGACATCGGAGCAAAGTGTTTTTGACCATCAATTTGTTGCTCTGCTCTAAGAGCCAATTGAAGAGCAGCTGAGAAAGAAAACATTGTCTGCATACCAATTCCATCCTTAATTCTCCACTGTAACCCATGATTAAACCTTCCAATCAGTTGTTGTTCAGTTTCCTTCACATTATTGCAAACCATTAATTTTTGGAACTCATGTGCATACTCTTTAACATTCCTATTACCTTGTCTGCAGTTTTGGTACTTCTAATAGAGGACTTGTTCATAATCCAGAGGAAGATACTGAGATTTCAATAATTGTTTCATTTTTTACTAAGAACAAACTGGGGTTTTACCACAGTGTCTTTTGGTCATTTGCACATGTTCCCACCAGGCTGAGGCCCCTCCTTTCAACTTGTAGGCTACAACTTTCACCTATTTCTCACTGGCAACCTCCATTCCATCAAAATACCTATCTACTTCTACTAACCAGTCAAGAAAATCTTTGATGTGTAACATACCATCAAAATTAGACAACTCCAATTTAGGCCTAAAAGACTGCTGACAATGTTCATAACCAACCCTCAGATTGTTTCTCACGTCTTGACCACCAAATTTATTTTCTGCTCTGTGAGTTCTTCGAGACCCCAGATTTTCTCCATGATTTAAATTTTATTTCTTCTGATTCTTCATCACTAGAACTGCCATCCATTACTGGCTGACCAGAAAAACTTGGATTGTCCCTTCGAGCTATATGGGACACTCGATGATCTTTTCCCGACATTTGCGGATATCCTTGATTCATATTCACTTGCTGCAACTAAAGTAAGATTTGTTGCATCGTCTGCAAGATTTGCTGTTGAATAACCTGTTCATCACCAGGATCTCCGATCGCCATAGCAAGCAACCAATTCTAGTTGTGATACCAAAATGATGTAGCTCCAATGCTCAAGCAATTGATCGAACACGAAATAGACAATTTGTACGACAAACAGATTTGCATTGATTTGGAACAATGAAACAAATACAATGGTGTAATGTTTTGAAAAGAAAGAATTACAAAGAAATTGAAAAGAACCCTGAATCCACGGGTTGAACTGGAATCCACCAATAGTGTTGAGGAATCCACCTCAAAGAGCTCCAAGTTTTAAGGAAATCAGAACCAAAAGCTGCTTCTCCCGATCCCCTCTTTCTCTATTTATACTAACAAAGACAATAAAATAACATATGTACCCTTTCTACCAACTCACAGCTAATCATGAACATAAGGGTAGTATAGACGTTTCAATGCATTTCTCATGGCAACTAACCTAACTGCCCCTGTCTCTGTAATAGCTACTCTGGTTTTTACCCTGTTTTCTTCATTGGATCCCAGCAACCTCATTAATCCTCATCAATTAGGATATTCTTACGATCAAGAATAACTTATCCAATAAATCCTCTTGAATGTGCATGTTGACACTAAAATTAATGAACAAACAATTGGGCATGTTTTTATACTCCCTCTGTCTAAAAAAATGTCTGCACTTGAAAACAGCATCGTCTCTCATCTTGCACATGTTGCAAGCTGAGCTATCCGTATCTTATTGCCTACCTACCTTTCTGACCTATTTAATTAGCCTACCTACCTTCCTTTTTATCCCAAAGTGGTATCCAAACAGACCCTTAATAGCCACATTTTATGGCATCAAAGATTGCCGCATAAGCTAATCCTTTTATGTCCTTGTCCCTTCGTCTTCATTGGTATGGTGGTATGGATCTCCTCCTTATGATCACCATTCAATAAAATACACTATTTTTCCAATGGAGCTATTGTTATGGGAGTAATAGAAAAATGTGTAAACTACAAATACAAACTAAATTTTTTTAGCCCCCACGAAAAAAAACTACAACCATAAATATTCCCACAAAACACGATAAATGTCTATCTAACAACATAGAGCGAGTTATAAGTCGTAGCTATGGACTGGCTTAGTTACCTCACTTGATTCGATGAACTTAACTCTCATGAAGCACATGTCCGTGACATATATAATGAAGTGTCACTTCCGCTTAGCTCTCCCACTTGATTCGGTGAACTTAGCTGAACCACATGTTGCTCAACAAGGTGTTCAGTTAAATTTATATTTACAAATGTGTTCTTCTTGTTATTCGTCTTCTTCTTGATTTTTGTTTTTGTTAGAAAGACTCACTCTAATTGTACTGAACTTCGACGGAGTTATTTTTTTTCCATACTACACACAGCCAGTGGCATGGTGGTTTGGGCGGACCCCTAACTGCAAAATTAAAATAAATTTAACGAATATGAGGGGAGGAGTTTCTTTGGGCTTTGGTTTAATAGTATTTTCAATTATCAATAAAGATGTTGAAGAGAAGAGGTGGGGTGGGGAACGGATGTGCCGGAGTCGCCCCCAGTCTTTGCAATCAGGGATTATCCGGCGAGAGTTTCCCTTGCAATCACTCGGAGTTGCTGTTCAAAGTCGCCCCCAGTCTTTGCTATCCTTGCTATCTTTGGCTAAGAATTTTTGTTTAATACTAAAACCGGAAAAAGGGCTACAAAAGAAGAAGGAAGAGCTCAAGCCCAAAGACAGTGAACAGCAGAGGACGCCAGCCTAAAAAAACACAGAAGAAGCAGAGGGCAGCCTCATATTAAAAAGAAAGAGAGGACGCAGACTCAAATTCAAGGAAAATAGAGGTCTTAACTTCCTAAAAGAATGGTACACAAGCTATCTTTATTGATAATTGAGATCTATCTTTATGAAAATAGATCCAGATGTTGGTCAAAAGGCAATAGCATGTATTTGCCCCATGCGTGGTTCAACGAGCCTCCGCTTTTATGTGTGGATATGAGAGAATAGACAAAACGCTGCGAACTAGAAGAGGTGCTACAAGTATCACTCATGGTTGCCCGGCCTTGGTACTCGGCCTCATTTATCATGCCAAAATGACTCGAGAGCGTTACTGTCTGCAGGTCATACTTCATCTTTGGCTAAGACTTATATACACTAAATTAAATCCAACAATTGTATAGCACACCACATAATCTGTTACCATAAGAGAAAAACAATGAACTATATCAAGACTATAGATTAATACAATCGGCTAATCGATTTTACCACATACATTTTTATGTGGATTTTACCACACATTTATAAGCATAGCAACACATATATATAAAAAAACATAGCAACACACCAATTTTATATTTTATAAATGGAAATACAGCATTATGTGAAGCCACAATCGTGGCATACTCCTTCTTGGCTAATTAACACTCACAATATATATTTCTCTCTCTCTCTCTGAGGGGGTAGGCAGGCCTCTAATCATGATATCTCACCTTATTACGAAACCTATAAATTTCGTCAAACTTTGGTGAATGCGACGAACATCAATTAACCTGCTTTATGCTCCCTTACAAAATCAGCTTAGAAAAAAACCCATAATTCCTTCAATCAAACTGGAACCTCCATCAATATAGTCACTCACACCATTATCACCACCACCAACACCACCCTGAATCACATCATAAGAACTACCATAATCACCAACACCACCACCCATGACCATACCTGAAGTTCCACCAAAATCACTACCCAAATAAGCACTACCGTCTTCATTAATCACAGTATAATCATCACCATCACCACTGCCACTACCCACACTCACACCAGAGCTACCACTACCGCCGACGCCACTGACACCATCACCACCCCCCGTACTAGCACCAATACCACCGTCGCCTCCGCTACCCGTACTCACACCAGAACTACCACCACCAATATCATGACTCGGAATGTGACCACCACTATTACCCACACTAGGAGCACCGATGCCACGGTCAGCATGACCAAAACACTCATCCAGTCCCTTCTTTACACCATAACTGGTGACCCCAGAAGCCACGCCTACCACCACCGCTCCACCCACGAGTTGCGGCAATTTCTCTTTTAGCTCAGGGGGCGGTTTTGAAGGATTCCGATTGACCAACATGGTTGGGGAGGCAGCTGGCGTGCTGTTCATGGTCATGTTGTTGGGGGCGGGCGGTCGGGAAGGCGGGCCGGGCTGCTTGGGCAGCTGAGAGCAGGGCATGTGGAGGAAGAAGTCACAGGGACAGCAAGCGTATATGTAGCTGCTGGCTGGGATGGTGGCGGTGATAGCAATGTCAGGCCTTCGATTGCATGCGGCGCATAGGGAGGTCTTTCCAACATGGTCTGTGGTGGTGATCTCCAGGACATGGCCGTGGCTAAAGTGCTTGATTCGGGGCAGACAACTCATAATCGTTGTACTTGTGTGTGTGTGTGTGTGTCTATAGATTTCGCTTCTAATGAAGAAAGAGGGAGAAAAAGAAGGATCAATGGAAGAGGATATGGGCTGGAGGGCTTGCAATACAGGAAGGTGCTTTATAGTGGAGCTTCTAGGTCTTCTAAGATTTAGGTTGCTTCCATGAAGTTGAATGGTTGTGGACTTTGAAATGTCTAACTTTTCCATTGAAGGAAAAGAACTGTTTTTTTCAAATTTAATTGAGTCAATGAACGTCCACCTGGCCTAGAAAATTAAACCTTACTCCAGCCCATGTATGCCCCAATCCCGCATTTCTTCGAAGCACGAGTTATACCACCACGCCAATGAGGTTCTAGGCAAATATAACAAGGACTTATTTTGTGCGAGTGGTAATTAAAAGGGAAAAGTTTAAATGAGATCGCTCTCATATTGCTTATATGAGGCCACTTTGAATCGTAGCCATTGGATCTTGATCTGACGGCTACAAATATCTATAATCATCTCACCCACTCTTTGATGTGACACACTCACCTACCCATTGATTTGATATCCACCCTCCGATCGGAATCTAACGGCAATAAAGATTGGCCTCATACTCCTTATATGAGAACGATCTCATGTAAACTTATCTCTAATTAAAATTTTAATTATAAAAAAAGTATATGTATATCGTCTTAAATGATGGGAATTTCGTATTGGATCTTGCAAGCCCAGCTTCTCGAAACCCATCATTTTTCACATATAAAAGACATGATGGAAATTTGATACGTATAATAGGAAAGAACAACCTTTATTTATCCAAATCGATCGAAGAGAAATTTTACAAATAATACATTCACGTAAGGAAAAAGTTGGCATGCGCTACCACTCATGCATATCGGTGGGCCGTCGGGCAACGACAAACTGTCACTTTAGGGCCCGACCGCCCGCGTAAACGACGAGGAAGGGCTGCTGGCGGGCCTGTGGTCCCATCATCAATTAATCAAGTAGCCCATGGTTTACACTCGGCCCACCTTCGTTGAACAGTGGAGGGTTGTTTGGACCCCCTTGATTTTGCAAATGTTTGGCGAACATACTGGGGACAAGGGTATAGATTGACCTGACGCAATTTTCTAACTCAATCCAAGTGTGAAGTTTTCAAGCTTGCTCACTTTGAATTAGAATAATTGTCCTTCATCTCCTCTTCCATTTACTTAATACTTCGTAATTTTTTCCTTTCGCTTTAAAGAAACTTTTTTTATGTAAGTATTTAATGAAATATAATGAAATTTGCTTATTCTAATAATAAAAAATAAAAAGCATATCCGCTACAGAAGAGAAATGTGAAAGAACAAACATATTAATTATTCTTTTCTGGGGAAAAAAAGAGAGAATACGGGGTGGGAATGGGATAGATTGTTACCATATTTTCTTAAAAGATAATGCTATTAAAAAACTCCGTCCCTCGGGCATATACCACTATCCGCATTTGGACCAATCCGTCATATTTTAAAAACAAACAATCCACTACCCTTTTTTACTCAATCAAGCACTAAACTATTATGGGTTTGGATTCTCTGGTAGTGCACTATGAACCAATATCCTACACCAGCCAAACAAGCCATTAATTCCTTTGAGAACGATAGACTGGAATGGAATTAATGGGACATATTTTTTATAGGCGAATAACATTAAAGGGTTTTTTTATTTAAACCTCAAATGGGAGAAACAAAAGAAAGCACCCCATCCAATGTACTCTCGCCGTTCTCCATCCCGAAAAGGAATGCAATTAATTTCCTGGAGCATATCCAACTCTTCACTCAAAATAACAAGCAGTTTAGTGTTATTTTAAAATTGATGCTAAACTGTTGTGTTTATTTTATTTGGAGAGAGAGGAATTCAAGAGTAATCAGCTGAGTAGACACACAAGTCGAGTATCTTCACTGATTGCAAGCATGAAATCAGGTCGATTACCTTGGGTAATGCGCATCTTCGTTCTTACGTGGAAAAGCTACCTGATATTGCAAATAGATAGAAGTTGTAATTTTTCTAATTTTGGTTTTATCCCATCGGATGTAACCCTTCTTGGTTTATATCTTGTGCTTTAATAAAAAAATTAACTTATCCAAAAAAAAATATACTGTTGTCGTCCAAAAAAAACCGACTGCATTTTAGAAATTACGGCTCCAGATTTAAATGACTGGATTGGTGATGTACGTAGCTCCAATGCTCAAGCAATTGATCGAACATGAAATAGACAATTTGTACAACAAACAGATTTGCATTGATTTGGAATAATGAAACAAATACAATGGTGTAATATTTTGAAAAGAAAGAATTACAAAAAAATTGAAAAGAAACCTGAATCCACAGGTTGAACTGGAATCCACTAGTAGTGTTGAGGAATCCACCTCAAAGAGCTCTGAGTTTTCAGGAAATCAGAACAACCAGAAGCTGCTTCTCCCGATCCCCTCTTTCTCTATTTATACTAACAAAAGACATCAAAATAACATATGTACCATTTCTACTAACTCAGCTAATTGATCTATACATGAAATATGCATTTTATTATCTCCTAAGCTTATGTTTATGCTAGTGTTTGATTAAAATAAATACTACTTTAATATACTTTTGGTTTTTGTAGGAAACAAGAGTAATACACAGAAATGAGGTGAAAAGTAACTCAAATGGTAAAATCATTATAACTTCGTGTACAAATGTCGGATTAGACTGATTCAAGCTTTATATTAAAGTTCAAGAAGTCAACTTTCCAACGCCACCAACCACACACAATTCAAAGTTCAGGACAGAAAGTTATAGCCATTTGAAGTTTATGAACAGTAATTATGATCGATCGACTATCAATGCAGCAAACCGAAATAAGACCTATTTTGACTCGGATTTGGAAGGGGACTCGTGATTTCTCTTCATTCTTATAAATAGGCCTTATGGGAGAACGTTTTGAGTATTCAACCTTGGAGAACCAGAGCTTTATTGGAGGCTAGAAAGGAGAAATAAAAGAGGTCTTTTGGAAAGAAGAAGAAAGATTCATGACGATGGATCTACATAAACATGCTTTTCTTTTCTCTCTTTCTATGTATAACTAAATTCTTTGTCAAGGCTTGATGAAGCCCTAGATGTGTATTGCATACTCTTGATAGTTTAATTCTATAAAGTTGATTATGATTCATGCTTAATGCAATTTTATGAGTTTCTTTTGAGTGCTTGATCGTAGACTTGATTGATTATGAATGAAATTAGATATTGTGATTGATTTTATGCCCAATCAAGGATAAGATTAATTGCATTATAATAGAGTTGTAATTGATTCTATGCCCGATCAAGGATAGGATTGATTACACAATAATGGATGAACTTTCGTGTCCAATCAAGAACGTTAGTGAATTCATTAGTAATTCGTGTGTCCGATCAAGAACACGAATTACCATATCATATCAATGTATGCTTAATAATAATTGAGAGTAGTAATTGTATGTCTAGTGGTGAGTTCATTGCCTTGATAATTCTCTGCATTGATTAAAACTCAGCTTAGTAGTTAAAGTTCATAGCTTTATTTAGATTAAACAAAAAAAACTGCAACTTTCTTTCAATTGAATTTGGTAAAATATTAGTCCATCCCTGAGGTTCGACAACCCTTTAGTACTCGCCGTAGTACAATTGCCTTGTGAACTTGCAAGGGTTTGAATTTTAAATGATCACTAATCATGAACATAAGGGTAGTACAGACTTTTCAATGCATTTCTCATGGCAACTAACATAACTGCCCCTGTCTCTGTAATAGCTACTCTATTTTTTACCCTGTTTTCTTCATTGGATCCAAGCAGTCTCATTAATCCTCATCAATTACTCATCCCTTTAAACATAAGCTTGTCCTCAAGCTTCAGTCAGCAATATCAACAGTCGAAGCATGATATGGAAAAAGATCAGCAACATTGAATGTTTTAGAAATGTCACAACAGTCAAGCAAATCAATAAGGTAAGCATTGTTATTAATTTTGCGAAGAACAGTAAAGGGTCCCACTTTCTTATAAGCTAACTTGGAATAATACCATGTGGGCATCCTCTCCTTGCACAAATAAACCATCAATTGATCTCCTGCTTTAAACAACTATTGTCGGCGATGTTTGTTAGCAGTTGTACTGTAAGTGGCATTAGCAGTAGTCAGATTGTCTTTTACCAATGAATGAACATTAGCAATATTTTGGAGATGAGATTGAACAGATTGAGGAAGCTTCTGATGGTGAAAAGGAGCAAGCAAGTCAAATGGATTGCTGGGATTGGAACCATAGATAACTTCAAATGGAGAATAACTGGTTGATCTATTTGTAGAAGAATTAAAGGCAAATTCTCCTTGAGGAATAGAGACATCCCACTGTTTAGGTTTATCGCCAGCCAAACATCGTAACAGATTCCCCAAAACCCTGTTAATGACTTTAGTCTGCCCATCAATTTGAGGATGACAAGTGGTACTGAATTGGAGAGAAGTGTCAAACTGTTTCCAGAGCATTTTCCAGAAATGGCTAAGAAACTTACTGTCTATGTCAGATGTAATCATGCGAGGGACACCATGTAATCGAACCACTTCTTGAAAAAACAACAAAGCAATGTGGATAGCATCATTGGTTTTCTTACATGGCATGAAATGAGTCATTTTTGAAAACCTATCAACTACAACAAATATAGAATCAAAACCCTTCTTTATATGAGGCAGCCCAAGGAGGAAATCCATAGTAATATCCACCCATGTTCCATTAGGAAGAGGAAGATATAGTCCTATATTCTGACTATGCCCCTTAGCTTGTTGACAAACTAAACATTTTTTAACATACCTAGCTACATCCCTCTTCAGTTTTGGCCAATAGAATTTAGATATCAACAAATGAACAGTTTTATCTCTACCAAAGTGTCCACTAAATCCTCCCTTATGATGCTCATAAATAAGTTGTTGTCGTAATGAGCAAATAGGAATACAAAGTTTTGTGCCTCAAAACAGGAATCCATCATGGATGGCATAGTCTTCAAAACCTGCATTATGATAAGTACATTGTGACCAGACGGTCCCAAAATCTGAATCCGTAGCATACAACTCTTTTAGATTCCCGAAACCAAACACTTCCACTTGCAGAGTAGACAACAAAGACAACTTCTTGCTCAATACATCAACAATAGTATTTAGTTTACCTGATTTATGTTTAATGACAAAATTGAACTCATGTAATTCTGCAATCCAGTTAGCATACATCGTATCAAATTTGCTTTGCTGCTGAATAAATTTCAAGGTTGATGGTATGTGTGGAGGATAAACTCCCTATGAATAAGGTAATGTCTCCACTATCGCAAAGCTTGAATGAGGGCAAAAAATTCCAGTTTATAGGCTGGCCATTGTTTCCTGGCTGAGCTTAGTTTAGAGCTATAAAAGGCAATGGGTCTGCCTTCCTGAGATAAAACAGCCCCTATTCCTACTCCGGATGCATCACACTCAACTTCAAAAACCTTGTTGAAGCTTGGTAATGCTAGAACTGGGGCAGAAGACAAATACTATTTAAGGAGATCAAAGCTTTGTTGTGCTACTAGTGTCCATTCAAATGTGTCTCCCTTCATACAATCAGTCATTGGGGCAGCAATAGTGCTAAAACCCCTAATAAATCTCCTATAAATTGTGGCCAACCCATGGAAACTTTTTACCTCTTGAACAGTTGAGGGTACTGGCCAGGATATGATAGAAGACACATTTGAAGGATCCACACTCACCCCATGTTGTCCCACAACAAATCCTAAGAAGTTCAGCTGATTAGTCATGAAACTGCACTTCTTAAGATTAATAAACAATGCATTCTCTTGTAGAAACCTTTAATACTTAAGCTAGATGTTCCAAGTGTTCACCTTCAAACTTGCTGTATATGAGGATATCATCAAAATATACCACAACACATTTGTTAAAAAAAGGTCTGAGAATCTAATTCATCAATCTCATAAAAATAGTGGGTGCATTGGTTAACCCAAATGGCATCACAAGCCATTCATACAACCCTTCCCTGGTTTTAAATGTTGTTTTCCATTCATCACCTTCTCGAATCCTTATTTGGTGATATCCACTCCTCAAATCCAATTTTGAAAATACTATACAACCTGCAAGCATATCAAACATGTCTTCAAGTCTAGGTATTGGAAACCTATACTTCACAGTAATCTTATTAATGGCTCTGCTATCTATACACAATCGCCATGTTCCATCCTTCTTAGGAACCAATAGAGCAAGAACACCACATGGGCTCATACTTTCCTGAATTAATCCTTTATGTAACAGCTCCATGACTTGATCTTGTAGAATTTGATGTTCTTTAGGGCTCATCCTGTAGTGTGGCAAATTAGGGAGACTAGCTCTTGGAATCAAATCGATATGGTGTTGTATATTTCTCATAGGGGCAAAGTAGCTGGTAACTCATTAGGCATAATAGCAGAGAAGTCATTAAACAGTTGTTGTAGCCTTGGTGGAATAGAAGAAGAAGTAGAATCCTTAATAACCACAACATACATTTCATCTCCTTCCTGTATGTCTTTAGTGAAATCAGTTTCCATTATAAAGAAAAGAATAAGTGTTATCTTTTCCCTCATGAACAACATTGACATCAAACTGCCATGGTCTACCCAGCAGTATTTAGCATGCATTCATATCCGCCACATCACATAGCACTTCAGTTTTATACTCTTGGCCAATGGAAAAAGGAACAACACATCTTTCAGTTACCTTAACTACTCCCATATCCTTAATCCATCCTAGTGTATAAGGAGAAGGATGCTGAATCAGTGGCAATTTAAGTGCTGTTGCAAATTGCCTGGACACAAGATTTTCACTGCTGCCACTATCAACAATAATATTGCAAATCATTTTATGAACAGTATAAAAATCCTATTCCTTTGAGACTGATCTTTAGATTTTGGCAAAAGCATAAGTTTCTGTGCTAGCAGAGAAGAAATGACAGAATCATAATTCTCCCCTTCATCAGCTTCAACTATTGTAAAAGGAACATCTGAATCTGTATTTTCAGTATTTGTCACTGCTAGCTCATTAACTGTTTGATTATATTGCACCACAGTAACCATATTAGCAGATTTTTGTCGAAGTGGGCAAGCACTGGCGATATGTCCTGGTTGGAGATATTTATAACAAACCAATACTTTGGGTTTGGCATAGTGATTGGGTGGATGAAGAATAGTATTTCCTTTTCCTCTTCCTACCTCTGGCACAAATTTTGGTTGAGAACTAGTGTTGACATTGTCCATTGTGGAAGTTCGTACTTTATAACAAACATTTTGTGGACCAGTCACCCTGTTGGACATCGGAGCAAAGTGTTTTTGACCATCAATTTGTTGCTCTGCTCTAAGAGCCAATTGAATAGCAGCTGAGAAAGAAAACACTGTCTGCATACCAATTCATCCTTAATTCTCCACTGTAACCCATGATTAAACCTTCCAATCAGTTGTTGTTCAGTTTCCTTCACATTATTGCAAACCATTAATTTTTGGAACTCCTGTGCATACTCTTTAACATTCCTATTACCTTGTCTGCAGTTTTGGTACTTCTAATAGAGGACTTGTTCATAATCCACAGGAAGATACTGAGATTTCAATAATTGTTTCATTTTTTACTAAGAACAAACTGGGGTTTTACCACAGTGTCTTTTGGTCATTTACACCTGTTCCCACTAGGCTGAGGCCCCTCCTTTCAACTTGTAGGCTACAACTTTCACCTATTTCTCACTGGCAACCTCCATTCCATCCAAATACCTATCTACTTCTACTAACCAGTCAAGAAAATCTTTGATGTGTAACATACCATCAAAATTAGACAACTCCAATTTAGGCCTAAAAGACTGCTGACAATGTTCATAACCAACCCTCATATTGTTTCTCACATCTTGACCACTAAATTCATTTTCTGCTCTGTGAGTACTTCGAGACCCCAGATTTTCTCCATGATTTAAATTTCATTTCTTCTGATTCTTCATCACTAGAACTGTCATCCATTACTGGCTGACCAGAAAAACTTGGATTGTCCCTTCGAGCTATATGGGACACTCGAGGATCTTTTCCCGACATTTGTGGATATCCTTGATTCATATTCACTTGCTGCAACTAAAGTAAGATTTGTTGCATCGTCTGCAAGATTGCTGTTGAATAACCTGTTCATCACCAGGATCTCCGATCGCCATAGCAAGCAACCAATTCTAGCTCTGATCCCAAAATGATGTAGCTCCAATGCTCAAGCAATTGATCGAACACGAAATAGACAATTTGTACGACAAACAGATTTGCATTGATTTGGAACAATGAAACAAATATAATGGTGTAATGTTTTGAAAAGAAAGAATTACAAAGAAATTGAAAAGAACCCTGAGTCCACGGGTTGAACTGGAATCCACCAATAGTGTTGAGGAATCCACCTCAAAGAGCTCCAAGTTTTAATGAAATCAGGACCAAAAGCTGCTTCTCCCGATCCCCTCTTTCTCTATTTATACTAACAAAGACAATAAAATGACATATGCACCCTTTCTACCAACTCACAGCTAATCATGAACATAAGGGTAGTATAGACGCTTCAATGCATTTCTCATGGCAACTAACCTAACTGCCCCTATCTCTGTAATAGCTACTCTGTTTTTTACCCTGTTTTCTTCATTGGATCCCAGCAACCTCATTACTCCTCATCAATTAGGATATTCTTACGATCAAGAATAATTTATCCAATAAATCCTCGTGAATGTGCATGTTGACACTAAAATTAATGAACAAAAAATTGGGCATGTTTTTATACTCCCTCCGTCTAAAAAAATGTCTGCACTTGAAAACAGCATCGTCTCTCATCTTGCACATGTTGCAAGCTGAGCTATCCGTATCTTATTGCCTACCTACCTTTCTGACCTATTTAATTACATCTTCTTGCAGCTTGCTAGAATACGACCATCCTATTGACATTACTAAGACAAGTGTCTTTAAATATGGTGTCACATTCCCCCCCCCCCAAAAAAAAAAATGGATTCTTTGGTAGTGCACCATGAACATGTTGGGTTTTAGGTAGTGGGCCCACAATTCTAATAGTGGAGTAAAGCCCACTATATAAAATTCTCATCTTAGGTCCACATTGATTATTTGATTGAACTAAGATTTGATAGAATTTTATTTTTAGATTATTTTTGTCGTTTGCTAAGTTTGGAGGATAAATAAAAAATCTTTATGTTAGGAGATTTTTTTAGTCCCACATAGGAAAGATGATCGTTTAAAATTAAACCCTTGCAAGTGGACAAGGCAATTGTGTACTATAGTGAGTATTAAGGGTTGCCAAACCTCAGGGACGGTTAAATACTTTACCAAATTGAAGAGAAAAGTTACAGTTTGTAATTACTCTAATTAAAGCAATGAACTTTAACTAAACTAAGCTGAGATTAAATCAATATGAGAAGTACAAAGGCTTCGAATCCACCACAATAAATTAGTGTATCGTCTCTCTCTCTTTTGAATAAAGATTTCCAATTGGCTAGCATATTCCTCTCTCACATACACTTGTCAACTCAAAATATAGTGCTCTCATATCGGATGTAACACATAAAACGATTAAAACATAGAATTGTGATCTATCTATCTCGAATATAAACCAATGAAACTTTATTAATATGAAACACTTCATATTACTCATGTTTCTCTAGGACATGCAAGTGCTCTTTCATATTGAAATCCACAAAACTCACTTTTGTCTCTCTCGAGTACAAAGAACAAACTCAATGAATTAACTTTAATTGCATAACAAAGGTTCATACACCAACTAGATTAAAACATAAGATGAGAGAAAAGAGATTACACAACCAGTCTATTGGGCTTTATCTACGCCTTGGAGAGGAGTTTAGCCTTGCATTGGAGAAGAAATCATCAACACGTTCTTCATCTTATCTCCTTTGCTATAGCCTCCAAGGACTCCAAGGGAACACAAAACTCTATTATCTGGTGCCCAATATGTTCCCATTAAGGCCTATTTATATGTTTGAAGAGAAACCCCAAAGTCCCTTTCGAAATCTTAGTTGAAATAGGCTTGATTTAGGTTTTGCTACATACGGCGATCTATCGCTCCGTATTGCCGATCAATTGCTTGCCGATCGATCATTTTCCTTCGTTAATTCCTGCGTTATCACGACGGTCGATCGTTTTATCTCACCTGCTGATCAATCATTTTTCAGCCGATCGATCACTTTCACTGTATTGCACAAATCCAAAACCTCCAGTAGATACTATCGATCATTTTTGTGCCGATCGATTGTTTCCTTCAGTAACGCTATTTTTCGGCTATGGCGATCGATTGCATATGAAATGCTAATCGATTGTAGTTACTGTTCATAATTTTTAAATGGCTATAATTTTTTGCTCCGAACTACGCGCGATCGGAGGCGTTGGAAAGCTGATTTCTTGAGCTTTAGAGATATGCACACGAATTATGAAGATTTAACCATTAAAGTCACTGAAAATTCACCAACCAATCAACATTTGAAAATCCCCTATCAATACGACTAAAAATCAAATTATGGTAATCTCTATTATTATTCAAAGTGAATTCAACTGGACAAAGGATCTCCTAAGCTCAGTAGCCAACATGCAATCATTAAATCTCCGGGTCTCCCAATCAGGAGTTGAATTACCCCCAACTCTGTCCTCCAAGTATCTAATAGCATTAAAATCCCCTAAAATAATCCAAGGGCCCTGAAGAGCATTTTGAATATCTTTGTCCACAATTAACCAAGTAGCGTGTTTATCCATGGTTTACACTCGGCTACCTTTGTTGAACTGGGACCACTGAACCTGGAGGGTTGTTTGGACTCCCTTGAGTTTCCAAATGGTTGACGAGCATACTAGGGAAATGGGTATAGATTGACCTGGCGCCATTAACACAATCCAAATGTGCCATTTTCAAGCTTGGTCATTTTGAATTAGAATAATATAGGCCTCCTTCATCACTTATTCCATGTAATTAATACTTTGTATATTTTCTTATGCTTTAAAGAAACTTTTTTTATGCTAGTATTTAATGAAATTTGCTTATTCTTAAAAAAAACATATCAACTACGGAAGAGAAATGTGAAGAAAAAACATACTCCCTCCATTCGGAAATAGTGTACAGATTACAAACAAAAAGTATTTTTATTAGACCATGGGGTCCACAAGAAACTCGCATGGCCTCTCTCTCTCACACTCCCACTCTGGGTAGTTTTGTGGAAGAAGTCGACGATGGTGTCGTGGTGCTATTACCATTCGCGGCCCACGACCACCTCATCCCCTTGCTCGAATTTGCCGGTCTCTCTCTAGGGCCGCCACCCCCCACCCCAACCTCCCCCTCACCATTGCCTCCACCCGCACCAACATCCTCCTCCTCCTCCACACCGACCTCCCCTTCCACCACTCCTCTGGCAAGAACTCTTTCCTCTGGGTATCTAATTGCATTAAAATCCTCTAAAATAATCCAAGGGACCTGAAAAGTATTTTGAATAGCACAAATCTTTGTCCACAAAATTTTTTGCTGTTGACCTGATTAGAACAATAAACTGCAGTGAAAATGAAAGGGGTTACTAGGGATATAAGAAGTAACATAGCGATGAATAAGCTACTTTAAAATTCAATATTTAACTTTAAGCAATTTTAAAGTAGCTAAAGCAAAAATCTGAGAGTTGTAAATGCTAAAAGCAATATCATAAATATTTTGCTCTTGAAGAACTCCATCTTCCGCTTCATAAACAGCTTGGTGTACACCGTCCAATATTTTTTATTTGACTTGTTAAGAACACCTAAATCAGTCCCCCTCAATCGAGCTATCAGTAACCACTTCATAAAAGTAACATTACAGAGCCACATATCTTGGTGAAACTACCCTTGATCTTCAAGAAATTTTGGACTCTAATAATTTCATTAATTCATGTGGCTTCTTTGCTGCACGTTTCCAGGCTCTAAATACGCCTGGAAAAGTAAGCAAACTAGTGAGTGATTGGATAGAGTGTATATAAAAAAGTTGGCTAGATTGCTTTGGTAAGACAACAATTCCACACATTTTTCGCATTTTTCATGATCATTTCCTTATGTTGGTAAAGTGGAAAAAGGTCTGATTCTTGCCTGCCCTCCTTTATATTCCAGTACCTCAGATCCATCCTACGGAGTTAGGTTAACTAAATGCTTATCCATCCTATCAGCTCACTAAAATGCTTTTCATAATAACGGAGCCCTATAATTTTCCATGATGTGTCCATAAGATAGCTGAATTAATCCTTGCAAGGATTTATTTTGTGTTTCTCTTTGTCCAAGGTTGTAGAAGAGATTTTTTTTGGATAATTGAAAAATTATATTAAAGGGAACAAGGAAGGGTACAAAGGATAAGAGATTACCACAACTTCTCAACTCAAGGGGAGCATAAACAACCCCCTTAAAAAAACAAGAGGCCGATCGATCGTGAGTGGTTCAATTTTCGATTTTTCAGATCGATCGATCGGCAAGCAGGTTGATCGATCGATCACCTGTCGATCTGGAAAATCAAAAATTGAACTACTTACGATCGATCGGCCTCTATATGTTGAGTGATCAATCGTGTCCCTCGCGGCAAGTAGAAAAGTTGCTCTGTATTGCTCTATGCTTTACTCTTTTAAGGTTGTGCTGATAAAATTTTAATTATTATCCAAAAAAATTACTGGCCAAAATTACATGTCTGGACTATTTTAGTTTGTTTTAGTTTTCTAACCCATATAAGGTAATTTTGGACCGAGGGAGTACAAAGTAGCAAAAATAATTTTGTTGGCGATAGCTGAATGCATAGTTGATGGAAATTGAAAATTTCAATTTCAGGGCTCAAGAAAGGAAAATCAATGGCCGTAGGTCATAAATTTGAAAAAGCCTCTTCTTGATGTCAGAAAAGATTGTGTTACATGGAGACCTACTTCGAGTGGCAAATTTACTTGTTCCTCTGCTTATAATATTGTGAGAAATGTCAAGAGCAAAGTGTTGTGAGGGGAGCTTCTTTCGTTCAACCATAATAAACCACGTCATTCTTTCATTTCATGGCTCATGTTCAATGGTAGATTGCTTATCTAGGACAGAATTCAGAAATCTGGAGTTCAGCTAGTAAATCGATGTGTGTTTTGTATGATCGATGAAGAAAGTGTAGATCATTTCTTCTTCAAGTGCTCATATACTAGGTGGTTTCTTATCTCCATTTTCAGCCTGTTAATCTAGGAAGGACAAATACGGATACAGGACACAGGCATGATACGATATGGGTGTGCGGCGATACGACAATTTCTTAAAAAATTAGAATGCGACATGGCAGATATGTTTATATTAGAATATTATTTTTAATATATATATTTGCATACATTTAAGGTTAGTTCTTATATTAAAAGCTTAGTTATAATGGAAAATTTTGTATTTTTTTAATGGTTCATTACTTAATAAGGATTTGATGAAGTAATTTATAGTTGGTGTATAATACAAAGGTAAGACATGCATGCAGCCGTATCTGACCGGGACACAGGAACGACGCGGATATGAGATAGGTATGGCTCCTGTTTTGAATTTCCTAGCTATTAAAGCTGGATAGACCCAGCCAGGGAACTTCATTGACTATTGCTTGCAAACTACTAGACACAATAAGGCTTTGGATCTTTCTCAATTCGACAGTTTATTTTATTTAGAGAGAAGGAAATCAATATATTTGCAGAGGTGAATCTGCCCATAAGATGGATCTTTTCAATCGATGGAACCAGGAAGTTAGATTTATTCAATTTTCAAATCTTGATGTTGCAAATTGGGTCGATAAGTTCTCTTTTCTCATTTCTAAATGGAAGTTGTAAAATTTTATCTTTTGTAATCCCCCTTGAGCTTTAATGAAAGGGGGTGTCCCCCATCATATTTACCGATCCAAAAAAATCAATAATCTGGTTAACCGCGCATGGTACTAAAGTAGTGCATAGACAACTCTATGTACTAAATTAGGACCCTGATGTACTATGGTCACCCGGGTTTGGTAGATGGGCTCTAACTTAAAAGAGAATAAGCTATAGAAGACTTTCAGGTATATATGTGATCAATAAAAAAAGGTTTTCAACAAACTAGACAGGGCAACAATTAAAATCCAAGTATGATACCTTTTGGATCATTACTAACCACAGTAGGGGGCACCCCACTTGGATGTGGCGGAAGTGTTTATTCTTAACACAAATCAAGATCACTCAAGTCTTACAACAAAAGCTAAGAAGAGTTGCGTTTTATCTTGGCAACTGAGCGCAAACTATAGAACACCCCAAACAAGTGTGAGGAGAGTTCTACTGGGCTTGTTGGGTCTCCACACGCCAGCCTCATCAAGGCAATACAGAGAGATGTGTATTTGAGCCTTTTCATCCATTTCCGGCGTCTCTTAGACTCCTTGAGTCTCTTATCGTTGTCATTAGCTGACCCAGAGGCAGCCATGCTGCTGTAATTGGCCTTGTTGTCCGGCAGCGACGGGCGGTGGCTCACGAGCTTGGGAAGGGTGGAGCAGGGGATGTGGAGGAAATAGTCACATTCGGGGCAGGAGTAGATGTGGCTGGCAGCTGGGATTGTAGCCGACACTGGCGCCGTGGGACTGCGCTTGCACACGGCGCACAGAGATGTTGGCCGGACCTGGTCGCACTTGGTGAGCTCCAGGAGGTGGTGAGGGTGGCTGAAGTGCATGATCCGGCGTGGATGATTGAGATTGCTCATGATCTCTCTCTCTTTGATTTCACTGGAAAGAAAGAAAGAAGAAGAAGAAGAAGAAGAGGAGGAAATGGAGGAGGATCTGAGAGAGGTGGTGGCGGAGGATGGTGCTTTAGTAGAGATTGTGAATCCTTGGAAATTGAGATGTACGAAGGTTCGATGCATGCAGCTTCCACGCGGAAGCGTGTGATAGAAAGGAAGTATCCCATAAAACTCAGCTTGATTTGCTGAGCACTATTCATTGCATTAAATATAGACAATTAGAGACAGTGTTATGATTGAATCAACGGGTGGATGGTTGAGTCTGATTTGTGAAAGTTCGATTGGAGGACAAAAAATACAGAGTTGGTGGGTAGAGCAAGTGTCTCCTATTTAGTCTTTACGGGCCATGGTGGCTATGTGGACTTTGTTGACCAATGCATGAGAAGAGCTTTACAGGGAGGACTTTACTACTGAAAACTGATCAAAGACGACTGTAGACTTGAACAAGTATACGTGACTTGGACAAGTATATCTCGTTGGTTCTTACCTCGAGTTGCTCGACAAGGTGAATCAACTAAATCAACAAACACAATAAAAACTATGGTGGGTTATAAAAACGAGTATTAGGAAGATAAAATGCTGTGGTGGAGTTTCTTGCTTTTTGTTTGAGGTGTTTTAGAGGTTCCTTTTCTTTCTATAACCTTCCTTTTTTTTGCAATTAAAAAATTCTTTGTTAGCGCAACCCTAGAAGAGTACAAAGAAAAGAGCAAAACAAGGGCAACTCTTCTACAAAGCCGGGCCAAAACAGAAGCAAAAACCAATTCTTATAAAGGATTGCCAAACTAAAAAATCTTAATTAGTGAAAAGAAAACGAATTCCTCAATCCTCACCTCTTGTATTTCCTTTGGCCTCCCTTTTTATGCTTTTTGATCTTTGGGACAGGTCGAGTGGAGGATGCTCCGATCACTTCCTCTTCATCATAATCAAACTCTAGCTCATCACCTCCAGACCTTCCATAGTTGTTATCTTGCTGAAAATTTGGTCCCACAAAATAGTGAAAATACTGAAGAGTTGCCAAATTAGGAATGAGAACTTGACTTGATAAAATCGTCCCCTGATTTTCCAAACTTCCTTCCTGATTTTGGAGATCTGGGCTTGCCGAATATAGAGAGGATTGTCATGAAGAGATAATGAATGATTGATTTCTATTGTTGGTAAGCTGCAACTGTCCAAGGTCATGTGCCGAAATATTATGAGCTGCAGACGGAGAGGAATGGGGCCTTCCTCTTTTGTTAATGATATTTTCAATTATCCAAAAAAAAAGGTAAAATGCCATGGATGCTTTTGAATTTTATCCCCGTGAGTGACCAGACACGAGTGAGGTCCTAACCTCCAACCTTCGAGTCAGCCCTCTAGGGCTCCTCCGGCCTCCCATTCGGTCCCAATTTTAGGCCACCAACATCCTTGTCCTATAATCTTAGCTGCCAATAAAAAGAAAAAATACATGAAAAAAGTTCTTCCGCTGACAAATGAAGAGGCAAGAGAGTAAAATAAGTGAAAGGCATACTCATTATTTACGGGTTGATTACATGAACAAAAGTTGCCCTCACTAGCTCTCTTCAGTTGTTAACTCATCCTCACAAATCCCATGCACAATAATTCTTAAGACATCTCCATTTGCCTAAGAATAGCTGAAGCACCCAACTAGAGGAGAAGAGTTGAGGTTTTGGGGCACTGAGGAAATGCATCAGACTGCATAAAAACACCAATCTCCTCCTCTAGCTGAGTTCAACACATGTTTGTGCTATCATGGAATAGGAAATGAACATCTAAGAATAACATGGAGCTCATCAGGAAAAGCTATCAACAGTTGAAGATGCTTAATTAATTCGAAAACACTAAATAGAAGTATAACATCTCTAGTGATGTTCTCTTGGAGGAAACATGGATGAGACTGGAAGGGCAAAGAAACATGCATATATATAGCTGTAAAAAACCTTAAAATATTTTGACATTGAGCATTTTTTACTACAGGTTGCGATTCGATTTGCTCTCTTTAATCACATTTGGAAATTCTACTAAGATTCTTTAATAAAAGGCAAGCGATTAAAATTGTGGAGAGGCAATAATGGCAAGCAATCTCCAAAATGCATGTCTAGTTGTCTACAGACTGCCCAATCTCCAATATTCCAATCGATTAAAATTGTGGAGAGGCAATAAAGGCAAGCAATCTTCAAAATGCATGTCTACAGACTGCCCAATCTCCAATCCAATCAGAATCCAGAATTACAAATATGTTTCCTTAAAGTGGTAGAAGATTAAATGAGGATCTGCCCCAAAAAGTCGTGTTAATGACAATTATGTGCTTACTTTCTTAAGATTAAATTGTCCCCTCATCTTGCATTTTCTCATTTGAATGAGAAATTTAGTGCCAAAATCAGAACTTCGAATCCTGCATTATTTTATTTTTACCTTTTTATGGTTTGACGTGATATAAGACTACATTCTTTGTATAAACAAAGAATGAAATGGCTCAACATCTAAACATTATTTTGAAAAGAAAAATTAAATATGTTTATACAAGTGCAAAATAGAAAGAATAACAGGTTCAACAAGACAACTATTCTCCACGAAAATCTCTTCTAAATGAGATTTTTCATGAGATTTTTCAAAAGAAGTGATTCTTCACTTCTTTGACTTTTATCAGTGACATATTTTGTAATTTTGGAAATAAAACAAGGGCACATAATAAGAAAAAAATACATTTTTATGATTGAAAACACATTTTTTCCTGTTATGTGCCTCTACCTTTTATATTTATTTATAAAATATACCATCATGCTAAATTCTTCTCTAAAAGGTAATTTTTCCCAACCAAACATTCTACTTCTTCTCTATAATTTGGCTTTCTCACTCCAAAAAGCTGCTACCAAATAGGCCCTAAGATCCATTTAGTAGCATTCATATTCTTACCTCTCATTGTATCTACTCCCTCCGTCATAAAATACTAAGCTCCATGCATCCACCATTTTTTTTTAGGATGGCGCATCTATTTCAGGATAGAGGGAGTACTTATTGTGTCAAATGGTACTGTCAAAACAACATAATGGATAAGTTGAAATGATCTCCTTGTGGAAGCCGTGAAGATGAAAATGGAAAGAACTTGTGGCGGTATTGCTTTAAATAAGCTAGTTTCTAATCCCTTAAATTGTCTCAGTTGAAGAGAGCAAGATTATGTTGTTAGATTGGAAGCATTCAAATGTTTGTCTAGAAATGTGCAATGCGTTGAAGTGGCACTTCAGCTTCAGTGGCTCAACCTTCCAAGATGGAGTGTATTCGGAGAAAACATCCGGGAGAAATTCTATATTTATAGCTGAACTAAAAGTTGGATTCTCCTAAAAGTTGGGTATGTAGTATTTTGGTAGTTGTAGAGCCAATACTAATACCAAATACTTATGATTTATGCCAATATTGAAGAGAGAAGATAAGTAGTAGAAACCTGGCTGGCTCACTTCAATTGTCACGGGCATATGGGCTATTAAAGTTGCTAGTTTCAAAAGTTAAAAATGAAAATCGATCTCACGGACAAGGAAGCATGTTCACCCCATAAATAGTGGAAAAGGTTTAGATGCACCATGTCACATCTCGACGCATGTGTACTCGGTGCATCACCAGCCGTAGATGTGCAAGACCCGTAAACGGGATTCTCAATATGTATTAAATTGAGCCACATTGATATGCGCCAAGGCTCGCCACGAATCGGCAGATATTGATCCAGCGGGGCAGGGCACGTCAATAGTGGGGCCAGGAAGTTTTGGATTCATACAAATTAACACCCCACCCCGCTCTCAATTCATGTGCGCCATCCGATCAAGATTCGACGACGAATCGCATACCTTGGGGCTTGCTGATGCGTACTCACTGTAGGGTAGCAATTGGCTTTGTCTTGCCAAGCCCTAGATTAAGACCAGTATGTAGCACGTGTGAGAGCACGTGCCAAGTTAAGCACTCAATGTCCAATTTGCTTCAGGTTGTTCGTTTGTTACTTCAGTGGGCTCCATCCGCCCGTATTGAAAGCAAAATAGTTGTGGGCCCTTGAAGCATTAAACTTATTTACGCCCGGGTGTACGCTTCGCGTGTACCGGGGGTCTGACACATAGCAGCTAATCAAGTTGGAAATTTTTGTCCAACATGGGACCCATTTGGAGCCTCTTCGCCCAGGAGTTGTTAGGTACCCGTCGCATACCCGGAGATTGAGCTCATCGATATTTGAGGGTCCCACATGGGGTGTCTCAGGGGAATCGTGTCAATCACGATGAGTTCTCCAATGCGTACCTAATAATTTCTCCTATTCGCTACTTCGAGTGGGCTCTATGGGGACCACAATTTTATAGTATATTCTAAGGGAAATTATGTATCTACTGAATAGGCTCTGGCAAGTCACGTACGCAAGCCCCTACGTGGCTTTTTTTAAACCGACCTGAAAGACGTCAGTTCAACCGACGCCTTTTCTGTTCAACCGAAAAGCGTCAGTTCTTTCAAGCCCTTACTTTCTTTGTATACAGCCTAAAAAAATTGAAAGGCGTCAGTTCTACTAGGAGACAAACGCCTTCCCTCCTTTATTCCCCCTCCCATGCTATGAAATCCAACTTTTTTTAACACATGATAACACAATATACATATGGATAACATAAAATACAACATTAAACGTATACAAACAAATTCATCTATTATAAAGTTATACAAAGCATTATAAATTTACTCATAAAATTACAAGTGTTCAATCAACTCTCCTCAACCTATTCCTACCCCGTCCTTATGCTCGAGCTAGAATATGCTCAGGCTCAACGTCAAGTATAGCATCTGACGTCGAAGGTGGCTAACATAGAGCACGAAGTGCACGCTGTCGCCGAGTATATATTTTCGAAGAAAGAGGCCTCTCAACTTGATCGAGCGAGGCATCTGGAACAACTGGTGATGGGGTAAAACCCGTCGTGTCGGCTGATGATGTCACAATGTCGTGTGAAGCTGATAAAGGTCCCGAAACAACCTCCAGTCCTGGAATCCCTATCATAATTGGCTGAAGCAATGGCAAACTAGCAAGAATATGTCCAGAGATAACGTATATCATCTGGCATGCTACTGTAAAACTCTCGTAGGATCAGTATTCTAAAGCTCCATGAGACTGAGCGTGCACTTGTCTCACACAAGTAAGCTAGAAAGGAAAAGGAATATATGTTATCTGCTCACCAACGCAGAGAACAATAGTGAATTAAATCAAATACGAAGTCAAAGATACTCACCAACGCCCGCTCAGTGTTGCCCCTCTGTTGATATAACATCTCCGCCTCATGCACGGGTGGCATGATAAGTCTTCTCGTGATCCTCAAGTACCATCTCATGTATGCATTATCCACATCTCGCTCCATCATAGCAAGCTCCCCCTGAACGAGAGTGGTCGTCCGATCGTCCCATCTAGTAATATATACTGCATGATGTTACCTCCAATCAAAACTCCCTCAGCCTCGACGCGATGATCGTTCAATGAACTCCACAACAAGAGGGGGGGACTTGCTCTAATCTGAATTGCAACATAACCCAATCCGGAACATGCATCTCGACGATGTCAACACATATAAGTGGCATCCTAGATAGCCACACATGCGCTCCATCCGTACATACTCCAAGTAACTGCGATAACACATCATCATGATATGGCTGCCATGTTACCTACACATTATATGAAGATAGTACTTTACTTTTTGTGAAATGTGCATTCGTTATATTCATAACATGTGTAATATAAACGACCAATACCTATCTAGATCATTGATAGTCTGATTCATATCTATATATTATCAGGACACTATGAGGATTCACAGTTTTTTTTCTTAGCAGTCCACCTAACATAAAGAAAATGAAAAATAAATTATTTAAAATGTCAATATAAGATCATTAAATAACTTAAATAGATAACACATACCGAACTCTTAACGGAGACAAACCATCTAGTAGAGTGCTCTGAAAGTTTGGACGTCTAACATGCAATCTCTCCCATGACCATAGTTATTTGACATATACACACCCAACATAAATCAAATGTTATACTTTGGTAAATATAGTAGCGAAAGATTATTGATGGTTTACCTGGATGAGGGTGACAATCCCTAATGTGCTGGGTTGGCAAGCTTTTTCCAACTCTCTGTACAGGTAGGCAAGGGTGGCACTGCCTCATGCATACTGTCCCAGAGTGTACAAATCATGTAATAAAAGGAGATACATGGGGTGCACATGGCTGTTGCTGCTGCTATCGGCAAATATAGTGCTACCAAACATATAGAGTAAATATACTCATGCATGTTGCTCGATATCCATCTCTATGGCATCCTCCGGCAGGCGACTAAACTGCTCTCTCAACCACAAAAGACTAACCCTAGTTCATTCTTTCAAAGCATCAGGTGGAGGTACCTGTCTAAGAAGGTGCTCATATACTTCATTTCAGTCAATGCCCACAGTCTAGCAACTCACTGCAATGCCATCAACGTGCAATACGAGTAGTATTACAACATCATGTAACGTAATAGTCATCTCCCGTAAATACAAGTAAAATGTTTGTGTCTCCCTCCGCCATCTCTCAACTAGGGCAGTGATGAGAGCCCTATCAATCCTAATATACTGTAACCGTGTAAAGTGCCCAAATCCTGCCATTTCTATGTACAGCAACATACGCGCATCAACTACCCAATGGAACACATTTTTCTAGTGCTTGGTGCATTCAATGCACCCATGATCCTATACACATGAAAAGTAATTTATAATTAGAAAATTAGTTAAGTATATGCAATATCCAAAATTAAGGAGATATTGGTTATACACATACCTCTCTGTTCCATATGCACATACATCTCCATTGCCAGATAGGAAAGTAGCATCAACACTTATTACCAGGAGACAATATTTAAAACCCTCAGTACATTGCCCAAAGGCCCAAAACGCCTTGTCAAACCATCGATACCCAACATCTTCCATTGGGGTCGTCACCAACCTACAAATGGTTCCTGGGATTGGCATTAACTATTGCCTCAAAGTACATTGGCAACAATCGATAGGACTCAACCCAATCACCATACACTGCTTTGATGGTTGCTATCCATGCTTTTTTGTATGAAATATCCACGTGAAAAGTCTCTCTAATCCTCTTTTGAATAACCACTAGTGGGATATCTACTTCTGCTCTAATAGAAGGTAATATATGTCGACAAACAAACAATGCAGCACATTGTCTATGACCAACGTCTAGCTGAGCATTTCTACAAGTATGTTCGCCACTATACGTCTTTACTTTAAAATCATTAATCCCCTTCCTTAATGATACATGTACTCTCCATGGGCAGTCAGGGTATTGACATGTTGCTGTGTACTGTGTCGGATTTATACGCAAAACTTTATAGCGAATATCATGCACTATTAAAAACTCCCTCAATGCGTGTACAAATTCATCTTTATTAGGGAATATTTGTCCCACATATATTATTTCCTCATGATATGTCTCCTCATGCAAACCCCGATTAATTGCCCCATCTATTTCATCATCTGTTAATCACGCCCATGGGGGCTTCTCCTCATATGGCAACTCCTCCTCAAAATCATCTAAGTTATCCGTAGTAATTGCGATGTCCACCAATTTATCTCCCTCATTATGAACCATATCTTGTACACTATCCTCTCCTCGTACATCTTCAACATCAATAACCGGTGAATTAAGCACCTGCTCATCATTTTCCCCACCCTCTTCCTCATTCTCCCCTTCGTCTTCCTCATCATTCATATTTCCCTCTTGCCAACTACTTAAACCAATGTAAGTGTAGGGGTTATGAAATGATGTTTGTGTGCCAAACCATTCATTACCTCATGCTATGCCAATATTCATTGCTTCATGAGCATGAGATGTGTGCCTACATTAAACAAAACAAAACAAACATCATGAATATTGGCATTCTTCTAGAGTTTCCCCTCAACCTATTTCTACAAGCACTCCTACTTCCACCTTCACTATCATTTACAAACCTAGGCATGCACGCCTCTTTTTCTACAAATATCTCAAATACACGAGGCACAAAATAGAGCATTTGTTGCATAGAATTGTCATCATCAATTGGTATTACGGTAGTCCTTATTCCAAAAATAGGCATCTTGTACTTCATACGAATTTTTCAAAATCTTTGGTCCAATCCCATTTTATTGATCACTTGCATCTCTAGTTCCTCATAAGTACTTAGCTTATTAATAAATAATTCTACAATTTCACCACCTTCATATTTACCTCTATTAATTCTGCCACCATACATTAGCACACACAAACCATTGATCCCGTCATCTCTTCTTAAAAAACCTTTAACAAACACTATCAAATACTACACAAATATGACATAATCAATTTCATACAATGCAACAGCTACATCAATACATATTTCTAACGGATATTAAACATAAATTTCCTGTAGAGAGGCGAGCAACGGGGTGAGGAGGTGGCCGAACAAGATGTTGGGGGAATGTGAGGCAGTGGCGAGGACGTGGCTAGCCAAGGCGGTGGCCAGGCCAAGGACGGGGAGGCGGAGCTAAGGCGAGGACGGGGAGACGGATCTGGCCGAGACGGTGGCGGGAACGTCTCCAGAGAGTCGAGGTGAGGCGGTGGTCGGGGCGAGTGTGGGGAGGCAGTGGCCAGGTCGTGGCCAAGGCAAGGATGGGGAGACGGTGGCCGAGGCAGTGGCGCAATGTGCTTTTGACGTCCTTATTGGTGATGGTACACACATGCGCAGTAAGGGACTATGCCCATGTGTCTATTTGCATATTCAAGGTTATAACTTTTTTGTGAATCTTCATCTATTACCAACAAAAAAGGCGGATATTGTATCTCAGACACTGCGCCACCCTGTCATTAATAAAATTGTGGGTACTCCCACTATCAATAAAATAGCAATGGGCTAGCGTTTTAACTAACCTTGCACTCGCATAGTGTGAGGCGTATATTGTCCCAAAAAAGCATGAAATGAGATCTCAGCCGTAGAATCAACATAACCTTCCTCAATCGGCTGTTCGGGGATCTCGTCCTCCTCAGGGCAAGACTCTTCCAGAATGAAAGTCATTGGCGGCGTGAGACAACAGTGCCCGGGAACGTAACGCTCATCACAGTTAAAGCAAAGACCTTTGGCCCGTTTCTCGTCCATCTAGGCCTGGGACAGCCTGCGGATAGGAGGATTCATAATAGGTGCTGTTGGTGGTCCGGTTCTAGAGCTGATTGCCGCCCAATTGGTTGGAGCTGGCCGAGGGCCTAGAAGTCCTGGAGGGGGCCGAGAGAATGGCCGGACCACACGCATTTGCCGGTTCAACCATTCTTCTGCAACTCGAGCATGCCCAATGATATCCTTCATGGATTTAGGCGAAAACTAACGGATTTCGTCCGCAATATCAGCCCGCAAGCCATGATACATGAAGGCCCCCACTAATGCCGCCTGATCCCAATTAGGCAAATGATTAGCGATGAGCATAAACTCTTGATGATAGTTGCGCCGTGGAAGTTTGACGGAGGGATGCCAGCAATTCATTAAAATCAGCATAATCATTCTGCCTGAATTGCACGCATAATTCATCTACGAAATCAGCCCACGAAGGATTAATCAAATCCCGCTCAAAATATTGAAACCAGACGAATGCGTCGCCCGTAAGATGGAAGGCGGCGATTCGCAGTTTATCAATTTCTGATTGTGTGCCATGATACTCAAAAAATTTATTAGCTTGATAAATCCAATCAATAGGGCTATCCTCTCCACTATACTTAAGAAACTGTAGCCGGGCTAAGCGCGGTTCAGCCGACGGCCGGCCGGAGGCATCATGAAGCGAGGCATATGGATTACCTGTCTGAAGTCTATGGAGCTATGGTATGCCGTTCCTCCAAAGGCTGGCCCATAGGGTGGCACATACATCCGTGCTTGGTGAGGCCTAGCGGTCTCATGGGAGAAAGCACGCATGTGGGTGCTAGCAACCCCCGACTGTAGGATATTCGTCGGATCGAAGGGCCCAAACATTGCCGAGGCCTGAAAGGCATGACCTTGATGCATAGGAGAACCTTGCGCTGTAGCAAAGGCCTGGCCCTGCAAAGAGGCCCCATGAAGAGGAATAGACGAGTGACTCTGGGATGCCTGGCCCTACAGAGAGACTCCATGTGGAGGAATAGACGAGTGACTGGGACGATGGAGTCCGCAGAGGAGCACCCTGTGCAGCCGTGGAGGAAGTCCCTTGTTGCTGGTCCATGTCAGAGGCCGGCGGCGGTGTAGGGACTGTCAGGTGCTCAAGCATGGTCTGCTGCAGGTTCTACTGACTGAGCATGGTCTACTCCAAGTTCTGTTGACTGATACGCATGGATCACATCTCTGTCATGAAGTCCGTGAGGAGCTTTAATATAGCATGATCCATGGTTGCGGAGGGGGGTAGCCTGGGCCTGAGCTGAAGCTACACATGAAAATAACACTTATAAGGAGATAGTTAGACAGCCTTCCCCTCCTCCAATTCTTGCGCTTGTACAGCCAAATATTCTTCCCAGAGACCCATCAAAAGTTTATGATCCAAGGCCAGGACCTGCGAAAATTTTACATGATGGAAGTATGAATTCTAAAGCTTACCGGAACTTGCATATTGTAAGTTCCTTACTTCTTAATTTCTTATTGCTGCATGAAACTTTAAACCTTGAGTTACTTTCGTACTTGCATATACTTTTTTGAAAGAGATTGAAGTTGATTTTGTTGGATGTCTACTTATGCAGTCACCAAGACTGTTGGAAATGAAGAAGAAATATTTGATTGTCAAAATAAGCTCTTCCTTTTCCCTCTTGGATGGATACATGTAAGTAGCAATCCTTGTTTTGCCTGCTACTGTATCTTACCTGATGTTCATTGTGATTCTGTGTCTCATACGTTTCCAAAGCTATACTGTAGAAAAGAGAAATGATTATTTCTAGCTTGGGTTAGTGGCCGGCATTCTTCTTATGGAAGGCTTTTTTGGTGGCTGAAAACATTTGTACTGTAAAACTGGTTTGAGATTGAATTCTGGAAAGAGCTGGCGTTTCTGATCTCAAAAACCCCTTACACTTGACAGACATACAAATGTCCTAATTAGATCGGACAAAGCACTAAGTTTCAGATTCCAATTTATCTCTTACTAGCTACACCATTTGGTACTTTTGTGAACTGAAAAATGTAGAAATAAATGTTTTTTCCTCACTAGTTCCAGTCTGTCTATAATGCTTTTTGTATCTTATGTCACGAAGTAAAAATTAGAGAAATGCTGAAACAGGTATGCTTTGTCAGGCTTTGAGTAATTTTTACACATCATAATCATAATCATAATCATAATCAAGTAGCTACTATTCTACACATCATAAGAAACATAAATGGATGGTTTTGCGCCTCCTCATATGATTGGGTCAAGGGACCCTCCAGGTTATCAAAAGCCTTCTTTCGAGCCATGATGACGGAAGCAAGGGATCGAATGCTCTGATACCAGTGTTGTGCACCCTAGATAGATGCACAATAGCCGGCGGCTAAGAGTAGGGAAGGGGGATGAGAAAAGAGAAGAAGGAGGTAAGAAACTAGAGTTTAATTTATTCATAATACAAATAGGACATGACGTCCCCTACATATAGGCGCTAAGCCTGTATCTGATGGGCCTTAACACATAAATACTAAAATAACCTAAGCAACGGCCCACATGGCCTTATTAAATAAAGAGATATCGTAATGTCTAAGGAGACGTAACACCACCCGATGCCATAGTCTTGCGTGGTCCCAGTTGAGAGGCGCTCCCCATCCCCCTTCTTTGTTTCTTTTTTGGTTTCCACTTAAGCTTTTCCTTTAACTTTGGGTGTGCAACCATTGTTTTACACATGTTGTTGGGGGATATCCTTATATCTAATTTGATGAACACAAGGTTGATTATTGCCCTAAGGATTGACAATGTAACATCCGAAAAATTAGTAAGTATCTTAAAACCGAAATTTGACCCTCTTATTGACCAATTTGATCATATTGTGCCTTATTCAATTTAAAGTTGGTGAGAAGAGCTTTCCAAGGCCACCTATTATGTGCGATTTGGAGTTCGGGATAAAAAGATATAAGAAATTGAATTTGATTAAGCGTGACAGCGATCGATCACCTTAAGATCCGATCGATCGGCAAGCTGAGCCGATCGACGCCTTACCAAACCGATCGATCGTAGTTACTGGAATTTGTGAATTTTGTGTTTCGCGTAAAGTGATCGATCGGCTGAAATAGCGATCGATCGGCAGTGGCGTATAGTGTTAAAACAGGGCATACGACGATCGATCGCCGTATTGTTGATCGATCGCCGGTTGCGGTTTTGTGTTTTCAAGCTTATCTTTGGGTGGATTTGTTTGGGAAAGATACCATATCCCTTTGGGACTTGATTAGCACGTCTCCTATAAGATTTTGAGGCCTTCCCATTGGTTGGAAGAGTCCATAATTTGGAAGATTGGTTTGAAGAGAGATTCTCTCCCAACTCTATATAAACCCTAGAGTATTGGCTTGTTCTAACCCTAGAACGTCCAGAGAGCTTTCCCTTCTCCTTCCCACGTTCACCCATCACCTTGGAGGCTTATTCTTGCGGGAGTTTGCGAGAAGCTTGGAGCGGGAGCTTTGGAAGAAGCGGAAGAGAGGAGAGGCGCGTATAAAGGCGAATTCCTCGGAGAACTAAGTAGGATGGTTTTTCCCCCTCTTCTTTCTTTTGATTATATCTATTTTGATGAGTGTTTTGATTCAACACCTTGGTCATTGTTTGGATTCTTGTGAGATGGTTGAGTTATGTCCCTATTTCTATGCGTAGTATATCATAAATTCATATGTGCATTCATGTTTCAATTCTAGATGGGAATTCGCATATAAAGTTGAATGCTTTATCAATTTTCCAGAAGATTAAAGGTTATGTTATTGTTTAGTTAATGATGTTCCACGTTGGGTTTGTGTCTTTAAGGTGTGCCTTACTTTAATGGTCTTGTTTGGGGTGTATTAATGTTACAAATTCTGTTATTTATATAAGAACACAAGAAAGGAGTGAACTTTAGTAATTCTAGATAATTTTAGGTTCTGTAATTGACCTAGGAGGGGAGTATATATTCTGTTATTAATATATTACCATTTATAAAGTGTTATTAAGTAAGATAATCTAGTTTAATTAAGAATCCTAATCTCGGCCAGAACTATTTCTGTGCTGACAGTCGGTGGTAAATAATTCATAACTAATTCAAATTAAATCGGAAAAATATAAAATCAGTGGGGTTAGAAACTAGACTCACGGGGGTATTATCAGTAAAAATTTCAAAGAGTAAGTCTTACTGTACATAGCACAGTGGCCGTCGGAATAAGATATGATATAAAGTCGATTAATCTGTTAATACCAGTAAGTGTACTACATACTTATGGAATATCACAGTAAGAATTGGGTTAAATATAATTCAATTATTATGAGGGTTAATCCTTTGGATAAGTGGTTCATATCTGTCTATTTCAAAAGCGTTGATGTCGGTTTGATATTCTACTTGGAATTCAAATCATCTAAGATTCTCTGATTTCTTCTATCTGATATTTAGATTATAAACTCTAATGCGAGTAATGAATTCCTATCTAGGGCTGAGCATGAAAGGTACGTATTGATTATATGTTACTCCTTATGTGAGTTGTCTTGTTATTCTATACTACTCCAATGAGTGAGTTGTGTGTTGACCAAATACTTTGATGCGTCTATCCATACTCCTTGAGAGAGAGTTTATCATGGTAAAGAGATACCTTATGATCTTAGAGTGTTGTGACCTCTATTCCTTTGAGATATTGCTCATATTGATTACATGATTATTTCTTCCACTGGAGACCTTGCGAGACTCTCCCTATGGTGGTTTCATAGTATGCTCATTTATGCCATTGCTAGATCTTGCGAGGTCACTTATAATTATGAAATTGCGATTCCATATTGCCCGAAGGGAGGCACCATACGTACGTTAGATTGTGGACATTACGGAAGGTCCTCAGTCTCCGCCCATCGTGTCCGTAAGCACTGGTGGGGCCAGCATCCTAGACGCATGACAAGGTTCCACAAGAGAACTCCTAGGGTGGTTCTGGTATGTTTAGTCACTTGCGAGTGGCCAGGTTCAGCGAGCAGAAATTGTACTCCTTTCACTTTCGATGTCTGGAGCCTTTGATATAATTATTCTCTCCTTACTCATATGTGAAGTAGGAGCCTTATTGATGTTTCCTCTACTTGCGAGTTAGAATTGTTGTTGACTAACCTTGCAGGTGTATAAACCTCGGTTCAGTTTAGATATTGTGAGATGTTCACCATCCCTTGTTATTCTTATTCTCTTCATACTGCTTGTTTTAATTCAGTGGGTTTTTACATCCTACTGAGTGTTTCTATGAAATACTCATGCATCCTCTGATGCAGGCGCAAGTGGAAATTGAGATCAGGAAGTGCAGTAGTGGAACGGCGGGCTGCAGACGCCAAGAAGAGTTTAAAGTTTATTTAGTTATTTGCTTTGCTTTTATTGATGCTTATGACATTTTTGGCAATTGTGTGCCATAGATTTATAGGTTTATTTTATTGATTTTCTTAAATGGATTATTATCATTAAGTAAATTCATTTCATAGTATTCATTGATGTCTATATTTGTATTACACTGATTGCGGGCATAATCGGTTACACGTCCTTTTGAGATGATTGTAATCGGTTGGTTTGGAAATCGACTGTTCGGTCTCGCGCTCGGGATCTCTACCTCCACATGTATCTCTTTGATTGGCTTCCGCACTCCGATCGAGGTATGGGATTTCGGGGCGTGACAGACGATTTTGATCTCTCATAAATCCTAGAGAGATCAACATTCATAGTGTCGGGTTGGAATTCTTCTGTCACTTTACATAGTAGCCTTATAGCTATGGATCACAATAGTTGCTTGATTACCGATGACAAACTTGCTTTCAGGCACGTTACTCTTCATGGATCATCAAGTAAAGAAAAGAAAAATTATACCTCTGCAAATATTGTGGAGGATGGTTACTTTCAATCGCCTTTTTGTTGACCATTTGGAGTGTGCCAGAAGTGTTGGAGCTCAAAGTCTTATATTTTGGTGGATGATGCTTCATGTTTATGCTCTTGGATTTAGTTGTGGTTTCCCTTATGGGTTAGTTGTCTATGACGACTCATATATTATGTTTATTAAATTACTCATAGGTTGTGTTTATCTTTGTTCAACTATGTATATCCATGCTCATGCTATGAGAGCTTGTGTGACTTTTGGTTATGTTTATTTGTGTAAAGTGTAGTTTAGGCATTTTTTGCTACTGTTGTTGGCATTAAGGAGGATCCCTCTTGTGTTTTTTCTGTTTCAGTAATATAAAGTTTTTTTTAGCAAAAAAAAATACCACAAAGCCAACCATGAGTATGCAATATAACCCCTATTTTGGTCCCAACAAGCTCTTGGTATGATGCTCTAGTCAACCAATAGGCATGCCTTGGATTTAGTTGTGTGGCTAGCCCTCATATGAACAAGCATCCAAAAAGAGTATGCTACTATGATAGGAGCTCTCCAATTTGGAATTTATCCAAAAAACTATCCAATTTGAAACTGTTTTGGCATGTCACACATACACGCATCCATTTGAGCTTGAGAAATTTCAATTATGACATTGGCGCTAATATAGTCCAGTGGCCTCTTGTTCCATACTTTGAAAGAAGCGTGTATAGGCTACACCATGATGTTTTTTTCTTGATAAATTAGCAAAGGTAAACTGAGGGGCCGTTTGGGGCGTGAAAAAAAAAGTAAAACATCCACAGTGGATGTTTTACTTTTACTATTCATTTCCTATTTTTTTTACTTTTAGCTGAAACTCCTTAGGACTGAAAGTGAAAAAAACAGGAAATGAATAGTGAAAGTAAAACATCTACTGTGTATATTTTACTTTTTTTCATGCCCCAAACACCCCTGAGTATGAATGGACACTTATGAACAACCAAAGTGGCTTTAAACAAGCCGCTTTTGCTTCATAAAATTTTCCATCATGTAGCATTCTCACTTTCTACCCAACTCTCCTCCTAAGAAAATTCAGATGGAGTGCGGCTTTAAACACGACTTTGCCCTAAAATCAGAAACGACGATACTGTGGAGATTTAGGGTTCTAAATCAGGACCGGTCCAACTATTTTTTTATATTTTTGGTTCGGTTCGGTCCAACTGCTGTCTCTAATCACATGGGACCCACAGCCGGTCCAGCAGAGATCCTTTCAGCCGATTCGAAGCGTGATTGGTTGGACGTGACACGTGCGGTGGATCCACACGTGTCACTCTGTCTGATGGCAACTTGGCTGTAGTATCGGCCGACAAGATACGCGTGGTACGGGCAAGTGGGCCGACACGGTATCGGGACTCCGATATGGCGAAATGGTTGTGTTACAGTTGCCAAAAAAGTTAGTGTACGATTTGAATTATTTAAAGGGAAAAGCAGATTTGAAGAGATAGCTTATTAGAAAGTCATCCTCATGTTTCTTCATATTACAAAGAAGAGGTGGCGGCGAACATGTTTCTTGTCATATGATGGGAACATTGCTGATGAGGGAGTACTCTTCTTATAATAAACTAAGTGATTTGCTTAAACTGAACTAATTAACATTTGTCATATTACAACCTTTGTCTTATATAGGTATTAAATATAGTAAAGATAAAGGGGTGCGTTTGGAAACTGACAGGGAAATGCAAAAAAAAATGCCAGTTGAAAAAATTTTAAGGTGATTTTTCTAACTGTGGAAAACCCATTTGGGAACCTGAAATTAATCATATTTTCAGCCTTAAAAAATCAGCCTGACTCCTGATTGGCTAAGTAACCAAATACGGGTACGATAATTATATGGCTCATGTTAGCGTATAGTAAGATACGATGAAAATAGAATATACTGGAAAAATACATAAAAGTATGAAGAAGTAATAAAATTAAAAATCTAATATAGCAAAAATGTATTCTTAGTTCAAAATAAAGTGTTTTCTTCCTTGCAAACTAGATATTTAAGTTATTAAATATATCACAATCATCATTATTTTCTACTAAGTTCTCTTCTAATTTTTGTCAATTCCATTACCTTCACTATCTACATGATCTTCTTGATCTTCTTCTACTTCTTTAAAGTTTTCTCCTTGTGGTAGTAGATAGAAAAATGCCATAATTTTGCTAAGTTCGATTGGTTCTGAGTCATTCAATTCTTTAGTTCCACATGTCTCCATGAAATGAAAATCCATCTTTACAAAAACCAGATCACTTAGCTTTCTTGGTTCTAGGTGATTTCTCTTTTTAGTATACGTCGCATCAAAGGCTTGGTTTGCATGGTGAGGCACTACAAGGTTGACTAAGCAATCTAATTACTATTTTTTGTAACTTTGGAACCGTCGAGCCCCACATATCCCACCAAATCCTTACAATTCCATTAGATTACAATCATAAAGTCAAATTTTATGTATATAAATTATTAAAAAGAACAATCTTATGAAAAAATTTTTACTTGGATGCGAATTATAAAGATTTTATATTGCCATAGGACTAAAAATGTATAGAGCCTTTGTGTGATACAACCTTATTTCTTTGTCAATGTCCTTTTTTCCATCGGTCGTCGAAACCATCTTCTCCAACATCTTCTCTACTCCCAACCTCACATTTCTATCCATGGTGATAAAGCCATCATAATACAAATGCATATTCAAATAAGTCGCAAATGCATGAATATGATTATGTATTATTTTCACCATTCTATCATCTATAATCTTCCAATATGGCATAAATTTATCATCTTCACCATTGCAAACTTCTTTTATAGCCTTTTTAGCTCTCTCCATGCTTTTATATAAATATCTCATAGTATAACTATCATCATTCGTCATGCGTAACACTCTAAACAATAGTTCAACAATGGATAAAATTTTTTTACATTTTTTTAAAAATGATATCATTGAATTAAATTAGTAACTTCTATACCCTCATCAAGCTTGCTTTTAAGTAAGGACCTCCAATCAAGGCTTGTTCTTATTTTACTACATAGATTCCAAGCAAATAAACTGTAGCAAATCTATGCCATCTCAATAACCAATTGATGTTCAATCAGTTTAGTGTGAGATCGGACCCATGTCCATTAGACAAGGAGGGCAGCCAGTTTGGCTTCCCGTGACAATTGGGTCTAGTTTACGAGAAATTGAACAGTGCGCTAGCCTGCCATCTGGGCGGTGCAACGGCCAATGTGAATACGCCACTCACGATGACAATAGTTGTTTTTACATCTCGAAGGATGTTTGAAATGTCAAAACAATCTATAAATTCTGAAAGCTACCTTTGTCAAATTCGGATCCTTATTAAGGTAAACAGCTTGACCACGTCACTCTTATGCAAGACAGCTGATCTCCAAGATCGACTGCTGTTTGGTGCCAACTAAGTGCATGCATAAGTGTGTGCACCGTCGATCTCCCCAATGACACCCAATAATTTCTTCAAAACAACCCGGCCAGCCACTAGCATCCTGAGTGGGAGATTTTCGTTGGCTAGATGCACAACCACGTGGCACACCTGCCGCACCAACTAGTTCCGCCCAGCTTAACACAAACTAATTTGTGGGCCCTCCACATATGAAGGACCACCGGGCCCACATTCACATTCATCGCATACATCACGCCGCAGGTGAACATGTGCCATTCATATAATAACTGTATACAGAGAGTGAGAGAAGAGTTTCAATGGCGGCGGAAAATGGCAGAAAAAATGGCGTATAAAGATATGATTTTTATAGAAGTTTAGTAAGCCAAAAAGCTTATATTATACAATTATAATCTGATAATCAGAGGGAGGGCAGAGGGGGCTCTAGGGTTTGGGGAGATGGGATGTCGGTGGATGGAATTTGAATAATTAATCATTTTAGTTTTGTATTGTACTAATTTGTAATTTATAATTAGAAAAAGGGGGTGGGAGGAGGAAGACGACGAAGTGAGATCCGATCTCGAAGCTCTTCTCCTGGCGAGATTTCGAGACGGCGTCTTGCTCCTTTGAGGTCCCTCTGAACTGGGCCTCTTTCCTTTTCCTTGATCAGCCTGTGGGCTGCCAGAAAGTTGGAATCTTTGGTCCCATTGAGGCTCAGTTCTTGCTTGGTTTGGTGATTTGTATTGGTGCTGGAAAAAGGCACTTTTGGGTGTTTGGAGAGGATTCAGGTATTGGGTGCTTGTTGTTTTAGTGTGTATTTGCTTGGAAAGATGGAATTTTTAGTTCAATTTGGTTTCTTGATTTGGTCACTCAAGATGGGGTGTTAGTTGGAGCTTGGACTGAGCTGCTGATTTCAGTTATTTTTCAGTGTCATATATATATACTTATATGAAAGCTTCAATTTTGAGTTCAATTTTGTTTGTTGATATTGCCAGTCAGGATGGGGTGTCAGTTGATGCCTGGACTGAGCTGCTGGTCTCAGTTTTCTTTTAAGGGGTTTTAGTTCATTTTTTAGTGTATACTTGTTAGAAAAGCTTCAATTTCAAGTTGAATTTTTTGTTTTTGATTTTCCATTCAAGATGGATGTAATTTGGCGCTTGGACTGAGACGCTGATTTGAGTTCTGTTTTAAGGAGTTATAGTTCTTGTACTGATGTTTGAGGAAATTGGACTTTTTTTACTTTGAGTCTATGTTCATGCTTTTTGGTGTTTTTTATTGGTTTTGTGTATGTTCTTCTACTTTTTTTCTTGTACAAGTGTTAGCAAAAAAGTTTACACTTGAATTGAATGGAGATCAATCACAGCTCAGGATTAGCTACTGGTTTGACTTGTTTCCATTCTACTGTCAGTGTTTATAAGAACCAGATTTTAGCGTTTGTGTTTTATGGGTTGGTCTGGGAGGTGCATTCGGTAGATTGTAACAGCTGTAATGTTGCAGTTTTTTTTTCTCAATTGATGTTTTCTGTGGATTTGTTTGAGGGAACATTGCACCAGGATCTGATGTGTAATTCTTTGCATTTCAGGTGATTGGAAATTGGTTTAATGACTGGCATATGGAAATTTTGATTGGTTTAGTGACCCAACAAAAAATGGAGGTGGAATGTATGATTTGAAGACACAGTGATCGTGTTGTCGGATATATTGCTTGCCGCATCCTGTAATTACTAAATATTGCTGAAGGTGGTGGTGAGTGGGGGATCTGCTGCAAACTCAGTTTCATCATTTATTGATTATTATCTCATTTTAGAATGGGGTGTTGCTGCTCCAAGCGCACGTGTTGCTGGGGTTCACAGTTCAATGGCACAGTTTTAGAGTCCCCAAATGTTGGTGCGTGTACTTTTTTGGTTGATATTTTTTTTTATGAATTTTTTTTTGCTTGACCTTATTAACACTAATTTAGTGGATTATTAAGTGACTGCTTCATTTATTGCAGAGAGTGCTGAGAAGAGCGATGTTGATGTGCCTGCATTCCGAGAGTTCTCCTTTGAGCAATTGAGGATTGCAACAGCTGGATTTGCAGTGGAAAGTATAGTTTCCGAACATGGTGAAAAAGCACCAAATGTTGTGTATAAGGGGAAATTGGAGAACCTTCGGCGAATTGCTGTCAAGCGCTTTAATAGAGCAGCCTGGCCGGATGCACGTCAGTTCTTGGTATGTTTGCATCCCATGTGTTCTTCGTTTCATGATTGTCCCTGATTATTTTCCATTTGTAACCTTTTTGTAATTAACATATACTTTCTTGTCTTGCTCATAATTTGGAGTTTGTGTGTTTTTTTCCAACAAATTTGCATTGATCTAGTAAGTGCTTCTTACGTTTTGAAAACTAGGATAAACGCTTAGTGTCGAAAGAGAAGAGGGAAGAAATGGAGCAGAGGAGGTCCAAATGGTGGAAACGAGTTTATTATAACAAGTCACATTGACACCCCTCTAATAAAGAAAAGTCACAATGGCTTGGCTGAAAAAGGAAGGAATGAGAATAAGCAAGAATTTATAGGCATAACATCTGTACTTTGTATTAAAAAACATCTATCCTTAAATTGGTATTGGGGTAATTTGACCAGACTAGTTTGAAAACAAATAATGACTTTATGAAAGGAAATTGTATGGTTTTTAATGCAGTTTGATTCTGATGCCGTTTATATGAGCCCCCTTATGATATGAATAGATTCCATTGCATATAGCATTGTGCTTCCACACAGTAGATGAATTGAATTTGTTCAATCGTTATAAATGTTATTCACTTAATCCGAAGCCATCATTTGACTGGTAGGAGTCAAATTGCAATGTAGACTTCATCTAAAATTCTTGTCGCCTATGCCACATTGGTGGTAAGACATAAATGTGGTGATAGGTAATCCAAAATCGTGATCATCGGATATATAAATAGTGTTAGAGTATATGTTCTGTTTTTTTTTTTTGAAGAACATGCCGCAATGAATGAATTAAAATTCGCAACAATGTTGGCTGTAGGCTATGATAGCATGATAGGAAAATCAGAACTAGGGTTTTGAATCAGAAGAGCATTGTATTTCCCATAATAGAATCATGCATTAAAAAGGGAAAACGATCCTCACATTAAGAGAGATCGATCCAGCAAAACTAAAGAAAGAAATGTCCTAATTGCCCTTCACTTAAGTGAGGGTTTACAAAGAAGAAAATAGAAACTAATCTAGAATGACTAAACTACCCTCTATAGTATGAAGACTAATATAAACACTTAAGAAAAAACAGAACATATACTCTAACAAATAGAATGTGTTATGTTGCCCATATCCAGGTTTTGACAATTAATCACTTATAGTAAGCAACAATGTTTAAACAATGACGGGAGTTTTGGTTATTTATTTATACTAGCCAAACTGCATGCTCGAAATGCACGTGCTAATAGGACTACACCATTATATTACTATTAATTGCAATTATTAATAATTTTTACTACAATTATAAGATATTTGTGGGGATTTTAAACTACTTACATGAGTAATACAATTGATTAGTCTCATTTACTTGGAGTACTTATTTACTCCCTCTGGTCACTTTTAATTGAGACCGTCACATAATTGGTCAATTTTATTGAGATGTGGGGTCCCCAGTAAAAGCCTAGGCTTTTCAAGTGAGCGAGTCACTTTCAATCACAGAGGCTGCTCGACCTCGACCTAGAGCTAGGAAGCACCGATACGCCGAATTTGCCCCCGTACCCGTATCCGATACGTATCGGATACGGATACGCCACCGATACGGCTGCATGCGTATCGGAGGCGTATTGTCTTAAAAAAAAAAAAAAAAACAGTTTCCTATACATAAAGGGGGAACTATTATAAGTTATAATGTTTAATTTCATAACTTATAATTATTATTGTTTGTGTTGTCATTATAGTGTAATTCTATCAAAATTATGGAAGTTACTATAGGTGGCTATTAGGGTGCTAGGTTTAAATTTTTCTTCTTTATTATGCTTATTGTTTGTTTTGACACTAGGACCAATCTAAAATGTGTTTTAAAAATATATAAAATATTTTTTCAAAAACGTATCCCCGACGTATCGTATCGGGACTTTTTGAAAATTGCCGTATCGCTGTACCCGTATCGTATCGTATCGTATCGCCGTATCCGTATCGGTGCTTCCTAGACCTAGAGTCGCCGTGGGGCGGCCGTCGTTTCTGGGCCGAAGAATAATTAGGGAACGGTATGATCTAATTTTGGTATGCATATTTTTGCTAATTGATTAAAAGTGACTGGAGGGAGTACTAGAATTACGATTACTAACTAAGAGGATGACTTTTTTTTTTGTGGAACTCAATTGAAATTGTCTGATCGAACCCTTTTGCTTTTAATAGTAGTACAGAAATAGATTTGAAACATGCTTACTTGCTATCATGTACAGTATTGCCATCAAATTTATATCCTTGAAATAAGTGGCAAGTTTGAGAATGTATTTGCTAGGTGGAGTAAGCTCATTCTTTGTTAGCAATTTGGGGTGCGTTTGGTAACAGATTTTTTTAGTAGCAGAAGTAGAATCTCGTGGATTCTGACTTTTTGCGTGAATATGTATGGTTTATTACACATGGAAGAAGCAAAAGCATTTTGGGACACATTACATATTTTGGGTTGACAGGGGTGTTTGTCGTCATTTTTCATGCGCTTTCCCACTGGAGAGGAGATTCTCCAGAAAGTCGATTTTCTGCAGAATCGATGGCGGAAAGTATACTTCACTACAAATCCAGCTATTTGAAGAAGTAAGCAGCCAAACAGACTAGAGCGGAAAGTCAAGGATTTTTTAAGAATTTCCTAGGGAAATATGGAACCAAACGCACCTTTAGCTTCTTGTTGCATCACTAAATCTCGTGGATTTCAAATTTGGTCTGCAGTAAAACTTTTTGACTCAGTTTTTGTCACTACAATTTTCTATTCTGAAAGAAATTGATGTTGGCCTTATCATTGGTACCCCTCTTGCCTTGTGCTCTGAATGTCATTAATTTCTTTTGAGGAATTCTATGACATTTCATGATTTTTAACAGTGATTTACTTGTATATGTTATTATAGTATCTTCGAAAGCTTATCTTTTTCTTTTAATGACTACAGGATGAAGCAAGAGCAGTTGGACGGCTCCGTAACCAAAGATTAGCAAATTTACTTGGCTGCTGTTGTGAAGGTGATGAGAGGTTGCTTGTGGCTGAATACATGCCTAATGAGACACTTGCGAAACACCTTTTTCACTGTAAGTTGTTGTCCAACACTCACTAGATTTCTCCATTCTCAAATTGGAATACCTAGAAAAAATTAATGTCGATTTGTTCAAGGCTACACTATTTCTTTTCCCCCGATTGTTAGATTCAGTTTGGGTTTTTTATTTGAATATAAATGATATTTGTGATAACATGGTTTTGGATGGTACCAATATATAGGGGAATCTCAACCTATGAAATGGCCAATGCGTTTGAGGGTGGTTCTCCATCTTGCTCAAGCTTTAGAGTATTGTACTAGCAAAGGGCGTGCCCTTTATCATGACCTTAATGCCTACAGAATTTTATTTGATGATGTAAGTCAGATATCACCATTTGTTTTGTTCTTATTACTTAATCTCCTATTAGGGTTTACGTATCTCTCTCATTGTCAGGTAGTGTTTTGCAGGATTGTAATCCTAGGCTGTCATGCTTTGGCCTGATGAAGAACAGTCGGGATGGGAAAAGTTACAGTACTAATTTAGCTTTCACACCCCCTGAGTATCTGAGAACTGGTATGGCCTAGTTCCTGTTGAAAGAATGGTAGTATATCAATTTTTTGTCTGAAACTAATCGATTATATCTGCCTCTTAATTTATCTCGAGAACCTCGAGCTTTATATACCCTAATGATAGATAAATCCGACCTTAAACCTTTTGTAGTGTAATAACTAAATAGAGGGTAGTTGCTTGAGCAGTTTATGCAGAAAGTGAATGTTGAGTAGCTTAATAGCTTCTGCAACTGAGTAATGGCTACACTCAACTGTTGTGAAAGCAACATATTGATTAATTGCTAGCCAAAAGAACAAAAAACACACATTGTTCAATTATTTCTTAATTTGTGTCAGTATTTTGATTCCTTTGGTCTAATTCCTAATGAAATGGGGGTGGCGAGTTAATTATTGAAACTGTTTCCTAATTTTGTTTCTTGTCATTCTTGTAGGAAGAGTAACACCTGAAAGTGTTATTTATAGTTTTGGAACTCTTCTGCTTGACCTTCTGAGCGGGAAACATATCCCCCCAAGTCACGTAAGTTACCTCGGATTAGGAAAATAATTTGTGTAATGTAATTTATCATTGAATGCTCTTACCTTGCGGTTTTTAAAAGCTATAAAGTATTCAATTTTTGATTGAAGTTTATAGAGATATGCTTAGCTGATTCGTTTCATTTGCTCGCATGCAGGCACTTGACTTGATTCGCGACAGAAATTTTCTAATGCTGACAGACTCATGCTTGGAAGGGCAGTTCTCGAATGATGACGGAACTGAACTAGTACGCTTAGCATCTCGTTGCCTACAATATGAGCCTCGAGAGCGACCTAATGCAAAATCGTTGGTGACTGCTTTGACTGCTCTTCAAAAAGAAACTGAGGTTTGTAATTAATCTATTAATAAAAATGGGCTCGTAATAGTTGCTTGAACTACTTTGCCTTGCTATTAGTTTGGTTGACTTGATAACCGTTATCGTGTTATTACCTCTCAATTTCTTGATCTCTTTTCACAACTGGAAAGAGATTTCGGCTGTGTGTTTTTCAATTTAGGCCCATTTATAGAGAGAGACGACTAAATTGTTCTACCATTTCTTAAAAACTCCTCGCTTATCCTTTTATTTTTACAAAGGCTTTTAATGTGAGGGGTGTGGATGAAGTGTGTGTATGCATTGCACATGCACACATCCATACGGATGCATACACATATGTGCACACACTAATTTGATTTGGAAACTGATTACTGTACACCGAGTCTGTACACCACACCTATACACGCGTTTTTAAATGACTGTGTTGCCTTCTTTCGAAGGTGGTTCTAATTACCTCTGCGACTTGTGTTACAGGTTCCTTCATATGTTCTGATGGGTATACCACAGGATGATGCATCGTCGATGCAGCAATTACAATTATCTCCTCTTGGTGATGCTTGCTCAAGAATGGATTTGACTGCTATTCATGAGATTTTGGAAAAAATGGGCTACAAAGATGATGAGGGAACGGCAAATGAGGTTTGTATCTTAAATACCAGGAAATATTAATTTCCTCCTATAAATGGTTGAATCTTCCATCTGCCTTAGCGATTTGGGAGTTTTTTGTTTTCAATAAAAGATGTTAATTTATTTTTACTTCACTAAACCTTATTTTGAAGCTGCATGCACGCCTCTTTATGTAACAGTTTGAATTTCTTTTATTCTTGCAGTTGTCATTTCAGATGTGGACTGATCAGATGCAAGAGACATTGAATTCAAAAAAGAAGGGTGATTCTGCTCTCTGGCATAAGGATTTTAGAACAGCCATTGAATGCTATTCCCTGGTTAGTCATGTCCTCTCTTTTCCAAGAGTACTTTTCTAAAAAGTCTCATTATCCTGACTTATGGGCCATTATGCATTGTACTCTATTATTGAAGAAACTCTTTGCTGCTATAAGTTTATTGTTCTTAGCTTTAATAGTTTTGCATATCCCTACAATATGAGATCCATTTTTTTTGCTTCAATATAGCTTTTTTCTCTCTTGATACGCATCAAACATTTGTGTGGATAGATATGGGCCTTCATGATATTTTTGCAGCATATATTCTGGTTGATGTAAATGATATTCCTTCCATGATATGGATAAATATGGGCCTGATAAGGGAGGACCTACAAGGGTTTCCACCGGGCTTGTATTATTCATTACTTTTAATCAGATAATTAGGTTGTCTAACACATGCACATACAGTGTAACCATTAATAGTACTCAAAACTTATCATTATTTCATGTCATGTCTAATTTGATTTAACTCTTCTACCGACACATGTAGAGCCTCTTGTTGATATTTTATAGATGGAATTTTTTACAGTATTGCCAATGGGATTAGCATGCCATGCACATGCTTGATGCTGGACTTACATTTCTTCATTGTTTTATGAGTTAATATATAGTGCCACTATCGATGAAAAATTGTCTCCTCATGTTTTTTCAGTTCATAGATGTTGGTACTATGGTCTCTCCCACTGTTTATGCACGCCGCTGTCTCTCATATCTCATGAGTGACATGCCCCAAGAAGCTCTTAATGATGCAGTGCAAGCACAAGTTGTATCACCTTCTTGGCCAGCTGCATCATACCTTCAGGCAGCTTCTCTTTTTGCACTTGGAATGGAAAATGAAGCTCGTGAAGCACTGAAGGATGGTTCATCCTTGGAGTCCAGGAAAAATAACTCATAAAAATTTTAAGCGAAGGGTTGAAAGGGAAAAGAAGATGTAAAAATGGAGGAGAATGTGTAGACTGAAAAAGATGGTGTTGGAGAAAACTGGCATTCTGGCGTGATGCCCTTATAAACATGCATGTGTTGTATTATGGACTTTTTTCTGAGACCTTAGCGACACAAATGCATGGTGTAGGGGACATATGCGTTTGGGAGGTGTACTCGCCATCTTAATGAAGGGAAGGGTACAAATGGGGATGTTAAACCATTCTTTAGTGCAAACTGCAACGGGCATTGTGCAAATGGCATGCATAGTGAGGAAAAAAATTGTAATTTGTGTACAGCAACTGGCTTCTTGTAATCCAATGCTGTTAGATAGGGTTGCTTTTCTGTGTATTTTAGCTCTCTTGAAATATCTTGTGGTAATGGCCTTGGATTCGGTGACCTTATAATAGAACTTTTGTTTTTGTTCGGTGGTGGTACTTTGTTTTTTAAGTATACAAGTTTCAAATGTACTGTTGAGGAGGCAGCAATAGTCAGCAAATGCATCTTTTTATCATTTCTTTTGGTATTCTTGTTGTATATGGACGTCTGACCATGTAGGAGAGGTGATACTTGTTATTCCAACTCTCAGAGAGTTTGAGTTTGGGTCTAGTTAGTTTGCTGAAAAGCTACCAATGGAAAAATAAAATATATTTGCTGAAAGAATCAGTTCTATGCTACCAGGAGTAGACTGAGTTTGTTCAGGTTTGAAGGACACTTAAAAAAGCTAAAGAATAACCCATCAAAAGATAAGTGAGAATGATATATGATAATGCCTTCTTTTATTCTGTTAAGTTAGGCAACCAGGTCTTGTGATTGATTGGACCCCTACCCACAATTTTTTATTTGCAATAGACCCTTCCCATCATTGATTCAAGCCACAATTGGCTTCTTTCGCTTTCATGCTACTTCAATAACTTATGTCCATTCTTATTATACTTTGTTGGACGTCCAAGCCAGGAGTATCCTATTCAAGATCATTAGTATATTGCCTATTTGGACAGATGCCCAAATATTAGAAAGGGCGTTAGAACGGTTGCATTATAAGTAACTACTTGGGATATTCAAGTCTTACAAATATTAAATTAGCTTCTAACAATAGCTTTCTAAATGGGGATAAGACATAGTATCAAAAGAAAAAAGGAATAAGACATGTCACACTCAATATGATGTGCCTGTCGTTTTATTTTAGCTGCCTTGAAACAATTTTTAGGAGTCAATTATAGATGGCTTCAACTCTATTGTTTTTCAGGAATAATCATTCTATCTACTAGGACTCAAACACTATCTAATGGCAATATTTGCTTAATTATTTTTTATACAATTATGTACCTAATTATGATTTAGTGATAATGGATGTTTATTATAAGAGGGATATAGGTATAACTTATCTCCTTGGCTTAACTACCCACAAAACATATGCTATAATTAATTAATTGTTGTGAAGGTAGGTAAGCAACGGTCACTGAAGCCAGGCATCTTTATTAGTTATGTCTAAAAATAATTATTAAGGTCTAGAATCTTAATTGAGCATGGCCAAGATGACGCAATCTTGAAAGAGGTGTTAATTTTGCATATTTATCAAGGCTATTCAAATGGAAGGAAGTCAGTAGAGTTCAAACTTCTAAGTGACGTTCAATAGGTAAGATGACGTGCTTCATTTGTCAATCTAGTTTGGGCTTCTATACTGCTATTACCTTCGTCCATAATTACCCATCTGGATTAGAAAATTAAAATGAACTAAAATCAACTTTAGCAGTGCCGATACCAACTATCATGGCCCACACTTTTAAGACCTTTATTAAATCAGAGTAATAGCAGAAAATGAGATGATTCTTCCTTTATATGATAAAACATTAGATGAAATTCATCGACTAAACAAACGCAAATCCTACTCAAAATATACTAAAAAATAGTTGACGCTCACACCTTTACCTAACAGCATAAGCCTGACTAATAGAAGGTGGTCAGGTACCACTAGTAGAGAGTTTCCTCCATTGGGAAGATGTTAAACAGATTTCACCTTTGGGAAGATACATACAGAAGTACATAACTTAACTTCCACCATAGGGAAGATAGATAACAGAAGTGCATAGCTTTCACTATACGGAAGATACATAATAGCTGAAGCCCAACCAATATCAAGTGGTCATTAGCGAGTATCACTGTGCTACTAGTATGAACTCCTCTTAGAGTTATAGAATATAAATCAAAACTTCTGGCTCAATAGCCAAATAGATAGTATGACCTTTAGCTTAATAGCCAATCGATTGTCTGATCAAAAGTCACTCTCACTCACAATCTGACTACAAATTTCAAAGGCATTTTCGTCTCTATCTTAACTAGGTTTTTTCCAACCCTCAAACTTACCCCTCGTGTCATCATTTCATGAAATGATTAAGTCTCTAAACTACCTAGGTTTATTAGTCAAATTTTCTTTATCATTAAGGTTCTCAACAATCAGACAATACAACATATAACTAGGGATAAAGCCCATAAACACAGTAGTACAACTCTTATAAAATTATTACATCAATTTTGGTTAAACTAACCAAAATATAGCCTATATACTATGTTGGCTCAGTATGTTCCATATTCTAAAATTTAATCACAACGGTAGACATCAATCGTTCGTTAGTACTACAACGGTTGGTGGATGTCCACCGACTGTTCAAATCTAAACTAGGTTCGTGAATCGGGTTTGGTTCACTGTTTTATCTAGGTTTATCTAGGTTCGGTTAACTGTTCATTGCCTAAATCACTGTTCGTGAACACTGTCTATTTTCTCTTGTGGTCCCGAGGATCGGGTCTGGACCATGGAATGTCGTATCGGATATCGGTAAAATATCGGTCGGCCAAAGAGACAAAATATCGGAGATATTGTGTAAAAAAATATCGGTAGTCAAAAACTAGTTTTTACCGTATATTTTCACAATCTAGCTTCTAAAATGAGTTATACTAATTTAAACAAAGAATAAATTTCAAAATATGCATATTAGGATAGAAAACAAACATGAAAGGTTTTTAATTCAAAAAATACCGATATATCGGTCCGAAACCGATATATCGGTCGTCGATATATCGGCGATATTTGGAATTTTTCGAAAAAATGATACAGATTGGTATCGATGTATCGGTTTAGGGCCGATACCGATATATCGGCGATATATCATCGGCGAGACGATTTTCCATGGTCTGGACTGAGCTCGTCTGGTCCGTGTCCGATTATGTTCATCTTTGGTCCCGTCTAGCTAAGGCTTGGTCTAGACTAGGTTTTGGGTCAGGCCAGACCTGACCCAACCTGTTGTCTTCTCCGTTGAGACGAGCTGCCCACGTGGCAGCAGGCAGAGCCTGCACCATCGGGGCTGGCCTTTCTGAGGTGAGTCGTCGGGCAACTTCGCTCGGCTAGCCCCTGCCCTTCCCCTTCCTTCCTCTTCATTGATTCCCTCTTCCCCTCAACTGCATGGAGGTTGGAGCAACAGCTTGCCGCCGTGAGGCTTCTCCTTCACAGGGCGGTGATTGGGCTTCGCCCACCGCAGTCGGCATTGAAACTGTTGAAAAACATGTAATCTGGAGGGATTGAACTTTACTCGACTGTGTTGAACTATATTGCAATTGAACTTGAAATTGCATATCAATTGAAATCGTCCGAGGCACAGTGATTTGGCACGGCTGACTTCGAAACAGATATTGCCGACCTATTTGTGCACAGGCTTCCTCCAACAATATGTCCCCAAGATACAACGAACAGCTGGTCGACGAGCGGTGCACTCCAACAAGTCTGACCCCGAACTTAGAGAAGAAGAAAACTATTGCCTTTCAGGAAAAAGAATCAAAGAAGAAGAAGGAGATTTCCAGAATGAAGGGTATTGTGTCTGTCTTATTTTTGTTATTGTTCCTCTTCTTATTCTTCTGCTTACCAAACCATTTTGGTCGCTGCCCCTCAACAACATTGACATTTGCACTCGCTTCATTAGAAGAGATTACAATATATTTATGTTTCTCTCTATGTTTCTCTTTAAATTGGATAGCAACAATCAGATCAACTATAGTCATAGCCTTTTGCTTATGCTTAAGGGTTACTTGAAAGTCACTCCATGATAGGGGAAGTTTATCAATCATGGTTGGAATCTGTAGTCTCTCATCTATGAGAATATTTTTCCCCACAATTTTCGACACAAGGTTCTGTACTTCGACAACTTGGTCTCGGACAAATTTGTCCTGAACCATTTTAAAGTCGAAATTTTCACCAACCACATATTTCTCTTTTCCCACATGTTCTTTCCTGAATACATATTTTTTTCAATAGAAATAGCTCAGTCCGTCGCCTCTTTCTTCTCTATCGCCTGCTCGTGATCCAGGCAGGTTCAGCTAGGGAGAAATTATTAGTCGCAGCAGCCAGAAAGGTCATGCCTTTCGATCGCCGTCGTTGCTTCTTCACTCGTCTGGTGGAAGTGGGGGCATGGCGGACATCCCACCGCGGCGGCCATTGGGCCACCGTATTTGGCCTCCCTCTCCCCCTCTTCCTCTTCCCTCATTTTTGTTCTTCATTTCTAGTGGCAACAGTATGTGCGGGATGGCCTATGCCCTCCGCCACTGTTGTTGCTGCCAGCTTGGAAATCTGGCAGAGAGCCGCCAACGTGACTCTCGCCTCCTTCTCCTTCCTTTCTCTTCCTCTTATTTCTTCTTTCTCTTCTCTTCTCTTTCTTCTTCTTCCTCTGTTCAAAATAGAGTCCTACCCACGGACCTGCCAGTCAGCCCGTACTGTGGGGGCTCGACCGACGTCCTTCACCACAGCCGTGTCCTCCTCTCAACCATGACATTGCCACTCAGTGAGCGCCACAGTTTGGCTAGCACTGGTGCCATTGCCGCCTCCATCAATAAAAAATCAACATAAAAACACAAATTAAAGTCAAATAAACTAGAATATGATAAATCCGTTATGAGATCCGACTTGGGCCATTGACATCCAACGAGAATCGTAAAAGTGCTCTGGTAGCCATCACCGGAGACGACGAGGTGATGTTGTTGAAGAGCTGTTTCTAGGAGAACACTTAAGGATGTTAGACCTCTCATAGTCTGGCCAGTGCAGGGGGTCACAGGGTCTTGCATGAGGTCTAGGGAGATTGGACAGATGTCACACGATCCTTTTTACTAGCAGATGTCACACCTGATTTCTACGATCTTTAATCCGAGTCGGTTTTACTTCCTAGGTCAGGTCAGGTTTCGATTCCAACATAGAATAACCAATCACATGTCTATCATCATAACAATACTTCCTCAATTGCGAGACATGTAACACTATATGCACCTGATCTGGGTTAGGTAGTAAAGCAAATCGATATGCTGAGTCACCAATCCTCTCAAGGATTTGAAAAAGACCTACAAAATGAGGACTTAAATTTCCTTTCTTTTTGAATCGTAGTACTCTACATGTAGATGAGACCTTGAAAAAAACATGCTCACCGATCTCAAACTCAAGGTCTCTGTGCCTTCTATTTGCATAGTATTTATGTTGTTCTTTGGCCCAACGAAGTTTTTCGCGAATGAACTTCACTTTATCAGCACATAGCTGAAGCATCTCTCACCAATCACAATCTTCTCACCAACCTCATTCCAACAAGTCGGAAATCTACATGGACGTCTATAGAGAGCTTCATATGGCACCATCTCAATATTGGAATGGTAACTGTTGTTTTAGGCAAATTCAATCAAGGGTAAATGATCACCCCAATTACCTTCCCAATCAATCACACACGTCCTAAGCATGTCTTCCAAAGTCTGAATCGTCCTTTCTGATTAACCATCAGATTGAGGGTGATACGACATATTAAAGTTGAGAGTAGTGCCCAAAACATCTTGTATACTTCTCCAATAGCATGAAATGAATGTAGAATCCATATAAGAACTATTGAGAGAGAGGGACTATGCATCCTTACAATTTCTTGGATGTATAGCTAAGTCAAACTTTCTGGAGTTTACTTCCATCGAATTGATAAGAAGTGTGATGACTTTATCAACCTATCTACAATCACCCAAATAACATTATGTTTCTTCTGGGTATGAGGCAAGCCCACCACAAAATTCATAGTGATGTGCTCCCACTTCCATTGAGGAATCTCTAGTAGATGTAAAAATCTTTCAGGTCTCTGGTGCTCTGCGTTAACCTATTGGCAAGTGAGACATCTAGCCATTAACTGACCAATATTATTTTTTTATTATTATTCCATCCCACCAAAAGTTGCACTTTAAATCTTAGAATATCTTTGTCCCACTTGGATGAATGGTGTATTTAGAATGATGATCCTCACTAAATAATTCTTCATGCAACTACGAGTCAGCTGAGATTACTAGTCTATCTTTGAATCAAATCCCTCCATCGGCTCCCTTAGGGAAGTCTGTCTTCTCAAGTAGATTTTGAACTTTTGAATTTGTTGCTTGAAATAAAATAATCTTCTCAACAATCCCTGATTGAACTGTAAAGTTGGCAATGAAGGACTTCCCTCTTTTAGATGAAAGCTTCAAGTGAAGACTTGCCATAAATTTTAGTAATACCCATTTTTTTACCATCATAAAAGCTACAAGGATTTTTGACTTCCTGCTAAGTGTATTAGCCACCGCATCAGCTTTGCCATGATGATAATTTATAGAGAAATCATAATCTTTGAGATACTCAAATCAACGCCTTTATCTCAAATTCATGTTTCTCTTATAGAATACATTCTTCACACTTTGATGGTTTGTGAAGACCTCAAACTGTACACCGTAAAGGAAGTGCTTCCTTGTTATCAGAAAGATAAATAATAAAGATTTATGTCTTCTCGAGTAACAAATAATATGGTTTTTTTTCAATGGAACGGACCGGCGCAGGGAGTATATCCTAATTTAAAAGAGGGAGTATATCCTAATTTAAAACTATGGTACTTATATACACCTCAGGTCACGCACGTCGGCTTGTGCAGGGTGCTGTGGGCTTTTAGATTTTGATCTTGTGGCACTCGTTAATACAAGAAGCAGGCAGGTTTGAAACAGCCATCTGCCACCTCTATTGTTGCAACGGCTCACGGCACTCCGGTGCAAGCTGCGCACTAGCTGCGACACATATTAACTTTTTCCATATAAACTTTTCTAGGAAAGTACAAAACCTATGCTCTCAGATAAAACAAATTTGGTAATAACTATCCAAAAAAAACTGTAATATACAAGTGTAATCTCAACATGTGATTTTGGACAAGCTGCACCTATTCTAAAATAATTTAAACAATAACAAGAAATATTCTGATGAAAGTTTTTTTTTTTTTTTTGCTATTGAGAAATATAATGATGAAAGTGATTTGCAGCAGGTCCCACCATTCGCCACTACCGTTGCATACATTATGATTATCATATACTCCACCTCCAAAAAAATATTAGAATGTAAAAAGAGAAACCAGTATTAATCTTTGGTCGCATCATATAGCAAATCTCATATTATTTGAATTCATGCGTTGTCGAGATATGATCATGTTTATTGCATTCTGTAGTACAGACACAACATGAAAATAATTGTAACTTACATTGACTCGCTATTCAAAATTTGGTTAAACTTTCATCAGGCGGAGATATGGCAACTTTGCATGGCTTGCCAACTTTTAACGACTTGGGCTGCTTTGTTTCAGCCCCTTTTGGGGGTAACTACCTTCTTTTCTGGCTTGGGCTTCTGTAGAGGCCCAACTGGCAAGCTAATTGGACGAGTTGGGCCCCAATACCAATCCAAATTATGGGCCCAATTTTCGTGCCTGCGATGATATATTGGGCTAACTTTTAGAACGTCATTGGTCTTCTGGCAATCTTTCCAAAAATGTGATGTGATGTTATTGCTAGTAGGATATTCAAAGAAGCTACTAGCAATAAAAATGTGATGTGATGCTATTGTTATTGTGATGTAGGGCCTGTTTGGTAGCCATGAACTTGGATTCCATTAAAGGAGATTTTCTAAATAAATTTGGATTCACTTCTTTCGATGGAATTTGCCCTAGTTTCTAAAAAACAAAAGGGGCATTTACAAAAAAAAATGCGGTTTCACCTCATGTTGCTGTTTTTTGTTATTAAATGCCCTTGTCCTTTTGTGAAAATTATAATTCTTACCACCGTACCCTATATTCTTTCTAATAATTGGATTCTTCCCAACCAAACACCTTAAATACAAAACCTAACTTCTTTTATAAAATCTAACTTTCCTACTCCTAAAAGTCCTAACCAAATAGGGCCTAAGGGTATGTTTAGTTAGAGATTTTAGGAGCGGGAAATCTGAATTTTAGGGAAGAAGCTAGAAAAGAATCTAGGTGTTTGGTTGGGAAAAAGTAGCTTTTAGGGAAGAATTTAGGGCTCGATGGCTTGTAAATAAACATGAAAGGCGTGGACATTTAATAAGAAAAAATACACATTTTTTTATTAATTGCCCATGTCTTTTTTTTTTAAATTATAAAACTCACCATTGGAAAAATTTAATGAAATGAAAGCTAGATTCTTCTAAAATCCAGCCTCTTTTGGGCTGTCCACTACACAATTAGTTTTTTGGACAATTAGAGATTTTCTATTCGGGAAAGAGAATCCCGTTTGGTTGACTTAGAAGTCAAAAGGCAGGGAATATTCTACTTTTTGGGAAATCTTCTGTTGTGAATGTCATGCACACGTAGGATGAATATCGCTGGATTCTATGATTAAGATTAGTTTCCCTTTTCGTATCAATTAGTGATTGTAATAAAGACCATGATTGGATGTAATCATGGCCTATTATGTCGTCATAGTGACGTTTCTCTAATTAGATGTAATAATGTCCTAAGATGTCGTCATAATGACGTCATATCATGTCGCCGTCAAGGCATTCCTTGTGACCCTATCGGGTTACAACACTGGTATCAGAGCAGTTCCGATTTGCGGAGCCTCATGCCTCCTCGCAAGCAGCCAACCATGGCCGCGGGGACGTCCTCTGAGCAAGAACAGGCACACGATGTTGCAAGCCCGAAGGCTGATTCTGACCCCACACAAGCAACCTTGGTTTCTGTGTTATTGGGGATTCAAGAGCAATCAAATGTGATGAATGTGGCGCACGAGGAAGAGAGGACCAGGTGGGCAGCGCGAGAGGCCATGCACACTGGCCCCAATGCTACCCCGCCACCACCAAAACAAGGGGGCTCTCAACCGGTAGGTGGTTCTCTGCTAGGCCAACCCTTTGGCCATCCTGGTTCTCAAGGCATTCCCATTGGGTCAATCCACGTTGAGATGGAAGCAGGTCGCACGGGCCAGGGAACACAAGGCACAAAAGGTGCTCGAGGAAATGGCTCAATGACTGTAAGAACACGCAATATCCAGCGTGAGATGGAGGAGGACTGGGAAGAGTTCTCTGGGTTCCGCGGAGGACAGCGGAACAGCGCTGAACCCAGATTGGGCCGACTGCAGTTTCCTAGGTACAGTGGAGAGGATGATCCGGTCGAATGGCTATACAAGGCTGATAAATTCTTTGCCTACCAGGGAACCTATTCTGACGAAGAACGACTTCGGGTCGCTGCCTTTCACTTGGACGGCGATGCATCAGTTTGGTTTAGAGCCTTCAAAAAAGAGGTTCGTCGGCCAACATGGGTCTCTTTTTCTGACGAGCTATGCATCCAATTTGGTCCAAATGAATTCCAGGACTTCAATGAGATGCTCTCTACTCTGCATCAGACTACCACGGTGAGAGCATATTACTCTGATTTTATGAAAATTGCCAATCGTTTACCGGACTGGCCAATGGCTGCACTCGTGGGAACATTCAAACGGGGCTTGAAGCCAGAAATTGCTGATGAGATGCGACACTTCCCCTGCCAGACTATGCGGGAAGTGGTGCGTCATGCACGTATTGAAGAAGAAAAGTTGACCCGTCAACGACGAGGGGGTCGTGGAGGGCTGCCTCTGAGGACGTACACTGGCCAGAACCCTGTCTTAGCCCCAGCGCCTGGCCCAGGTCCCAGCCGACAGACTTTGCCAGGAACCCCGCTAGGCTCTCCAGCCACTCCTGTTCGCCGTCTGACGACCGCCCAGATGGAGGAGCGGCGGGTGAAAGGACTTTGCTATCGGTGTGATGAAAAGTTCGTCCCGGGCCATTGCTGTTCTGTCAAGGGAAGTCTACTCATTGAAGAAGTGGAAGACGCAGGAGTGGATGACCCAGAAGAGAGTGCCGGACTCTATGACCATGTTCAGCCGGAGATATCTGTCCATGCTTTTTCGGGTACCTTTACCCCCAGAACCATGCGTGTTCAGGGTCAGCTGAAACGCCAACAGGTCGTAGTACTCATCGATAGTGGGTCAACACATAACTTCATCAATGACAAGGTGGTGCAACGCCTGGGGTGCTATGTCTCCGAGTCCAAACCCTTTGATGTCTTGATTGGGGACGGCAAGCACCTTCGCAGCATGGTGGTGTGTTCTCAGATCGAGCTAAGGATCCAAGGGCACTCGTTCGTCACTGATTTGTTCCTTCTACCCACGAAGGGTGCAGATGTGGTGCTGGGTGTACAGTGGTTACAAGACCTGGGAGATGTGATATGGAATTTCAGGGATCTAACTATGGATTTTGAAGTGGATGGCCAGCGCATACGCCTTCACGGGGCACAGCCAGGCACTTTGCATACAACGCAGGCGGTGAGTTCCCTTTTCAAGTTCGCACCTCAAGGTTATTTATTACAGCAGCGCGCACTTATGGATGTGGATCAACCGCCCTTGGCCACAGCCATGCTTAACCTCCTTAATGAGCATGCCGACATTTTCACTGAGCCGTCGGGGCTGCCACCAGCCAGAAGCCATGACCATTCCATTCCTATCGCGCCTGGGGCCCCGCCGGCCAATGTGCGCCCCTATCGCTATCCCCATGTGCAGAAGGCTGAAATTGAGAAATTAGTTCAAGAAATGTTGCAGTCGGGTATCATACGCCCCAGTACCAGTTCTTTTTCGTCACCAGTCCTGTTGGTGCGTAAAAAAGACGGATCTTGGCGCTTCTGTGTCGACTACCGGGCACTTAATGCTATCACAGTAAAAGATAAGTACCTCATTCCCGTAATAGAGGAGCTCCTTGATGAATTGGCAGGGGCGGCGGTGTTTAGTAAACTCGATCTGCGCTCTGGTTACCATCAAATCCGTATGCAGCCGCATGATGTCCATAAGACAGCCTTCCGGACTAATGACGGCCATTATGAGTTTCTAGTCATGCCTTTTGGCCTGACCAATGCGCCATCCACATTCCAAAGCCTGATGAATGACTTGTTTCGCCCATACCTCCGCCGGTTCGTGCTAGTATTCTTCGATGACATATTGATATATAGCTCGTCCTGGGAGGAACATCTTGACCATCTCAGGTCAGTTTTTGCTATTCTGAGGGCTAACACACTTTTCTTGAAATGTTCGAAGTGCTCTTTTGGCAGCGCGCAGGTCGACTATTTGGGCCACATTATCTCCTGTCAAGGGGTGGCCATGGATCCGTCCAAGGTGGAGACCATGCGGTCATGGCCCACGCCCACTTGTGTGAAGTCTCTCCGGGGGTTCTTGGGCCTAACCGGCTATTATCGTCGGTTCATTGAGCGCTATGGGCTAATTGCTAGGCCGCTTACATCATTGCTCAAAAAGGGTGCATTTGTATGGTCGGATGAAGCCCAAACTGCATTTGATAGATTGAAACAAGCAATGGTACAGGCACCGGTATTGGTTCTCCCTGATTTCTCTCTACCTTTTGTGGTTGAGACGGATGCATCGGATTTGGGCCTGGGTGCGGTCCTACTCCAACAAGAGCGCCCGATCGCCTTTTACAGCAAGACACTGTCGGGCCGGTCCTTATCTTTATCGGCGTACGAAAAGGAGATGTTGGCCATTGTGCACGCCGTCTCTAAGTGGCGGCCTTATCTGTTGGGCCGACGATTTCTTATTCGGACCGACCACCAACCTCTTAAATATTTTTTGGAGCAGCGCGTTTCAACTCCGTCTCAACAACGCTGGGTGAGTAAGCTACTGGGTTACGATTATGAGGTGGTCTACAAGAAGGGCGTTGATAATACGGTGGCTGATGCTTTATCGCGCCGGCCCCAAGAAGGTGCCTGCCTCGCACTCTCCGTCCCTTGTTGCCCGTTTATTCCAGACTTGCAAGCGGCATATGTGGCGGATCCTCCTACCCAGGAACTGATTGGTCGTATTCAGAGCGACCCCTCTGCGGCACCCCCCTTCGACTGGCGCGACCAGTTATTATTTTGGAAAGATCGACTTTGGGTGCCGGATGTGGGAGACTTGAGACAACGGGTTATTGCTCATTTCCATGATACTCCGATTGCTGGGCATGAAGGTACGTTTCGAACCTTCAAACGGGTCAGCCAAAGTTTTTTGTGGGCCGGTTTGAGGAAAGCAGTGCATGCCTATGTGGCCGCCTGTGACACGTGCCAGCGAGCCAAAGCATCGTCTACTTCTCCCACGGGCCTTCTACAGCCCCTTCCCATTCCGGACAAGGTGTGGGATGACGTCTCCATGGATTTCATTGAGGCTTTACCAGCAGTGGGGGGCAAGACGGTGATAATGGTGGTGGTTGACCGTCTCTCTAAATATGCCCATTTTTGTGCCCTAAGTCATCCGTACTCCGCCCGTACTGTTGCTGAACTCTATGTGCGTGAAGTGGCGAAGTTGCATGGTATGCCACGTACTATTGTATCTGATAGAGATCGGGTCTTCATCTCCCAGTTTTGGCGGGAATTCTTTAAGTTGCAGGGAACAGAACTTCACATGAGCACGGCCTACCACCCCCAGACAGATGGCCAAACGGAAGTGGTGAATCGGTGCCTTGAGCAGTACTTACGCTGTTTTGTGGGGGATCAACCCCGTCGTTGGCTCTCATTGCTACCTTGGGCAGAATGGTCGTACAACACGGCGTATCACACACGTGCAGGCTTTACACCGTTTGAGATTGTCTACGGCCGGCCCCCTCCATCTGTCCTATCTTATGTTCCTCATCGTTCTTCCATCGCCGAGGTGGATTATATGTTACAGACTCGTGATGAGGTGCTTCGTCAGTTGAAATTCAATTTAGCGTCCGCCCAGAACCGGATGAAGCAACTGTACGACAAACGGCGTTCGGACAAAGAGTTCCAGGTGGGTGATATGGTTTATCTGTCAGTTCTTCCCCAGCGCCAAACTTCTTTGCATAGGGCTGACCAGAAGTTGGCACCTCGATTTCATGGGCCATATCCCATAGCAGCACGGGTGGGCCCAGTGGCGTATCGTCTTTCTCTGCCTGCCAAGTCCTTGGTGCACCCTGTATTCCACGTCTCTCGCCTCCGTCGCTTTGTGGGGGACCCTCACTTGATTGCTGGTTCTGCGCCTCCTCCTCTCATGGGTCCGGCTGAATCTGATGAGCCAGTACCAGCTTCGGTTATTGACACACGTCGCGTGCATCGCGCTGGGCGTATTGTGACGCAGGTGCTCGTGGCATGGCAGGGCAAACCGTTGGAGGATGCTGAGTGGCTGCTTGAGGATGAATTTATGCATCGGTTTCCATCTTGGTCGCATTGAGGACAATGCGTTACGTTAGCGGAAGCGTGGTGGAGTGTTGTGAATGTCATGCACACGTAGGATGAATATCGCTGGATTCTATGATTAGGATTAGTTTCCCTTTTTGTATCAATTAGTGATTGTAATAAAGACCATGATTGGATGTAATCATGGCCTATTATGTCGTCATAGTGACGTTTCTCTAATTAGATGTAATAATGTCCTAAGATGTCGTCATAATGACGTCATATCATGTCGTCATTATGTCATCTAGAGTCTTCTATATAAGGGGGTCTTCCTCCTCCTTTAGGACTTATGCAATAAGAAAACATTATTTCCTCTACCTCCTTTTCTTCTTCCTTTCCCCTGCCGTCAAGGCATTCCTTGTGACCCTATCGGGTTACAACATCTTCTAATTAGGAGATTTTCAAAGGAAAGTTCTGCCAACAATTTTTTACGGATTCCCATGGTGAAAATGCATGGAAAATGTCAACGCTGCCCTTGAAAATACGTGGAAAATATCAATGTTGCCCCTATAACTCACAAAATTATAAAATTTGCCCCACATTAAGTTTTGCTTCCCAAAACCCAACCAAACACACTTCACTTTCCCAAATTCTGCTAAAAGCCAATAACACTTCTTTTTCTCAGATTTTGTTTCTACTTCTAGCAGAAGTGGCAACCAAAGAGGCCTTAAAGTTACATAGATATAAGAGAGTTATGTAATTATGAACTCATTCAATATATAGATGTGATGGTTTATTGAATTTGTTAAAAATAGTTCATTTTGAAAACACTTATATTAATAATAATTCTGGATGGAGGGAGTAGTAAAATAATGGTGTTATATATATACACACACTACATAATTGTGGTTGATGGTAGAATATTTACAATGCTTCCAGGGGCGGTAGTATCGGGGGGTGGGAGAGGGATGGAGACGAATAATTTGTTAAGTGGTTGGTAAGCTAATGGACATTCACAATAGAGCATCTTTAGAGTATACTATATCTTTTTTGCTATATCTTTAGAATATTTACAATGCTTCCTGGGGCAGTGGCATCCTGGGGGAGGGATGGAGATGAATAATTTGTAAAGTAGTTGATAAGCTGTTTGGATAGTAAAATAAAGAAAATTTTCTATTAATTCATTGTCACCTCTCGATAGAGAAGTTGAAAATTCACCCGAAATGCATTCACCAGAAGGAGGATTGGGCAGAGAAATTAAAAATTCAAAAAAAAGAGGGAGTTTAGCCCAACTTTCACCAAATTCACCTGAATTTACATGAAAATGGTGAAGTCCATAGTACTTTCACCAAATTCACCACCTTTGTGGTCACTGTCATGTGGCAGATTCTTAAGATAGATTCATAGGGAGTTGTCACATCAAATTGAGCAGATGAATATAATTCTCCCCTTCTTCACTATCCAAACAGATAATGAAACATAAATTAGTACCATCCTGTGACGATGTGGCCAAGATGACAAAACTTATGACCTTATAGTTGAGATTTTAGGAAACGAAAATCCAAGGAATGCTAGTATTCTAGATGGATTTCTATTTGTTTTCTAGGTAGCCTATGTTTTTTTTTAGCACTTCTCTAGTTTTATATATGAATATGTTAGGAGACTTTCAAGTTTCAACCCATTAAACTGTATTGGACCATGAGTCAAGATGGATGAGCTTCTGGAGTCTAGGGTTTTGTCACACTTAGAATTACAAAGTTGCCAATTTTTCTATAAAAAAGAAGAAAAGAAGAAAGTTGCCAATTTAGTTTGAACTTTGCAGGTTGGACTTGCTGTGGTTGGAATCTAAGTTTTTCTTTTGATACTCCCTCTGGTCATACTTAATAGATACAATTTTTTTCAAATACACTAAAAAATTAGTTCATTCGAAAAAAAATATATCTATTAAAAGTGACCAGAGGGAGTATATCCTAAGAATCTAATTTGGACTTATACTTGCTTATAGATAGTGTGAAATCTTCTACCTTGTTTTATCAGCTTTGTCATTGCATAATTAATTATAAACCTACCATGAAGTAAGAGGTACGGTTGCCATGTTTTTTTTTTTGCACTGGTAAAGTTGCCGTGTTTGATTGCATCAGAGTAGTATGGTATGTTGCTCATCCTCGAATTTGATATATCACGAGTTCTTCAATTGTCACATCGCCTTACATACGGTGCTGCAGACCCTTATATCTGGGAATTGAGAATTGAAATAATGTGCATAGATAGAGATGTGTTGAAAGCATCCTTGGGTAGGAACAACCATATCCTTATGGACATGCAGATGAAAACAATTTTGTTCCAAATAAAAGCAGATGAAAGCATCCTTCGGTAGGAACAACCATATGCTTATGGACACGCAGATGAAAACAATTTTGTTCCAAATAAAAGCAGATGAAAACATCCTTGCACCTCACCCATCGTCCATCACCTTTTTGGATCGATAGCGTGCATGCTTGACACAAAAACACAGTCTAGGCATATGCATTGTGCGCCCTAGGGTGCCATCAACCTTGGGTGATCAATTGCATGAAGTTTCGGCGATCATGGATTGCCCAAGGTCAATGGTGCACCTAATAGCGCTTTGTGTTAAGCATGCACTTATGGTGTGCCATCAATCAATGGTGATTGAGCGGGTAAAGTGAAAGATTCACCACCTGATTACATATGTATCCCCTTGCAACATTATCAGTTGGTGAAGCTTCACTAGCCGTCAATCAAGGGAGATCGATGACACGCCGGTTGGACGCAAAAAGACATCAAATCACCATTAATTGATGGCTGGGTGAAGCTTCACCAGTTGATCACATATCTGGAGCCTAGGTCCAATGTAGCACAAAAAAAGCCCTTCTAAGGGTGTGTTTGGATCGGATTGTCTATGGGACAAATAATCACAATCTGATAGTGCAATTAATCCATGACCCATTTGGCTAAAAAAAACAATCCTATCAGATTTGTGGAAAATTTTTATTATAATAACGACAAATCTGACACACAGTTTAATAACCTTCAGATTATTTAACTATGCAATCTGAAGCCAGGATTGTTCAGATTATTTAACTACGCAATCTGAAGCCAGGATTGTCAACAGTCTACCCAAAAATCCTGGCTAGTCAAACAATTCAGATTGTTACACAATTCATGTTACCAAAACTAGATTTTACAATCTGAGACAACCTGAGGACAATCCACCAACAATCTTATTAGATTGTCTAGCCAAACACCACCTAAGTATTGTCTTGTACACATTCCATATCATCAACAATATATGGCCACTGGCCACATATGTATCAGAAAAATATGTTTCCAAAAAGTAATGTGGCCACTTTTTTTCTTGGGCCAACAACAACTGCCCATCTGAGTATCATTCAGTGTGCACTTTAGCATGCAAGAAGACGCCCTACAATTCCAGCCAGTCAAAGGCGTCTTACTGACTTCTCTCGTATCTATATATATACCACTTCAAATAGTGGGCAATACTTTTTGTCTTGAAATCATCAACAAAGGTGATTTTCTGTCATAGAATTATCAACAAAGATGATGGGATCTCGTAATAGCAAAATGTGCACCATGTCTCGGGAGTCTCAACGGAAAATTTCCACTTTAACCTCTATGCATTAGGGTAGAAAAGCATGAGACCAGGGACCATTTCCTTAAAAACAACAATTTTCAGTTATGATCATATTAAATCCAGACGGAGGGAGTAAGAAATATGAAGACACAAACAAACCAGGCTAGTGAGTACTAATGAGGATTGTATAACATGAATAAAGCAAAAGCCATAATTTGCTTATTATACTCCTCTGTCCCATTTTAACTCTACATTTCAAAAATAAAATTGTCCCACATTAAAAATCTTATTTCAAGCTTCCTTCTCATAGAGAGTAGTAGATGGTATGGAATCAAAAGGGTTAGTGGATGGAGTGAGGTTAATAAATTGACTTCTTTCAATGTCACTTTCCTTCTAATGTGGACTACTTATATGGGACAGAGGGATTATTTCTATTCAATAGTGCACTCAACTTTCTAAAGGAAAAACAAAAATAAATCAAGAATAAGGTAGATGTTAGAAAGTGTAGTCAATCATTGGGCTAACCAATTATTGCTTCTTAGTGCAGTCAACTTTTCTTTTGACAATAATGTAGCCAACTTGCTTTGCCACTTGCACTATTGCATTTGTGGAAGAAATTTCATTTAGTAAAAGGATGACTGTGAAGGAAAAAGCAGCTGAGATTGGGTAAATGGTAGATAATAATTCACAAATGTGTATCAACAACTGAAATTTTGTTTATGAGTCCTCGAGACGTTATGTATGGGTAAGAGTGTTCACGAGCCGAGTCAGCTCGCGAGTTTTTCCTGCTCGACTCGGCTTGATTTTTTTTGAGCTCGAGCCACCCTGTAACTTGACTCGGCTCAACTCGAAAAAACTCGACTCGTTTGACTTGAGAATCAGCTCGAAGAACAGCTGGAGCTCGACTCGAGAATCAACTCGAAAAATTAATAAGCCAGAAATTTTCCAAACCAGAAATCGTCTGCCGTGCTTTGCTCCTCGCAATCACGCTGTCGCCATCGATCTCGCCCCCGATCGTGAGCTCGAGCCCATAGCTGCCGCCATCGTTGACTGTCATCCTCGCCTCGCCGTCGTCTGCCAGCCTCGCCTCGTCGATCGTGAGCTAGTCAGCCCTCGCTTCGCCGATCTGCTGTCGTCGTCGACCTTGACAAGCAGCCGTTTGACGCCATCGGCCTTTGTTGACCTCACCGTGTTATGCTCCTCGCGATCACGCCATCATCGTCATCGACTATCAGCCTCACCTGAGGCCGTCTCCTATCAGCCTCGCCCTTTCGCCGTCATCATTGACTAGCGAGTCACCTCGCCGTCGCTTGTTCTGGCTAAAACACCCGAGCTTTCGGCTCGGGTTGTTTTATTTTATTTTATTTTTCTTTCGATTAGGTTAAAACCCGCTATAACAACTCCATCCACCGGATCTAATCTGAACACCTCTTCACTTAAAATCAAAACCCGTAGTCTTCTGGGATGTAAATCAGCGACTTAGATCTTTTCTGCTCGTGATTTCAATGTTTTAAATAAATTAGGCTCTTTAAAACCTGCCCGCGTATTCAAATGAGTTATTGAATTTCCCTTTGTTTATTTTCTCTATATTTTTAATTTATTATATTATGTAGTAAATCAAAAATCAATTGGACTAAGAGAGGATTTTTCGCTAGCCATCAGATCATCATCCAATGCCATGTGGTGGAAAAACATTTGCCACTCCTTCTAGTCGGTTCCTAAGAACTCGTGGTCACTCCTCTGTTAAGGAAAAATAAAGGACGAGTACTTTGCATCCATAGTTTAGGTGGTTTCAAATTTGAGTACTTTCAAAAAAACCTAGCTATATTGGCCAAAATAGACCCAAATTAAATGATTATATTTGATAAATTTAACTCATTTTCAAATAGTGTCAGGATTTTGTTGATGGAAGAAATATTTAAGAAAAACCTTGCGACACGATTGGCCTTTCTATCTGCATGAGTTGTCCGAAAAAAAGCTTAAAGGAAAACTTATAATTAACTTTTTCTACTATATGCAATAAGTCAGTAATCCTTTTACTCCATCCACTAATTATTATAAGAAAGATAATACTCCTTCAATTCCATGGTCATAATCCTATTTGGTTTTTTTAAAATGAACATTTAAATAAACAAATAGAACTATTAATATAAAACACAAGGAATATGGAAAGAAATTATAATGAGAGACATGTTTTTTTGTGACGACCGTAAATTTTATAGTATTTTCTTGGCTCAACGGTATGCATTTATTTAAATTTTCGAAAATCTTTTGAAAATTCAATTCCCGCCGGAATCGATCGAACACCGTAAAATTTGTGATTTTTTTGAATTGATCTTAATCGGAGATTTTATTGGATTATATGATTCATGGTTGGCGTGACATGTTGGTTTGGCTTCATTTGACCTAAGATTATTGGATAGGTTTTTGTATGAAGTTTGTATTATTTTTGGAATAGAATTAATTTGAGATTAAGCAAAAATTATGAATTAGATATTTCTTAAGTGGGTTAGTAGTGATTAATGGAAATTCTAAAAGAGAAACCCAAACCCATTTGTGCTTGGGTCGGGTTAGCCTTAGTGGAGGTGGTTGAGAGATGGGTTAATGGAAGTGGTTGATGGATAACATTAATTGACCCCCATTAACTCATTCCTTGTGAACCCAAGCGTCATCTTGAAAGTGGTAAAATCTGGAATTTTCTACTAAATCTAAGCCATTGGATTAAGGAGTGATCAATGGTGGAGAATGGTTCAAAAAGTCTATAAATAGGCTAGTAGGGGGGTGGTTTTGCTTAGTGCTCAAAGCCTTGAGCATTTCTCTCTCTCTCTCTCTCATTATCCGGCCGGCGGCAACCTTACTCCGGCGGTGGTCCGTGGTGGTTCGTGGTGGTCCAAGCAAGGTCGACCGGCGTGGTGTTGGTGCGGCATTGTCGAATTCAAGAGTGCTCGGGAAGTCTCGGTATTTACAACCAAGTAGGATGCCTTTTTCCCATTACACTTCTTTTTGATAAAATGAATTGTTGAATGTTGATGCCTTGATGTTAAGTACTCATTTCTGGAATTTGTATTGCCGATCCTAGAATTGATATTCCCTCTTGTTTCATGACTCTATTGTATTTCAACTCAATCATTTCTACGTATGTTGACCAATGAAAATTGGATTTGGATTTTTATGTTAAATCTTGATCGCATGTGATAATGCTATTTGTATATCCATGCTCACTCTCTTGAGTAAAGATTTGATCTTTAGGCACTTTGGTGTATTTCCGTATTTCGTGTTCTATATGTATTATCATAGCTATTACTACTTGTATAATATCAACTAAATGGGTAATTGTATAATGAATGATAACTATAAGATTATCCCTTGTAAGACCTTGTCTCTGAGATTTCAGTTCGTTTTATTGTCAGCGTGTTTTAAGATCTAATGTTGTCCGGGATTATATGATAGTATCACTTAAATAATGAGATAAGAAAGTGTTGTAGTAATCGGGTAGTAAAGATTACGAAAAGTGGAATCATAAACTGAGATTTTGGATCTATAAAGGCATTGTAAAAATCTTAAGAAAGACTAGTTTAATGTATGAAAAAGACTAATAAGGAGTTACTACACTTTATACATTAGTAAATTATGTATGACATAGAAACTTGGTCTCGGCCAGGAGTAATCCTGCGCAGGCAGACTTCAGTAGAAAAATGATAACTAATTATACAGTAATCAGAAAATTAAGTTCTTTATCAATCTGGAAACTAGACATCAGAGGCTATCTAAGATAAAAATTTCATAGATTAAATCAAATTGTTCAGAACGTAGTAACCTGATAAAGAGAGCTGTTCTGTTTTGGACAGAACACAGTTTCTGACTTTAAATGACTTAAAATCATAATAAACCTAAGAAGCTTGAGAATAATTGATAATTAAGAATCTAATCAAGTCTAATATGATTTTATAAGACTCTAAGAACAGTAACCTTAAGGTCTTAGAGCCAAATAAGGTGTCTTATAATAATAGTCCCTTTTGTTCTTCTCTTGGTCCATTTATGACTCAAGAGTAATCGAAGCTTGAATTCTAAGTCTCTGACGTGGTCTACCTGAAACGCGTCATTCTAAGTCGGGAATTATCAATTCTAGGGCTAGGTACAACTTTGTTGATAGCGAACTTGAACTTTTGGAAAATCTTGTGGTGTGTCTCTCTTAGTCGGGTCTCACTTGAGTTCCCAGACTAATTCATAATTTGATTTGGATTATGCTTTTCACTCCTATGAAGAGTCGGAACTTTAGAAAGTCTTGTTCTAAGCCTTTTGACAATAGGGCTAGTTGAATTGTTTCTCCGCTAAGTAGCATTTAAAGCTCTTAGTCGGAATCATAGTATGCTCACAAGCCATTGCTAGATCTTGCGAGATCTCCGATTTATTGAACCTCTGTAGTTCAGCCGATGACGGCAACCGCGTGCGCTTAGATTGTATGACATTACGGAAGGTCTGCAATCTCCGCCCATTGTGCCCGTAAGCACCGATGGGGCCAGCATCCCTAGACGCATGGCAAGGTTCCTCTGAAGAACCTCTAGGATGTTCTGGTATTGATGAAGATTTGAGAGCAGAAATTGTACTTTGATACTTTGGTTGTCCAATGCTTATTATCTTACCTTCACTACTTTATGAAAGCCTTTGAAGTATCTTTGACCTTAATGCGTCTTGAATGGCAGTTGGTTCCAGGTAAGTGATCTTAGTCCTTGTTGAACCTGAGTCTGTTAAACCATTCATCTTTGGAGTCTTCTCTTATTTTTCCGGTGTGGGTTTTCTGTATCCTACTGGGTATTTCCTATGGAATACTCACGCATCCTCTGATGCAGGATTTAAGGTGGAGCAGAAGTGATGTTTTCCAGCGGTATGGTTTGATGTTGGAGCTTAGAAGACTCGTCTCTTATGTTTTGACATTTGAACTTGCGGCTTGCGTGCCATTTACTTTATGTTAAACTCTGTTTGTGGTTGTTAAGACATTTTCAGATATTGTAATAGATATTTAGATTTCCTTTCTGTTATTCTACTTTTTGTAAGTAAATGTTATTTAAGTCATAACGATCCTGCAAGTCCCATAATATTTAAATGGGATAAGCGTAGACTCGAGTATTCGGTCCGTCCCAGGTTTCCTACACTATAACCGTCATTGGATTGACGCTTCCGCGTAAATTGGGTCTTGGAAATTTGGGGCGTGACATTTTTTACAAAGTAAGTTAAGATAAGGGCGATTAACCAACCGGGTGTCTGGTTTCTTGGAAGCAGAAATGTGTATTGAAGGCCCCGAGTTTGAAAACACTCCGTTGGTCACCCAATGGGTTGTATCCCAACTTAACCGGAATGTATGTTGTGTGGGCAATGTATGCACCCGAGAGGATTGGAGGCAGGATACAATGCTCTAAGAGGTTAATCCCTTCTAGTCGGGAGGAGTCAGACACCCCTTGTTATAAAAAACAAAGAAACATAAGGAGGATTAGGGGGAAGTTATAACCAGAGTCTTTTGACAAGAAATGATTTCCTACCATTTAATCTAAATAGATTAGGTAATTATGAATATACGTTAGACAAAAATATAAGACAATTAGGTCCCGTGTTCGAACCCCCACTCCGTTGGCCACATAGAGGGTTTATCCCAACTTAACTGATGTGTATGTTGTGTGGGATGTGAGCTGCCTCCGAGAGGATTGGTGGTGGGATACAATGCTCTACAAGGCTGGTTGCCTTGCCCCTTCTAGTTGGGTCCTTAAGACTTGACCCCCTTCGTTATCAATAAAACGATTTAAGACAGATTATGAATATATGTTAGTCAAAGATTTAAAACTTTGTGTTATAAAAAAAATGGTTTAAGATAGATTATGAATATATGTTAGTCAAAGGTTTAAAACTATATTTTATTAGATATATTATACTCTCTTTATTCTACAATATTATGTATATTTAAAAATATTTACCGTTCTAAAATATTATATATATTTTGCCAAATTAAGTGACTTCCTCCTCTCTCCAAGGAAGAGATTTTTTAGAGAGAGACTGGAACTCGGTTAGTGAAGACGACGGGATTTCAGGGAGAAAAGAAGGCACGTGCTCGCGGGCTTCATCTTCCAATCAAAATGAGAAATGTATATTGAATTTTGGAACGGAGGGAGTATATTTTGCTTATACGACTGCACGACTCTAATATTTTTCTGTCCTCCGGTTTTATCCTCCTCCACCTCACAAGCTAGGAATATGCCCTCAGAAGCACCATCGATCTTGTGATCGACGGTTTCATTTCAGTAGTGGATTCTCGGTGGATGTAAGTGGGAGTATTGAAAATTATCCCAGTGGAGCAAGCCACCCGTCATTGTCACAGCTCTCTTTTTAGCTGCCCCAGTCACCACTTCCCCGTCCCCTTCCACGGCCAGCGAGACGGCGGCGAGCACCACCGGAAGAAGCCGCAGCTCCTCCACCGTCTTCCCTCTCCTCGTATGACCTCCCTTTCCGCTGTTCTGTTCTTGTCTTCTTTTTTTTTTTCGCCTTTAGGGAATGGATGAACTGCAATCTTGATTTTGGGAAATGCTTGTTTTTTTGCTGTAAATTGATTTTGTAGGGTTTTGGATTCTGTTTGTGGATTGTTCAAAGCTAGATAAGCATTGGTAAGGAGATTGTTGTTGTTACTCGCTCTGTCCGGAAGTAGTATTAACATTTGGTTTCCCAAAATGAATTGAAGAAAATCTCCCTCTGTCCTGTTTTAGATGCTCCATCTAAAAAAATGTTGATTTTTATCGCATAGTGGAAACCCCAACTAATGGGGGGACGAAGAGGTTCAAAATCCACTTAAATTGACCATATGGAGCATCTAAAAAAGGACTTTCTGACTCGCCCGCCTGCCTGCCAGACCATATGGAGCATCTAAAAAAGGATTATTCTCTTTCCCAGATGGAGCATCTAAAACAGGACGGAGGAGTAGTTAATTTTTTGGGAAATTTTTTTCCAGGGTTTTAAATTTTGTTCGTGAATTGTTGAAAGCTAGATGAGCATCGGGGAGGAGATTGCTGTACAATTTTTTTCACTTGCTCTGTCCGGAATTATTATTAACATTTGATTTTCCAAAATGAACTAAAAAAAAGAGTTCATTTTTTGGAAAATGTTTTGTTTTCCTGCAATTTGATTTTGTAGGGTTTCCGATTTTGTTTGTGAATTGTTCAAAGCCAGATAAGCATTGGGAAGGATGTTGTCGTACAATTTTATTACTCCACCGGAATTGGTATTAACATTTGGTGAATGAACTAAAAAACAAAGGTTAATACTAATTCCGGACGGAGGGAGTATTGTCTTTGATTGGTTTTACTCCTTGATGGACTTGAAGATTATGTTTTCTTTTGTGTATTATCTTTGAGAAGGACTTCAGGATTCCCTTGATGATGGAAATTTATGTTCCGTAGCAGTGATTCTTTGCATAATTATTTGCAATGGAAAAAGTTGCTTTTGGTGTAAGATGACGATAAGTCGATAACTATGAAATCTTTGTAAAAAGTGGAACAATACCAAAATTTGGAAAATAGCTATTCCAAATTATATGCTCTGAATAGTACCTCTGTGTCACCACGTTAGCCAACGTGGCAGTGGAGGGAAGCATCTGGCCCGCCAGTGAAGAGTGGAGAGCATGGAGGGCTGCCCAAGTGAGGCAGCACCTTGCTCCATATTTTGGGACCCTTCCCAGATGCCTCCCCAACATTGCGTCTGGGAAGGTAACAAAAAGTCGGGGGAGAAAGGCATTTAGAATTTTATGAATCCTAGGTAATTTCAGGTTTAGGGGCCGTTTGGGGCGTGATTATAAGCAAAAACCAGTGAATTTTCCACATCCACTGTAGCATCCATGTTTTTTCCATATCCAGTGTGAAAGACGAACTGAGGTGTTTTATCTGGATATGGAAAAAACATGGATGCTACAGTGTAGCAAAATATCTACAGTGGATGTTTTGCTTTTAATCACGCCCCAAACGGCCCCTTAGTAGTCCCACTGTAATTGCTTTTAGAGTTTGATAATCGTTTGGGCGGATCGCGCCAAAATACATTGCTGCACTGCTTTTTTCAAACAAAAAGATAAAACTATTCAAATGTAGTTGCCTTTTGAAATTTTTTGTGCAACTGGCTTTTGAACTTGTCATGTCTCAATTTATAGCTTTTCTAATAATTTTTTGATACAGAACATGTTGTAAGTTCAGTTTATCTTCAAGTGTCAAAATCAATGGAGATCATTTTGGAGTTGCATGTTTGAATCTGCCTATGGGGTGGTGAATAATATAAGTGTTTCCTGCAGCGGTTGTTTGGGAAGGCAACCCTAAACCCTCTTCTCCTTACAGAATGGTCTAATGATAAAGAATATGTTCTGTCTAGTATGACTAGTTGTACTTGAGGAGTTTAGGCTTATTGCCTTTTGTAACCTTTGTCTGCCATATTCTCATATATTTCGAATGAAATTCTATGTTATTTTGAGGCACCAGGCTGCCGTGGTCAGGTGGGATGGTATATAAGGGCAATCAAAAGTGTGAGATTTTTTTCTGAACTCTTTTTCTTTAAATATGGAGATTTGCAAAAGTTATTGTCCTCCTGAGAGTCATAAAAGATAATGTTCGACAAAATGAGCTGCAACAAGAGGTGACTGAAAGATCTGCAGGGTGTTGGTAACCTTCCATGGTTGAGAAAAGATTACAAGAGAGCGAAAAGGCTTTAAGAATGCTTGGCTTGATTTGAACTTATTGCACGTGTTTTAAGTATACTTGGAGTTTATAACTTTTTGGGGAAAGTTACTAGGTGATTCTTAGATTTGTTGCCAACATTATTAAATTTTACATTTGTTATGTACTTCAAATGTTATTGAATTATCTACCTCTCCTATCTCAACAGTGGGAAATTATTTTTCACGATATACTTTGTTGTAAGTAGTTTCTTTGAAATCAGCGGAAATAGACAATATTAACGTGATTCTCACAAGCAGTCATCTGTAGAGTTTTATGTGCATACTAGGTGATTCAGTAGGCAATTTTCTAATTAAGCTCACTTTTTACTATACTATGGCTTGTAATTAGCTTTCCTTATAACATTAGAATACTATTCATCATTTTGGATAGACTGTTATTAGGCCGCCAGTGCTGCTTAGAGAGCACAGAATTTGGATGTTATCCTTATTTATTTGCTTATGTAGGTGTTTTACTGGCGTTGTGTCTAACATGACTCTATTTGTCTTGTTTTTGGTTATTTAGGGTCACAATGGTTCTCTGTTCTCGGGTTCAACCTTCTTGTTACATTAATTCAGATAAATCATATTACAAAGCTGAGCAGAATGTATCAGCATTCTGTTCAAGGGGAGCAGAAGTTTCCTCTCTGTCGCGAAATAAGGAAGTTACGACGAAAAACTGGCTGGGATTTCCTTTAAGACGCAAACGAAAGCAACAAATGGTTGTTGCTGCTAGTCCTCCTACAGAAGATGCTGTTGTTGCTACAGAACCATTGACAAAGAAGGATCTAGTGGATTACCTTGCATCTGGATGCAAGCCCAAGGAAAATTGGAGGTAATTAGGTTGTTTTCTTGTATAACATATTCATGCTTGTGGGAAGTGAAATACTTGCTTTCAAATAAGTCTTTTATTATTTAAAGATATCGTGCTGCAATTTCTTCTTTTTACTAAAATTTATAATTGTGGCATGTGGTCTGACATTTATAAGCTGTACTACTCTGCAACATTGTAATATGTAGTTTGTATGGATGGTTATCTTGGATTTATGTTATATGAACAGCATCATCATCATTGTCCTCTTCATAATACACATCTTTTAAAGTGATATAAGGTGTTGTGACTTGCCGGTTCCATTTGGGGTTTATGGGTCAACAACTAGGGCTTAGTTTTGTTATAGTGAAATAAGGGACTTAAGATAATTGGTTTTGGCCTTCTGGGTTAATTATTATTTATCTTTAGTTAATGATTAATGGACTTTAGGATTAATTAGATAGGCCCATTTATGTTCTTTATTTATTGTAATGGCTTAGCCCTAATTCAGATCATGAACCGTATAATCGTTGGTCTTAATCTCCCTCTTCCCTGGCGTCAGACCTTTTTCCTTTCCCTCCAATAACTGTTCGCACCTTGGGCTCGCTGGAAGGTCTTAACTCTCCCCTGAAGTTATTTCGTGTAATCTCCAGTGCACAACACGATATCAGAGCCGTCGATTCCTGAAATCGATGTGCTAGTTCGGTTGTGAACATGAAGTCTACCAACGTTCATGTAGCTGAGGAATTTCAGAAGTCTTTGGCGGTGATGGAGGAGTTGCTTAACGCGTCTCAACTATGGTTCAAAGAGCGAATGCAAATGCAAAAGCTGGAATATCTGTTACTGCGGGCAATAAAAGATGTCCGGCTCAAGGAAGAAAAACATGCAGATGAGAGAAAAATTGCATGCGGCAATGCCAATCCCGGCCCCACCAAGGTTGAACCAAGTAGTGGCATGTTTAAGTAATCTCCAACACATCCTTAAAAGCTTCGGTGAAAATATTGCCTTCATCGCCACCAAGAGAGGCCTGCTTTCTTCCGCCGTTGGAACTAGTTCCATATCTGTCATGCACCACTGCACCGTCGAATCCCAAGGCAACCAAATTTCTCTCCTCGGCGTAAAGGCATGTGGAGTTCGCCAAAACAACAGGACTTAAAAGAATAAGTCAAATTTTATAACTGGAATTTAGCTATCTCTAGCTTGTTAGGGAGTGGAAGTGTGTAGAGATTTTAGCAAAATGGTTCCCACGTGATTTTCTTTTGTTATAGGTGTTAGCTACTCAGGTGGGGCCCTTAAATCTTAATTTTTCGTTTCTTCAACTTGTTCCATGCCTTAGAAAATGGGGCTGAAGTTAGCTATCACTTAGTCTAATCATTAATGGGGCTGAAGTTAGCTTTCATTTAGTCTAATCATTAATGGGGCTGAAGTTAGCTTTCACTTAGTCTAATCATTAACACTTTCTGAAGTTCTATGAATGGAGAAGGGAGGTACTAGCTTGAATACTGCCTTACCCTACTTTTCCTTTATAGTTTGCATAACACTCAACTTTTACCTCTGTCGCACGTTTAATTCATTGTACCAATTAGTTCTCGATGTAGTTCAAACTGGAAACCAAACTTGGTTTGGTTTTCTGTTTGAGGGGATCTTTTAGTAGGTTTTTGGCTTGGATTATGCGAGGATCAATACAACCCTTGGATGGTTCTTTAGGCATTAATTGGAATTCGATGGGATATAAGATTTGGTCTCACCTAGGACTGAATTTAGAGACAAATGACATCCATTTGGGCTTCAAGCCAATATTTGGCTCATATATTTATTTTTTACATTCTTTTATTAGTGCACAGATTTGGGCTCTATCTTAAGATCCGTTATCTAGCCATTTGAAGTTTCTTATCTAGAGGTGTACAAGTCTTTCTAGGTGAATGGCCTTATCTAGAGGTGTATAAATCTTTCTAGGTGAATGGTTCGCTGTCTCAGATATTAGTCTCATCTTGGTCGGCCAAAGAGACAGATGCAGCATGTCTGTGAAAATTAGAGATATTTATGCTGGATGTAGATTTAAGTTGATGCCTTCTATATCAACTGTTACGCTTCTACAATTTAGAAATAATATAACTAAATGCTGTCTAGTTTCTCTAAAGCACTACTGCAAATGCAAAAGACATTGTCATTATTATCAACGTTTCTGAATAATGAGTTTTTTAATATTGGAAATTGAATGCAACTTCTTCATTGTTCTACATTTCATCAATCTTTTGTGTTTATACTTGCCTTTTATTGCTTATCTATAATAGATATTACAGAAAGAATATTCATCATTGTCATTCTTATCATCATTGTCATTGTCGTCACCATCCCTAATTTGGTCCTGTATTGACAGAATAGGTACTGAACATGAAAAGTTTGGATTTGAACTTGGTAGTTTACGGCCAATTAAATATGAACAGATAGCTGACTTGCTCAATGGACTTTCGGAGCGATTTGACTGGGACAAAATAATGGAAGGGGATTATATTATTGGGCTTAAACAGGTGAAGACACAAATTTTTCAAGTCATGTAATACATCTTAAGTTTTTTTATCATTTATGTTTGTTTTTGCCGTAGTGTATTTTGTTGTCAGATCGGGATGACATGTTTTCTTTTTAGTTAGGTAACCGGGTTGGCATGTTAGTTAAGCTTTTAGTTGTGTTCCTTATTTGGATTAAATATGGGCAGAAGTCCTTCCCTTTCTGGGTGTAATTGCTTTGTTAGTCCCATTTGCCAGGCAAGGTGGTGATCTCACCCCTAGAAGGAATGCCTATAAATGAAGATCTTTGTATACTTCTAGTGAATTTACTGAACTTTAAAAAATTTGAACTGTTAGAATTTTGGTGTGGAGTTGTTGAATTTTAATGGGCCTTCAATAAGTAATTCCTTTGGGTCTAGTGTGGATTTCATTCTGTTGAAGCTCCTGGGTGAAATCCATTTGGGGCAGTGGGTTATTGTTTCATTTACATCGTCCAGTAACTAGAAGCCTAAGTACACTTCTGCACACCCAAGATATGGGTAAGTCAATTTTCCTTGAGATGCACTTCGTGCAATGGTTGTTTCTTATTAGAAGGGTCCATAAGGTTTTAAGCTTTTCCATTTTTGGAGCAGGGGAAGCAAAGCATCTCACTGGAGCCTGGTGGCCAATTTGAGCTTAGTGGTGCACCTCTTGAAACGTTACACCACACATGTGCAGAGGTTAATTCACATCTTTACCAGGTCAGTGGGTGAAAAATTTATTTGCATTTTTATGTTAATTATCAGAAATATGAGTAGTGCTCTCTCTCTCTCTCTCTCTGTGCTGGCTTATGTTTGAGCTACATAGATTTGTTAATGGCTCTTTATGTGTGCCATGTTGGCTTGCCCAGGTCAAGGCTGTTGCAGAAGACATTGGCATTGGTTTTTTGGGAATTGGTTTTCAGCCTAAATGGGGACTAAAAGACATACCTATAATGCCCAAGGTATTTATCCTACTAGAGTTTTGTTATATTTCCGTCATGAGGTGTTTTGAAATTGTGATTCATTTCTAGATATCGTATGTATTTAGCATAAAGAAGTGATATCCTGTGATAGTGTACTGACAGCACATCGAAGTCTTCCTTCTACTATTCACATAGAAACAAAAACTAAACTGTACCAACTGTGGAACTGATTGCCTATATTCTCTGGTAGTAAAACAAGCATATTGGCCTCCTTATTAGCCATGAAGCTGATTATATATGCTGATTGAATTTAGGCAGTGCTGGTTTGTAAAATTCTAGCACTGTTGAAACTGAAATCACCACCTTTCAGACTGATTAACCTGAAACCACAAGAGAGTAAAAGCAAAGATGGGATGAAGTATGATCATGCAGCATTGGAACATTTACTAAATAACTACTGAGTTTCAGAAGGAAAAAAAAGAAGAAAAACTACCTAGCAAAAAAAAGCAAAAATTTACTGAATAACAGAGGTGGAATTACATGCCGCTGGATCCCCTGTTTTTAGCATTGCCGCCCCTCTGGAAAGTCATAAGTATCTAAAGATAGGACTTTAGTTTTGTCTAATTGGAATTGAATTATGATTATTGAATCAAAGTTTAGCGTCAGAATTAGATAGTAAAGAAAACAGTAGTTCCTGAAATTGAATCTCCTAGATGGTGTCCCGAAGAAAATACTGTATGGAATTATGAGTTTGGATTTTCCTAGGAAATGAGCTCCCCTCTGTTGGGCTGAGTGTTTTTGGAGGTTTTGGGCCTACCAATTTTTTAAATAATTGTGAAATGCCCCCAAACTTTCCAGAAATGACGATGACCATGCTCCTGAGTCCAGAACTGATTCCAGTACCTTTTTTTGGTATTTAATTCCAGTACACTCTTCTTGCATGTTTCTGAGCTTGTTTTCTCCCTGCTTGGGATGATTCATGATTCTATGTACATTTTCCTCAATCAATTAATGTCGATGTTATACACCTTACCATCTTCAAAAGCCTCAAGAGAGGTCTTGTTTGGTCCATAGTACTATGTTTGAGTGCGTAAACATAAGATACTGAATCTGATTTATACTTTTTATGTTTAGATTGTGCAGTATTTACGTGTCTTGTAATGGATCAATAATCTAATTCGAGGTTTACTTATGCTTTTGTGGGTAATCGGTTTTGTATTACAACCAAAAAATCCTTAGAATGAGACCAGAGTAATTATAGTCACCTGGAATTAGATGATATGAATAATAAAGGTTAGTGTCATAATAAGAACCGATTGCCAAAGTCTAATCTGAGAGACAAAAGAAACTGCAATAAGAACTAATAATATTAAAATTCATCATATGTTTTTGCAAGATCACTGCCATGCATAATTGGATAAAACCATTTCATCCATTGTGGCATCAAAGACAAGTCGAAGTCATCTTGACACATATTTTTGGAGGGCTGCATTAGAAGAGTTTTTCCTTAAAATCTCAATTAGGCTAAAGATGCCTATTTATAGATGGATGAGACTATGAAAAAGCAATTTACCCCTAGGCTTAATCGGCAACTTTTCTCTAATGACAATTCCTGCTGATTTATAGAAACTTCACCATTTGCATGCGGCTACAATGAATTTACCACTTGCCACTTTAGCTTGGTTGAGAACAAAATCTTTGAATTTCAGCAATCTCTTCCCTGAGAGGGAGCAATGCTTGCATCTTGGATCTCAGTAGGCCAAAGGTGAGAGATTAGGTGAAAGATCTCGATGATCAGATATGGTTTTTGCATGCAGATTTATTTAAACATCTAGAAGCACTAATATTAAAAGTATAGCAATCACACACCCATGAGATAGACTTATATTGAGAAGAATCTCGCTCAATATGAACATTTTCCACAACACCTAAGAGAGTGCGTGTTTGTCATGTGTAGTCCCATACAAATATCCACTATCACAGTTCGGGAGGGATTTTTTTTGGTGGGTGGGGGGCAATGTTTAAGACTACAACAAGGAAGAATATGATTGGAAATTTCTTCAGTAATCTTATTTGAGTCCCGTTTTTGTGTGCACCAACACACACCCACGCCATCTGCCCTGGGCACCTCGGGCTACAGGACTTCAATCACGCAGTGTCTGTGATACAAGGGGCAAGTGGGATTTTTATCACTTGTGTGCTGCCTAAAACACACGAGCTATCTGACAGCTGGCAACGCACCATGGCGCATGCAAATTTTTGCATCTTAACTTGCCTTTGTTCTCCAGCTGTTGTAGCATTTTAGAACAGCTGCTATAACAGCAGACAGCAGCAGTTGTTCAACTGCAGCAGCTTCTACTTGCTTGCTGCCTCTTCCACAAGCTACAGGCAAGATATGGCTGTTATGCATCTTTTTTTTGTTTGGGCCCAAAGCTCTGGTGCAACTGCTGCTGCATGCAGAAATGCTTTAAATGTTGCACTCTCTTGAATATCGTTTTCCAGGTGAGATGAGAATCTCATTTGGAAAATAAATAAATGTAATGTGAGGGTACTATTTAGCATGTAATCAAAGAAGGTAGGTCGGTTGCTGATCTTTCATCTAAATGGAAGTTTCATCACAAATGATTCAGTATGTTAGCTGCCTTCTGTTTCAAAGGATGAATACAGCCTTGATTTAGTAATTCTTCCCAATATTCAAATCGAGATTATCATATTTGAATACTTTGTTTCCTTTAAAGCTCGAAGATTTGCTTAGTTTCCTTGTAATTTTGCATTTCATGCATATAGTGACATTTTTTATTTGCATCGTATAATCCTAAGGGTTAAGTCTCATTACGCTCTCCTCTTTGGTTGTTTCCATTTTATTGTCAAAACATTTTCCCTGGCTTCGGGCTTTGGGACCTGTTGAATAAGGAATGAAATGCTGTGTCATAGTCGCTATAGTTTTACATGTTTTATTGCTCAATGTAATGATCAATGGAGGTTACACATAATTACTAATAATTTGACTGCAGTTTTTAATCGTTATAGAACAAATTTCTCTATGTTGTGTCCATTTCACAACATCAGACAGGGGTCTTCTACTGGTGGGAGTCATATGGTGAAAATGATATTGGTGACTGTAAAAGAGATTTGTTCATGTACATTGTTACAATCTAAGCATATATTAACATCTAGAAGCAACAGTACTGATCTCAAACACATTACATGAAAATACACTTAGAACAGAAATTATGCTTATTTAGTAGAAAGCCTGATGTCTCATGCTAAATAAGAATGAACAGTAGAAAATTCCGCTTGCATAAGAATTATGCTAATTATTTAACTACCGGCAGTTCAGATCTTTGTGGATAGTTCGGCTGGCAGTGACCTAAACTGTTGGCTGATCAACTGCCTCCTGCTGATCTGAATTGCTGGCTGTTGAAGCAACTAAACGTGAACCATCTGCAGTTCAGATATAAATTAACTGTAGCTGGTAGTTGTCAACTGCCGGCAGTTGCCAATAAGATTCAACTTCTGTCACCATAATTGACTGCGGGCAGTAGGAAAAAAATTGAAATAACTGGTCAGCCAAATCAATTGCTGCAAATGAAAAAACAAAAGAAAAGGGCCGGATGCAGAAGAAGAAAAATAGGGAAAATTTACCTGAAGATATTGTCATTGAACTTTTGTCGGGAAGGTGGCGGAGTTTTGTGTGTGAGTGGTTTTTTTTTTTTGGGGGGGGGGGGGGTGGCGCAGGGCAATGGAAGAGGGGGACAGAAGTTGTGAGTTGTGACATGCACAAGGCAGCATGTTGTGCAATGTGGAAAATCGCCTCGATGGTGCATATTCATCTCTCCCCATGTCGAAATCAATCACCGATATCTCGTATAACAGCCATACGACATTGATTGCGTCTAACTTGTCATTATGCTCAATAATATTGTTTTATGTAATCTTCAAAGTTGAAGATCTGTACTAACAAGTATCATATTAATGGGATTTGATATCAATGATAGACGCTAGGGTGAAAGGCTATGACAACTGGGTTAGGGGCAGATTGGCATTTGTCAACCTAAACTGTTTACTTGAAGGACCTGCTGTCTGCCCCTAAGCTGATATTAAATATAAATATTTCGCCTTAGAATATGTTGTGTATTATGAGTAATCTTTTGCTCCTATGGCTTTCGATACAGGGAAGGTATGAGATTATGAGGAACTACATGCCCAAAGTTGGTACTTTAGGACTTGACATGATGTTTCGAACATGTACTGTGCAGGTATTGTGCTTGTGATATAAATTTATACTGTTCAAGAATATTATTCTTTACAAGGGATGGGCATGTGAAAGAAGATTTTATGTAAAATAAAAGCACATCTATTTGAAGCAGAAGTTTTTCTCCTACCTTCTAGGTTAACCTTGACTTCAGTTCTGAGTTGGACATGGTCAGGAAGTTCCGAGCTGGACTATCTTTACAGCCTGTAAGTTTTTTTAATATTATGAGCCTGTAAGGTGGTGTCTGCTAGCTTTTGACTAACCCTTCCTTCTCATCCTGGTTATCTGATCAGTTTAGTTATGATACAGATTGCCACTGCATTGTTTGCTAATTCACCCTTTAAAGAAGGAAAACCTAATGGTTATCTTAGTATGAGGAGGTCTGTGTCAATTATCCATTTGTATAAAAAAATTGTCATCTGTTCAATATTAATTATCAATTTTTTGTGATGCTAAGTTGTTTTTTAATTATTTTTATAGCCAAATTTGGACTGATACTGACAACAATCGTGCTGGAATGCTTCCTTTCGTTTTTGATGACTCATTTGGGTGAGCCTCCACGCGTATGCATGCACATGCACACATGTACAAATGCATGTGTATGCATGTCAGATTCGCATCCTTTACTAATGAATAGGTGTAACCATTAGCAATAGCATATTATTCTACTATAATGGTTGGAACATCTCTGGATCTCTCATATGTATCTTATCATTGCAGGTTTGAGCAATATGTGGATTATGCTTTGGATGTTCCCATGTACTTTGTTTACCGAAAAAGAAAGTATATCGACTGTACCGGCATGTCCTTCAGGGTTCTTATCTATTCTTTAGCTTTCCTTCTATTGAATCGTGTCTAGTGTTTATTTGTATATTTGCTGATTTTTCGTAGACCTATTTTTTACAGCTTGTTTACTGTTTTCTAGGATTTTATGGCTGGCAAGCTTCCTCATATTCCTGGTGAATTACCAACATTGAATGATTGGGAGAATCACCTCACAACCATATTTCCAGAGGTTTTTTCCAACGCTATGAGATGCTTACCTTTTAATCGATGTTGAATGACAGAATCCAAAAATTGTTATTTGTTTTGTTTGACAGGTAAGACTGAAGAGATACTTGGAAATGCGGGGTGCAGATGGTGGACCTTGGAGAAGATTATGCGCACTGCCTGCATTCTGGGTAAGAAATTTTTCATAACTGGAAGGACCGTTCTGTGAGGATAGTTCTGACCTACTGCTTTCAACTTGCAGGTGGGTTTGCTATATGATGATGTTTCTTTGCAAAATGTTCTGGATATCACGAGTGACTGGACGGAAGAAGAAAGGCAAATGTTGAGGAACAAGGTTAGAATTTTCCTTAACATATGTTACCTCTTAACAAAAGTAAGTGATGTATATTATGGTTTCGGCACTTGATGTGGCTATGGAATTATAACAGAGTGGTAAAAGGTAAATTTTTAACCTAAACCTTGGTATAATCAGGTGTTTATTTGATGAGTTGAATGTGTTATCGAGACACTCGAACTAATGGACCTTAGGATGGTCTATTAACTGGATAGATAAACAAGTAAATCGTTGTACAATGAGCAGATGATTATTTCCATCTGAATTTAGTAGCCTAAACCTTCTTACAAGAGGGTGATTTATTTGATTAGTTGGAATCACGAGACCTATTCAATGCATAATGATGTAATGGACTTTAGGATGATCTCTCAACTGGGCAGATGAACAAGTAAAGAGATAAGTGATTATTTCCATATGGAGGATGAATTTATTGACAAACCATGCTTATTTGTTTGCTTTTTTATGGTTGTACAGCAGTGCTGCCATGTTGCATAAGTTATTTTTAACGGGGCACATTGTCGAGTAATATAAGCATGTCACTTCTGGGAAGACTAATATCTGGGTGATCAGGGTGTAACTAGTTATTGTTTGGCAGGTCCCCTTGACTGGTCTTAAGACCCCATTCCGAGATGGTCTGTTGAGACACGTTGCAGAAGATGTGATAAAATTTGCGAAGGTAAGCTGGACCAGAGTGCATATCACAAATACAGCTAGAGTTCCTCTATTTTTGAAACCTCTCCTGCCTTTAATAATAATATGAAGTTATTACTGTCATACAGGAAGGCTTGGAAAGAAGAGGGTACAAGGAAGTTGGGTTCCTGAAAGAAGTGGATGAGGTGGTCAGAAGCGGTATGATTTTTGTTCTTTTTGGAATGTAGTCCGTTTATTGTCTGTCTGTTCTGTGATGCGCGCACACACGAAAGTAACATGGATTACATATATTGCACAAAATAAGCACATAGACACACTCAGTCTACTTGTGCATATGCATGATTACTCGTCAGCCTTTTGCTCATCTTGAATTAAGTGATTGTACTCTTGCCTTCTTGAATCGATTACTGTTTTTGAGCATCGGGTTTGCTGTTGGCAGGGGTAACACCAGCTGAGAAGCTCCTTGACTTGTACCATAGCAAGTGGGGCGAGAGTGTTGACCCAGTCTTTGAGGAACTTCTCTATTAAGATGTGGGTTAAGACCGTTGTCCTTTTTCCATTTCCATCCTAATGTGCAAAGGTACTTTACCCAGCTCATTTATGGGGGCAATCATGTATTGCCACAAAATGTCAATAAGTAGATATTGCAATTTTGTTGTATCTACTGAACACAAGGAGAGAGAATAAAGAAGGTTGTTTTGTGTAATTTTACTTTGGGAAAGACGGATTGAGAAGACAGGAAGCAAAAATGAAGGGGATATGTAGTCATATCTAATTCTCAACTTCTCAAGTAAATAAAGCCTGTTTAGATGCACATTAGGATTGTCATTTGTTTCTGAGAGTTGTATTCATGGGATCTCGACAACGTCTATTCTGTTCTCTAAGTGTTCTGATCTGTTATGTTTCTATCCTTTTGTCTCTCAAATGTTTGTTGTTAAGTTGGAGAAACTGTTGAATAGAGGAAGTTCATGAGTTTTGATCGTGCAGCGATATTAAGTGGCATATGGACCTCTGCTAGTCTTCTTTGACTTAAATGAGGGCAGTGTTGTGAGAGCCTGCCTAGCGTTAGCCTACGCTTCCTGCGCTGAAGACTCCAGGATACAACAACACAATTTCCCTTCTCTTGTTGCTCTGCCTGGCTCCATCCCGGCCTTTGCCTAGCTGCCCCCACTTTGCCTCAGTCTCCTACACGTTTGGGGAAGTCATTCCAAACAGAGGGTTATGCTGTTTATACCACATGCTACGCCACAAGTCTCCTATGTTGCCTTCCTCTACGTTTGGGGAAAAAGATAACTGGTCATTTTTTTGTGTAACAGGTATTGCCCAAAATACCATGGGAAAAAGGAGGGTGGCGATAGCTATAAAGGGTGTGGCTTCTTTTTTTTTTTTTTGCTACAACAGCCCCACGGGCAGTGCCCCACACACACGACAGACTCACCTAGCTAGGACCTACACTCACTCCCTAAACTATATGCCTCGTATGAGCAAATACCCATTTCCAAATATGCCCAGGTCCATACTCAACTCAGGTATTTGCGCTTTGAGCTTCGGGGTAAAAGGTGTGGTTTGCCAATGTGGAACTTAGGTTGTACAATACTCCCTCCTTCTGGAATTATTATCACCCAAACCGAATATATGCGTGTCCCAAAAATAGTGGGGCAATGTTTTCTTAACCACGTTATGTGACCAGAAAGCAGGACCAAATGACAAGTGGAGGGGGGACCCAGGAATCTTAGGTAAAGTTGTAATTTATCTTTCTATTCAGCCTTTTTTTCCTTTTCTTTGTTGACCTGGCAAAACCTGTATGGGTGGTAACGTAATTTTAGTAACCAAAATGGTCAGGCCAGAGAAACCCCTTCTTTGGTAGAAGCAGATGGCAGGGGCAGGAGATAACTCCCATAGCGTCTCCCTCTCCATCCCCCTTTCCTTTCGCGGAAAAAACCTCCCTTTCTCTCGAGTCCGGATCCTCTGGTGAAGCTTCACCAGCGAGGCCGCTGGTGAAGCTTCACCAGCCGTCGATCGTACGGAATCGACGGCGCACACGGATATGATGTGCGCTCAGCCAAAAGTGTGTCTTTTGGCCGAGCGCACAAGGAAACCGTGTGCGCCGTCGATTCCTTACGATCGACGGCTGGTGAAGCTTCACCAGCGGCCTCGCTGGTGAAGCTTCACCACAAGATCCGGTTCCCTTTCTCTCCGCCTCAAAATCTCGGATTAGAGAAGAATACGGGAATTGTAGGGGGAGACCTGGTCCCCACTTCCTTCAAAAGCTCTATTTCAGGTTATGGTGATGATAATTCCGGACGGACCCACAGAGACAAAATGGTCTACTAATAATTACGAAACAAAATGGTCTATGTAGATTGGTTTCCAGAAAATGATTGTGCATCAAGGCTATGTATGTAGGCAGTGCCCTTTTTTAAGTACCACATTGTTATTAAATATTAAACACACCATCAGAGAAAATCTCCTTCAACTTATCTATGTTTTCTGCATTAACCTTAGAGCCCAACTAGACGGTGAGGGACAACCGGCTTCTTAAAGCACCGTATCCTTCCACATATCTACTCAGGCAGGCCCTCAGGCAAGTGCAACAACAATGACTAATACCTCATGCATACTAGGTAAGTGAAGAGACGAAAATAAGAAGGTATGGTCCCTCTCTTGATGGCCAACGGAGAGGCTGTTCGATGTCTATATTCCAGATGATGTTATGTGTTCTCACTGAGGGCTTATAATTGCTTGTGTACTAATGTAGTAATGTGCTATTCTTTTTGTAATAATTTGGCCTCCATTTTTTCTTGACTCTTAAGGCAACCTTCTGCTAGTGGTATTTGTTCTTGATAATGTGAATGTTAACATGATTGTCAATCATAACCAAAAGGATTGACTTGCATTTATGTTCACACATTCCTTTTTATAAAGGTCCCTCTCGTGTGGTTCCACTCCAGTGACTCTAGTGTTTTGAATAAATGGATCATAATCATCATAGTTTAAGGATGGATGAAAACGAAATAGAAAAATTTAGCATGTACTGATGATTATTCGGGGAGCTTCATATATTATTCTCTGTCTAATTATTTGTATATGATTATTTAAGATCAGTCAGTTAACCTGTAGAACTTGTTAGCATATTAGGAGGTTGTTCCTCTTCCTTGAAGTTGATCGTGCATGATTATCATCCCCTAAATTACAATAAGTTCACCCTTATTACGAATGGAAACGGCACAATGGAGAAAGTAAGGGAAAGGCATCAAGTCTTTGTAAGGAAATTACGGTCTTAAGACACTATGACATAACAACCAGAGAATGAACGAAAGAAGACATAATGCTCCCACCGTCCAATGAAGCTCGTCTGCATTAAATAAATTTATTAACTCCAAGCCCATATAAAGATTTTTTTTCCCTCTTGAGGTGTTCTTGGTGGAGAGGTTTGGACCCTTCTTTTTTGTAAATCTAGACGGGCTTCATTGGATGGACCTAAGATATGTAATGTTTGCACCTCGTGTAGGCTAACCACTATAAATATATGGTATGCTGATAGCAACATTTTGCTAGGTCACAAATCAAGAACTAAGATAAACCATCTAGAGATTAGGATATGTAGGTTTTTCATAGGAAAACCAAAACCTTTAGGAGAGAGTCCATTTCTTCGAGTAAAAACATCAACCTTCTTTCTTAAATGAAGAATCAGAGGCATGAAGCGAAATTTAATCACAACATTAATATCACTTTAAGCTTGCTCAGATTTGTGCACTGTGTTTAGGATCAATCTTTGAGAACTCTTTTGCTTGATATGTATTCCCTTTTCTTTTGCACCTCGTGATCAAGAACCACACGATTGAAATCATACCGCTCTCATAAATCAATTTTTTTGCATTTCCAAGTAGTATACTTGTATATTTATAAATTTAAATGACCCACAAACAAAAACGGGTCCATAGCTCAGTGGTAGAGCATTTGACTGCAGATCAAGAGGTCACCGGTTCGAACCCGGTTGGGCCCTTCCCAACTTTATTTTCCAATTATCTTTTTTGTTTCCCAAGTTTATCCTTTCCTTTTTCCTGTTTTTTTTCGATTGAAAAGGCGAGGAAAGAGAAAAGAAAATTTTTCCTGCGCAAAATTGTTAAAAAGTCGTCATGTTTAACTTATTTAAAGAGTTTTTCTCCTCTGAGCTACAAGCTTCTGACGCGGAAGAGACTGATTTACAAACCAATATTGTAAAATGTGCATTTTTACAAAAGAGCTGGTTGCCGTGCCCCTTCTAGTAAGGTCGTAACGGACTGGGACACCCCTCGTTATAAAAAAAAAAGTGGATTTGAGTATAATTTTCGGTGCTAATTTGCTCATGGACTAGATGGTACGGTGAGGCCTAACATGGTATATATCTACCTGGTGACCATGCTAGGACCCTATGCTATGTAGCGAATGTGGCGATTTACCATGTTTATGTTTCACTCAAGGACTCGCATGTACCATGATCATAGACAGGTCATGGAGCCTTAAGGCATGGCCATTTTATAATCTTCATGCAAAATATATGGTATGCTGATAGCAACCTTTTGCTAGGTCACAAATCAAGAACTAAGATAAACCATCTAGAGATTAGGATATGTAGGTTTTTCATAGGAAAACCAAAACCTCTAGGAGAGAGTCCATTTCTTCGAGTAAAAACATCAACCTTCTTTCTTAAATGAAGAATCAGAGGCATGAAGCGAAATTTAATCACAACATTAATATCACTTTAAGCTTGCTCAGATTTGTGCACTGTGTTTAGGATCAATCTTTGAGAACTCTTTTGCTTGATACGTATTCCCTTTTCTTTTGGTACATCGCGAAACCCCCCCTTCTAAAACCTACCCCCAAGAAGCCACAGGTAAGAGCAAGGCTCAACCTGGGACCTCTCCCTCAACAGGGAAGAGTCCCTACCACCACGCCAATTGATGATCCGGCACTTGATATGTATTGGAAAGGGTGATCAGTTGGACTAGGCCCTTAAGGTTCTATGTGGGTTGTCTGTGGCAAATGTGACTTCTTGGAGCAGTCCATGCAGGAAGATAACATTGTTTTGATAATAATTCCCAACAAGTTTCACGGTTTCAGGTGAAGTTCTCCTCAACAGTTGACGGTGATAGTTCCATCACTATAGAGAGATAAGAGCAGCATTATATCTACAAACATGTGCATAAAAGAAACAAAAACAAAAGGGTAGTAAATATTTCATTATTTAGTCCTTGCTAGTCAAAAATATACAGACAAAATTGTTTCTCCAGCAAGGTGAAGTAGAGCTACAAAGAATTGAATAATAAAAAAGGATTGATTTGGGCAATGCCGAACTGGTACATGTTCTTTATGGAGCTTGGCCTTTAAGAACAGAAGCTAAAACTAGTGGGAGATGATGTGTGATGGTTTGTACAAGTTGTGGGTCTCAATCTAAACTCGCCCTATGGGGGAAAATGGTGGATCCAGTGGGAAAGGTGGTGGAATTTCTTCTACCTTCTTCATATTTTTCCGCTTCTCTTCCTCTGCTACAGCTTCAATAAATAATCTCAGTTCCTCCTCTAGAAGTGTGTTTAAAGAATTGCATTTCTCTTTCTGATTGTTCTTCTCTTTGCTTATGGCTACAGAAATTTCTTCACTGTGTAACAGAGCCACACAAATGGAGAAAGCCTGCAGCGAGGATAACTGTGCGTGAAAGTCGACAGCATATTGTGATTCGTCAACCACCTTTATGGTCAGTGCTGGAACCTTCTCTTTAGTACCCTGAAAGAATCAGAGACAATGGCAACTTGTGAGTTTCCTTCTCTTTTCTTTACTAAACACTTGAAACATTAAAAATCAAGAAAACATGAGAATTTTCTTTCAAAATGTAGAAAAAAACATGCACATTCTATAAAAAAGTACTGCAGCCATTCTATGTAACATACATATTTCAGTAAAAGAAAACCTATTGTCTGAGTTCCATAGTATTAACAGAAGTATTTAATACGAGCATCTGCAATAATAATACCAATATTAAAAGACCATCAACTTATGGCAAGGCCAAGAAACAAACCTGAACAAAAAGTTTTATACGACTTTGACTCTGAAAACCAGTATCTTCTTTAGCAATTTCAGCAGGGGTTCTATCCAAAACCACAATTGGACAATTCATGTCCCACCCACCACAATCGCAGCCTCCACCAGATCTCCACCGATCAAGCAACGGGGAGGGCCTTCCTTCTTTTGAAGCTGGTAACCCATGTGGACCACTTGGAGTAATAACCTTGACATTAGCAAGAGTCCCTTGATCAGTAGAAGAATCAGATGATGTGTTCGGATACTCTTTCCCACCACCTTCGCCCTGGATCTTGTTTGTAAAGCACTCCTGTACTTCAGTTGGTACCTGAATCATTATTGCCGCAAGCTCAAGGTGACTATGCATATCCCTAGGGAGCCACAAGTGAGGAGATACAGCATTTATGTCCGCATGAGAACCCAAGGATCCTTCTTGGGAGGAAAAACTCTTTCCTTGTTGGGCAGTATCATAGAGTATGTACTCCAACATTGTTGAACTCTCCATTGGTCTTCCGTTTCTTATCTCGGAGCATAAATAACAGGATACCTGCATCTGACCAAGCATTTTGGATTGTTTATGTCTATCTTTTGACCCTCGTCCATCGCTCTCAATTATCTTTTTATTGTTAAGAGAGTGGAATGTATAGACCCAATTGAAGGCTTTGTCTGTCCTCCATGTCTTGGCAGAAAGGACATCTTCTGGCTCCTTCAATACAAACTTGAAATGTGGAACCCCATGTTTATGTTCTAATTTAAGAAGACCGTGAAGATGAACTGGAGAAGAGTAGATGAGAGAATCAGGATCTTTCTTGACCAAATACCCATCAGATTCAATTTCAAGAGCTGTCTTTGAGAAATCTTGTAATAAGCATTTCCGGAGAGTTAGGTTCCTGCATAATTTTGGGGAAGGACTAGAAGTGAGAGCCTCACCATTGTTGATCCCTGAGACTGGCATACTTCTCTGTGATTTGGATTTCCTGATAGGATCAAGTAATTTCCGAAATGGGCTGAATCGACCTTTGGCATTTGGTCTAGAGTTGGATCCATTGGATAAAAATTGAGTAGGTGAATTGGGAATTTTCACTTTTTCTGATAAGGACTTGGGCAGTGTGAAAATCGTCCCTCTTCGTCGAGGACTGCCATCATCTTCTAGAACATGTGGCTGTGTCTCCATCAAGCCTTTTTCCATAGGTTCAGAAATTCTTACAGCTATCTGTCCACGTCTTTGCCTCTCAGAATCTAAACTGAACTCCAAAAAGTCATTTGGTAATGACCTCTCTCCAATGACTAAACTGTGGCTTCTACAATGATCATCGAAGTGGTGGGCTGAGTGATTCAAGTATCTGGGGGATGTTTTCTGTGTGTCATTAGGAGGAGCAGATGCAGAATTCAAGTCTAGATCCAATGCTATTAACTCTGGTTCTTTATGATGATGAACAGGCGGAATTCTCTGATTTCTGGTTGGGCGAGATAGGGAGTCAATAATTGAATATGACACAGAAATATCACTATGACGTGATGGTATCCTTTTTTTCTCCTCAAGAACTCCCATCTTATGCATTCTTCTCACAGTATTTGAACTTTGGTATATGGAACCTCTCTTTAGCTCCTCTATACTGTCAATTTTATCAAGTTCAGAATGAAAATTCATACTGGAGGTGCTCGAGGAGTTACCAAGGTCCAAATCTATGAAGTCATTGTTGATATCTTTCAAATGGTAGCTTTGGCGGCTGACTTTCCCTTTTTCTTCTTTATCTTTAAGTTTGGTACTATATGAAAATCTACTGTTGTGTCTGACTCTGTAACCACCTTTGCAGTCTTCAGCTGCTTCTTGCCCCATTGGTGAAGACCTTCATGTGATGAAATTAAAGGTATTAGGATATTTGTTAGATAATAAAACGCCATGATGCGTAATATAAACAAAAAAGTTCAAGAAACCTTTTCTGTAAACAATATCAATGGCACTTCGTGGGGTTGCAAAAATATATAATTGCTAAAGATAAACAACTTGACATTGAATGCTTACTTGTAGCCTAGATTTTGTTAATTTAACAGATACCATTGAAGCCAAAAGAAATGTAAATCAGTTCTCAGACCAGTAAGAACAAGTGACGTCATTAATGTATACTTATATGAAAGTTTAAGGGCTTACAAGGGATGGTATACATTAGAAGTTTGTAGAAAAAAATCAAAGATGCAATCAGAAGTAAGGAAAATATATGCAATTTTGCAGCTATAATATATAGATCTGCTAAAAAACGAGTTTAAATTAAAAATGACCATTACTATATTCGCACAAAATATTCAAGAGGACAAAGTGATAATTAACTGAAAAAAATGCAGATTAGCAATTACTTAATTCTCTCCAATTAGCTCAAAATTGAACAGAAATATAAAAACGATATCTGAGATCCAAACAAAAACAGAACCAAATGCCAGTTACTACAGTTCTATACAGACAATTTAGTCCTCTAAGCAGGAAATAATCATTTCAAACTTCAATCAATTACCATGCAACTAACTTGACATCCGAATTTGAATGTTAAATCATCAAATCACGCTAAGACAAAGCCAAAGGCAAAAAGGAAAATAAAAAGAACAGGAAGAAGAAGCAAAAATCCAGTTCTTTACAGATCACAGAACTCTCAGACCCAGAGGAAGAGATAGCAAACAAAGATGCCATTTTTCTTTAACCAAGAAGCTGAAAAATGCCAAACATCAGCAAGACCCACCTTCACTTTACTCAATCAAGAAGACCAAAAGAAACACAGCTGACAGATACAAAGAAAGTAACCAAGACACCAAAAAATGCAATCTTTCTCCATGCACATACCTCAGATCCCGCATTCATCAACAACCAATCACACACAACAACAAAAACCCACCTCCAAAACACCGATCCAATCACCAAACAACGCTCAAAACCAAATCTTGCTTCACCACTCACAAGAACAACACTCACAGCTTCATCTTCTTTTACACTAACTACAGACCACAAAGCAGAAAGACAGAGAGAGGAAGAAGGGAAGTACCTGAGAGTGAGATGGGGAGTGAGGGAGTGGGAGACAAGAAGCTGACGGCGTCTTGTTGTGTTGTCGTCATCTTTTGATTCTTTGGGAGTCGCCATTTTCTTGCTTTTTTACTCTTCTTCGTTTTCACGTAAATGCATTGCTTGTATTTGTAATGCAATAAAATGGACTTGTTTTGGTTTCCTGTTACCTTTCCTTCACTAACAAACTTTCCTAATCGTGCTCTATGAATGAAAGTACGTAACTACCCCTAGATGCTCTACTTGGTCTTTGTGGGAAACCTAGAACCATTGCTTTGTTGGGAGTACGAGGATCTTAATTGGGACATTGATTGATTGTCCAGATTGGTGCCCCGTCCTAATGTCATGAATCAACTAGGGGAGTTTGGCGTCCAACCCGGCTCAACCTAGCTGTGAACTAGCACACCAAGGTTTCATCTTCTTCCTTTTCCCCCCCTTCTCCCTCACTTGGCGTGCTACAGCTAAGGTCTATGAACATCTTCAAATCTACGAGATATGAGCGGTTGAAAGCTGAGTTGAGCTAGGTCGGTCTGAACTAAGGTTTTCAAAACCAGACCAGCCATCGAATTGGATTGATGGCCGGTCCAGTTGGACTGCTGTTTGATCGTGGTCAAACCGGATTGACCCTGTTTAGGTGTGAGGAGTGATAAATATATGATAAATATATATTTTGTATAGCATTAATATCAAAATGGTTGTAGTTCAAGTTGTTAAGTCACAGGTATTTGGTATCATGGTTTTCAAAAAAAAAAAATATATAACCTAAACCGGTTTGCCAGTTCGGTTTTGAAAACTATGGTCTGAACAACGTAACCCTAACCTTTGTTTCCATCTGTCAACGAGGGAAAAGGTCGCAAGGATAATTTTTTTTTTCTTGTTTGTGCTGTGGGCACACACCACATCAGCGCTCTCATGTATACTCTATGTGTATGCGTGTAATGATACGTGGAGGGTAATCAAATGTAGATATAATTCACTAATGATAGTTCATTTTTTTCTAGCTAGAAATTTACCATAGATTCTATTGTAGAAAATGTTAAAACGATGATTGTGGATAAAGAAGTGACAATATTTTGCTCACGTATGCCCACCTCTCTATCCGCTGCTCGAGCAGTCGGGCCTAGTAGATATTGTGATATTTCTATATATGTTCCTCGTTTTTTAACTTGAGGCTACTTAATACACACAAAACTTGTTACAACTACATATATCAAGCTACAAAAAATATGCGGCATAGTGTGAAATAATTGGAAAGTGATATTTCTAAGCATGAGGAAGTAAATAGTAGCGTTGTGAAAAGAATTGAGTAGTTGCTACACAAAGAGAGACATCTGAACAAACATAGCATTAGTGTAATATAGGACTACATTTAGGGTTAGGGTGCCTAGACCTTGTACAGTTGTGGTACTTGTTCATTTGAGTTCAGCTAATAAAATCTTCTCACCAACTCAACCGGGTACCGGGTCGCATGGAGGCTCCGTTTAACCCAAGCTAATAAAATAGCTTCTCTTTTAGGGGCAGTTTAGACAATACACAAGAGTTCTTCATTCTAGGTCATTAAGATTAGCTTAAAAAACACGCGTGCCCCTAGACCTAGAGGAACATAATAATCACATGTAGATTGATTGATTGAATCATGCCACAGTTCCTTTCTTATGCGCTTCCCGTGGGCCCCACAGACCTGCTTCTGCCAGTGCCTCCAAAGTCCAAAGGCCCATGGGCCACTGATGGGCCCACGAGTGGATTTTGATGTCTCATTTTTTGTCAAACCTGTAAGGTAAAGCAATAAATTATTGGGGAGTATTTGAGTAATTACATCAGCTGGCAATGAATGCCCACGGGCCGAACGATAATTAAACTATGCGAACCGGCCCAGAGCACGTGCGATCTGCCGACGGGCACGTGTGCTGAGAACTACCTATAAGCCGACCACCCTGAAATGCTTTGTACCGTAAAAAACGACCGGTAAATGCTACTTACTCCCTCCGGTCACTTTAAATAAGACCGTCTATTTTATAGAGATGTTAAAAGCCTAGGCTTCCTGGCCGAGCGAGTCACCTCTCATCGCAGATGCCTCTCAACCTTGACCTTTACCTAGAGTTGCTGCCGGATGCCCGTCGTTGCCATCTCCTGTCGCCTGGCGGGAGACTAATTAGGGAATGGTATGCGATTTTTACTAGTTGTCTTGATAAAAAGTGACCGGAGGAAATACAATTTATTGGACTCGTATTCCCCCTCCCACTTCCATGTTTTTGGTTGTGACGATTGAGGACGGGAAGTCTGCCATCTATTGATGGAACTAGTGTTTTTCAAATGCAAACAGGATATTTTGATCCAAGGGAGTATTAATTTTACCCACATTTATCCATGGCTTTTCTTTTCACAGAAGCAGGCCCACAATTAGAGGCCCACAACTATGTAATCTCAAGCTGGCGACTATGTTGGGCCAGGTCCAAGCCCAGACAACAGAGATTTCGTCAGTCGGGTCTGCTGGAGGTAAGATCTGACCCAAATTCTCGGTCAAAGAAACGGATTCCGCGAGATTTTGGGTGGAAAGATTCCAGCCCCGGGATTTCTCGGTCAAATTGGTTCAGACAGCCACCCCCCAGATTTTCTACGCCAGTTTTTGACAATAAACCTTTTTTTTGTTTTTTTTTATAACGAGGGGTGTCCGGACTCGACCAGAAGGGGCAGAGCCCCAGGGCAAACAACTGTTAGAAGTGGGTGTTAGTTATAACCCATAATTGGGTATTAAAGAGAGAGTTATAACTCATATTAACACCCACTTACTATTGATATGAATGAGTGAATTGGGTGAAGGATGAATAGTCCCACATCCACACCAAAGAGGAGTTGTGGATGGTATATAAGGTCCAATGTTAGCCTTAGAAGTTAGGCCCAAGGGCCACCCCACTTTTGTGGGGGAGAGAGATGTTGGACCCATGCACCTAGGTGGGCTAACCCACACGCGCGCGCGCCAGCCGTCCGGCTCGGCTCGGTTCGGTTCGCACGCGCGGCCGGTTGGGTTGGGTTGGGTCAACAAGAAAATATTATTTTGGGACAAATTCAATGGTTTGGTTTTCTAATTTATTTTGGTTCAACCAAAACAGGTCCGTTTTATTATGACCGTTAACGGACGGACGCGTCCGTTTAACGGGAAAGGTTTCAACGGGCTTTAACGGGAAACAGTGTATTTTCAACGGGATTTCTATAAAGCTTGTAAAAACGGGTTTTTTTGTCTTATCCTGGGAGGCAGACGCCCAAGAGTTCTAAGCACCGTAGGGAGGGCAGACTTTTCTGTTTTATTATGACCGTTAAAAACGGGCAGAAGATGAAGTTATGGAAAAATCCGTACAGAAAAACCCGTTTTTACAAGCTTTATAGAAATCCCGTTAAAACCCGTTGAAAATACACCGTTTCCCGTTAAATCCCGTTGAAACCTTTCCCGTTAAACGGACGCGTCGTCCGTTAACGGTCATAATAAAACGGACCCGTTTTGGTTGAACCAAAATAAATTAGAAAACCAAACCATTGAATTTGTCCCAAAATAATATTTTCTTGTTGACCCAACCCAACCCGACCGGCCACGCGTGCGAACCGAACCGAACCGAGCAGAGCCGGTCGGCCGGCCGGACGGCGGCGGCGGCGCGCGCGTGTGGGTCATGGCATGGAGGCCAAAGTCAATGTTGTGGAACAAGGGCATAAGAGCAATGGTTTCACCAACAAAAAGAGGAAGCATCCTGGGGGTCAGTCAAACAATGACTCCAACAACACCAAGTTCAAGAGCAAGTGCTGTGTGTGACAAGATGGGCCATAAGGCTAAGGATTGTTACAAACGGAAGAAACAAGATGGTTTCAAAAAGAAGAAGGCACAAGTCCACATGACTGAAGTGGAGAATCTCTCCACCAACGTGCATGACATCAACCTTTCTGCTGTGATTTCAGAAGTGAATATGGTCACTAATGATAGAGAATGATGGGTGGATACTGGGGCTACCCGTCATGTGTGCTCAAACCGGAGGATGTTCTCCACTTATCACTCCGTGGAAAATGGTGAACAACTATTTATGGGCAACTCTTCTACTGCCAAGGTTGAAGGAATTGGAAAGGTGGTGCTCAAGATGACTTCGGGCAAGGAACTCACGCTCAACAATGTGATGCATGTGCCAGAAATTCGAAAGAATTTAGTGTCTGGATCATTGCTGAGCAAGAATGGCTTCAAGTTGGTGTTTGAGTCAGACAAATTTGTTTTGACTAAGGGTGGGATGTATGTGGGAAAAGGGTATCTGAATGAAGGGCTTTTCAAGCTCAATGTATTACCTAATGTATCTGTTTCTAATGTTATGAATGAGAATGCTTCTTCCTCTTATATGATTGAGTCATGTGATGTATGGTATGGTAGATTAGGACATGTTAATTATGATGCTTTACGTAGATTGATTAATATGGAATATCTGCCTAAATTTAATATTGACTTTAATCATAAATGTGAAACTTGTGTGGAATCTAAATTAACAAGGAAATCATTCCAAAGTATTGAAAGATGTACTGAACCTCTTGAGTTAATTCACAGCGATGTCTGTGACTTAAAACTTGTTCAAACAAGAGGAGGTAAAAAGTACTTTATTACATTTATTGACGATTGCACTCGTTATTGTTATGTATACTTGCTGAGAAGTAAAGATGAGGCTATAAACATGTTTATATTATATAAAACAGAGGTTGAGAATCAACTTGGCAAGAAAATAAAAGTTCTAAGAAGTGATAGAGGTGGGGAATATGAATCACCTTTTGATGAATTCTGTTCACAACATGGTATTATACACCAAACCACGGCACCTTATTCACCTCAGCAAAATGGAGTTGCTGAACGGAAAAATAGAACTTTAAAAGAAATGATGAATGCCATGTTAATAAGTTCTGGGTTACCTCGGAACATGTGGGGGGAAGCTTTGCTTTCAGCCAATTATATTCTCAACAAAATACCTCATAAGAAAACCTTGCAGACACCATATGAGTTATGGAAAGGTCGAAAACCTTCCTACAACTTCTTAAAAGTGTGGGGGTGTCTAGCAAAAGTGGCGGTCCCTAATCCCAAGAGGATTAAAATTGGACCAAAGACCATTGATTGCGTATTCATTGGTTATGCCAATAATAGTAGTGCATATCGTTTTCTTGTTCATAAATCGGATATTCCTGATATACATGTCAATACAGTGATTGAATCAAGGAATGCTTCATTTTTTGAACATATTTTTCCTTAGAATTCTACACAAATTGAAAGTTATCTTAAAAGAACTTTGGGTGTTGCAAAAGACATTAGTGATGACTAGGGCTGTCAACGGGTCGGGCTTTTGCGGGCCTGAGGTTGGCCCTGGCCCTAGCCCTAACAAACTTAACCCTGGCCCTAGCCCGACCCTAGCCCTAAGATGACCTCGAAAATTCAGCCCGACCCTAACCCTAGTCGGGCTAGGGTCGGGCTTCGGGCTTTTCGGGCTTTTGGAGAGCCTAAAAAAATGCAAGCATGATATATTATAAACTATACATGATTTAATGCCAAAAGGAGCCGACAAACACATTTAAATACGATAATTTTTATATTTGGTTGGTCCTAGTGTAAAAATAAACAAACACATGTAACAATCCTAATATCTACAACTAACAAACATCGATCCTAGATAGCAACAACTAACAAACATCGATCCTAGATAGCAACAACTAACAAACATCGATCATAGATAGCAACAACTAACAAACATCGATCATAGATAGCAACAACTAACAAACATCGATCCTAGATAGCAACAACTAACCAACATCGATCCTAGATAGCCACAACTAACAAACATCGATCCTAGATAGCAACAACTATCAAACATCGATCCTAAATAGCAACAACTAACAAACATCGATCCTAGATAGCAACAACTAGCACCCTAATAGTCAAGTAGTTCAAAATTCAATTCTAAAAAAATAATAATTCGAGAGAAATACCAATTTTAGAAATAGGCAGGCGAGCTGGTGAGTAGGCGGGCGAGCTCTCTCTGCAATAGGTTTTTTCCATCTCCCAACCTGTCCAACAACAATTCGAACAACTAATCATTCACCAAAAAGACACATGTCAAACATGAATAAGAAGGAATGAATTCTAGGCTCCCACCCACCAACTCTATGCTATTTTGCTCTCTTAATTGTTGCAGATAGGGCAACCAATCAGCAACATTCCTCTCACTTTATTTAGCACTACTAAATAAAGGTTCCCCTCCTCCTTTCTCATCCGGGCTTGGGACCGGCAACGGCGGAGTTAAAACTTTTTTTTGAAAACCGTATTTAATAAAAAATAAAAATTTTAAAAACTAATTTGAAATACCAATTTTAGAAAACCTTTGAACATAAAAAATTAAAAAACATACCTTAGCTATCTGCTATTTTGATTCCGATTATTTCACTCTTGTCACTATTAAATTCATCATCCAAATCATCGAAACTGCCCACAACCGTCTTGCCACGTAACCAATCCTGCGTGCAAATTAAACATTCAACTGTCTCAGGCAAGAGAGAACTTCTATATTGGTCAAGAATACGCCCACCAGTGCTAAACGCGGACTCTGAAGCAACAGTAGTAATAGGAACAACCAAAATATCTTGAGCCATTGCAGCCAATATTGGGAACCTGGTTGAGTTAACTTTCCACCAAGAAAGAATGTCTAAGTCAGTGTCTCTATTTTCTAGGCTCCCTCCAAAGTACAACTCCAACTCAGATTTGTCGCTGTCATTGTTTGCAGCATATCCTTCTTCTTCCAACCATTGTTGAATCTCTTCTTCATCATTTGAAGGAATGACAACCTCAGTTGAGGCCCTATCAACAACTGGAGATATTTTGTTCTTGTATTGGTCAAACAACAATTGCATCAAAGCTATACTCCTTTCAAAACGTAGTGCCCCCAACTCTCTTCCAAGTAGTTGGGCCAAATAAAATTTCAACAACTTCCTCTTGTATCTAGGATCCAAAATCAAAGCAATATCATACGTAACAGGTATATCACTCCAATATTCATCAAATTTACTTAACATTTTGTAGCACATAGAACTGAGAAAATACTCTGTAGAAATTGTACCTCCAAGTATAACCTTTTTTATTGTAGATATTTCCTTCAAAAATAGATGAATTGCAGGATAATCAACACCACAAAATAATTTTGTTACATCATAGAACCGCTTCAAAAACTTACAAACAGTGGCGGCATTTTTCCACTCATCATCAGAAGGTTTATGTTTATAAGATAAATCTTCCTCTTCTAATCTTTTAAACACATCACGATATGGCAAAACAGACTCTAACATTAGATATGTAGAATTCCATCTAGTGGTAACATCTAAGCTAACACCCTTTCCCACATTAATTCCCAATTCAGTTATCAGCTCAACAAACTTTTGATGACGGGAAGGGGAGGCCATCACATATTTTACAGACTCACGAACATGAACAATTACATGTAAAATTTCTTTCAGTCCAACTTGCACAATAAGATTTAACACATGGGTAGCACAACATATATGAAAAAGAGAGCCTTCTAACTGAAGAGACCCCTTATCTTTAAGGTCCTTTATGAGATTTCTTTGAGCAACATCATTGTTCGCTGCATTATATAAAGTAATAGTAGATACTTTACAATCAATTTTCCACTTTACTAGAGTGGCTTTAATAGCATTACAAATTGCCACTCCAGTATGGCGGGATAGAATTCTAGTAAAACTAATAATCTTCTTTTGTAGATGCCAAGCCCTATCAATATAATGCGCGGTAACACAAATATAATTGAACCTTTGATTTGAAGTCCACAAATCAGAAGTAATACTAACTGTAGAAGAAAGGTTTTGGAAAACATTCATCAATGCAACTTTCTCTTTTGTATAAATTTTTTGGCAATCCATTTTAATTGTGTTCCTAGAAACCATTTTGAATTGAGGCTGCATAACTTGACAAAAATGAATAAAATCCTTATGCGTGACAATATTAAAAGGGTATTCATGCACTATAATTGCTCTTGCAAGAGCTTCCCTACAAGCTTGTTGATCGAATTTAAAAGTAGAGACTTTACCAAAAGCAGTAGTAAGGAGTGGTTGTTTAGGATCCATGTTTGGTCCTCTTGGACAACTATCAAAGTGCCTTGCAAGATGAGTAACAAAAAGAACTATAGTCAATTTAGGAGATAACAAATAACAAAGATAACAAGTATTATAGGCAATTTACAGGCAATTTACAGGCAACAGATAACAAAGATAACAAGTTTAGGCAATTTATAGATAACAGATAACAAAGATAACAGAAAGCATGTACTCAATAACAAGTATTATAGGCAATTTAGGATACAACAGATAACAATTTAGGCAATTTACAGGCAACAGATAACAAAGATAATAGTTTAGGCAATTTACAGGCAACAGATAACAAAGATAATAGTTTAGGCAATTTACAGGTAACAAATAACAAAGATTACAGTTTAGGAGATGTTACTGTCACCGGCAGTCGGTCAGTCGCCGGTCGGGGGAGAAAGCGCCGGTCGGGGGAGAACGGCCGTCGCCGATCGGGGGAGAGCGGCGGTCGGGGAGAGAGAGAGGTCGCCGATTAGGGTAGAGCAGCGGTCGTGGAGAGAGAGAGGTCACCGATCGGGGGAGAGCGGCAGTCGGGGGAGAGAGGGGTCGCGGGAGAGCGGCGATCGCCGATCGGAGAGAGCGGCGGTCGGGGAGTCGGGAACGGGGAGGATTTAGGTTTTTTTTTTTTTTTATATATCACCGAGTCGGCCGAGTCACCCGGCCCGATTTCGGGCTTTTTCTAGCCAAGCCCGGGCCCGACCCTACCCGACCCAAAGTTTGGGTTTTGAGGCCCGAGCCCTACCCTAGGCCTCAAAATTCAAGCCCTTACCCGCTATTTTGCGGGTCGGGTAGGGTCGGGCCATCGGGCTATCGGGCAAAATTGACAGCCCTAGTGATGACCAAGAGGGAGAAGATGATGAACCTAGACGTAGTAAACGTGCTAGAACATCAAAATCCTTTGGTCCAGATTTTTTAACTTATTTGTTAGAAAATGAGCCTCAAAGCTTCAAGGAAGCTATGTCCTCTCCTGAAGCACAATATTGGAAGGAGGCTGTAAATAGTGAAATTGAATCCATTATGCAAAATCACACTTGGGAGTTGGTAGATCTTCCTCCAGGGAGTAAACCTCTCGGATACAAGTGGATCTTCAAGAGGAAGATGAAGGCTGATGGATCAATTGACAAATATAAAGCAAGACTTGTTATCAAAGGATACAAGCAAAAAGAAGGTCAAGATTATTTTGATACATATTCACCAGTCACGAGAATAACTTCCATTAGGATGTTAATTGCTATGGCTGCTTTGTATAATCTTGAAATACATCAAATGGATGTAAAAACAACATTCTTGAATGGTGACTTGAATGAGGAAATATATATGCAACAACCTGAAGGGTTTGTTGTACCAGGTCAAGAAAACAAAGTGTGCAGACTTGTTAAATCTCTTTATGGGCTTAAACAAGCACCTAAGCAATGGCATGAAAAATTTGACAAAATGATGATGTCAAATGGATTCAAAATCAATGAATGTGACAAATGTGTTTATGTCAAAGCTAGACCTGAAGGCTATGTTATTGTATGCCTATATATGGATGATATGCTCATTATTGGTAGCAATGATAATATCATTAAAGCTACTAAGAGGATGTTAAACAAACAGTTTGACATGAAGGATATGGGTGTTGCAGATGTTATACTAGGGATGAAAATCACTAGAACATCTGATGGATATGTATTATCTCAATCTCATTACATTACAAAAATCCTAGACAAATTTAATGAGAATGATAATCGTCCAGTGAGAACACCTGTGGATGTGACATTGCATTTAAGCAAAAACACGGGTGAGAGCATATCACAACTCCAATATTCTCAAATTATTGGAAGTCTCATGTACCTCATGAATTGTACGAGACCGGACATTGCATACTCAGTCAGTAAACTGAGTAGATATAATAGCAATCCAGGGGAAAACCACTGGAAGGCTCTAGTCAGGGTTCTTAGATATCTAAGATATACCTTGGACTATGGACTGCACTATACGAGATATCCAGCAGTACTAGAGGGGTACTGTGATGCAAATTGGATATCTGATACAAGAGACTCCAAATCCACAAGTGGATATGTCTTTACTATTGGAGGTGCAGCAGTGTCTTGGAAATCTTCTAAACAAACGTGCATTACAAGATCCACCATGGAATCAGAATTCATTGCACTTGATAAAGCAGGCGAAGAAGCTGAGTGGCTTCGTCATTTTTTAGAAGATATTCCAATGTGGGGGAAACCTGTGCCACCTATATGTATCTATTGTGATAGTCAATCTGCTATAGGAAGAGCACAAAGTAACTTGTATAATGGTAAGTCTCGACATATACGTCGGAGGCATAATACCATAAAATAATTGCTCTATAGTGGAATAATTTCCATTGAGTATGTTCGGTCAAAAGAAAATATTGCGGATCCGCTTACAAAGGGTTTGACCAAAGAATAAGTGAGCAATTCATCGAGGGGAATGGGCTTGAAGCCTATACATTAAGAATCACCATAATGGCAACCCAACCTAGTTGACTGGAGATCCCAAGATCTAGGTTCAAAAGGGACAACCGAATTGTGGGGGATTCAAGGGGAATCACTATGGAGATAAAATCTCGTTCCCATTCCTATGATGAGATAGTGATGCCTGTTGAATGAATCAGGATAAGCTTTGCTTTTAATGGTTCTCATAGCTTGACTTAGTTCGAGTGGGGTATTGCAGGATGCTCCTAATGAGAATCACCTTATTGAGTGTGAAGGGACCACTTCTATGAGGATTTTAAGGCTAAATCTTCTAGAGCACTCATGAAAACCAGGTTTGTTCGGGGCCAAAATGAACAAAGTCATGAGAACCACAATGTGTCTGAGAAGTGATTGTGTGACTTCTATTATCTTGGTTTACACAAACGGCTGAACAGTTCAAGACAGCACGTTCATTGATTAGCCAGTAAACCCGATAGTCTTCACAAGGGAAGGTTCAAAGCCAAAAGCTACCTCTCCCCCATACATGATCTTCTCAATATTTGCTTTCACAAGTTTTTTGCATAGTTTTTGCATAAGTTATCCAGCCAATTCTCATTCATGTGGGGGATTGTTAGAAGTGGGTGTTAGTTATAACCCATAATTGGGTATTAAAGAGAGAGTTATAACTCATATTAACACCCACTTACTATTGATATGAATGAGTGAATTGGGTGAAGGATGAATAGTCCCACATCCACAACAAAGAGGAGTTGTGGATGGTATATAAGGTCCAAGGTTAGCCTTAGAAGTTAGGCCCAAGGGCCACCCCACTTTTGTGGGGGAGAGAGATATTGGACCCATGCACCTAGGTGGGCTAACCCACACGCGCGCGCGCGCCGCCGCCGTCCGGCCGGCCGGCCGGCTCGGTTCGGTTCGCACGCGTGGCCGGTCGGGTTGGGTTGGGTTGGGTCAACAAGAAAATATTATTTTGGGACAAATTCAATGGTTTGGTTTTCTAATTTTGGTTCAACCAAAATGGGTCGTTTTATTATGACCGTTAACGGACGGACGCGTCCGTTTAACGGGAAAGGTTTCAATGGGCTTTAACGAGAAACGGTGTATTTTCAACGGGATTTCTATAAAGCTTGTAAAAATGGGTTTTTCTGTACGGATTTTTCCAGAACTTCATCTTCTGCCTTCCTCATCTCTTATGTGAAAGCATAACACATCTGTGGTTCGCCGCGCGTGCTATTTGGAGTGCTCCCACAGTACGTGGTTGATCGTCTTATCCTGGGAGGCAGACGCCCAAGAGTCCTAAGCACCGTAGGGAGGGCGAATTTTGTCTTAAGGACAAAGTGTTTCGCTTGATTCGATCATCAACTTCTTGGATCTGTTTTATCATCTTTGCAAAGGTACACAGATATCATCCTTAAGACAGTAACAGTAGGAAACTTGGTAACAACAACCTCTTAGAGATTGTATCCCGCTGCCAAATTCCCTCGGGTGCGTACACAATCTTTATGCAAGATTATAAGCCACATGCGAGCTCCGCGCTTTCATGTACCCCATAGATTGTGACATTTATGAGAACAATGATCGGTGAAGCTTAAGGAGTAAATCCACTGCCAAAAGCACCGCTGATGTTCACCGGTGGTTGAGTTCTAGATGTACTCCCTTAATACAATGAAGCTCATGTTGGGAAGAGTTAATTTGACGTTTGCCTAGATGATGTATATCCTCCGTTAATAGGAGCCTGTATGATTGACGATGCACAGGGATGTACTATGTGCTCCATTACATCCCAAGACGATCTTCAATGTATGAAGAGAGCATACTGAGGTGCTTCTTGCTAGAGCGTACAGGAGATGCGTGTGCACCGTCAATCCGATGGTCAACGAGACCTGTATGATGGAGGATATCGTAGAGGACATCCTCTATGAGGAAATGCTTCCCTAGATGTGCAAAAATATAGGTCCAACATTACATGGCTGTGTTTGCTCTCTGAAGGGAAAAAGCATGAAAGATGAACAAAAAAAAATCGGTTTTTTCGGTAAGCCCTGGAGTCCAATAAATTGTTACACCTTTCGCAATGGAGGGAGCATAAGTTTTTAAGAATTTTTTTGCTTTCGTTTTTTTTTGCTATTATGTCTAATAATGTTTTTTAGTGCATGGTCTTATTGAAAAAAAGCGGGCGATGGTAAATGACTGAAAGTGGGAGCCATACCTATCAGTGGTTAGTCATTGCAGAGAAGTGGGCCCCATAATGAGCTACATCATGCTGAAAGTGGTGGGCCATGTGCCCATGTCCGAGACCGACACGCTCGTCAGTCAGTCTGTCGGATCTCCGGAGGTAAGTCTCTCGGTCAAAGAAACGGATTCCGCCGTGAGAATTTGGCTGAAGATTCCAGCTCTGGGATATGTACCGGAGAACTTGCCGCTCAGATTCGAGTTCCGGCTTTCCAAACCGAATTATGTTATATTCTAGGCATTGGGTGAAGGCCCACAGATTTAATGGTAGGGCCCATCGATAAGAACCAATGAAAGTTGTGGGCCCCACCCAAAGCCGGGAAAGCCGCCTCGGCAGGCGACCGGCTGTCACGCCCCGAATTTCAAAACCTCGAATAATGCGCAGAAGTACTAACTCAATTAAGGTCATGAGGCTGAAACCCGGGACATGACCGAATACTCATACCCAATACTCATCTGTTCCAGAATCTTTAAACAAATATCAGTTAAACAAAAATCTTAAATAATAAAAATCCAAAAGAACCACTACTTAAATTATTACAGCTCACAATTCAAAAGTAGCAACATCACAATTATGGCGTAAAGGCCAAACAAGATATAGTTCAACACATCAAAATAGAACAAGTCTTCTTAATCAACTTTATTCTTCTGGAATCCACTACACACAACCTGCTCCGCTTTACTTTTTCTTAATTCCTGCATCAAAGGATGCATGAGAGGATGCCAAAATCCTACTGAACAAAATACAAATAGAAACAATGGACTCCAGTCGATATGAAATATGAAGCAACATCAATTAGATCCGGAATAATAAATACAAAGATCAATATACCAGAACAATAGCAACTCGTGCTAAGAATCAATCAAACTCCGAACACTTCATTGGAACGGTTATGAATCATAATCAGAATAGACTCCAAACATACAGGGTGTAGGAGTTATCAATTTCTGCTCTCAGGTCAGTCCACTTCCCCTATGGACATATATACCAGAACATCCTAGAGGTTCTACAGAGGAACCCGGCCATGCGTCTAGGGATGCTGGCCCCATCGGTGCTTACGGGCACAATGGGCGGAGACTGCAGACCTTCTGTAATGTCGTACAGTCAAAAGCGCACGTGTTGCCGTCATCGGCTGAACTACATAGGTTTATAAAATATCGGAGATCACGGAGGATCTAGCAATGGCTCTTGAGCATACTATGATTTCCACTCGAAGAGTATCAATCACTCTTGTGGACTAAGCAGTTTACAGAGAACTAAAAATAGTCTGAGAGCGGCATAAGCTGTATCAAAATCATTGGAAAAGTCTCACTGTTTAAGAATGGACTCTCATAGAAACACCATTGAGATTTTAATATCTCAAGGAGTACACACTTCAATATAAGAATGAGAGTAAATACTATTCATTTGCATCTGACTCATTACAGAGTAAATGGAATGATTCATCCTCCACGCTCAACCCAATCTACAAGGGTATAAAAATAATTTCACTGATCTGATAACTTTTGCTGTGCAAGGCCTTAGATAAGAATTTCCTGTTCTAACGCTAAACTCAGATGACTCGAATGGTCACAGACTCATGATAATTAGGGTTTGAGAGTACAACCCTAATCAGATTTCTTAAGACACTTTAATCGGTAAGGTAATTTAACACATAAGCTCAACTTAATTTGTCTTGACTCCACTCCAATACGCACTCCTAGAAGATTACACTCTCTGCCCAATTACCACCCCAGTCTTTATTATTTTTATTTAGGTAATAACTTATCCCTAACATTATATAATCATGAGATACAAAGTAATAGTAGGTATACCCCGGCTCACTGCCCTATTTTATGCATAATAGCACACTTTCGAGGCTTACCATATTTTTTCCAATTCGAATCAAGCCATGAAAATTTTACTGTAGATTCCCCCAAGAGTCTACAATCTAACCCAATAGAAAAAACACATTTTTCCAAGTTTCCTAGAATTAGTTACAAATTTTATACTATAGTTTGTCTGTGCAAGAAAATACTGGCCGAGGCTAATTAACATCCATTAACTCCCATAATATGATACTTACATATTGATACTCAATTGTCCATGATATAATAACTATTATACAGTCCTCTAATGATATTAATATGATCATATCAGTAGGTAAAGTTCCTGTTTTTAATACTTACAATGATCTGACAATTGATATTACACCCATTTATGATTAGTTCCCACAAATCCCAATTAAGACTACTAATATGGGACACGAAAACGGAATAGGATGCTGTCAACTTCAAAAAGACATGATCTTTTCACCAACCAGTAACAATATGAGTTTGATCTTCTATGAATCAGTGATTATAAGTATACTCCATCGATATATATCATGTACACACCCTAATAGACAACCGATAACTCAATATCAATCGATAATATCAAACATCAAGACAACAATGACTGAACAGAAAATACCAACAGCCATTTGAGTACATAATTGATCATTGGAATACTGGAATAAAAACGAAATTACATACCTAGGCCATTGCACAACGATCTAGACATCAAGGAGTAGTATAATTCATATGTGTACTCATCATGCATATAAAAATTTGATTTTTAATACTCATACCACGACATCATAGGATTCACAATGTTAGAGAATTCAATACTCATAAATAAAATAGATTCATCTCAGAAAAATATGAGAGGATTAGGGAAAACATATCCTACCTCTTTGACGAAAACTGCTATTACTTGCACGTTAACCGGCTCCACGCGTATTACTCTTTTCCTTCGCGTATCTCCACAATTGAGCGCACAAATCGATGCAAGACCCCCTTGGACGAACTGAAGGGATGTTGACCACCTTGCTCTAGGGCTGGCACGACTCCCAAAGTCTTCTAAAAGGGTTGCCGACCACTAATTTGGGATGTTTAAATAGCAAAACCTAATTCTTTAGGTTAAATCTCCACCTTTGATTGGATTCCATCCAACGTCCAGGATTCACTCCATATCAGCATGTCAAGGACGTGGCCTCCCATATTCTCTCATCTTCAGTTATGGTTTCCCCTCAATTAGGATGGTTCAAAACCTTAATTTCTCCACTTATGGCAACTTCCTCAATTAGGCTAATTTCTCACCTTAGATCAAATCTCATCTAAAGGCTGATATCCATCCCTTCAAATGGCATGAATGAGCTCCAACGTGCTTGCCTTGTCACCCCAAATCAGTTCCCTAGAATCTAGGTCAGTTACAACCTCTTAGTTAGGGGAAATTAGGTCAAATCTCATGGTTACACAAAATGGAATTTACACCTCTTAATTTGGCAATTATTCCATGACCCCTTCTTTCCTCAAGACGTGCCCCACTTAATTTGGTAACAGCCCATCAACAACTCCTAATCACGTCCACAACTTTCCTTTTTGTTTCTAAATTCCCAAATTTAAGGAATCTCAATTTCCCTCCAAAATCAAATTAGTTTTGGAATTAAATTCAAAATTCCCAATCTCTTTGGTTTAGCCCCTAATTCGTGCCCAAAATTGTAGGCCACGTCATCAAGAATATTCCATAAATCCATTTAAAATTATACCAAAATAGATCGAAATCAAATTTACAACTCAAAGCTCAATCTTTTAAGAGAATTAAATACTTACCTTGCATAAGACTTCCCCGTTTTAATGAATGAAAATTCCGGGTATTACACCGGCTCATACATCTTTTCTTCAAAACCATCCGAACCCTGTTAATTGGCAAAACTTGAGTCAATAGCTATGAAGTAAAAAAATGGGGAATTTATTAAATAATACTTAAAAAAATAATTATCGATCGGGAACATTCCAAAAATATTTTCGGATCCGGTAATTTAACCAGCCATGCAGGTGCCAACGGCCATGCTAGTGCCTGCGTGGTTTTTTTTTTAAAGCTGACCCGAAGAGAACCGGCGCCTTTAAACCCCTTGGACGATTTTTCACTTCTCAGACATTATAATTGAAAGGAATCGACGCCTTTCGTTTTGTTTTTATACACCCTCGGGCTCAACCGCACGAGCCCTAGCCTTGTTTGAATCTCTTCTTAGACGACAATCCACGTCCGGTCAGCCCCTCCTCTCCCCTCGCTATCCCCGGTCACCTCCTCGCCTTGCTCAGCTCTTCTTCGCCCCGTCGCTCGCTTCTCTGATCCAGCCACCTCCTCGCCCCGACGTCGCTCTTTTCTCCTGCCCCCAGCCGTTAGTTTCTCCGGACAGCTAGTACGCAACTGCGCCTCCGCCTATGTGTCTACTTGTAATATATGTTTAACATCTAAATCGAAGTTACAAATACATATTGATTTAGCTTTAGCATTGCATGAAATTAATTGTCATATTTGTATAGTATTTTATTAGTGTTTGTTAAATGTTTTGTGAGTAGATGGCAAAGTTGTAAGAGAAGGCGTCGGTTTAAACCGACACCTCTACTTAAAAAAGGACGATGGAGGGGAAACGCACTAAGGCGCTGAAAGGCATCGGTTCAACAAACGCCTTTCAGTTTAAACAAAAAGCGTCGGTTGAACCGATGCCTTTCACTTAAGATGTCGGCTAAGCGTTAGCGCCTACGTGGCTCGTTAGATAACCGGATCGGAAAATTTTTTTGATGATGTTCTCGATTGGTAATTTTTTTTAAGTATTATTTAATAAATTCCCCTAAAAAAATCCTCCCTCTATCCAACAATTTAATGGCTGCATTTGAAAGTTTACAAATCCAAAAATAAGTGAACCTTATTTGGTTGCAGACCGACAAATCTATATGAAGGGGAGGCTTGGAATGTTGTGGGCCCCACAGGTCAATGGCCACTTTGCCCAACAGAACAATAAATTTTCGGGAATGTGCATGTGCAGAGGTAAGGGAAGGTTCTAAATATTGTGGGCCATACAAGCCAATAAATTATATCATTTTCAAATGAAGCCAGGTTTTTCTAGATGGAGTAAGTAGTTCACGATAGTCTTCCATTCAGCTCGGATCCCTGCTAATTGTCATTGAGGCCTATATAAGAACTATAATACTTTTCCGTCCAAAAAATACTTTGCTGCATTTGAAAAGTTACAAATCCAGAAATAAGTGATTGATTTGCTAATAAATCCCTATGCATGTGCATATGCAGGGGTAAGTGGAGGCTTGAAATGCCGAGCCTTACATGTTAATAAATTTAACACTTTTTCATTTTCAAATGATGCCTGGACTTTTTTGGACTACAGAAGTAATGTAGCGAAATATGTTGGATATTATGCAAAGTAAAGTTAAATCTAGTAATGATGTAAAGCCCCGTTATTTGTCAAATTGCACAATGAGTGTTATGTGCAATCGTTGTGTGTGCCCGAGGGGATTGACATTGTGGCATAGTGCTCTTAGAATTCGCTAAGCCTGTCACTTCTAGTCTGGCCGGAAGGACTCAACCCTTCGTTCTAATGATAACCATAATTGTTATGTTCCGCATATTATAGTATTAGCCTGCCGGCCCAGCTTAGGGGAGTAGCCCATCTTATTTTATTATCTGTAATAAGGCCACAGGCCAAATTAAAGGGAATAGCCTAGTGAGTAGTTGTAGCCCATCGTGGGAACTATATATTGAGCTCATGCTCTCCTAATTGGATTATGAAAGAAGTTTACCCTAATTTTACCTCCCCTGTCTCATTCCTCTCAGCCTGAGCCGCCGGTCAGCTGGGAGCCACCTCCTTCCTCCTTCCTCGATCCTCCTTATCCCTCTTCATCTCTTCCTTCCCTCTCTTCTTCTTCCCTAACTCCATCTTCTCTATTTTCCTTTCCCTCAATTCCCAATCTTTTCAACTCCTATTGTCTCAGATTGCTGGGACATATCATTGGTATCAGAGCAACGATCCTTGGATTCGCGAGGACCTTTCGCGATGGCCAGAAGCAACCCACGGCTAGACCTTGATGATCATTCAGCGTCTGGGCCACACGTGCAAGGAGATCCTTCTAATGGGGCACCGGCCTCCCCAACCAGAGGGGAGGATCTGAGCGAGATGATGACGGCGTCCTTGGCGCCCCTTATCCAGGTCATCATACAGGGCCAACAGCAAGCACAAAAGGAGATGTCGTCAGTCAGCGAGTCCCTTGATCGACTAGCCTTGTCTGTGACGGCTAATCCTCGTGCGAGCTGTCCTGACAAGGGGGTTCTTCCACCTCCCCAGACTGGCCCCTTTGCCCACTGCCCTCCATTGGTGAGCCGACATCAGGACCAGCACAACCCTATCCTCCACCCAGGGGTGCCGGCGCACCAGACCAGCAGGGAGCTAGACCACCTCTGTCTTCGGGTCCTTTTGTGCCACCACACACTGGGAGGGGCATGGATGAAGAGGAGCTGAACTTCGACTGGCACACTACGTAGGCAGAATCAAGTTGGACTACTCACGGGCATTCGCAAGACGAGCACCATGGTCAAAGGCCACCGGTGGCAGAGACCAGGCTGGCCCGACTACAGTTCCCAAAGTACTCAGGGGACGATAACCCAGTGGACTGGGTGTACCAAGCTGATAAGTTCTTCCGTTACTAGGACACGCGCTCCGACGAGGACAAATTAACGGTAACTTCTTTCCATCTCACCGGCGACCCCTTGATTTGGTATCAATACTTTGAAGCTGAACAACCACGGCATTCCTGGCAACAATTCATTCGGGAGCTTTGTGTTCAATTCGGGCCTATGGAATATGCCAATTTCAATGAACTCCTCAGCTCTTTACGACAGACCTCCACGGTACATGCTTACCAGCGTGTATCGTATTGGACTCCAGAGGCCATGGTGGGTAAGTTTATGCAAGGCCTGAAGCTCGAAATCTCTGATGCAATTCGCCATTACCCGCACACATCTATGGCTGAGGTAATTAAACATGCCCGGATTGCGGAAGAGCGACTTAATAGACAAAGGAGGTCCCGGCGGCCCCCTACATGGCCGGCCATGTCACCATCTTCCCAGGCCCCTCTGGTTGAATCTCATGCTCCTCCTCCATCTCAGCCAACCATCCGCAGGTTGACACAAGCCCAAATGGAGGAGCGTCGCTCTAAGGGTTTGTGTTATAATTGTGACGAACGCTTTGTTCCCGGGCATCGTTGCAAGACTCGCTCCCTCCTGGCCTTGGAAGGTCTATGGGACGAGGGCCCTGAGGATGATGACGGGGCTGGGTTTGCCCCTGATGCGCCCCTTGCTGATCAACCCGAGATCTCCTTCCATGCTTTTTCGGGCACGTACATACCACAGACTATGCATGTCCAAGGAGCTATCAAGAAGCAGAAGATATCTGTCCTTATCGATTCTGGTAGTACTCATAATTTTTTCAATGATAAGGTTGCCTTGCGGCTGGGATGTCCTTTGCAAGCCTCGTCCCCATTTGACATCCGGATTGGTGATGGTTCCAACCTCCGAAGCGCTGGCATGTGCCCCAGAGTGGAGTTAACTATCCAAGGTCGCGCCTTTCTGATGTGGTCCTCAGCGTGCAGTGGCTCTGTGACCTTGGTGATGTGGTTTGGAACTTCGACAACATGACGATGCGGTTTGCCGTAGGAGGCCAATCGGTCCAGCTCTTGGGCGGTTACCCAGGTACCCTTCATTCTATGATCTCGGTGGATGCCTTATCACATGGTGTACCCCAAGGGTTCTTCTTGCAACTGTTATCATCTGAGGCCTCAGCTCGATATGAGGTCCCTCCTGATTTGGCCGGCTAGCTCTTGGCTTTGGAGGAGTTGTTCCAGGAGCCTTCTAGTCTGCCGCCGCCTCAGTCTCATGGCCACCATATCCCTATTATGCCAGGGGCTACGTCAGCCAATGTTCATCCATACAGGTATCCGCATATTCAAAAAGCTGAGATTGAGAAGCTGGTCAAGGAGATGTTGTTGAGCGGGATCATTCAGCAGAGTTACAGTTCTTATTCGTCACCCGTTCTTTTGGTACGGAAGAAAGATGGTACATGGCGTTTCTGTGTGGATTACTGATCTATACATGAATTATGCATTTTATTATCTCCTAAACTTATGATTATACTAGTGTTTGATTAGAATTTCTACTACTTTAATATAGTTTTTGGTTTTTGTAGGAAACAAGAGTCATACACAGAAATGAGGTAAAAAGTAACTCAAATGGTTAAATCATCATAACTTCATGTACAAATGTCTGATTGGATTGATATAAGCTTCATGTCAAGAAGTCAGCTTTCCAATGCCACCAACCACGCATAATTTAGAGTTCGGAGCGAAAAGATATAGCCATTTGAAATTCATGAACAGTAACCACGATCGATCGGCCATTCAAAGAGATCGATCGCCTGAGCCTCAAAACAGTATTATTGAAGGAAATGATCGATCGGCACAAAAATGATCGATCGTATCTACTGGAATTTTTGATCCGTGCAAGATAGTAACTACGATTGATCGCTATCATACGGCGTCGATCGCTAAAGCGATCGATCGGCAGAAAATAACGAAGGAATTACGATCGATCGGCAGACGAACGATTGGCAATACGGAGCGATTGATCGCCGTGTGCGGAAAACTGAAATAAGACCTATTTCGACTCGGATTTGGAAGGGAACTTTGTAGTTTTCCTTCACTCTTATAAATAGGCTTTATAGGAGAACGTTTTGAGTACATGGGAATATACCTTGGAGGCTAGAGAGGAACAAGAGAAGGAGTCTTTTGGAGCAAAGAAGAAGAAGGATTCATGACGATGGATCTACATAAACAAGCTTCTCTTTTCTTTCTTTCTATGTGTAACTAAACTTTTATTCGAGGCTTGATGAAGCCCTAGATGTGTATTACTACTCTTGATAGTTTAATTTTATAAAGTTGATTATGATTCATGCTTAATACAATTTCATGAGTATTTTTTGAGTGCTTGATCATAGACTTGATTGATTATGAATGGAATTAGATATTGTAATTGATTTTATGCCCGATCAAGGATAAGATTAATTGCATTATAATAGAGTTGTGATTGATTCTATGCCCGATCAAGGATAGGATTGATTACACAATAGTAGATGAACTTTCGTGTCCAATCAAGAACGTTAGTGAATTCATTAGTAATTCGTGTGTCCGATCAAGAACACGAATTACCATATCATGTTAATTTATGCTTAATAATAATTGAGAGTAGTAATTGCATGTCTAGCGGTGGATTCTCTGCCTTGATATTCTCTATATTGATTGAATTCCAGTAATTTAGTTAAAAGTTCATTGCTTTCTTAGTCTAGGATCAACACTGCTGCTTTCTTTTGAATTTGGTAAAATATTAATCCGTCCCTGAGGTTCGACAACCCTTTCTATACTCGCCTTAGCACAATTGCCTTGTGCACTTGCAAGGGTTTTATATTTAAACGATCAATTACCGAGCCTTAAATGCCATCACACTCAAGGACAAGTATCCAATTCCAGTCATTGAAGAATTGTTTGATGAATTGGCTCATGCTCGAGTCTTCTCCAAGCTAGATTTGCGCGCCGGATACCATCAGATTCGCATGCACCCTACGGATGTTCACAAAACAGCTTTTCGTACTCATAACGGCCATTTCGAATTTTTGGTCATGCCCTTTGGTCTCACTAATGTCCTGGCCACCTTTCAGAGACTTATGAATGATATCTTTCGGGACTTCTTGCGCCGCTTTGTCTTGGTCTTCTTCGACGATATACTCGTCTATAGTTCTTCTTGGGAGCGCCATATCGAGCACCTTCAGGCCATATTTGAGGTACTTCGAGCTCATAATTTATTTATCAAATGTTCCAAATGCTCTTTTGGGTATCCTCAAGTTGATTATCTCGGCCATGTGATCTCTAATGGCCACGTCTCTACCGACCCCTCCAAAGTGGCAGCTATGGTTATTGGCCCATCCCGTCTTTTCTGAAAAGTCTTCGGGGATTTCTGGGGTTAACAGTTTATTATCGCTGATTCGTCGCCCAGTATGGGTCCCTTGCTACTCCTTTGACTGGTTTACTCAAGCAGGGGTTTTTTTCTGGTCCTCTGACGCTCAGCAGGCCTTTGACACCTTGAAATCAGCTATGTGTGCCGCTCCAGTTTTGGCTCTTCCCGATTTCTTGAGGCCCTTCGTGGTTGAGACAGATGCATCTGGCCATGGCCTCGATGCTGTCCTGTTACAGGATGGCCACCCAATTGCCTTTTGGAGCAAAGCTTTGGCTGGCCGATCACTGTCCCTTTCGGCTTATGAAAAAGAAATGTTAGCTATTGCTCATGCGGTGACCAAGTGGAGGCCGTATTTGTTGGGATGCCATTTTATCATTCGGACTGATCACCAACCACTTAAATATTTCCTGGACCAACGTGTTGCTACTCCTGCCCAGCAGACAAACACCATAGTGACCGCGAGTTTCAAGTTGGTGATTGGGTCTACGTCAATTTTCTTCCTGCGTGCCAATCATCTTTATTTCAGCCTGCCAGTGTTAAATTAGCCCATCGGTTTCATGGTCCGTATCAGATTACCGAGCGCATTGGTCCGGATGCCTACCGCCTGCTCTTACTGGCTGATTCGCCAGTTCACCCCGTGTATCATGTCTCACGGCTCCGGTGTGTTGTTGGTGATCCAGCTCTTTTGGTTCCTACTCCACCTCCTCCGCCCATTTCTCCAGCCTTGCCATTGGTTCCCGCTTCCAAGGTGGATTCTCGTCGAATTCGTTGCTCGGGGTGCATTATCACAAAAGTTCTTATTGCGTGGCAGGGCAGGCCTTTAGAGGAGGCTTCATGGCTTCCTGAGGATGAGTTTCTGGTCCAGTATCTCGGTTGGACGCCTTGAGGTCAAGGCTAGCAGCGGAGCATGGTGGAATGTTATGTTCCTCATATTATAGTATTAGCCTGCCAGCTCAGCTTAGGGGAGTAGCCCAGCCGGCTCAACTTAGGGGAGTAGCCCATCTTATTTTATTATATGTAATAAAAGGTCACAAGCCCAATTAAAGGGAATAGCCCAATGAATAGTTGTAGCCCATCGTGAGAACTATATATTGAGCTCATGCTCTCCTAATTGGATTATGAAAGAACTTTACCCTAATTCTACCTCCCTTGTCTCGTCCCTCTCAGCCTAAGCCGCCGGCCAGCTGAGAGCCACCTCCTTCCTCGATCCTCCTTATCCCTCTTCATCTCTTCCTTCCCTCTCTTCCTCTTCTTCCCTAACTCCATCTTCTCTATTTTCCTTTCCCTCAATTCCCAATCTTTTCAACTCCTATTGTCTCATATTACAGGGACATATCAATAATTGAAATCAAGAAATGCCTTTTTCCGACACATTGAGGTTGGCGACAATGAATCTTACGCCTCTGCTCTACATGTTCAAACACCCTTCCTCTTTATATTATGTAAACATAACCTCGCCAAATAGTATGCAACTAACCCAATTTATAAAAAAAATTTAAATCTATACTAGAGTTAAATTAAATATATGATGCAGGGACTCGATTCTTATTTTTTTTTTGCAAACGCCAAAACAGTAAAATCATACTTATGAGATGTGAACCCTACTGCTTCATTCGGCTTTGGGCTAAAGATAAATTCTGCTTCAACTGCCGCAAAACATCACTGCGGCTCTGCAATAGATAATCAACCTCACTGACGGAAGCTCTCTGAGGCACATAATGAAGTAATGTGGGAGGAGGTCGGCCATAAACCACTTGAAAAGGAGAGAACCCAGTAGAAGTATGGTAGGCGGTATTGTAGGACCATTCCGCCCACGGAAGGAACTGAAGCCAGGGACGAGGATTCTCACCCGCAAAAAATGGAGATATTGCTAGACAGCGGTTAACAACCTCCATTTGGGCATCCGTTTGCGGGTGATATGCCGAACTCATAAGAAGCCGAGAACCTTGGAGGGTGAAAAATTCCTACCAAAACTGCGAGAAAAACACCCGGTCACGATCCGACATAATAGTACAAGGCATCCCATGCAGTTTAGCCACATCTCAGACATAGACTTCAGCAACAGTCTTGGCCGTATAGGGGTGGCCCAGGGCTGAAAAATGAGCGTATTTAGAAAGTCGATCGACCACGACCATCACCACAGATTTCCCTTGCACCACCGAAAGAGCTTCTATGAAATTCATAGAGACATCCTCCCAAATGTTATATGGAATAAGTAACGGCTGCAAGAGGCCCAAAGGAGTAATAGTAGAGCCCTTGGCACGCTGGCACACCTCACATTCAGCCACAAATTTCTGAACTGATCGTTTTAGCCCGCGCCATAAGCAGCACTGTGAAACACGCTTGTAGGTCTGAAAGGAGCCTTCATGACCTGCTGTCGGGGTAGAGTGAAAATGAGTCAAAATAGAACGACGAATAGTCTCACAATTAGGGACCCACAACCGATCATTCTAATAAATAATGTCATTCCGCAAAACATAAGATGGATCATCTAAAGTCTGAGCTTGAAGTCTAGCCAATAAAGTAATCGTCGCTGGATCTTGCTGGTAGGCATGCTGCAAATCGGCCAGAAAGGGAAACACCGGGGCGGACATACCCAAGTGAGCAGCATCGTCGAACTGACGGGACAAGGTGTCCGCCACAATATTCTCGGATCCACGCTTATAGACCAGTTCATAATCAAAGCCAAGTAATTTAGTCACCCAAAGGCATCCTACGATACGCAAATGTACCGAAGGGGCATATAAAAGTCGTATTTTCCTGATCCCCTGGAAAAACTGGCACTTGGTTATAGCCGGAGTACCCATCTAAAAAGCAATAAAACTCTTGGCCCGCTAATTTCTCTAGGATTTGGTCAATGAATGGGAGAGGGAAATGGTCCTTACGGGTGTTAGAGTTCAGCTTCCTATAGTCAATGCACACCCGCCAGCCCGTGGTCTCTCGTATTGGCACAAGTTCACCCACTGAGTTTGGTTTCACCGTGATGCCCGATATCTTAGGGACAACTTGGATAGGACTCACCCACTCGCTGTCAGAGATAGGGTATATGATACCTGCGTCTAGAAGTTTCACTATCTCTTTCATCACCACCTCTCTCATGTGAGGGTTCAACCATCTCTGCCCCTCCCTAGAAGGTTTAGCCTGGTCCTCCAGGTTTATGTGATGCATGCACACAGAGGGGTCTATACCCCGGAGGTCAGCTACCGTCCACCCTATAGCTCGCCGGTGTGTGGTAAGGATCTCCAACAACTGGGCTTCCTGGTCAATAGATAGGCTAGATGAGATAATCACATGAAGGGTGTTGTTGGGTCCTAGGAAGACGTATTTAAGGGAGTTAGGAAGAGTTTTTAGTTCAAGTGTGGGTGGGGCTTCTATGGAAGGTTTTAGTGGTGGGGCGGTAGACACAGGGAGAGGGTCGGGGTGGGGTCTCTATGGGATATGTCCAGGGTATAGGGCAGCCACTAAATGGTGATGGACCTCCTCAAGGTCAAGTGTGCCCTCATATTGATCAATCCAGTCATAGAAAAGGGTGTGCTCGAGGGCATCCTTAAGCACAACAAATGGAAGGTATTCCTGGACGAGGTCATCTAAGTCGTCAACCACAAGGCACTCAGCTTCACTCGAGGGTTGTTGGGAAGCACTAAAGATGTTTAATTTAACTTTCATGTTCCCAAAGGAGACGTTCATGAGCCCTGACCTACAGTTAATGGTGGCATTGGCTGTGGCTAGGAAAGGGCGGCCAAGGATAACAGGAATTTGGGATTTGGAGTTGGCAACTGGTTCCATGTCTAAGACGACAAAATCAACAGGAAAATAGAACCGGTCAACTCCAACGAGAACGTCTTCTATAACACCTCTAGGTCTGCGAATGGATCGGTCTGCTAATTGAAGAGTGACTGAGGTGGGCTGCAACTCTCCGAGGCCAAGTTGTTCATACACTGAGTAAGGGAGGAGGTTAACACTAGCCCCTAAATCTAAGAGAGCTCGACTAAGGGTATGGTCACCTATGACAATAGAGATAACAGGGACACCTGAGTCCTTAAATTTAGGCGGCATATCACTGGTAAGTAAAGAGCTTACTTGGTTGGTCAAGAAGACCTTTTGGGTGACATGTGATTTGGTTTTCCTCTTTTGGGTACACAGGTCTTTCAGAAACTTGGCATAGGCAGGCACTTGTTTGATGGCATCTAAGAGGGGAAGGTTGATCTTAACCTGCTTGAACACCTCTAACATTTCCTCCATTCATTGGTGGGACTTACTAAACGGGGAGGGTTGGTTTAGGCATTGAGGGAAAGGAGCCCTGGGGATATAAGATTTTCATTGGTGGATTCAGCTGGGACATCCTTCTGTGGTGGGAGACTAACCGAGACAGGTGTGGTAGGAGTGGGTTCTGTAGCTGTATCTGAGGAAGTTGTTTCACTCGCAATACCTATGGATGGGTTCCTAACCTGATTATCAACTTGCTTACCACTCCTTAAGGTAGTGATGGCCTGTACCTGCTCATTTGGACAATGGGAACCTTCGACGGCAAACTGTCCTCTAGGGTTCTGCTGTGGTTGGCTGGGCAAGGTTCCTACTTCCCTACGGTTCATAGATTGGGCCAGCTGTCCTAATTGGGTTTCTATTTTGGCAATGGATTGTGTATGGGAATGGACAAGCTGGGCCTGGGTTCTTAGCTCACCTGTCAGCTCTCTGTGTTTGGTTTCTATCTTGGCGTCCACCTTGGCTTCCATCTCATTAAAAGCTGAGAGGAGGGTAGATTAGGTGGCTAGCATTTGGCTCATCTGATCTTCGAAGGATGGTTTCTTATTGGTTTGGCCAAATGGGGGATTTGTGGCTGGTTGGTAAGACTGAGTTAGGTTTGGGAATTCTTGCCTTGGGGGCTGATTGAAAGTGGGCCCCTGGTTGGGTTGTTTCCAGGCAAAATTGGGATGATTTCGCCACCCCGGGTTATAGGTATTTGAGTAGGGGTTATTGGCTCTAGGATATGTTTGTGCAAGGTTGACGTACTCCTGGACAAGATCTGGATACTGGGAGGCTGAGGGGCAGTCAACAATAGTGTGCATAGGGCTGGCACAGATGGCACAAGCATCTTGAGAGGTTGGGGTATAAGGTGGAGTCTGTGAGAAAAACCTGTCAAACCTCTCTGTAAGGGATGCCACTTGGTGTTCTAGGCTCGTGGTGGCTTTGACATCATAAATGCCTCCCCTTGAGGCACTCCTGCCAGGCATATGGCCTTTAGATCTATAGAGGGTAGCACTGTGTAAAGAGTTTTCGCTCAGGTCCTCTAGTAGATCCCAAGCATCATCCGGGGTTTTCTTCATGAATGTGCCTCCACAGGAGGCGTCTATTAGGGTCTTATGTTGATCGCACACACCCTCATGAAATCTCTGTACTAATTGCCACTTGGACACATCATGGTGGGGACAGGACCGGAGTAAGGATTTCATCCTCTCCCAGCTTTCATGGAATTGTTCATTAGGTATCTGGGTAAAGGTGATGATTTCATGGTGGATCTTATTGGTCCGCCCCACAGGAAAGTATTTCTTGAGGAATTCGGCCTGAAGTTCCTCCCAAGTGGAAATAGAGTTATGCTCAAGGGAGTATAGCCATTCCTTGGCTCTATCTTTTAAGGTGAAGAGGAACAACCTAAGGCGCACCTGGTCATCAGATAGTGTAAGTTTAAAGGTTGTGTTAACCTCTAAGAAACTTTGTAGGTGCCTATAGGGGTTCTCATTTAGTTGGCCATGGTAAGTAGGCAGCATCTGGATGATGTTGGGCTTAATTTCAAAATTAGCCACGGTTGCAGGAAGTAGGATACAGGAAGGGGAGGTGTAGGCAGTGGGACGGTAGTAGTCTTGCAGGGTACGAGCATGGCGCATTAGTGGATTCTGATTTAGGCCATTTCCACCCCCAAAGTTCATGTTGTCCGCCATTGGATGAATTTCAGGGATTGGTTTGCTAGGAGTTCTGCAGATTCTATATAGGCGCTCAGGATCAGGATCAAAGGCAAGGTCGGGGTTCAGGGATCGACGACCATGTATGCAAAATAAAAATCAAACAAAACCTGTGCAATCCTAATAGCGACAACTAGCAAGCATCAGTCCTAGACAGCGACAACTAGCAACCTAATAGCGACAACTAGCACGTCATGCAATCCCACAAAGAAAATAAAAACACCAAGCACCCAAAGTTACTCTAAAAGAAGGTTAAGAGAGTGCAAACAGTGGGAAGGATGGCCCTTCCAACGATGACGAAAATCAGCGTCCTCTCTTAATCCTGCAAAAGAAAAAAAAACGAAATTAAGCTACTGAAAAGAAATCTAAATTAAACTAAACTACTCTAAAACTAACTATGCTAAGAATCTAGTAAACTATTGCTTTATTAGTCTAGAAACAACACTACTGCTTTCTTTTGAATTTGGTAAACTATTGGCTTCCGTCCCCGGCAACGGCGCCAAAAACTTGATCGTTTAAATATAAACCCTTGCAAGTGCACAAAACAATTGTACTACGGTGAGTATTGGTAAGGGTTGTCGAACCTCAGGGACGGATGAATGATTTACCAAATTCAAGAGAAAATATCAATGTTGATTCTAGACTAAGAAAGCAATGAACTTTTACTAAACTAAGTGAGATTTAATCAATATGGAGAAGACCAAGGCTTCGAATCCACCACAATAAACTAGTGTATCGTTTCTCTCTCTCTTTTGAATAAAAATTTTCAATTGGCTAGCATATTCCTCTCGGACATACACTTGTCAACTCAAAATATAGTGCTCTCCTCTCGGATGTAACACATAAAACGGTTAAAACATGGAATTGTGATCTATCTCTCTCGAGTATAAACCAATGAAATTTTATTGATATATAACACCTCAGTTTACTCATGTTCCTCTCGGATACGCAAATATTCTTCGGATTGAAACTCACAAGAATTCACTCTTGTCTCTCTCGAGTACAAAGAACAAACCTTTATTGAATTAACGGTGATTACACAATAAAATCCATACACCAACTAGAGTAAAAATATAAGATGAGAGAAAAGAAACTACACAACCAGATTATTGGGCTTCATCTACGCCTTGGAAAGGTGTTTAGCCTCGCATTGGAAGAGAAATCACCATCGTGTTCTTCATGTTCTTTATCTTCTTCTCTCCTTTGCTCTAGCCTCCAATTCAGCTCTAAATTCTCCAAGGGTTGAATATGTGGTGCCCAAAACGTTCTCCCATAAGGCCTATTTATAAGAGTGAAGAGAAACCACAAAGTCCCCTTCCAAATCCAAGCCAAAATAGGTCTTATTTCGGTTTGCTGCATACGGCGATCGATCGCTCCGTATTGACAATCGTTCGCCTACCGATCGATCGCAATTCCTTCGTTATTTTCCGCCGATCGATCGCTTTGCTGATCGACGCCGTATGATACCGATCGATCGTAGTTACTGTCTTCGTCGATTGAAAAATTTCAGTAGATACGATCGATCGTTTCCTTCAATACACTGCTTTTGCGGCTCTGGCGATCGATCGCTTTGATAGCCGATCGATCGTAGTTACTGTTTATAAACTTTAAATAGCTATAAATTTCTGTCCCGAACTCTGAATTGTGTGTGGTTGGTGGCGTTGGAAAGCTGACTTCTTGAACTTTAACATGAGACTTGAATCAGTCCAATCTGACATTTGTACACGAAGTTATGATGATTTAACCATTCAAGTTATTTTTCTCCTCATTTCTGTGTATTACTCTTGTTTCCTACAAAAACCAAAAACTATATTAAAGTAGTAGTTATTCTAATTAAACACTAGCATAATCATAAATTTAGGAGATAATAAAATACATATTTCATGTATAGATCATTCATGGACATCCGTGTCCGTTGGTCCATGCATGTCCGTGTTCGTTCGCTATTTAACGGACGGTCCGTATGGACCATAGACTAGACACGGATGGGAGCTTTCTGTCTGTTCTAGTGGGGAGCTACGGACACAAACGTCCGTGTTCACAGACGTCCGTGTCCGTTACCTCATAAAAATTGATTTTCTTAGTATAGAAATTAGGAACTAGACATATTATAAAAAATTAGCTAATAGTCTATAAGTGTCCATGGACGTCCACGAACAACCATGGATGGACATGGATAAATTTTCTAACGGACAACTACGGACACGGACGGACTGGACAACACCCCCGTTGATTACGGATGAACACGAATGGACGGTTGTCCGTGAACACCCCTAGTGCCAATAAGGAGAAGATATCCTCACCAATAGAAGAATCTGCCCCTTGAACATTTGATGAGCTGAATTCATTAGGAGTTGGAGGAAAAGAGTCATAGTTTGTATTTCTAACTGCGAGGTAAGAACACAAAATTGCATCTTCAGATACATGATAACTTGACTTATTGTGTGTTCGTAGACACGACTTGGAGTCATGCGTTTCTTTATGTGACATGTATCCTTTATCGTGTACAAAAAAACATGATAGGTGTACATACTTTTTTGCGAGTCGTGTACTCGCCGACACAATTAGGACTGATTTTTATTATTCCATTCTTGCAGTTTGGGAGGAAGTAATGAAATTGTGCAGATATTTATTACAGGGGAGGAGGTTGTATCTGATACCGTACAAGGGCAAGAATGTATAGTAAGGGTCCGTTTGGTTATGACTTTTAGAAGTAGTGAAGTTGGATTTTCAAAATGAAGTAGAATTGGTATTTGGTTTGGAATTTAAGTAATGATGGCATGTGGTGTAATTTTTAAAAACTGACAGGGGCTCTTTTAAATCATGATGGCTCTGTTTCTGTTTTTTTTTTAAAAGTACCATTGTCAGTTTTCAAAAATTACATCAACTGCCATTGCAAGAAGCTCATGTGACTTCTTTGGAGGAGATTTCCCCAAAGAAGCTCGATTCTTAATCCAGCTTCTTTGGGCCAACCAAACGGGCCCTAAATGTAAATCAACAGTACGAGCAATATCAATATGAAGCACACGAACACACAGAGCCAATGGAACTCAATTTCTTCACTAGCTATTTGTGTGTCAAAGCTCACTTACAAAACTTTCGACGTCCATGATAAACCTCCTCATCCATCCAACGGCTAAGAATCTTCCTTTCTGTAAAAAAAATCCCCCACCTCACTCACTCCGCGGCAGACTGCAGCGAGTGTCAATGCTTCTCCCCCATGAAACCTCCATCTCCACCGCCTTCCCCTCCATCCACTTCTTTGGCACCCCACCTTCTATCTTTGGCACCCCATCTCCCTTCTCTCCGTAGCACCCACCGCCACCGCCACCGCCACCGCCTCCTCTCCTCCCCTTCTCCGCCACCGCCTCCTCCGCCGCGCGCCGGCGATGGCCCCCTGCCGCTCCCTCCCTTCTTGCGCTCCGTCTGCGCCTGGGCCGACGACGTCCAGGAGCGCGGCATGCGGCAGCGCCGCCCCCTCTACGACCACCCCCGGTGGCGCGATCACCGGAGCTCCCTCCGCCACCTCCGCCACCTTCTCTCCAGCCTCTCCTCCCGTGTCATCCTCTCCCTCGTCCCTCCCGTCTCCGTCTTCACCGCCTTCGCCGCCGCCCTCGCCGCCTACAACTCCGCCGTCGCCGCGGGCCTCCTTCGCGGCCTCCCTCTGCTCCACTCGTCCTCGCTGCCGTACCAGCTGACGGCGCCGGCGCTGGCGCTGCTGCTGGTGTTCCGGACTGAGGCGTCGTATTCGCGGTTCGAGGAGGGGCGGAAGGCGTGGGCAAAGGTCATGGTGGGCACCGCCGAGCTGGCGAGGGAGGTAATGGCGGTCGCCGTGGAGGGCGAGGCGGAAGGCGCGCTGAAGAAGGCGCTGCTGAATTATGTCATGGCATACCCTGTAGCTCTGAAGGTTTGCAAATTTCCCCACATTAACATTCTCTTTGATTTATTAAACCTTATGTTAATAATAATTCCGAACAGAGGGAGTATTTAAATTTTCACTTGTGATTCGAATTTGCAATTGTGAGTTTGAATTTTGTTTGAGTCTTTGTATGGGTCAGTATAATGTTGTTTTCTTATATTCCCTCCGTTCTAAAATACTATGTATATTTGAAAATATTCACTGTTCCAATACTATGCAATTAGAGGATAATTGCCACTCCCTCTCTGTCCTGTTTTAGATGCTCCATCTAAAAAAGAAGACAGTCCCGTTTTAGATGTTCTATATGATCAATTTAAGTGGATTTTCCACCTCTTCTACCCCCCATTAGTTGGGGTTTCCACCATCCAATAAAAATCAACATTTTTTTCAGATGGGACAACTAAAACAGGACGGATCGAGTATATTTTTATAAGCGTAATTTGTTATTAAACTGTCTCGATTGATGGCATGCTAAAAGTTCCATGAGAATGATGCCAAAAAAAAGTTCCATAAGAAAGCAGTGGTGAGTACTCCCTCCATCCAACAAAGTCTGTCTGCATTTGAAAAAACACGAGTCCATTGTTACATGGCTGACTTTGCTCCCGCTTTTTTGTTCGGGCCTTAGAGTCACACATATTCATATGCAGACAGGTTTTGTTGGACAGAGGGAGTATAGCACTTTCTATCTAGGCATTAAGTTTATACCTTCTTTTTACTTAATGCCATCTGAAAAAAATGTCAATTGATGGCATGTTAAAAGTTCCATGAGAAAGCAGTGTTTAGTACTCCATCCAATGAAGTCTGTCTGCATTTTAGACAACATGGGTCTATCATTACATTGCATTTTAGACAACATTGGTCTATATAGAAACAGAGTTTTACACCCCATCTACCCGTGTTTTTCAAATGCAAACAGGCTTCATTGGACGTAGGAAATAAGAATTTTTTTCAGTGAAGGTCTTCTTTTTCTGTACTATTTTCTATAAGGGTAGCTAGCTTACAGCTGTTTTAGGAGCTTTATAAACACTTGTTTTATTGCAGTGTCATGTAATCTATGGCTCTGACCTTGCACAAGATTTGAAGAATGTGCTTGATGAAGACGACCTTGCTGTGGTACTGGGCTCCGTCCATCGTCCCCGTTGTATCATTGAGTTTATATCTCAAAGTATCCAGTTACTGCACATGCAAGAATCGAAGAGGTGCATCTTGGTAATTCCATTTCTTTCATGCTTATTGCAACTGTCCAACTCTTATAATCATGCACAAAAATTAGTTAGTTATATCAAATTGAGCTTGGATTTTTTCGAGCCCAGCCCCAGAGATGACTAGTTGAGAGAGTTGTTGGTTAGCTCACCTCAAAATGCAGAAAGTGGCCAAGTAAATTCGAATTTGGCTGATATGAAACCATGGAGATGCTATGCTTGAGCTTGATTAAGTATGCGTTCTATTAAAGATCTTAACCAACAATACAGAAATCCTAAACTGTTGTGCACCCTAGGAGGATGCACAAAAGCAGGCGGCAAAGGGGTAGGGAAGGGGATGAGAGTAGAGAAGAAAGAGATGAGAAACTAGGAATTCATTCATCAATACCCTAAACTAGACAAGTCGTCTCCTACATATAGGCGCAGGGCCTAAAGCTGATGGGCCTGATGGGCCAAGTTATGCAAATAAGTAAATAGCCTAATCCTACTGTAGTGGCCCACATGGCCTAATGGAAATAAGTAAATAGCATATTAGCCTAGCCTAATACTAAGGGAGTCGTAACATTCCATCACGCTCCGCTACGGCCTTGACCTCAAGGCGAAAATGTAGGAAAACGAGTAAAGAAATCGTCTTCCAATACCCAGGTGGCATCGTCTAGAGAATGATCTTGCCATGCAACGAGCACCTCACTCACCAAGCGTCCAAAACGACGAACCCGACGACGATCCAGGATAAACGAAGGAAGGATAGGAGGATCCTCCGGCAAGAGCAACGGTGCAGGCACCCCACTAGTAAGGCGAGAAGGATCTCCCACAAAGCGCCGTAAACGGGACACATGAAAAACCGGATGAACCTGGGAAGTGGGTGGCAACTGCAGACGATAAGCAACCGGCCCGATACGTTCCAATATCGGATAAGGTCCATGGAAACGATGCGCCAATTTGGTAGAAGCAACAGCCGCTAAGGAATGCTGTCGATGAGGCAAGAGGTTAACATAAACCAAGTCCCCAACTGAATACTCCCGATCCATGTGAGAGCGATCATACACCTGCTTCATCCGATTCTAAGCAGTCGCGAGGTTAGTCTTGAGCTGGCGCAAGACCTCATCGCGAGTCTGAAGTGCATAGTCCACCTTGCCCACCGAAGAACTGAAGGGTAAATAACGGATCACTGTAGGCGGAGGGCGGCCATAAACCACTTCGAAGGGGGTGAATCCGGTGGAGGTGTGATAGGCAGTATTATAGGACCATTCAGCCCATGGAAGAAGTTGAAGCCACCGACGAGGCTCCTCACCCACAAAACAGCGCAAGTACTGTTCCAAGCAACGGTTAACAACCTCCGTTTGCCCGTCCGTTTGGGGATGATAAGCGGTACTCATGTGCAGTTTAGTATCTTGCAATGCAAAGAATTCCCGCCAAAACAGAGAAATAAAGATCTTATCCCTATCTGACACTATTGTCCGAGGCATGCCGTGTAGCTTGGCCACTTCGCGCACATAAAGTTCCGCGACAGTCTTTGCCGTAAAAGGGTGACCAAGGGCGCAAAAATGAGCATACTTAGATAGACGATCGACGACCCCAAGGATAACTAATTTACCTTGTACGACAGGAAGAGCCTCAATAAAATCCATGGAAACATCCTCCCATACGCGATCAGGAATAGGGAGAGGTTGTAAAAGGCCCGCAGGAGTAGTCGTGGAGGCCTTCGCGCGCTGGCAAACATCACAAGCCGCCACATATGAATGGACGTCCTTTCTGATTCCTCGCCAAAGAAAATTCTGACTCACACGCTTGTAGGTGCGGAAAGACCCTTCATGACCAGCACTAGGGGTATCATGAAAGAAGGAAATAATATTCCGCCGCAGGACCAGGACCGGGGGAACCCAGAGGCGCTGCTTCCAGAAGATATAACTACCCTGCAAAACAAAAGAGGGTAAGCCTGTCGGATCAGTCTGGAGGCGCTGTAAGATGTCCATGGCCTCAGGAACGTCACGGTAAGCCTGTAACAAGTCAGCCATGAAGGGAAAAGTAGGGACAGAGAGGCTCAAAAGAGACTCCTCCGCGTGGCGCCGAGATAGAGCGTCGGCCACGGTATTGTCGGACCCCCGTTTATAAACCAGATCATAATTGTAGCCCATAAGCTTCGTGACCCAACGCTGCTGGGCGGGAGTGGATATCCGCTGGTCATGAAAATACTTGAGGGGTTGGTGGTCTGTCCGGATAATGAAGTGTCGGCCCAATAGATATGGACGCCATTTTGTCACGGCGTGCACAATAGCAAGCATTTCGCGTTCATAAGCCGACAAACGAAGAGAGCGCCCGGATAAGGCTTTACTAAAGAAGGCAATGGGCCTGTCAGACTGCAAAAGTACCGCGCCTAGTCCGCTATCAGAAGCATCCGTTTCCACCACAAACGGCTTAGAGAAATCCGGCAAGGCTAAAACAGGTGCGGATGTCATGGCCTGCTTAAGACAGTCGAAGGCCTTCTGAGCGTCAGGACTCCAAGAGAAGGCACCGGCCTTCAGTAAGGCAGTGAGAGGAGCGGCCCGAGTACCATAATGGGAGATGAAGCGCCTGTAATAGCCTGTTAGCCCAAGGAAACCACGTAAGGCCTTCGGTGAAGTGGGAGTGGGCCAGTCGAGCATCGCGGCCACCTTGTCCGGGTCTGTAGATTCGCCATGTGCAGCAATAATATGGCCCAAATAATCAATTTGAGGTTGGCCAAAGGAACATTTGGACCGTTTCAGCAACAGAGAGTGTGTAGTTAAAATATCAAGGACGGTTCGCAGATGGCCAATGTGATCCTCCCAAGAAGCGCTATAGACCAATGTCATCGAAGAAGACCAAAATGAACTTGCGCAAGAAGGGACGGAAAATATCGTTCATTAGACTCTGGAAGGTGGCCGGCGCATTAGTCAACCCAAAAGGCATCACGAGAAACTCGTAATTACCGTCATGTGTACGGAAGGCAGTCTTATGAATATCCTCTGGATGCAACCTTATCTGATGATAGCCAGACCGCAAATCAAGTTTAGAGAAATATTTTGCAACTGATAACTCGTCGAGAAGCTCCTCAATAACAGGAATAGGATACTTGTCCTTTAATGTAATAGCATTTAAGGCACGATAGTCAACGCAAAACCGCCATGTCCCATCTTTCTTTCTGACCAGCAAAACGGGAGAAGAGTACGAGCTAGAGCTGGGACGAATAATGCCAGTCGCCAACATGTCAGTCACCAAACGCTCAATTTCAGCCTTTTGCACATAGGGGTAACGGTATGGCCGAACATTAGCGGGGCTCGACCCAGGAAGTATGGGAATCCGATGGTCGTGCCCGCGCGTAGGAGGAAGGCCGGATGGCTCATCAAAAAGGGACTCATACTCAGCCAAAAGAGATGTCAAGTCAACCGGCAGGTCAGGCTGGGTCGATTCAGATATAAACATAAGTTGCAATAAAAACCCATGTGCCGAGTGCCGAAAGAAAGACCCAACAGCCTGGGCCGATTGGAGTGTTCTTGGAATGGATCCTTGTAAACGAACCTGCTGATCGGCCACCCCAAATGACATCACCAAATCCTTGAAATTCTAGACCACGTCCCCCAGATCTTGGAGCCATTGGACCCCCAACACAATATCCGCCCCCTTTGTGGGTAAAAGATGGAGGTCCACCACGAAGTCATACCCTTGGATATGCAAGGGAACGCGGGGGCACAGGCCCTTACTACGCATGTGGGTGCCGTCACCAATAAGAACATCAAAAGCACAATCAAGAGCAATGTGACAGGCCAATCGCTGCGCCACTCGATCATTAATAAAATTGTGGGTACTCCCACTATCAATCAAAATAGCAACTGGCTGACGCTTTAACTGACCTTGCACGCGCATAGTGTGAGGGGTGTAAGTTCCCGAGAAAGCATGAAATGAGATCTCAGCCGTGGGATCGACATAAGCATCCTCGACCGGTGAAGCAGTAAGATCGTCCTCCTCAGGACAGGACTCCTCCAAGATGAAATCTGTAGGGGGCGTGCGACAGTGATGACCAGGAACATATCGCTCGTCACAGTTAAAGCAGAGGCCCTTGGCCCGTTTCTCATCCATCTGTGCTTGGGATAACCGGCGAAGAGGCGGGGGGCAGGCCGGCTCCTGCAGATGGGCCGGGCCTAGAGCTGGCAACAGCCGCATTAGGAGGCATGGGCCTAGAGACCGATAGCCCAGGAGGGGGGTCGAAAGGGGGGCCGGACCACCCGTCTTTGCCGATTCAACCTTTCTTCCGCGACTCGAGCATGCCCAATGATATCCCTCATAGATTTGGGCCGAAACTGGCGGATTTCATCCGCAATGTCAGCCCGCAAGCCATGCATGAAGGCACCGACTAATGCTGCTTGGTCCCAATTAGGCAAGCGATTAGCAATATGCATGAATTCTTGATGATAGACTCGTACTGTGGAAGTTTGACGGAGAGATGCCAGCATTTCATTAAAATCAGCATAATCATTGGGCCCGAATTGCACACATAATTCATCCACAAAGTCAGCCCAAGTTGGATTAAGCACATCCCGTTCAAAATACTGGAACCAAACTAAGGCATCGCCCGTCAAATGGAAAGCAGCGATGCGCAGCTTATCAATTTCTGACTGAGTGCCATGATACTCAAAGAATTTATTTGCCTGATATATCCAATCAATAGGGCTGTCTTCCCCGCTATACTTAGGAAATTGAAGTCGGGCCAATCGGGGTTCAGCCGAGGGCCGTCCAGATGCATCATTAAACGGAACCTGAGACATACCTTACGTGAAATCTGAGAAGCCAGGATGAGCCGTCCTTCCAAGGAATGGCCCATAGGGTGGCATATCTCCCTTGGCTGATGAGTAGGTATAGCAAACGGAGGAGGAAAGGCACGCAGATGAGTGCCAGTGGCCCCTGGCGGCAAGATATTAGTCGGATCAAAGGGGCCCACCATCGCACGGGACTGAAAGGTTCGGCCTTGATGCGTAGGAGAGCCTTGCGCTGTAGTAGAGGCCTGGCCCTGCGGAGGGACCTCGTGCAGAGGAGTAAACGGGTGTCCTTGTGACGCTGGGGTCTGCAGAGGAATCCCCTGGCCCGTCGCAGACGCTGTACTCTGGTGCTGCTCCATGTTAGAGGCCGGCGGCGGTGTAGAAGCCGTCAGGCGCTCGAGCATGGTCTGTTGATTGATCATAGTCTGTTGTATTGCCTGTTGACTGATACGCATGGATCGCATCTCTGTCGTAAAGTCTGTGAAGAACTTTAACAGAGCAGGATCCATGGCGGCGGAGGGGGCGGCCTGGGCCTGAGCCGTCGGCGCCTCCTCATCTGATTGGGTCGAGGGACCCTCCAGGTTATCTGAGGCCTTCTTCTGAGCCATGAGAACGGAAACAAGTGATCGAATGCTCTGATACGAGTGTTGTGCACCCTAGGAGGATGCACAAAAGCAGGCGGCAAAGGGGTAGGGAAGGGGATGAGAGTAGAGAAGAAAGAGATGAGAAACTAGGAATTCATTCATCAATACCCTAAACTAGACAAGTCGTCTCCTACATATAGGCGCAGGGCCTAAAGCTGATGGCCTGATGGGCCAAGTTATGCAAATAAGTAAATAGCCTAATCCTACTGTAGTGGCCCACATGGCCTAATGGAAATAAGTAAATAGCATATTAGCCTAATACTAAGGGAGTCGTAACATAAACCTGAATGTTGCATGAGAAACCTGGGACAAAGGAACTCTATGTTATATCAATGAATTGAACATGGCTTAAATTTAGCCAAGCTGGGCCAAGCTTGAGTGTGATTGCCAGCTGTATAAGATAAGAAACTGAGCTTCTCTGGTCACTTTCATGTGTATGAAATTTATAATTTTACTGGATTTGTGTGCATTCTATGTGTCTCCCTACCAGTTGCAACTTTTTATTACTTCTAGAAGGCATATTCAGAACTCTAATATCCCAGACATGTGATTTTGGTGCCAAGGTCTTGTTAAGTTCTGTTGGAAGAGGGGAACAGTTGATTTACCTTTGTTTCTGTTCCTTGCTTGGATGCTTATAGAATCTGTTATTACTAGGCTTGAGGAATCATTCTTTATCTACCTTTTTTAAAAATCTAAGTCAAAGAATATTTTTGTTTATCTGCTTTTTATATGGCCATCTGAAGAGTAATTTTGTAGGACTTTGATATCAATCCTCATTTACTATTAGTCTTTCAGGAGTCAAAGCTCTCTTGTTTCCATGAAGGTATAGGTGTATGTGAACAACTGATGGGAATTCCTATTCCTCTTTCATACACTAGATTGACCTCAAGATTTTTGGTCCTTTGGCATCTTACTCTTCCGATAATATTGTGGGACGATTGCAATTGGATTGTTATTCCTGCTACTTTTATTAGCGCTGCCTCTTTGTTCTGCATTGAAGAAGTAAGTAAATTGAGTATACGGTGCTTATTTAGTTTGTTCCATCTCTCTGTTCCTTTTATTTCTTTGTTTGCATTGCATTATTTCTCTTTGTGGTTTGCATGTGTGATGAAATTCCGAAGACATTTTAAAATGTTGTAATACTTATCTCTGTGTTCTTCAACTGATAGCATCTTTTTTCAGGCATTTTTTCTCAACTACTGTGGTATTGTTACTTGAAAACTGTTTGTCTCTCCTTTATGCTCCTGTATAGCTTTGGTAAACAGATACGGTTTTACAGAATCCTGCATCGATTCTTATTTAAGGCAGTTCATATTCTACTGTTTTAGGCTCTTTATTTCTGACCCGAGAAGGCTAGTTCAATATATTATCCTCGTTTCTCCTATATTTGTGTAACATCCCATTAAACTCTCACTATGCTGCCCACCACAAATATATTAATTTCCAGCAATAAAATGTAGGAAAGGGGGGGGCGTTATATCTTTCCCTCCTTGAAAGAAGTTTTGTCCCCAAAATCTTCTGCATTATTAACCAAACCACGCAGGGTATATGGCCTAAATGTCAAGTTCCACTTTTAAGTTCTCTCTATCAGCTTCCACTCTGCCACTCTGATTCTGCCTCCAAAATTGGGGCAATAGATAGCATGGCTACAAGCTGATTAGACACTACCACTTATTCACACCTAAGTAACTAGAGTGTGATACGTGGTCATGAAATACAAGACTTGCAAATTTATTAGCAATTCGAGTTTCTAATTAAGCAAATCTACAGTAATTCATGCAGAAGTTTAGATTAAGGCATCAATTCTCAATGTTACCAAACTTTGTTATTTACTTGCAGACTATCCTGGGCTCTGATACCGGATGTAACATCCCACCAAGCTTTTACTACGCTACCCACCACTTAAGATAGTCCCACCCTGTGGGACCCACACAAATATATTGATTTTGCAACAATAAAACTAGGAAATGCGAATGTTACAATTTGAGAATGCTAAAAGGGTCAACATACACTTTTAAAATAATAATATGTGTACATTTATGTATTTGATGGAATAACTTGGCTTAGCTGTTACTGAAGAGAAAGAAAATAATTGCATCTCACTTTCCTTGTTTACACTTTGCATAACGAAAGCTTCCAACAATTTTCTTTACAGGTGGGTGTTCTCATTGAGGAGCCATTTCCAATGCTTGCACTGGATGAGCTGTGCAATTTGGTTCATGGAAGCATTCGAGAAGCTATTGCTATTGAAGATTTAGTCAAAGCTCAAGTTTTGGCAAAGAGAAAATGCTATTCAAATGAGCTCTCAATAAATGGCCGGCCTCCTAATCTTGATGTCTTTTCCGATTATTAATTTTACCAGTCACCTGGAGGGGATGTATCTGGTAGCCTGCCGTGTTGTATATATATTGCAAAAATGTGATTAAAGTAGATATCTCTAGATGGTGTTTAAATAATATTTTAAGTTGGTTGACCTATGGCAATTTTAACCAAGGGTAGGGTCTGCCTTTTTGTTACGAATATGTATATCAAATGTGGTCATGCCTACCTTATTCTCATGTTTTCGGTATTGTTCTTTTGGATCACGAAGTTATAGTTGGCTGCTGGTATTATAGGAGTTACATTTCTGTCTCCTCTTTTTCTTCTCTCTTGTCCTCTCTGTCTCTTACTTCATTCTCTCTTTCTTTCTCATGTCCGTTGACATATTATTCTTTTGAGTGGTAAGGTGGTGGTATATGATTAATGGTTGTCTCTGTCAGAAACAATGTTGAGGTAAATCTTCGCTCCTTGCACTTTTAATCTTTGACACATAGTTGCATCTTTTATTATACTGTAATCACTATACACGTGAGCTGGTCTAAATTAACTACTCGTTAGAAGTTTATTTTATTTACTAGAAATAGTAATTTTCAAGTGATTTTGCTTAGAGTTCATGTTCTATGTCTATGCATTTTCTCATTTCTCAGCACTCAAGTTTCCAATTTCTTTACTTGTTTGCTTTAATGATCAGTTGTTATGGATTCGATACCAATAATGTTGTAGCTTATTTGCAAATATCTTACCAAAAGTATACAAAGTTATTTTGAAATTTGATATGGTTACTACCCTCAATTACCCGTGTTCTCTCTGTATAATGCTAGTGCTAGTGATCTTTCTTTTTAAATTTATTTAGATTTTGTTTTTACTCCAAGATATAGGTAAAATTTATTGCTGTGGATATAGGGCCTCTTGCTATCTTTGATGAAGATGAAAAGGCTGAACCTTACTAGGGTTCTTTCATTGTGCATCTAAATTGCATGGCCCGAAACATTGGATCAACTTGTCTAACCTAGCCTGAGTTCATGGTGCAATGCAACAATGTTGACCTTAATGCCGGATTTTTTTCTTTGTGGGAGAAGCACACACAAAATACAACTAATGACTGAATTAATGAAATTGATACATAGTGGAAATATTAACCTAGTAATCAGTTTGGTGGCTATTCAGAGGATTTGAACCAATACGAGATCAAGTTATCTGGGGCCTCATGCTAGTGATCATGTGTATGGAGTTTGATGCCACCATTATATCATTGCGGAAGGATGCAGGAGGTGGGAAGAGGGGACAAGCTGGGTCATAGGCTCATGAAGTTTTTGATACTCTAATTAGGGAGGTAAAAGTAGTACTTGTCACTACCTTTTTTTGCTTCTGCAGCACATAGTTTTATCAACAAATCCTCAATTTGTATGTTAAACATGAGGTGTCTCTTTGGCTTGGACTCTTACGTGGGATTCTGATGCAACTTCGAAATCCAAAAGGTGGAGTTTGAGTGCAGTTGAGTTGTCGCTTGTCAGAGGTTCAATCCAGCCTTCTTGTGATTTGCCTGTACTAAGTTGTGAATCCAGCCTTTTCTTCCGTTAGATCTGGCCAAAATGATCAGAATGCATCTATGTGGATTTCATTCCAACCAAGCTGAGATAGGACTGCAAGTGAAGTTTCAGAAAAAGGCATATGGAAGGCAAATTTTGAGGATATACTAAAAATATGGAGTTAAAAAAGAGAACTGTGACAGGGAGAACTTGTTGAAGTCGGTGCTTTCGATTTAATGTGATACTAAATTGGTGCTTTTGTGATTCAAAGTCATATATAGTGACTACTAGGTTGATATATCAAAGCTAACTAATGAGGATCTCTTCTACATTCTTGAAAATAGAATTGCAGCACAAAATTTAGTTAAATTGGTTACTGCTCCTACTATAATCAATAATATAACTCATAACCCAAGTTCCTCACGCTGTTAGTGGAATTGTGTTTTGGAATAGTTCTTAAAGGCATATGTATAAATTTCCCTCACTTTGTTTTGTCTGAGGAAAATGATTCTCTCATGGTCAATGAATAAAGTGAAGATTATAGGTTTATCTGTCATTTGTGATGTTTTCTGAAGTGTTATATTGTTAGGCCTGCAGTGATTCCTTGTATAGTAATATTTTTTATGCATTTAGAAGAAAACAAATACTGCACATAATATTGAGAAAGAAATCCCTTGGGTAATAATTTATCTTCCACTTGTAACATGTTTCTTTGGGTGCTCAAGTGTTATTTGTTTCTTTGCTTGGCTTTTGACTTTTAAAAGATGTTTAATCATATTTGTTGCATAGTAATATTATGCTGAAAAAGAGAGGAAGGATTTCGAATTTAAGGGAATCACTTGGCCTTCTTATTCATTTTAATCTAAAAAGAGATTTGCTATTTATTAAATGTTGGAAGATGTGGAAGAGGGAAGCATGCAGAAAAACAAGATTGACTAATTTTGTTTTGGGTGCTACTGCAACTGCAGGTTTAGAACGCTTCTCGTTCTTTGTTTTCTTTTTCTTTAATATTACTGCACCTATTGGTTTCTAGTAAAACTTCCTTTCAAGATCTTTTACTAATTCGTCACTTATATCTCTTTCTATTGATTTGTGTAATTCTGACAAATGTGTTTTCATACTCTATTCTATCTATCTGAATAGTATGGTTTCTGTTTCTTCCGGGCTTTAATGTGTATTTTGTTCATTTTGCCATTTACTCCTTCCATGCTGAATAAATAATAATCTAAGGGTTTTCAAAATGAACTAAAATTAGTTAATTTGAAAACACCTTATGCTAGTGCTCAAAATTTTTGTTTATGTTTGCCATTATTTTCATCTGTGTTTTGATGTTCTGTTTTCCATCAACTGGTTTTATGAAGTTTTTCTTTTTATTGTGATCCTTTTGCTGGTGCGCTCATTGAAATGAATGACCATTTCCTGCACTCTGCATTAGGTGTTGCAATTGCTATTTAATTTTCAGATTACCGTTCTAAAAAGTTGGCAGAAAAGATAATGGAGAAAAATAAACAAGAAAGACTTAGGTGATATGAAATTTGGTACCTAGAGGAAGAAATCTAATAGAACCCTTAACCCTGCTTGAAGCAACTGAATTGCGAGAGCAATTAGTATGCACAATTGTTGTTTGGTAATGGTTATGCAGATATGATCATATGAGTGTAGCAGCAATATTGTTGGATATGCGGACACTGGGCCTATACGGGTTTACGCTCACCGCAATAGGACTTGTGTCCATTAGATTAGTTTATTTGTTTATATATCTTATTTAGATATTTAAAAAATCATGTTTAAGATATAATTTTAATTAGATATTTTATTAAAAATATTATTTCCCGTGTTCAATTGTCATTAGCTCAAATTATTTAAAGGTTATTACTTTAATGAATAAAATCAGTTCAGTTTTATGCAAAAAATTCGTCTTGATACCTCTGTTGTAGAATTTCACGTTGGTGTTGATTCTAATGTATGGTGCCGACTCCGTGAGCCGTTAGTATCGAAGCCTGTGGTGGTTTTGGTGTTATTCCAAAACCCAGCCTTTGTCCCTCTCATCCATGTTGCCCTCTTCTCTGTCGAATGGACTTCACACCGTCATCGTCGTCCTGGTGTTGCCACTGCCTTGACGAGCTGGTCGCCCTGTCTCTATGGTATTCTCTCTTAGTCGTCACTCTGTTCAGCTCGAGCAATTGATTCTATGCACCATTGTACACTTGCCCTAGCTGCCGGCATGCACCCGTCACCTTTGTTCTTTGCGTTGAACCTCTACTAGATTGAGCCTAGGTTTCCACTGCGTTGTCTTCCTCTGCCCGCGTGCTCGTGCTGCTGTTCTTCTTCCTCTCTCTTGAGCGGTCGAGCACAAATCAACCTATTCTTCTCTGTCGAACGTGATTATAGTTGGATGTGACCACGGATTTGGGAATCGGTTCAGAACTCAGTTTTGGACGAACCAGATAAGTTACCTCTTCTTTCCCTTGTGGCTTTATTTGTTTGTCTAGAGGTCATCTATGATTTGAAGTTCACGTGTGTAGTACTAGAACATTGATATCTATAAATCAGAGTCTTCTATTCCTAGCCTGAAACAGTTTTTTAATTGTTAGTGCCCTTCAACATTTTAAATTATTGATACTACTAGTTGTTACAACAACTTGATTGGATATGAATTATTTATAGTTATTTATATTAATTTTTTTATCTTGCGTAATTAGATTACTAAAATTTTATATTTTTCTTTATTTGCTTAAGTTTTATTGGATCTCAAGTTGGTTGTTCTACATCAATTTGCTTAGCCTTTTTACGGAAGTGGAACTTCTCTACATATTATGATTATCTTCAACTGGATGCAACCAATTCTGCAGTGAGCCATTAGGCATGTAATTGAAGACCAGAGCTTTAAAATCAATGCTTAATCATGCTATTACAATATTTACTATGATTTCGATGCGGACTATTAGAAGCTCCTTTCTTTAGAAGACTGAACACCTCTACGGAGATCATTACTCCATCAGGATGCAAAAAAACATCAGTATAAAGAGCCCTAGCTTCCTATCCAATCAAATTGGCTGGAGAGAATTCACCTGGAGCTTCCAATAACTCTTGATAAGAAACTTGCAGACACAAATCAGTCTCTAATGAAGCATTGCCGAGCGTATCCCTGCATTTTCTGATCCTGTGAAGGGAAACTGACATGATAGATGCACATAATGGAATACTAATTGCCACAAGTATGACTATTTTAAGATCCATTATCTAGCTACATATATGCTGGAAATTTTAGTTCTTTAACCGCTTCCCTCAGAGTTTATTGTTCTTAAGTGAAATATCTTAGCTTGCATTTGCAAAAATTCCCTTTTGTAGTACTTCAGCTTCAAAATTGTTTGAACACAGATTAAGAATCTGAAGGTGAACAAATGTTCCTAGATATTCTGGTATAGGGCCAGACAATCTTGTTGTGGCCTGTAGGACATTATCAAAATCTGGATCCCGGAGATCTGGGTTGGTAGATCCAATGATGGAGGGTATATTAGCAAGGGACCAAAAAGGGAATTTCAAGATAAGTTGATTTAGGGGCCGTTTGGATGAGATTTTGATTTTGAGGAACTCGTCAGAGCGCATGTTCAAAGTATGTGGTCGGAGCATAATAACTTTTTTCCTTCTCCTTTTCATTATAATCCTCATCTTTTGATCATATGTCGATCTAACATTTGATTATTTTTTGTTTTGCAAATTGACAAACTTATGAGAATGGGCAACATGCAGTACAAACCTCAACTTTTTCATTTTCAGCACAATAATCATCTTGACATAGTATTAATTTGTTATCCTTTTACAAATGACGAACTGATCAGAATGGGCATGCACTATCGGATTGGAGAACACGATGGAAGATCATTCATTCAAGGGATTGCTCGAGGCCTTCTTTGCATACACGAAGACTCTCACCTGAAGATTGTACATCGGGACCTTAAGGCAAGCAATGTATTGCTTGATGGGGAGATGAATGCCAAGATAGCCGACTTTGGTATGGCCCGAATGTTTGCAGTAGACCAGTCCCAAGGAAATACAAATCGAATTGCTGGAACATAGTGAGATCAAACTTTTAATCTGGTTTTTGACATCGGATATACACTCATCTATTTTAAATTTAAGGTTAGCATGGTGCCTCTGTGGATCTTAACAATGCAGTGGTTACATAGCTCATGAGTACGTATTCCATGAGATTTTCTCTATCAAATCAGATGTTTACAGTTTTGGTGTTCTAATATTGGAGATTCCAACAGGTCAAAAAAGCACCAACTTCTACGATTCACAAAATACAGATGTTCTTCCGAGCCAATATTTAAGTGATAATTTTTTTTGTTCCGAGCCTTAAATGTGCATGCAGATTTGAGCCATTTGAGTAACTTATACAGATGTGACATTTTAAAATCAACATTTAAATATCAATGAAGGAGACAAGGAGTTGATCATAAGTAAAGAAGTTGGACCATTAGTTTTTTCCTGTATAATTGCATACCAATTACTTAATTTGGTGGCCTAGGCCTCCTTCCCATAAGCTAGGAAGCACCGATACGGGGTTTTGGCTCGCGTATCCGTATCCGATACGTATAGGATATGGATACGCCACGAATACGGCTGCCTGCGTATCCGTGGCGTGTCTTTTAATTATTTTTTTTAATTCCGATACGTATAGGATATGGGGCCGATACGTTTCGGATACGGGGCCAATGTGTTTCATATAAAAAAAAATTTGGATAATTATTTTATATAAAATCTTTATTCCTCATTATGCCTATTTTCAAAAATATAATTTGTTTTGGGGTGGTTGCATTGGGATGTTCTGCTGATGATTCTTTTGGCCGGAGGTATTGGATTTATTCGAACTTGTTGGTTTGTGGTTATTGCATCAATGCAGGTTGATTGTGTGATTGATTTGGGAAATGTATGTTTGATTTTCGGACTATGATGGAAAATAGGGAGTTGGCTTTCTGATTGCTGCTATATTTTCTGGGTTTATTTTTAATCTAGTTTTGTTTTTATCATACGTGCTCAAATTATTGATGAAATGGTAATTATGTTGTTTGTAATTTATTTTGTTCATCAAAATGTTGGAAAATGATGAGCTAAAGTACTAGCTTTCTAATTTCTTCTGTATTTTTTTTTATAAAATTTATTTACTATGTTTATTGACTTTTGACACTAAGGACCAACTTAAAATATGTCTTAAAAATATAAAAAATATTTTTTAACAAACGTATCCCCGACGTATCGTATCGGGACTTTTTAAAAATTGCCATATCGCCGTACCCGTATCGTATCGCCGTATCCGTATCGGTGCTTCCTAGCCCATAAGTGCATCCCTTCAACCCTGGATCCCTCCTATAAAATAGATACCTCTTCAATCATAATCTGATCAAGGTGATCAAGTATAAGAGAGTTCATCCCTTTACTAGGCTAGCTTATATACAGAATAGACTGCATTTTCATGACTTTTTGTATATAATAACGATTTGATGTCGAAAATTTTATGGTTTATTCGTGAACTTGGCTAGATATGGAAGAAATGGAGTGAAGAGAAGGAATGGAAATCATCCATCCTTCGTTGAGAGGTAACTCTGGTAACTGAAGTAATAAGATGCATACACATTGTTTTCTTGTGCCTTCAAGAAAATGCTGAGGATCGCCCTGCTATGTCGATTGTGAATCTCATGTTGAACAGCAACTCCATGAGTCTTCCGGCTCCTATGCCTCCGGCCTTTTTCATGGCAGATCAGATAAAATCAGATGGAATGATTACGAGACCTGAATCATTGCAAGAGTCCTTGCCGGATCATTTTACATCAAACCAAGAAAACATTTCCCATAATGAGGTTACCATGACCGAACTTAATCCTCGGTAGAGGGAGTTTCTATTTTTTTTTTCCGATACATTGGTAGTGGGAGTTCATATGAGGGAGAAATAACTGTTTTATTGATTGGTGAGGAGCTCTTTCCACGTTACCTGGCGCCAACTATGGTTTTGGCATATGATCCGGAATCTCTTTTTTTCTTCTATATGACCCGAAAAGTACCAAAAATACCCCCAGGAGCTCGGTATAAGCCATCCCACAGCTCACACTCTACGATTTTCCATATTACCCGGAATATGAGGAGCGTTCAGTCAGAAAAGAAGACTGAGCTATCCGAAGAAGTTCCGTCCGGCATCTCCGCCCATATCATCGCCGGCACTGGCGCCGTCGAACTCGGGAAAAGTAATTTTGGCGCCAAAAGGCAGGAAAACAAACGGGAAAGACCGGGTACGCAAAAACAACTTCAACGGAGGTATCGTACACCAAAAAAATGGTACGTCAAGTTCAAATATTACAATTTTTATAATGAAAGTTGGTTCCAGAGAAGAAAGTTGAAAACTTGCCAAGTTTTCAACTATTTACAATATCATGTCTTCAACAACACGACTGTAACAATAGTCGTGTTTTATGCAACACAACTCATAGACGATGCTTTTCACTCATATACGGTTTTCAATATATCGTGTCTTACGGTTTTTTTACTTATTTCGGTAGTTTAATGGCAGGTACTGATGGAAAAGATACCTGTGTACTTACACTACAATGGAGTTTTTACAAATTATGATGCGTACGTGGGTGGGAAACGGAAGCTCATGCCTCTAGATACACATGTAAAGTACCTGGAACTGTTGCAGCAAGTAGAAGAAAGATTACAGCTGAAGTCTACAGCTGGTACATTATCTGTGTCATATCGTGTTGATTCTGAATCCCCATACCTCCTTGAAGATGATAAAGACCTGGAGTCAATATTTCTCCTTCACAAGAGCAACCAAGGCACAAATGGACTACTTCACTTGTACGTGGAGTGGACTTCTACTGGCAATAACATGGAGACTTCCACTCTCAATAAGGAAATGAATTCCAGTGCAAATAAGGAGGAGGAGAGGATACCAGAGGCAGAAGTAAGGCTAGCCAGTAAGACACCACCGGAGAGGCCATCCAGCCCAGGCAATAAGACACCCGCATCAGCAGTTTAAGGAGGAAGAGATGAAGATTATTCATTTGAAGCTACGAGGTAAGACTTCTAAGGCGCAGATATAGGCAAGTCGTGAACTATTATAGTCCAAAAGAAAATCTGTCGCGTCGAAACTGCAAGATTTAGAGGACGATGGTGACGGTGGTTGGGATTGGGGTACCTATTCACCACAGGCCGGTCCTTCAAAAAATTATGAGGAGGAGATGATGTTAACCGGGCAGTTTGCAAGCAAACGACTATGAGGCATAACTTGCCTTCGGGGCTAGATTCGAAAGCGTGAAGCAGTTCAAGATGGTTCTTACTGATTTCGTAATCAAGAGAAAATTCATGTTCAAAGCTGTGGACGAGAACAAGGACATATTTACTGCAAAGTGCAAGATTAGAGGGTGCACGTGGTACATACGGGCTTCGAATCTACTTGATGGAGTCACCGTGACAAGGAGGGAAGGAAGGCATACATGCAACACTTTGATAAGTTCTAAATATCATCCATTGGCCTCACACCTATGGATTGCACGGAAGTGTCATGGCCTTCACAAGGATTCAAACTCCATAAAAATGGCTAATATGCAACAATACATTGAGAAACATTGGGGCATAAAAGTCAACTATAAAAGGGCATGGAGGGCGAAAGAGGAATTAATTCGATTGATCGATGGCAACCCAGAAGATGCATATCGGATTTTGCCACATTACCGTAAGGAATTAGAGTGGTCTAATCCAGGTACACATGTGGTGATAGAGAAAGATCTTCTGATATACCTGAAATTGAAATTAAACATGCCGGATACGACTTCAGACGTGTCTTTTGGATGTTCGGCCCGGTCGCAAGATCATTCCGAAGATCACTGAGGCCACTGCTCACTGTTGATGGAGCATTCCTAAAAGGAAAGTACCCTGGAGTTTTATTGGTTGCAACAGCACTCGACGGGAACCAACAATTAATGTGCCTTGCATATGAAGTTGTCGAGAAAGAGACCATAAATACGTGGTACGTATGAAAAGAAGACTGTATGAGTAGTCGTGTCTTCGAGTACACGACTACTCATACAGTCGCGTTGTGTCATACACGACTGTCTACAACCTATCTCTTCTTTCTTTAATATGCTTTCACTCTGATTTCTGACTTGCAGGAAGTGGTTCCTCGGCCTACTGAAAGTCACCCTGTTTACGGACCCCACGGCTTCTCTGGATACAATTGTCTCGGATAGACAAAAGAGACTCTGAGAGCGGTTGCTGATGTCTTTCCCGAGGCTCACCTTGGGTTTTGCCTGAGGCATATGGCCACTAATATGCTTCATCATTGGAATGATAAGTACCTGAAGGACCTGCTATTCCGAGCTGCAAAATGCTTCAGGAGACCGGACTTCGATGAAATCATGCAGAACATGAAAGAACACAATGAGGAGGCCTGGAAATATGTTCAGAAGATAGATAAAAGAAATTGGGCTAACGTGGAATATCTGGGTAAAAGATATAGCACTATCACTTCAAGCAGATCTGAAAGTGTAAATAATATGCTTTGGAAGACTAGGTTTTGGCAATAACTCGTTTGATCGAGCAAACCCGTACGACGACAACCTCCCATTTCGGGGAATATGTGTGGAATATCCGGTCTCCTTACGGCGAAGTACTTTATGAAGAATTGACCTTTCGGTCGGCGTGGCAAGGAGGGGGCGACCTCAACTGTTTCACCCTTTGTGGGCAATCTGGTGATAAGAGCAACTTCTTGCTCTGTGAAATGTAGCATCCTGCCCTTGATATTGAAGACCTTCGCTGACTCATCCCAGTACCTGACCAAATGGTTGAGGAGGTTCTGAGAAACAACTACGTCCTCACCTTCAAAAATGACAGCGAAACCAGCTTCTCTGATCAGTTGGCCACATCTTTGGTGACGCCGTAGGAGGGCCGCACACTTTTTCATCGCACCCAGTTGACAAAACATCCGAAGCGCCGGTCGCGCATAGTATGCTCTCTTCATTGATGGGTTCCTGCCCCTCTGTTTTCGCTGTCAAGGTGCCAACACAAAATCTTGATCCTCCTCCTCTTCCGAAGGTATTTCCTCCATAGACTCATCTCTTTTTGTATCCATCTGCAAGGAGATAGATAGAGTGGTCAGTAAAAAAGTCATGTCGGTGCAACAGAAAACATAAAAGTTGTATCGTCGAGTACACGTCTTTCAAAGACACGACTTTATAGTTCATGGTAAAAATTAAAAATCTAAATTTTAGAGCTTCTGAAACTAAAATTAGTAAGGATTGTTGTAACTTACCGTAGTTTAGTCATGTGTATATGTGTATTTTCTGGCAGGCGCCTTTCACACTCTTCCTCGCCGTAAACCGAAGCTCAATCAGTCACTCCGCCGATTGCATGAAGGCGCAGGGAGCCACAGAGGAAACTCAGAAAGTTGAAGCCCCAAAATCCCCTGAGGTATACACTTCAAATCGCCGCATTTGCCCACTCTCTGTCAGTTATGTCATCGAAATCCAGCGGGGGGACGTAAATAGGATCGTCGAAATCCGCAAGGGTCGTCGGTGGAATTGCCACTCGAACTCGCCGGTGCGCAGGTGGAGTCGCCGATGGAAATCACCGGCAAAAGCCTTATATTTTTCGTGTTGTATGCAACACGCCTCATGGAAATAGTTGTTTCCAAAAGCTTGAGCGGTTAGGAAATGGACATCGATTACTCTTAACTTCAATTTCCCACACTCCATTGCATATGTGCAAGCATCCAACAAGCTTTGCACGTGAACGCATAAAGGGTGTGCACGCCTGCGTCCATTGGAACTCGAAATCCACAACCTTGGCTCTGCTGCTAGAGGAATGGTGTGCTCTCGTGTGTGCACTTCTTATGCATGTTCACATGCGAAGCTTGATCAATGTGCAAGAGGAGTGTTGGAGAATGAAATGGATATATTTGACCATATCATTTCCTAACTGCTCAGAGCTTTTGGATAGAATGTTTGTTTAGCCTCCTGCTTTTTTTTTGGATCAGTAAGATGTGTGCGCGTGCGTGTGTACGGGGGTGGGGATCAACACTTTATAGTTGGTGTAAGAGATATTATGAGGAAAATTAAGTAGAGTTTGAAAGGAGAAGACAAGAACGAAAGTTGCATCCGCCATCTCTCAACCATAAAGGGAACTGCAATTCCTGTATGATTTTTTGGGTTTTTTGTTTTTTGCAATTCTTGCATGATTTTACACGTATCAGGATTTTCACTCATTTAAATGCAAATTTCTAGCTCACACAACTTGAAGAAATGTGTTTTGTCAATTATTCATATTTGCAAAACCTTTCGTTTCTTTCTCACTGAACAAGATCTATGGAGAAATTAAGGAAGATATAGAGAAAAATAACTAACAAAGAATGATGATACTGTGTTATGGTGATATCATTGTAGTTTCACTTTATGTGTATGTATATCGTATGCTCGTTATGCGGTATATTTTGTAGTGCGCACCATGCAAATTCTAATAGCAGTCTTACTTTCCCCGCGCGCTCTAGGGAGCGTCTTGCTAGCAATAGAAGTGTAATATTTTAAACCAGTGGTAAAGCAAAGACATGGGGAAGAATAAGCCCCCTCAAAATTCTGTTCACAAGGCCTTGTATGATTCTAGATTCTGAAGTACAATCCTTCAGTTTTAGTAAGCACAGTGAAACTTTATGGATTTATAGTGTGAAAATATTTAAAATAGAATGCAGGTTTAGTAGTTCTAAATTCAGTGTAAAATGCAGAATGTAGGGCTTTAGTCAACCTTCCCAGAACTGTTAAAAACTGGGTTTGAGTCCGGTTTACATGAGACTTGTCAACTTACATAAGCAAGTCATCTCGAGTCTTCGAATTTTGATACGACGGTGAATGTCAAATTAGTTGTGAATCATCACCCACCTTTGTGGTCGTCAGATCAAGATATAACGGTTCGAGATTACTCGGGCTCGTGAAAGCTGCATAAGGCAAGTCTAATTTAATTTTTTTCATATATATATATATATATATATATATATATATATATAAAAGAAAAGTTTAAATTAGATCACTTTAGTTTATATAAGACCAATTCATATCATAGCCATTGGATCTTGATCTGACGACTACAAGGGTGATGAGGGTTCACACACCTACCCACTAATTTGATACATACCATCGGATTGGAATCCAACGACCCAAAAGATTAGCCTCATACTCCTTGTATGAAAACGCTCTCGTATAAACCAAAGGAGTATAAAAATTAACTCAATTGACTTTAAACTTGACCCACGGGCCACGAGTTGTACCATCCAGTGAGGCCCAATAACATCAATTGAGCTAATATTAAATGGGCTTCCAAAGAAGTATAAAAAATTAACTCAATTGAGCCTAAACTCGTCCCACTAGTTGTACCATCCGGTGAGGCCCAATAACATCAATTGGGCTAATCTTAAATGGGCCTCCAAAGAAGTGTTAGGAAAAAAAGTACACCTCCAGTCCCCACCTACAGATGAGCTACATTTTGTTTTGTTTTGTTTTCATGAACATGAATTAAACATACTGAGTGGCGTTCCAATCTCGACAAATACCATTAATGTGATCTAATCTTGTTCATGGTATTGAACTTACAAATTCAACTATGATTCTAAATTTCTAATCTCTCTTAGTTAGATATAACAAAACTATCTTAAATTCAATGCTTTTGCATGTGGAAAATAATGTAACCTTTGCATACATATATTTACTTCCTATTGAATGTTGGATCGCCGGTGCGAAATTTTTATTAGGACTTCTAATGTCTAGGGGCAGCATATTTTCAGAACCTGGAGAATATATTCAGAACAATAAGCACAACAAATTTAATGTAATTCTAATTCCATCTGCAATTTCAGGTCTGTATTCAATAAGATGTCATGTGAAGCACAAAGCCCCTTCCATATATCTTTTTTCTCCTATTACATTTGGCAACACTCAACAAACCATCTAGAACTATATACATCACCCAAGTATATCACATAACACAAATAGTGACATAATACCGAATATTACTAAAGACCTCTGGATAAGGGTGCCTAATTCCGGCATTCCCCACTTTCTTTCACCTTTATACACAATAAATTACAAGTACAGAGAGCCATTTGTTGGCTTCATTGACATACATAAATGTGATTAGTCCTACATTCTAATGGATATCAATAACTGTACATGAACTTCAGGAACATGAACTTACCAGAAGTAATCGTCCACACCAACTGAAGTAGATGGAAATGAATCTTTCTCTGCCTCCATCTCTAGCTCAGGTTCCGGTGAATCAAATTCTGCCAAATCAACAGCAGCCAGATTTTTTAAATCAATAATTGACAGTTCATCGAGGTGCCGAACAACCAAATCAGCTGCTCCAAGTTCATACATAGGATGTTTACTTGCAACAGCGACACATTTCATTCGGGCATCATGGGCTGCTTCCACTGTAGAATTTGAGTTGCCAAACACAATACACCTTTCAGGTATAAAATCCAATGACTGAGCAGCATATATAAACATCTCTGGATCTGGTTTTCCTCTATAGACATCTTCTGCAGCTACAATCACATTGAAGCATCCTCTAAATCCAATCGTATCTATTGCTTCTTCAAGATTTTTTCTCGAGCGAGTAGAGACCAAAGCTGTTGGGATCTTATACTTTACCAATGTCATAACAAATTCCTTTGATCCAGATCGTAACCTGTAAAATCCACCTAACAAAGATTGGTATATTTCCTCCTTTCGATCAGCCAATCTTCTCACTTGTGTAGGGTCTCTAGACCAGCAAAGAACTTCAGAAATTGCTTGCTCGTTCTTCATCCCTTCTATTTTTCGTAAAATGAATGCTGGAGGTGGAGACTTGCCTTCTTCCTCTGACAAGACCAGCCACGATTGCTTCTCCAGTTCAGTGTTGTCTTCCACAATCACACCTTCCCATTCAAATATAGCACCAAGCCACCCACAGCCCATTCGCTCAAGCCGCAGAAGGGGGTTGTATAAATTGGGGTTATCGGCCCTGTTTGATGGTGGCCAAGTACCAGCTTTCTTGTAACCAGTATCAATGGAATAATTTAAGCCCCTAGAAATTCCATTCTCTTCTCTAGAAGAATATGCTTCTTTTGTCAGCTCCATTGCTAGAGCCCGTGTAGTGGAAACCAGAGGCTTATTTATTGGCTGCCTCTTTATCGGAGGTAATGCAATGACTTGCTGAGCTGCACATTCATTGGGAAGAAACAGCGACTTCCCAAGCTTTGACTTATTATGAAACTTGTCTGAAAAGCAAGACCTTGAATACAGTGGCCTGTGGCCAAAAATAGATGTGGTTGCAATTGAATCCACCATCTCTCACAATCCCCTTTCAAGTATATCTTATTTTTAACTACACTGTGTGCTTCGAACAGCTTAAGACTTCTTCCACCTCCAATCTGTACAAATCACCAACCTGAAATCCAATCAAAGAAAAAAAAACTCTCAAATTTCGCATATACAACAGCAACCAATATCTACGAATTCCTGAAAGTAGATATGAATAAGCACATAGATGAATGACAGAATGAATATGGGATCAAAAGTCATATAATTGTCCACATTTAAAAACATATGATCCATTAACTTCATCCACCAACCCTTTTCATTCCACCCATTAATCACACTGAGAATAATAACATGAAGTACGACAATTAATAGGGGACAAGTTTGTTTCCAAATCCAGACAACTTATACGGCACGAAAGGAGTGTATATTAAAAACAGAATAAACCTTCCATTTCTTACCAAGCTACAAAACTCTTGATAAGCTCCTAAACATCAATTAAATTTCCATTAGAACTAGGAACTCAAAACCATATCATAAACAGAAACAATCACACCAACTTTCCTACAATAAACCCAAAACAGAACAAATTGGAATCACCCAAATACAAAAAAACAACAAAGTCTGCAGAAAAATCATCAAATCACCCTTTAATTCCCCCTAAAATCTACATCAAATTGCACCTAAACAACTTAAATTAGCTAAAAATGAGCTCCAGGAAACAAAACCCAGAAACTAAAATCCAACGTGAACATCCAGAAAAAAAACTACTCCCTCGTGGATGAAGCATCTCTGCATTTGAAAATAAGTATTCCCTCCGGTTACTAGTCACGTTTAATTGAGACCGTCACATAATTGATAAATTGTATTGAGATTATATGTAAATTTTATTGAGATGTGAAGTCTATAGTAAAAACCTAGGCTTTCCTGGTGAGTAAGTCATCTCTGACTTAATTAAAGTGACAATTCCTTCCCCTCCTTCAGAATTGGGTGGCTACATTTAAAAAATTATAAATCCAACATTAGATGACTGAATTTTGCGTTCAAGTTGATGTGTTGTCATTATCGGAAAAAAGTTCATGGGTCGTTCAAAAATATAGGATATAAGGCTTAAACTGCCATACCTTAGACTCTAATAAATTTAATTCATTTTTAAATACTGCTAGAGTATTTGGGACGGAGGGGGTAAGAAATACGGGCTGGCCAGGTACCGGTCAACCACATTGAACCAAAAAGTTGGGATTGGAATTTACGAATGGGCCGGTTTGTTTCTGGCCCAGCAATGGCTGTCGTGGCGACTGCTTGGTGAACACGTGCCTTTGACTCTGAGAGATATTGCAGAGTATAAATTCGGGTCTCTTATATTCACAATTTGCAAGAACGCCATCACTCATTGAGGTTGAACTTTGGCTTGGTATTCGTCTAAATGAGGCCGGCAGACTCTTTGATGGCATTTTGGTAGTTTATTACATCAATGGTGGTGAAAGGAAACCGACATCAGATTAAGATTTAATACAACTTCGGGTAAATAATACGAGTACATGAAGATCATGAATCCCAGCTCACATGAGTCCGATATTTTCCAATGCAGACAGACTCGATTGGACGGGGGAATGTGTTACTACAAATATTTTAATAATCATATGGTGCTTGCGTGGCTAATGATCGACAATTATTTTTCAACTTTGTTCGATCGATAATTTTTTTAAATATTATTTAATAAATTCCCTATTTAAAAATCTATAAATATTTTATTGCAACGCTTTAGAAATATAATAATCTCGTTGATAGGTCCAACTCACAACAACATGCGTCAGCCTTAGTCCATAGTAACTTTTTTCTTAGAAATAAATATATAATTAACAATAATTAATTGAATTTATATGAACCCATGTTCACGCACTTCTACGTGATCTAAGATGATCTTTAACATTAGGTTGAGATTCAATGGCGGATACAAACCTGCTTTCCCGTCTATTAAGTTATTAATGCCCAGGATTGTCTCGGCTCAAGCAGATGCTCATATAAACGAGATTAATTATTGTGTGACTCATTATTTATTATCTTCAAGTCATTATTTTTGGGTGCGACTACGCAACTCCAGTTTTTCCCACACCTACGTGTTCAGTAGAAGCCAATTTTTTTTTGAAGTAACACCACACTATTCTCATTCATGATCTTGTGGGTATGATTTAATTGTCGATATAATATATAAAGGTGGATCATTACCGCCAAATTGAACTAAATGAAACGGTTGACAGTTATTTCTGTGTAAAATTTTTGTCCGTTGGGTGGTTGAATGCCATTGTTATTACTGCATTCCCATCCCCAAACATGGCAATGCAGTCTATCATGGCGCAGTCTACAATCAATGGGGAGCCTCTGCCTTTGGAAGGTTTTTCTGGTATGGTCTCTTCTGCAACTTTGCCACCTACAGTTTCTCCCGGGCTCCATTTTATTTTTGGGTAATGGAGTCAATGATCAACAGAGGCTCCACCAACCCTTTTCAGAGGCACTATAGAAACACCCCTTTGAGAAGTCTCTCCTTGTTGTTGCTTTGAATAGGCTTGGATTTTGGGTGAGAAGTGAAGTTGGAAATGGAGATTGTTGGTGGAATGGAGGAGGCTGCATTGGTTCCCTCCATGGAGGATACCATCCAAGCTTTGATCGATTATCTCGTCCTTCCTCTCTTGCCGGTGAATCCATCTGAGGATCTCCCTTCTCTCTCTGAGCAGGAACAAGTTGCAGCACGGCTTTGTACTTGAATTTTTGGCTTTGTTCTTAGTTTTTTTATTTTATAATTTTTCAACATGTGGAGTGTTATATCTTCTGTTTTGCAATCAAAAGTTAGTATTTTGGGCAAATTTTGTTGTGCGTATTGCTTATGAAGTGCTGAAACTTCCCGTTTTCTTTCTGCGTAGGATTTTCAAATTTTTTGTCTGTATCTTTATCTATCTAGGAGGGTAGGATTGTTCTTGGTCTTCTACTTCAGGTTGTCAATCGAAGAAACCTTCACTAAGTGCAAAGCTCCGACAGATTGCATTTTCACTTGTTAAAGACAATAAAGGTATTGTTGGGTCCACAAGTTGTCATATCTTTGTGTATAGTTTCCCAGGTTAATTTGGTTATTTTAGACTTATACCATCATGTATGAGACATTTCGTTTTTGGAGCAGGGATTGATCAGGCTGACCTTAAGCTTTTGGAGACCCACACAGTGTATTCCTTGAGTAAACAAAAGTCAACTGCTCAGTTCTATATTATACAATGTAGTGAAGGAAGTAACTATGCCTTTCACTGCGCTCACCGCATTGATGATCTGATTTCTAGGTAAAATACAAGTGCTGTGTCTTTTGCGGATCAAAATTTCATGTGTTAATTATAGTAAATCTGTCTCCAACGGATAAAATTCATTTGATTTCTACAGCCTGGAAGGTTTCAAGACGAATGGCCTAAATACTTTTGAACTGACAAGTATCATTGACTCTTTCCATTTGTTGCCATATATTGGTATAATATCTGACTGGTTCAGCAGGTAATTGCCAGAGCCTCCTTTTAAGAGTACGTGAGAGCCTGTTTTCCTCACTTGACAGTTCATTTTTGCAGGAAAAATATTTTTGCTGATTCAGGGATTTTACTAGAGGAGGAACCAGAAATTAGTAGCAATGATTCTCAAAGTGGGGAATCTGTCACAATTGAAGGGAATCCAAGTAAATCTTGCAGTGTTGAGCAGACAGATTGCCACTTGGTTCTGAATTGGGCAGCACAAAAATAGAACATGAGACCTGAAAGGAAGTGAGTAGTTGCATTGATAACAAGACAATTAAAGTGGTTTCCCCGCAGCAAAAGAATCAGACAAGTGTTGATAATTCTCTGGCAAGCCATTCTGGAAATTTGATTGGACAAGGGAAGGAAGTCAAGGGCATTCAAAGTGCTATTCCTGAAAGGCCGATTGACGAAAAGAACACACATCTGACTCCGGATAGTTCAAAAATTATCAAAGATACCCATGAAGATAGGGTATGATATCTGCCTAACATGCACTCAAAAGATCACCTACCCTGACTAGTATGCAATATATAGCTAATGTAAAAATAGTTGGAGTCAGTGGTAAGGGATTTCTGGGTTCTGGTTAAATTCAATCATTTGTTAGAGATGTTAATTGGTGTTTAGTTACTTGCACATGCAGAAGACTGGTGAGAAGCATTCTATTGTGCGGCACATGCCAGCAATTGATGAACATGATTTTTTATATTCAAACTTAGTTAAATTCCAAATAACGGTTGAGAATCCCTATTCAAATTTCAACTTTGTTTGAGCCAAATGTAAATAAAAATTTAATTTATTTATATCATGAAGTTTAAAATTGTTTTCATTTTGTTGCTAATTAGTATGCATCTGGAAAATAAAATCTTTGGGCTTTAGAAGCCTTTAACTTACCTGCAGCCCTTACATATCTTTAGTCTATTTCGAAGTAATTGGATTTTCAAAGTGAACAATGAAGTGCTTATGTTTAATTTGTTTACTGTGGTGGTATTATTTATGTATGTGTAAGTCCTTATACTCTTCTCCATTATATAAAAGAAAGTCGTCATACTTTTTTTTAGTCATTATGTAAGGATTGTAAGGTTATACCCGGAGAACCTATAGCACTTCAGCATAGATTAGTTATTTTAGTTGTTCACGTAAAGGGGTGGAAGAAGCGAAGTTCGGATAAAGTGGAGCCTAGGATCAAACGGTGGAACTTGAAAGGTGAGATGCTCAACACTTTTGTGGAGAGGTTGAGGATTGAAGGGGATTGGAACTTAAATGAGGAGCCAACAATGATGTGGGTAAGCATGGCTAATTACATTAAAAAAGTGGGAAAAAAAAGTACTTGGTGAAGTGAGGAGGAGAATGGACGTCAAGAAAGAAACATGGTGGTGGTGTGAGGAAGTTCAAAGAATCATAAAAGAAAAGAAGTGTTTCTTTAAGGAGTGGCAAAAATATAAAAATTAAGGGAATTGAAAGAGATATGTTAAGGGAAAGAGAGAGGCTAAAAAGATAGTGAGTGAAACTAAATTTAAGGCTTTTGATGACTTGTATAATAGGCTAGGGTCGAAGGAGGGGGAGAGGGACATTTATAAGATAGTTAAGTTAAGGGATAGGAGGAGTAGGGACTTAGAGCAAGTTAGGTGTATTAAAAGTGGAGATCAAAGGGTTTTAGTGAAAGATGAGGAAATTAGGGGAGGTGGCATGAATATTTTGAGTGTTTATTGAATGAAAATTATAGTAGTGGGATAGATTTTGAGTCTAGTCATGTTAAAGAGATAACTTATTTTAGGAGATTCTCCATAGAGGAGGTAGGAGTTGCGTTAAGGAAGATGAATAAAGATAAAACTCTAGAGCCTGATGGAATTCCTATTGAAGTTTGGAAGGCGCTAGGAGGTGTTGGCTTAACTTGATTGACTAGTTTGTTTAACAAGATTTGAAAGTCTAAGAGGATGCTAGAGGAGTGGAGGAGAAGTACCCTCATACCCTTGTATAAAAATAAAGGGACATCCAAAGTTGTACAAACTATAGAGGTATAAAAGTTATGGGACATACTATAAAATTATGGGAAAGAGTAATAGAAGGACGTTTGCGAAAAGTAACTAAAGTAACAGAGAATTAATTTGGTTTCATGCCAGGGAGGTCAACAACGGAAGCTATTTTTCTATTATGGCAGTTAGTAGAGAGGTACAGGGATAGAAAATAAGACCTCTATATTGCCTTCAAAGACTTGAAAAAAGCCTACGACAAAGTGCCGAGAGAGCTTATTTGGAGTGTTTTGAAGAAGAAGGGTGTCATAAGAGGTTACACAAGGGGGTTGTGACTAGTGTACGAACTATTGGGGGGTGGGGGGGGTGGGGAACTAAGGAGTTTCCGGTTATGGTAGGTCTTCATCAAGGGTCAGCCTTAAGTCCTTATTTTTTCGCTTTAGTTATGGATGAGCTTACTAGACATTTACAAGATAATGTACTTTGGTATATACTTTTTGCAGATGATGTAGTTTTAATTGATGAAAGTAAAGTAGGTTTGAATGTGAAACTAGAATTATAGAGGGATGTTCTAGAATTAAAAAGTTTTAAAATAAGTAGGACTAAGACAGAGTGCATGGATTTTAATTTTAAGGAAGGTAGAACTATAGATAGTGCCTTAGTTGAAATAGATGGGCAAGTAGTGCCAAGGTGTGATAAATTCCGTTACTTAGGATCTATTATCCATAAAGAAGGGGATGTTGATAGTGATGTAGTGCATAGGATAAATGCGGGGTGGGTAAAGTGGAGGGCAGCCTCGGGAGTGTTGTGTGATAGACATATTCCAAAAAGGCTTAAAGGCAAGTTCTATAGAACAGCCATTAGGCCTGCAATACTCTATGGAGCGGAGTGGTGGGAACCAAAGATGAGTCATATAGATAAGTTGAATATAGTCGAAATGAGAATGTTAAGGTGGATGAGTGGGATAACTAGGAGAGATAGGATTAGAAATAAATATATTCGTGAGAGTCTAAGAGTAGCTCTGTTAGGGGAGAAGCGGAAGGAATGTAGGTTGCGTTGGTATGGGCATATGTAAAGAAGACCATTAGATGCCCCTATGAGAAGATTAGAAGGGATACATGTAAACTATGCTAAGAGAGGGAGAGGGAGACCTAAAAGAACTTAGATGGAGTTAATAAGAAAAGATTTGACTTTACTATCTCTTACAAAAGAGGTAGCCCAAAACAGGCCTGAATGGAGGAGTAAGATCCGTGTCGCCGACCCTAAATAGTTGGGAAAATGCGCTACTTGATTATGATATGATTATGTATAACTAAGTCATCAGATTTTCATAGTCTTTATATCATATAAATCTGTTTATTGTATATTGTGGTGGTGGAGGGGTAGGGGGATTCGATTGATAAGGTTTGATCTAAACATTACAAGAAAGGTTTATTTGATCTTGATATTTTGAATGGAAATTTATTCTTCTTAGCCTATTAGGTTTCTATTTTTTGTACTTGTGGCCTTAAAGAAGTAATGATAAATTTATTTTTCCTAAATTAGTTAGAAAGGCTGTTCATCTGCGAAAGGATTTTAGTAGATTAAAATTTTTCTGTTTCTTTAATGTGCAATTCCAACCAAATTTTTCCTGGGTGGGGAATCTTTTAAGCATACAATTCTGCAAAAGATATTGTAAAATTATTATTTATTAATTTTGAAGTGTAAAAAAAAGTCATTACATGGGAACAACCAAATATGAAAATTTTGTACTTTTTCTTTGCTCTCTATCTCTCACTCATAGGCAAAACTTATTTGATGTGTTTGAGAGGCAGATGATTGTCAAATAGCTAGCATGTTTGAAAGTGGTAAAGATATTTCTAGTCACATCTTGCCGAGTTCTTACAATCACACAGATCCTTTTCAACCTAGTGTACAAGAGCTTGAGAACGGACGTTTGAGTCAAAATTTCCATCACATACCTAGTTACCAGAAGCTGCTTGAACTCAGGTTGTATCATGAAGAAATACAGAAGATACTTGTTGTAAAAGAAGATGCTGTATTTAGGCCGTTGATACAATATCTTTGCACTAAACATGAAGAACTGCTACTATAACTTTCCTTTCAGTGTTTTGTCACAATTGAGGTGCCATATCCATATGCACTTTTGAGTTAGCAAATGGTTACTTACCAATTCTAAGAAATATGGTTAATTTTAGTGTGAAGAGCAGCACCATTATGAAGAAACAATTGCAAATTATGAAGAAACAATTACAAACTGTAAAAGGAATCTCCATAGAATTTGTGGTATGAATGACTTTATCCGTATTTTTGTTAGTATTCCAGTTTTTTCATTTTCTATCATTCTCTTGTTGTCTCTTATTGCTTCTGCTGGTATCGTTTTTGCTATCATCATTGTAATCATGCCTTAAATTTGCATATTTAAACTGTTCTTTTTATAGCTTCTTTGGTTTTATTATACAACCGAACAAGTTCAACGTTAGAGGTGGATCGAATGCTAGATAATGGATAATGTCATTATTAGTTATTCCTAACTCATTTTTACTACTTGTCATTCTTATCCAGAAATGACAAAAGAAATTGCATTTTTATTTTTGTATTGCAGATACAATTTTAGAGCAACTTATTGGACCCTTCAATGTTGCAAGTGCAAACGGAGTTTCTGAAACTTCAAACGGTTCTCCAAAACGTATTCTGCCACATCTCAAAAGAAAGAGGTTGTCTGAATCAAATGCTATAAGTGACAAATCAGGTGGGGGTTTTCTAAGTGAGGGACTAAGTGAAAAGGAGGCTAAATTTTTTATCACGGGGATGCGCTCGTACTATTATGGAAATTGTGTGAGACAGCTGCTGTATGTTTAAGTTTTCTTATCTTGCTATGTTTTCTTTTACAACATATTGTTATATTATAATAGCAATCACACTTCTTTCTTCTAGTTTGATTAGCAACCTTGTCACAATGCTAGATTGGATAAAAGATTAATTAATTAATCGTGACATTAACATATTGCACATATTATGTCAGCCATACAGAATGATGCTTACAAAGTGAATGGTTATCAAGTGTATTGCCGTAGGCACAGCGGGTTTGACTTTAGACATTGATGATTATCATCATATTTGTATTAAAGGTAATCCTAAAGTTGACTTTAGGCTTATCATCTCTTTTACATGAAGTGTTCCTGTGAAACTGAGTAATAGCTGTCTTAGAGCCGATTATATAATTTCGTGGATAGCATTGTTTCAAAAATCGGAAGAAGCACACTGATGAGAAGGCTAAATGGTAAAATTGAATGATTCTGTTTTGCCACTAGTGCTGAAGAAGTCCCAAGTTCGAGTTGAGCTTGTGGCACTTTGGGGGTTGGGGGGGGGGGGGGGGGGGGGCGTCGAATTTGCAGTTAGATATATTTGCAATCCATTTGCTGGATGCTTGTCTTGACACTATTTTTTTGAATTGATTAATGGGAGCATTAGTTTCCATTGCTATGGTATTATGGGATATTGTTTTGCCCTTTTAATGGCATTCGTCGCCACTTTTTACTTACGTGCTACAACATGTCTATTTTGTCTTATTTTAATTTCCGGCACTAGTCTTGGTAGTTATTAAGCTGTAATCTTTTTATGAATTTCTTTTGATAAAGGTTTTGATTTGTTTTTTGGATAACATATTTCATATTTGTTACTCCCTCCCTGTATTGAGTGTCCTATTTAATTGTTTAGAATTAACTAATTCAGTTCATTTTGAACAACCATATAGGACACTCAATACGAGATGGAGTATAATTATCTACATTTTTGGGTATTAGGTAGACCAATTCTTGTGAGAATATTATTTTTGTGGTTTTCAATGGAAAGGGGCGAAGGAGAGATATTTCTCACTTTCCAATCCACGGAGGTGTTTCAAACGAAATAAATATTCAGATGACATTACAAGACTCTCATTACCTTAGACTATTGATGTTTGAAGAAGTTCTAAACGAAGTTAATTTAAAAAGGGATACTTGCTTTGCAATTTCTGCAGACTAGGTGTATAATATGTTGTTCCACATGTTTCCTAACACATTATTTCTTATGTTCTATATGGTTGTTTGAAAGATCCATTGGTCTTCATGTGCTGCAGTTGGAATCTGTTATTTAGTTTGTGAGTCAGAGTATAAGCTGATAGACCTTTAATGTTTCAATTTTTTACACTTTTTAGATAACTTGATTTGGCATGGTTGGCACCTCTTTTACCTTACCACATTGTACTACTATATATTTTTCGTGTGATTACCAAACCATGACAATAAACTGAGAATTATTATCTGCAGGAAGTAGCTGATGTGCATGAAAGAAAACTTAATATCACCAAACGGTTAATATATTTAAGCTGCATTCTTCAAATTTGTTATTTTACAGCAATCTTAATGGTTATTTGAACTGGAATTTTGGTTTTTCACCTGATGGTTTATTGTAAGAGGACCCATAACTGTCCTGTGCATTGAACTTTTTTCATCTTAAACCAGTGCAAGTCCTAATTGATATCGAATGACTTCAAAAACCTTCATACAATCTGGATCTTTTTGTATGCTAATTGGCATACTTGACTACTTCTCATAACAGACTAGAGAAGTAACGATTGCTGCTGATGTAAATACATTTTTTTGGTTTAGAAAAGTATTTGTTATGACTGTTTAAGTGGTATTTCTGCTATTGTTATGTTTCACTCTTTTTTTTTTCCTGTAGCAAAACAACTGGAACATATTCAACACATGTATGCTAATTGGCATACTTGACTACTTCTCATAACTACCAAAGCATGTGATGCTTAATAATGCACTTAGCCTTGTTCTTTAGGTTATTAGTAATGTGCTTTGGCCAGTCTTTGATATCCTTGAGGAAGGTGGTGCTCCTCATAAATTGTCTGACTCAACATATGCTTGTGTTTGCTTTTGTAGGAAATGTCATTCTTGTGGTGTTCCAAACTGAACCAAGTTTCAAGAGAGGCGATATGTATATTTTGCATTGAAGGAGGGTCTGCTATGACATGTCTACTTTACACAACTTCTTTAGCTAGTTATCTAGTAATGTTATATGCCATTTCGACCTGTTTTAGTATGGCAGATTTAAGAATCAGGCTGATATAGGTAGATAAGGTAGGGAATGTTATTTGGTTGTGAGGACTGTGCGTTTGTATGCATCTGCTACATTTCAGATAAGGCAACTTATTTGCTTGTGTGTCTGATTTTATTGAAAAACTTGAATTTATTTCCATGCTTTTGGTGCCTGGTGGCCTTTGTGAAGAGTGAAACCAGTCCTTTAGTGGTTAGTGAATCACATGAAGAAGTCATCTGTACAAGCTTGGTTAACCCAATACATCATGTTCTCACAATGGTACTCTAAGACATAATTTTTACGAATTGGACCAATCTATGAAGTTAACTTGAACCTGTGTAGTGCATAGGCTCCATCTCGCAAAAGGTCCAAAAATTAGGATATCTCCTCTGATCTATTTTGCTCTGTACTGCCTAGGCTCTATGTCGTAAAAGGTCCAAAAACTAGGATAACTCCTCTGTTCTTTTTCCTTAAACCATCAACATCGTCATTTTCCTTAGAGAAATGCTAAGTTACTAATTGTATCCGATGTTGTGTCCACTTGCTCATGATCTGTTTGCAACTTTATCTTTTGTTCGAAACACCGTGACATGGAAAATATCACGGACCTAAATAGGTGGACCAAAAACTCTTCCGTTGCCTACAGCGAGGTTTTCACCTTCATCTGAAGACAAGCCAGAACCCGTAGCTCACGCCAATGGAGGATGAGGAAATTGCCCTCAAATTTTGGCATCCTTTTCTCAGAAAAGTCTTCAAAGTCTTTCTTCAGCTTCTTTCTAACCCGTAGCTCACGCCAATGGAGGACAAGGGAATCGCCCTCAAGTTTTGGCATCTTTTGTCATGAAAAGTCTTCAAAGTCTTTCTTCAGCTTCTTTCTAACCCGTAGCGCATACCAATAAATGACGATAAGATATTGACCTGAAATTCTCTCACAACATCCTGCTCTTAAATTTCCTATAGGTGCTCTTGTGAGTTAAGTCATCATAAAATTCGATTATCTACAAAAAAAATTGAGTGGCTGATAACTGTATACTTGTTAATCATACACCAGGCTTTCTATTGGACAGTCAAACAAACACCTGCCATGATCAACTGGTGTATGTCTACATCGGTGTAGAAATATCAATTTTCAAAAAACAAAACATACAAGTATCATGAAACCAATGGACGAATATCAATTCGGTGCATCGTAGTATACAAATACATGCAACAGCAGTTAAAGTGATTCAATACAAGACATGCCAGGATGGAATGCAGGAAAAAGGAAACACACAGAAGGATACATGATAGCTTATAGCTAGAAAAACATGAGTCCTAGAATCTCACCTAGATAGAAAACCATCAGTTGTATGCATACAATTCTGCCAAATAAAAGAAATAGACCAATGTATATAAGAAATAATCTTTAACTGATATAAGCATGCAGTGACAATATTACATACAGAGTCACTTTGCTGGGACCAAAGGAATGCACTAAAGTCATCAAGATTGTAGTCAAGTCATGCCAGCAATTAATTATAGGAGTCAAGTCATGACAATAATTCATTTTAGCAAACGACCGGAAACATCTAGGAGGTTTGTGCTGTTCATTCTGTTTCTATAAGTGTTGCTCTCGTGAAGTTTCATCATCAGACAATTTGACAATTATGATTTGGGGGAAGTTCGTTCCGTTGCTTCTTCAAGCCATTCTCTTCTTACTTTCTGAGTGTGCCACCACACTAACCACAAATGAAACTGATCGCCTTGCCCTCATTGCTTTCAAAAATCAGATCGCCTCTGACCCTTCCCAAGCTTTGGCCTCATGGAATCTCTCTCTCCACTTCTGCCACTGGACTGGAGTTTCGTGTGGCCGCCGCCGTCAGCGAGTCACAGGCTTAGATCTAGGTGGCTTGCAGTTGAGGGGTACATTATCACCTCACATTGCAAATCTCACCTTCCTAAAAGACCTCAACCTTAAATACAACTCACTGCATGGAGGAATCCCCATGGAGATTGGTGGTCTCATTCGGCTGCAATTCCTCGATCTGTCCGAAAATTCATTTGGTGGAGAGATCCCACTTAACCTGACACAATGTTCATCCCTCAAACGCCTTGCACTGTATCAAAACATTCTGACAGGGGAAATCCCACATCAGATTGGCTCTCTATCGAAGCTTGAAGAACTCCACCTTGGCTACAACAATCTGATAGGGAGTATTCCTTCTTCAATTGGAAGTCTAAAGAGCTTAATCTATTTCTGGGTGAGTGACAATCAGCTGACAGGGGAGATTCCAATTTCTCTAACAAATGCTTCTGGTCTTGAATATATTTTTCTAAGTAGCAATGGCTTTAGCGGACTTATTCCAGACAATTTCGGAAGCTGTAAGGAGCTTAGGTACCTATTGTTATCCAACAACCAGCTCGGGACTGGGGGGAGATCTGATGACTGGGGGTTCCTTGACTCCTTGACCAACTGCACTAGGCTATCCGGATTAGATCTTGGTCAGAATAGCCTTGGTGGTGCATTCCCCAACACTATAGCCAACCTCCCACAAAGTTTAAGTTATCTATACCTAGATGGAAACCAAATCAATGGAAGCATCCCTCACCGGTTGGGAAACATAATCAACCTCCGCGTACTAAATTTGACTGAGAATTTGCTCACAGGAGCTATTCCAGATAGTATGCAACGGTTGACCAAGTTGTGGTACTTGGACTTGTCAGGAAACAACATTTCAGGGGAGATTCCATCTAGTCTATGCAATGATGCTCCTCTATATGAACTTCACTTAGACCATAATGCACTAGAGGGTAGAATACCTTCATGCATTGGTGATTTCGGAAGTCTCTGGTATCTTGACCTTTCTCACAATAACTTTAGCAACATACCTACGGAAGTTTTTAATCTCCTGTACTCAACCAGTTACATGAACTTATCTCGTAACTCTCTCAAGGGTCACCTACGTGCACCAAGTTTTAATTTTCCAATTGGTATCTACCCCATCGAGACCTTGGATTTGTCCCATAACAGATTGTCCGGACCTATACCAGAATATCTGGAAACATTTATTGAACTGCAAGTTCTTGATCTATCTTTCAATGATTTCGAAGGAGAAGTACCACAAAAGGGGATTTTTGGAAATGCAAGTGCAACTCTTTTACATAATAACTCTAAACTTTGTGGGGGCAATCACAAATTAAAATTGTCAGCATGCCCCAATCAACCTTTGAAAAAAAATACACCTTCGAAGAAACAAATCAAAATAGTGGTCATCAAAATTGTAACACCTGTAGTCATCGGCGTTGTAATATGTGCAGTTGCCCTGTCATGTTTCTATCACTGGTTAGGGAAGTCCAGGGAGAAGCTCTTCACCGTATCATTAGAGACTCAATACCCCCAAGTTTCTTATAAAGAGTTAGTTGAAGCTACAGACGGATTCTCTTCGGCTAATTTGATTGGGGTGGGGAGTTATGGTTCTGTATACAGAGGCTTCGTGGGTCCAGAAAATGAAATGGTCGCGATAAAGGTTTTCAGGCTTCTCAAACGGGGATGTTTGAACAGTTTCTTGGCTGAATGTGAGACCTTAAAGAATATTCGGCATCGAAACCTTGTCAGCATTATAACTGCTTGCTCGAGCATAGATTTGAAGGGACAAGAGTTCAAAGCTCTGGTCTTTGATTACATGCCTAATGCGACTTTAGAGAACTGGCTGCATCCTAGGGGGAATTACCGTTATCTAATGAGGAGTTTAACATTTGTTGAGAGGCTAAACATCGCAATAGACATTGCTGCCGCACTGGAATATTTACATCACTATTGCCACACACCAATTGTGCATTGTGATTTAAAGCCATCTAATGTTCTTCTAGACTCTGATATGACTGCCCACGTTGGTGACTTCGGGCTCGCACGGTTCCTTTCTGAAGCTGCTACTAATTTCTCTCATGGTTCAACCAGTTCTAGTAGAATTAAAGGGTCTATCGGATATATTCCGCCAGGTAACAAACTCCACATTACATCTTTTTTAGTTCTTCATTCTACTTTACCTTCATTGGTGCTCAACAGCTAATTCTCGAAAATTGTCCCATGAACAATAGTTTTCTAAGAATAGTACACAATGGTAAAGCACACATGTAGACATTCATCTTACTATGAGCACCCTTGTAGTCTGATTCACAAAGAAGCAGCTGACCTTTTTCATTGAAAAAATCTGCAAAAGAATAGATTTTTTTTCAAAAAAAAGTGCTACAAAATTTAAATAATTATAACAATATTTTACCTGTGGTAGCTCTTCCTGCTGTTTGCTCAGCAGCTCCGTAGAGACAACTAAAATGCTCCGCAAAATTCAGCTCCAACAAGGATGCATTTTGCTATAAAGCACAATGCTGCTAAACTATGATTACATGAAATCTTGCTAAAAAGTTTTTACGACAAACAAAAAACAAGGTTATCCTACGGATATCCAAGTGAGGATGTCAACAACATTTGACCGTGTGACCAACACCATTAATTGGAAATAGTCCTTTTTCTTTAGAGAGATATTTCTCATAATATAAATGATAAAAAAAGCATTTATTTCAATCTACTATCTTTGTATGTTTTAGGAAATGCCGATTCTAAATATGATATTTCCACTTTTTATCAAATGACTAAAATGTCTGTTTAAGTTGATAGTAAGGTTAAGTTTAAATCCTTTATATTTCTAAAATCACTCAACTTACAAACTGTTACTAGTCAGTTGCCATAGGAATACGAACATATGCTTTCAATATTTGTTCTTACTTAATCACACATGTTTAATATGTTGGATATTAGAATACGGGATAACTGGGAAGGTGTCTACTCGAGGAGATGTATACAGCTATGGCATTCTTCTATTGGAGATGTTCACTGGCAAAACCCCCACACATGGAATGTTCAAAGATGGTCTAAGCCTTCACCAACATGCAAAGATGTCTTTGCCCAACCACGTGAAAGACATTTTAGATCCGAACTTAGTGCTAGAAAAGAAAGTACCTCCAAATGTTGGTGTAAGTCAAAATTGCACAAAAAGTAAATTGTGCGAATGCGCTACCTCTATAATCAAAATTGCAGTATCATGCTCCAATGAATATCCAAGAGACCGTATGTATATGAACAAGATAATGCAGGAAATGCAGACGATCAGAGATAGGGTCATGGAAGCTGATAGTCGGAAAGAGACACCATGCATGCCTCATCTGTTGGGTGAAGAATCATCTTTTACTAGTTGATATATATATATATATATATATATATATATCTATATATTATATGTAAAACTAATAATTGATATTGAGACAAATGGTGGTTATGTTTTCTATAAAGAGTTTTGTTTGCTATGAAGATTAAATAATGGATCAATAGCATGTTTGAATTTTGAAAAGACGAATCTTTTTCTTCAAGTGTCTCACACGCAAGCTTCGACATAGTACAACCCATCTCGACTAAAAATATTATATTCTTCTTTCCAATATTTGAAGATCAAAATTATGAAGACAATCAATTTTGAAAACTAGCAATGTTCCCAATCAATTTTGAAAAAAATAAAGCAAAATTTTTTTCACATTCGTATGCACAGAATATGCCTCCAAATGCTGGTGAGAAACAGAATTTCACAGGTGAAAAGACATGCGAATGTGCTGCCTCTGTAATCAAATTGCAGATCTACTGAATCTTTTAGAGACCATATACAGATGAAGGATATCATGAAAGAAAAGCATACCATCAGAGACAGGTTTTTGAAAGCTTATAACCGGAGAGCGAAACTAAGCATGAAACATCTTTTGGGTGAAGAAAACTTTTAGTAATTTATACTCCCTCTGTCCCATATTAATAGCTATATTTGGAAAAATAGTGATTTTTATAGAATGGTAGGACCTACAATTGTTTTGATATGGGAGGCAGCTCCTTAGATGCTATTTAAAGTACCCAACCACTAAAATTATGCCAAATGGAACTACTAATATGGTACACTCTTTTTCTTTTCATATGGAGCTATCAGTATGGGATTGAGTGAGTATTTGAGATAAAGCGTCATTCAACATAGTGAGAGAGAGAGAGAGACCTATTTAAATGGTTCATATCAAGTTTGAATTTTGAAATTGCTAATTTTTTCTTCAAGTCATACAGAGTACTTAACCACTTGAATTGAGCCAAATGGAGCTATCAATATAGGACATACCTTTGTTTCCAAATGGAGCTATTAATATGAGACAGAAGGAGTGGTTGAGATGAAGATTCATTTCACATACATAAAGTTATATTTCCTGTGATGATCTAAATGGTTCCTATCAAAGTTTGAAGTTTGACAATAACTTATTTTTCTTGAAGTCAAACATAGTACAAATACAAATACTCCCTTTGTCCATTATTGCCTGTCTGCATTAGAGAATCAAAATGAACTAATGCACACAGGTAATTTTGACAGATGTAGTATATATCAAGTTCGAATTTGAATTTCGAGTGACGAACATTTGCATCACTTTTCATTCCAATTTTGAAGATCAAACAACTAAAAATCAAACAATTTTAAACTAATACATAATCATATGCTAAAAGAGAACTAAAAAAATAAATTTTCTTTTGCAAGAAATTAATTTTCTTTTGTTTTTTTGTATCAAGGAAGAAAGTGCTTTTATTTTCATATCATGTGCACAAAAATCGAATTGGAATCTGCTCATCAGAAAAGCAAATGTATTACATTTTTCATCCATCCGGCACTAGCACAATGTATCTACTAATCCCAGATGGAGGGAGTGCATGACAAAGGTGTTTTATGAAGGACTATAATACCCAGCAGGAGTGTATTAGCCAGCCAGAATTCCCCAAATTGGGTGAAAGGCTTTTAATATAATAAAGAACTGAGGCTTTTTGGGAGGCGAAATTATCTCCCTGGATGAGCCTGGAAACGGTTGGATTGAAATCTAATGGCTATTGTTTCATTTGTGGATTCACTTTGGTAGCGGTCCATTAGATTTCAATCTAAGGGTTGTCATGTGGTGGGAGCTGACGAGGGCAACGATCAATAAAAAAAGGCCTCTCTATTAGGAAACATTGTTTGGTGCACCGGAGTGCCAAGTGGGAACAGCCTCTCTATTAGAAACATTGGTTGGTGCACCCGGCATGCCACGTGGACATTGAGCCCACATTCCAAGAGCCGTCCATCTTAAAAATGGAGGCCCACACGCTAGGGACACTCTCCCACTTGTGCTAAGGTGTGCTAGTTATTGTTCTATATATCAATTATCAAGTTGGCTGTCCCTATAAAGTGGGCCTAAATTACAAAAGCCATGTGGCTATCTACCGTCTGAAAATGCACAAGCTGTGGACATCTACACGGGGTGGTGGACGACTCATCCGCTTCTCGGTATTAAATTTCCTATTTCTATAAAGGTGTCACTCTTGTGCAGTTCAATAGGAGACAATTTAGTTTCTTTATTTCAAATTTAGTTACTCCATCTTTTTTAAAATATTATGCACATTTGAAAATATTCACAGTTCCAAAATACTGTATATATTTTGCCAAATAACGTTCACTTTTCTTTCCAAAATTGGAGGAGACTTGGAAGGATTGACTTGAACTTGGTTCATGAACAAGCATACGAGTTGGATGGGATATGAGGGAGAAGAGTCACACGTGACTTCTTTGTGGGCTTCATAGTCCAATAAAAATAAAAATGAGAGTTTTCTCAAATGTACACAGTACTTTGGAACGGATGGAATATTATTTTTTCACAAAATGTAGGCTACCACTATCAACCTAGTGACGGTCAGGTTGCAGTCAGTAGCTGCCACTTGACCAATCAGGCTGGCCGAGACAGGATGATTTGGCCATGGGATGCTTCTTTGTGGCCGGCTATGGCCTCAAGAGGTCGATGCAGGCATCCCACAGTCAAAACCAACAGCATGACCTGCTGCATGCTTATTACAAGGGTTACCCAGGTCCTTAAGCGCCTTGGCAATGTTTTTTATCTTTATTTTATCCCCAGGCATTTATGTCCACCTATTCCACATAATCTAAAAATTTGTTGCCTAAAATATTTCTGTTCCATTGAATCCAAGATTCCAATTCAGCTCTCACTATCCAAAGAGCCCTGCCTGTGTCCATCTCACGGAGGAGGAGTTCGTTGTTGCTTGTTGTTTGGTATTGAGAAATTTTGTACAAAAAAATCAAGACGAATTTGGAGATCAGGCTGAGTGCGTACATATTAATACAAAGAAGGATTCTACCCATCATCATCATATGCCTTATCTCAGCTAGCTATCTGGGGTTGGCGGTATGGATTATATACCGCGTTTGACTCTTATCAAAATCAAAATGGTACAAAATCCAAAATCCATACAAAGAAACATAATGGCAAAGTTTTTACGCCATATGCCCTTACTGACGCAAGAGAGGATGATGATAAAAAAAATTCAACATCATCATATTTATCATACATCTTTCTAAATATATGGATTGGCTTCATGACATGATGGTTACATATGAAAATATTAATATAATCATCTTCTATCACAAAGCTAGTAACAATGAAAATGAGTTCACTTTTACATGGGAGCATGGCACCAAAGAAGGATTCCACCCAATTGGCAATTTTAAAATTTATGATAATGTAGAGTTGATTGTATGATAACATTAGTATTGGGACACTCTACTACCTAAATGGTAATGTGTTTTGTATTCTCACACTCTCTACCTGATACTAAACTGCCTGTCATCATACCCTATCAGGCCGCATATCCCTTTGGGCACGTGGGCTTGGACTTGTCAAGAAACAATATTTCAGGTGGCATTCCTAATGAGGTTGGGAATCTTACCAGCCTAGAAATATTATATTTGGGTGAGAATTTGCTCATAGGTGTTGTTCCAGATGGTATACAGCAGTTGTCCAATTTGTTGGTCTTGGACATTTCAACAAACAACATTTTTAGAGGCCTTCCTAAGGGGATTAAGACCTTAACAAGGCTCTGAATCTGCGATTGAAAGGCAATTTTCTCTCGGAGTTATTCCAGATGGTATTCAGAAGCTGACTCAGTTATCTTATTTGAACTTGTCAGGAAACAACATTTCAGGGAAAATTCCATCTAGTTTATGCAATAATTCAGAATTATCTAATCTCTACCAACACAACAATGCTTAAGAAGGAAGAATATCTAGTCCATGCAATAATTCTGGATTATCTAATCTCTACCTACACAACAATGCGTTAGAAGGTAGAACATAAGGTGAAACTTCAGAACTTTTCTAATCAAAATCTAAAATGTCTACTGGAGTTAGAAGGTAAGGTTTCGTCAACTCTAGAAACCTTTTTAGTGCCGTAACAACTCAGTTTACTACTTTTACTAGCCATAATCTTAAGGACATACATCCAATGTTTGCTCTTACTTTATAATACATATGTTGGATATTTTGAATATCAGAATATAGGATAACAGGGAAGGTGTCGACTCAGGATATGTTTAAATTGTTGGAGAGTTCATCGGAAAAAGCCCCACACATGAAATGTTCAAAGATGGTTCTGTTGAAATTTGACTTGAAATTAAACAAATTAATTAAAAAATACAGCGATCGATCGAAAAAATAACGTGATCGATCGTGTAACGATCGACCATGATAAACCGATCGTTCGTAGTTACTGTAATTTTCTAAAAGTTGGTTTCGTATTGGCCCGATCGACCGTGATAAAAACGATCGATCGTAGTTACTGGAATTTTAGGATTTGTGCATCGCGATAAAACGATCGATCGTAATTTTAGGCTAAATAAGGCGATCAATCGCAAAGCGATCGATCGGATTATAAAACGATCGATCGGCTAAGCGGTTAGAGCGAGTAAATAGCCGTTTCTCTGCGGAAAAGTGCGTCTCTTCTTCCAGAAAAAAGGCCCAACAGGGTTCTTCTATATATAGAGAACGATTTTCCACAGAAAATGGTTACAGACAACAAAGAAAAACTTGTTCTTCTTCATTCTGAATTCATCATTCATCATTGAGCAATAGAGTCTCCTCTTATCGAGATCTAGTCAGTTTGATTTGAAGTACAACTTTAAACTGACGGTGTGGTTCGTTGTATCTCGGGAATGGAACGCTATTATTCGCCTGTGCACGGAGGGCGGCGTATCTGTTTCAAGGACAACGCATAGCGTGCCTCGAACCTGGTTCTAATTCTTATACTCATTCAAGTATTTCAAATATATATTTGTCAAATTTATGTGCATAATTTGGTAGTATTTTAGCCCTCTTTTATGTGACAATCCCAACAATCTTGAAACAGATACTATTTGTTCTTGTTGATTGAATACTACTGCAATTATGGGTGTTGACAAATCATTGAAACCTGAGAAATTTGATGGCAAGAATTTCATGTGATGGCAAACAAAGATGAAATTTTGGTTGACTCAATTGAAAATGTTCTATGTTATTTCTGATGTTCATGTGGAAAAAACTGTATCCTCTGAATCTGACAAGACTGCTAGTTCATCTGATGCTGGAACTACTAAGCCTGTTGATAGTGATAAATTCAAACAAGATGATGACCTGTGCCATGGACAAATTTTGAGTGTGTTGAGCAATGAATTATATGATTTGCATGTGAATACTAAATCTACTAAAGAACTATGGGATACCCTTGATAAGAAATTTGGAAAGGAGTATGAAGGGGAAGAAAAATATGTTGTAAGCGAGTATTTTGACTACAAGATGGTTGATAACAAATCTGTTAGAGACCAGGTTGTTGAGATACAGAATTTGGTAGCAAAGATCATTGGAAAAGGCATTCCCGTTGACGAGAGGCTCCAAGTTCCGGCGCTTATAGACAAGCTACCACCCTCATGGCAAGATTTCCAAGTTAACTTGAAGCACAAAAGGGACGCAATGTCCGTTGATGATCTTATGGTGGCCATACAAATTGAAAAAAAACATAGAAGTAAGATGAAAATCTTACAAGGCTCATCTTCTGGGGTCAAAGACAGTGTTTAAGCCAATGTTGTAGAAGGGAAACCAAAGTTTCATGGCAATAAGAAGAACAACAAGAAGTTTAAGAATCGGTCTTTCAAACCTGGTTCAAATATCCATAAAGACAAGAAGTTGAAGGTTTGCTGGGTCTGTGGGAAACCGGGACATTTTGCAAACAAGTGCAAAGAGAAGAAAGGTCAGGACCATAGTCATGGTGGGGCTGCATCTTCTGCTCATGTTAACATGGTTACTTCAGATGACAGGTTAGTATTAGCTAATTCTGAAATTAACTTGGCATGTGAATCTACCGATTGGTGGGTTGATACAGGGCAACTGTTCACATCGGTGTTGATGTTTCTTCTTTTTCTTTCTATCAGGAAGTAAAGGATAGGACTGTGACGATGGGGAACTCCTCTGAGGCTAGAGTTTATGGAGTTGGAAATGTGGATATCCGGTTTACATCGGGGAACAAGTTGACTCTTCGTAATGTGTTGCATGTACCTAGTGTGAGGAAGAACCTAGTTAGTGGAGTACTTCTTAGTCGAGAAGGATATAAATTAGTGTTTGAGTCAAATAAAGTTGTAATAACTAGACATGGTACTTTTATTGGCAAAGGCTATGTGTGTGGTGGCCTCTTTAAACTAAATTTGGTTTCTTGTAATAACTCTTTATTTCAAGTAGATGACTCTTTGATTTATCATGTTGATTCTTTTGATGTGTGGCATATGAGGCTTGGACATGTGAATTCAAATACTATTAAAAGAATGATGAATCTTGATTTGATTCTGAAATTGCATGATGTTACTAGTGATAAATGTGAAATATGTGTTCAAGCAAAACAACCTAGGAAACCTTATAGGTCTATTGATAGGTCTATATGTTTGCTTGAATTAGTTTATTCTGATATATGTGAGTTAAATGGATTAATTACTAGGGGTGGTATGAGATATTTCATTACATTTATTGATGATTACTCTAAATTTTGTCATGTATACTTACTCAAGTATAAAGATGAGGCTTTTGAAAAGTTTAAGATCTATAAAATGGAGGTTAAGAATCAAACGGAGAGGTGAATTAAAAGACTAAGATCTGATCGTGGTGGGGAGTATTGTTCCCTTGAATTTTACAAGTTTTGTGAAGATCAAGGAATAATACATGAGACCACAGCGCCTTACTCTCCTCAATCTAATGGAGTGGCAGAAAGAAAGAATAGAACTTTCATTGACATGATTAATTCTATGCTTTCGTCTTTGGGTCTACCGAAGAATTTATGGGGAGAAACAATTCTTTCTGCTTGTATGATCTTAAACCGTGTGCCTCATAAAGGACAAAATACAACCCCTTATGAGTTAATGAAAGGAAGAAAACCTAGCTTAAAATTCATTAAGGTTTGCGGATGTCTTGCCAAAGTAAAAATCCCAAACGTGAAAATAGATAAGCTAGGTTCAAAAACATATGATGCGGTGTTCATTGGTTATGCACAAAATAGTAGAGAATATCGGTTTTTAGTAATTGGGTCAGATCGGCAGGATTATGCACCTAATACTATTAAGGAGTTCGATGATGCAACATTCTTTGAGAATGTATTTCCTAAAAGAGTAAAGCTGTAGTGCATAAAGAAGATGGTTCATCATCTTCTATTCCAAGAATTGAATATTCAAATATCAATGTAGAGGTTAGGAGATCTAAAAGAACTAGAATAGAGAAGAATTATGGAGATGACTTTTATACTTATGTCATGCCCCGAAATCCCACACCTCGATCGGAGTGCGGAAGCCAATCAATGATATACATTTGGAGGTAGAGATCCCGGGCGCGAGACCGAACAGTCGATTTCACCACCAATTACGATCATCTCAAAAGGATGTGTAATCGGTCATGCCCATAATCAGTGCAATACAAATACAGACATCAATGAATACTATGAAATGAAATTTACTTAATAATACTGATAATAATCCATTTAAGAAAGTCAAATCAAATAAACCTATAAATCTATGGCACACAATTGCCATTAAATGTCATAAGCATCAAATAAGCAAAGCAAATAATATAAACTCTAAGTCTTCACGGCTCCTGCGACCGCTTCACTACTGCAACTTCCTGATCTCAAATTCCATTTGCGCCTGCATCAGAGGATGCATGAGTATTTCATAGAAACACTCAGTAGGATGTAAAAACCCACTGAATTAGGACAAAAGTATGAATAGGATAAGAATAACAAAGGTTTATGAAGATGCCGCAACATCTGGACTAAACCAAGGATTTATACACCTGAAAGGTTAGTCAATAATAATTCCAACCCGCAAGTAGGGAAAACAACAATAAGGCTCCTACTACACATATGAGTAAGGAGGGAATGATAATCATACTAAAAAGCTCCAGACATTAAAAGTGAAAGGAGTACAATTTCTGCTCGCTGAACCGATCACCCGCAAGTGACTATACCAGAACCACCCTAGGGGTCCTCTTTTTGGAACCCTGCCATGCGTCTAGGATGCTGGCCCCACCAGTGCTTACGGACACGATGGGCGGAGACTGAAGACCTTCCGTAATGTCAACAATCTAACGTACGTATGTTGCCTCTTTTTGGGCAGTGTGGAACCGCAGTACCACAAATATTAGTGACCCCGCAAGATCAAGCAATGGCATAATTTGAGCATACTATGAATCCACTTCCGGAGAGAGTCCCGCAAGACCTCAAGTGGAGGAATCAATCAAATAATCATGATGAATAATAATTCAAAGGAATAGAGGCCGCAACACTCTAACCACATAAGGTATCAATCACCGGAATAGACTCTCATACGGAGTATAAGTAGAAACGTCACACAAAGAGAATAACACAATCCATACATACGTTCATGCTCAGCCCTAGATGGAAATTCATATAGGTCTTATTGAAATATATATAAATCAGAGACAAGGTGTTAATGAGTCCTAGATGATTTGGATTCCAAATGGAACCTCAAACCGACACAAACGCTTTATCTTCAAATACACGATTACGGTTTTCTTAACATAGGTATTACCCATCTATCATATTAACCATAACCCAACCTTACTGTAATAATCATAAGGATATAGTCTAGTATTAGTTACTAGCACGTCATACCATCTTCACATCTTATTAAGTGGTTTTACTTAAGTACTTAGTATTTTCACTTAGATTCTGCTCACTGTCTTTTGCACAACAGTCCCCTTTCCGGCGGCTCCCAGACACTGTAAAGTTGAGGTTATCTTCTGAAATTTTTACTGAGAATACCCTTGTGGGTCTAGTTTCTAACCCCACCAGTTTTATATTTTTCTGATATCATATGAATTAGTTATCAATTATTTACTGTCGACTGTCCGTGCAGAAACAGTTCTGGCCGAAAGTGAAACACATGATTAAACTTTAATATTCTTATTCCGAACCACTTATAGATGATAATTTACTCATGATAGATGATAGTACTCCCCTCCTAGATTAATTACAGATCCTGGAATTAACTAGAATTACCAAAAGATTCCCTTTTATCATGTTTCTCCCCATATAACACAATCTTAGACCAAATATCTTTCAATTAAGTCGATTTAAGCAAAATGATCATTAAAGCATAAGACTCAATCATTTGACATCATAATCAAAGCAATATCAGAACTTTTATCTTCTGTAAAATTAATAAAGCATCCAACTTTGATCTGATTTACCATCTAGACATGAAGCATGAAGGCATATATGCATGTATCGCAATACACATGGAAAACAAGACATAAATCATTAATCCCGCAAGATTCAAAGCAATACTCCAAGGAAATCAGTAAGAACACTCATCATATAATGTGAGAAAAGAATAAGAAGAGATGGAAAAACCATCCTACTCTTTATCACCAAAAGACGTCGCCTTTCTACGCGATGTTCGTCTCCTCCGCTTCCTTCAAAGCTTCCCGATCCAAGCTCTTGAGCAATTCCCACTAGAAGAGGTCTTCTAAGAGAGGGATGAACGTGGGAAGGAGAGGGGAAAGCCTCTGGACGTTCTAGGGTTTAGTTTTCAAAAGCACAAGCCTAGACTCTATGGGTTTATATAGAGTTTTTAGAAGATCTTTGCCCAATCAATTCTACCATATCTTGGGCACTTTCCACCAATGGGAGAGTCCCTAAATCACCCTAGGAACGTGCAATACAAGTCTAGTTAGGATATGACATCTTTCCCAATCAAATCCGCCTCAAAATTAGGTTAGAATTCGCCAAACCGCAACTGGCGATCGATCGTGCAATACGGCGATCGATCGTCCTGCGTTGTTTACAAACTGCGCGATGGCGCCGATCGTAGCCGATCGAAGCCGATCGATCGTGTTCCATAAGCCGATCGATCGTGTTTATTCAATTTCCCATATCTTTTTACTCCGAACTCCAAATCACACAAAATTGGTATCGTTGGAAAGCTCTTCTCACCAACTTTAATTTAAACAAAGCACCACACGTCAAATCAATTATTAAGAGGGCCAAATTTCAGTTTTAAGATACTTACTAATTTTCCGGATGTTACAACTTACATGATGGAGAATGAGGATCCTTTGACATTTAGTGAGGCTATGTCATCTAGTGAATCTCCTTTATGGAAGGAAGCGGTACAGAGTGAGATGGATTCAATTCTTGCACATGGGACATGGATTCTAACGAATCTACCTCCAGGGTTTAAACCCATCGGTGCAAGTGGATTTTTAAAAGAAAATATTATCCTGATGGATCCATTGAAAAGTACAAAGCTAGACTAGTGGCTAAAGGGTATAGTCAAAAGGAAGGTCAAGATTTCTTTAACACGTATTCTCCTGTGACCATGATAACTACAATTAGAGTGCTTATTGCATTGGCAGCTCATTATAACCTCGAGATCCATCAAATGGATGTCAAAACAGCATTTTTAAATGGTGAATTGGAGGAGGAAATCTATATGGAGCAGCCTGAAGGTTTTGTAGTTCCTGGTCAAGAAAGAAAAGTATGTAAGTTAGTGAGATCTCTCTATGGGTTAAAACAGGCTCCTAAACAATGACATCAAAAGTTTGATGATGTACTTCTTTCAAATAATTTTATTGTGTGTACTTCTGATAAATGCTTATATTGGAAGTCCTTTGATTGTTCATTTGTAATGTTATGTTTGTATGTTGATGATATTTTGTTGTTTGGTAATAATGTGGATCATATCAATAAGGTTAAGGGTTTCCTTAACGAGAATTTTGATATGAAAGACTTGGGTCTTGCCAAAGTCATACTGGGCTTAAAGATTGATAGGACTTCTAATGGAATAGTTGTGAGTCAATCACACTATGTGGAGAAGATTCTAAAGAAGTATGGTTACTTCGATAGAAAACCTGTCAGTACGCCGTATGATTCAAGTGTAAGACTAAAGAAAAATCTTGGGGAAAGTGTGTCACAACTTAGATATTCACAGCTGATAGGAAGTTTGAGTTATTTGGCAAACTGCAGTAGACCAGATATATCCTATGCTGTGGGAAGACTAAGTAGATACACTAAGAGCCCTAATGAGTCTCATTGGATTGCCATTGAGAGGGTGTTCAGATATCTGAAGGGAAGTGCAAATTTCGGTTTACATTATTCCGGGTTCCCTGCTGTATTAGAAGGATACAGTGATGCTAATTGGGTATCAGATTCTGATGAAACAAAGGCCACGAGTGGTTATGTATTTACACTTGGTGGTGGGGCAGTTGCATGGAAATCTTCCAAACAAACTGTAATAACAAGGTCTACTATGGATGCTGAGATAGTAGCACTTGATAAAACTGAAGGAATGGTGGAATGGCTTAGGGATCTATTAATAGATATACCCTGGTTAAATAAGCCAATTCCTGAAATTTTGATCCACTGTGATAGCCAATCAGCTCTCGATAAGGTTAAGAGTAAGAATCATAATAAGAGGTCCTCTAGGCATATTGAACTAAGGTATAAAATCTTGCGCAAGTTGACTACATCGGGAGTCATTACCTTAAGTTTCATACGATCAACAGAAAACTTGGCTGATTCGTTTACTAAAGGATTGTCGGCAGGACAAGTCCTTAACTCATCTAGGGGAATGGGGCTTAAAGCCTATGATTTAAGTCATCGTTAGTAGCAACCCAATCTCTCTGAGTGGAGATCCCACGACGAAGATTCAATGGGTAACAACAAGCTAATGCGTGACTTGGAGAGCACTATTAAAATAAATGTATGCTCGTTCCCGTGTGATGATGAGAGTTCTCTACTGCATATGAAATAGGATGACGAAAGTCTTAATAAGGTCAAGGCTTAAAAAGCAGGGTATTGTTACGCAGATTACCCTTGGAGACTGTCACCTATATGAGTGCCACTGAGGTCGCAGTTAAAGAGAACGAGGGCTTGTTCCCTAATATGCAACTCATGAAAAGATACAAGGCGCATGGCCGTAAAGCGCTACCCCGAATGATCTCGAAAAGGGAGTTACTCTAACTATTAGGTTTGTCAAAGCTCTTGCTCTAAGGTTCAAGTTCAAGACTTAGTTCACTTCGAACTTGTGAGAGTGGCGGCTTACCAAACTAGGTGTAGGTTCAAACCCGCAAGGTACCTATCGCCGAAAACTTAGAGTACTATTGCTCAATGTCTCATTCATGTGTCGTATGCATTTTAGTGTGTAGACTGGTTTAATATCAAGTCATGGTGAGGATTGTTGAAATTTGACTTGAAATTAAACAAATTAATTAAAAAATGCAGCGATTGATCGGAAAAATAACGCGATCAATCGTGTAACGATCGACCATGATAAACTGATCGTTCGTAGTTACTGTAATTTTCTAAAATTTGGTTTTCGTATTGGCCCGATCGACCGTGATAAAAACGATCGATCGTAGTTACTGGAATTTTAGGATTTGTGCACCGCGATAAAACGATCGATCGTAATTTTAGGCTAAATAAGGCGATCGATCGCAAAGCGATCGATCGGATTATAAAACGATCGATCGGCTAAGCTGTTAGAGCAAGTAAATAGCCGTTTCTCTGCGGAAAAGTGCGTCTCTTCTTCCAGAAAAAAGGCCCAATAGGGTTCTTCTATATATAGAGAACGATTTTCCACAGAAAACGGTTACAGACAACAAAGAAAAACTTGTTCTTCTTCATTCTGAATTCATCATTCATCATTGAGCAATAGAGTCTCCTCTGATCGAGATCCAGTCAGTTTGATTTGAAGTGCAACTTTAAACTGACGGTGTAGTTCGTTGTATCTCGGGAACGGAACGCTATTATTCGCCTGTGCACGGAGGGCGGCGTATCTGTTTCAAGGACAACGCATAGCGTGCCTCGAACCTGGTTCTAATTCTTATACTCATTCTAGTATTTCAAATATATATTTGTCAAATTTATGTGCATAATTTGGTAGTATTTTAGCCCTCTTTTATGTGACAATCCCAACAAGTTCGAGCCTTCACCATCATGCAAAGACAGCTTTGCCCAACCAGATAAAAGGCATTTTAGATCCATACTTGCAACTGGAACAGAAAAGACTTCCAGACGCAGATAGAATGGGTGAATGTGCTACTTCGATAATTAGAATTGGAGTATCATGTTCCACCGAATATCCAAGACTATAATGAAGGAAACGCTTACAATCAGAGACAGGTTCATGGAAGTTAACGGGCAAAAAGGATACCAGGGGGTGATAAATCATTTTGCAGGAACAAGATGCTGCAATATTTTTTGTGCTGAGCAGATTATATTCTTCATAGGTATTATCCTCATATGATAGATAATATATATTTTTATAAAAAGCAAAATCAATACACAGAAGATAAAGAACCAAATTTGCAATCATCAAACAGAATTTCACTACTGCAAAATAAGTTTTAGAGGCAGCTTAGAACCACCATGGTGCATGTGCTTTGATTACTTAAGTGGTGCTCTGGAATAAGGAGAGCATCTCTCTCTCAATTGGTAGTTGTAAGCTCATAAATGATGTTTTCTGTCTTCCAACATGACAAAATTACTGCACTAATTTTTTTTATTTCTGATAAATGTACTCCTTCCTTCCCATATTGATAGCTACATTTGGAAAAACTGTGATTTTCATTGAATGGTGGGACCCAATCTAAGAGAATGGAAAATGCTAGCAGTTGAGTATCGAGCCACTTAGATTACTTATTTAGAAGAGGTTCTCAAGTTAATATTGGTAAACTTGTTTAATAACTATCTCTGGGATATGCTAGTATTAACGAGTTGGCCAAATCGGGCACTGATTGTCGAGATGTAGATTGTCTGGCCCTATACTAGATTATCCAGACAAGTTTAACTTTATGCAGGTTCTCAATCTGTCTTCAAATGATTACGAGGGTGAAGTACCACAAAAGGGAATTTTAGCAAATACAAATACAAGTGTGGATATTTCACCGGTGAACAAAAAACCTTTTGTGGGGGAATACTAGGGGTGTAAACGAGCCGAGCTGAGCCGAGCTTGGGTATGGCTCAGCTCGAGCTTGAAATTTCTAATTCGAGCTCGAACTCGGCTCAGCTCGTTTACAGCTCGTACCCTCTCGGCTCGAGATCGGCTCGTTAAAAATTCTAGAGCTCGGCTCGAGCTCGAGCTCGAGTGCCTACAACTAGAAAGTTCCGCCCAAGCTCGACCCAGGCTCGAATTTGGTATCGGAGCCGGCGCATCACCGGCCGACGGCTGGACGTATCGCCAACGGCGTACTGTCCTTGGTCGGTACCGCCGACGATGGTACGCTGGTCCCTCGCCGGATGTAGGCTGACGACCGGACTAATAGCTGGATTTTCGATGAATAAAAAAAAGACACCTTTTTGGGTGCCGCCGGCATCGCCATAAGGGAGGAGAAAGGGCGGCCCTTACGGCGGCCATTCTGTCGCTCATCGGCGGCGGCATCCATCGCCGCCGCCCATGCTGCTCCCGCGGGTTCCGATCGCTATGGCGTCGCAGCCGACGATGAGGACAGAGCATGAGAGGAGGCCGGGAAGGAGAAAGAAAGGGTGGTGATCACTAATCGGTCGATATCGTACCTGGCGGCACCAAAGGTTGTCTTCCATGGTGGCTGTCGGTAAATCGCTGAACTCATCGCGGTGGGAGAGGAGCTGGCGGCGACGGATGAATCGGGCCTCGGCAGGGGTGAGGCCGGTCTCGGAGAAGAGGAGGAGGATGAGTGATATGCGATGTAGGTGGGAATAATTGAGAAGAAGCTGCTCGCACTGCCTCATCGCATTTCTTGGCAACCTCAGAGAGAGATGAGGAGAGGGTGGAGACTGGAGACTGGAGACTGAAGATTCAGAGAGTGGTGAGAGGAATTAAATGCAGCCGTTTCTGCATCTCGAGGGCGGGGCCAATGCTATGGGCTGAACTGACTTGGTGAGTTGAATGATCAAAGCACCGTTGGATTAAAAATGCATTGACACTTGTTTAGAATTTTATTGGAACTATGACTGCCAGAAATTGTATAGCAAAAAAATATTAATGTCAGAAATGAAAGGCATTTGTTTATGAAGATAGGGAAAGAGTGTTGCAAAATGAAAAATGAACATTCATGGTAATGAATTTATATCTCCTTTCGTCCAACATTACCTGTATGCATTAAAAACCCCAAAATGAACTATTATTCCAATTATCTAAGTAAATAATTTATTATCATGAATGGTTTCAGAGACAGATTTACATGAAATTGTTATCATATAAGGGGTATGAGAATAATCTTTTGAGTCGTTGGATTCCAATCCAATGGTGGGTATCAAATCAGTGGGTAAGTGAGTGTGACCCATCATTCACCATTTAGCCATCGGATCAATATCCAACAGCTATGACTTGAATTGGCCTCATATAAGCCAAATTTCAGCGATCTCATTTCTAACTAAAATAGTTAATAAGATGGTTCTTCTATTTTTTTTTCTAATAATAAAATGGTTCTTGCTGCAATAGTGAGTACATGGTTGCATTTTATCCTCTCTAGAAAGATAAAGCAGCAGCCTTTTAGCCGCTAAAGGAGGAAGAATACGACGAAGGAGAGGCATCTGTGTCACCGGAGGCAAGGCCGTTGGTCGCGGCGGCGAGTTGTCGTCCCTGCCGCTGCCATGTACTTGTACATATAAAATATTAATATATTTGTTGTATTAATAAAAAGGTAAAAATAGTACTAAGTCTATTGACATTAGGGGTGTAAACGAGTTGAGCTTGGGCGTAGCTCTAAGCGCATATTGAGCTTAGAGCCTTTGCATTTCTCATTCTAGAGAAAAAGTTCTAAGCACATATTGAGCTTGGAGCCTTTACATTTCTCTTCCAAATTTTTGCACTCAAGTACTATGTGAATAAGAAAGTGATTTTTTTTTTCAATAATTGGGACCCACAATGATAAAAAAATCTTATGTGGTGGAGTTCTAAGCTGCAAATGCAGAGGTTCTAAGCTCCTGAAAGAGGGAGGGAAGGAAAATAGCGATATTGAATAGTTTCTTAAAGATATGGTATTTTATTTTTCAGATGCGCAAATTTCAGTTTTGTTGATAATAAAACCTAAAATGAGTATGTTGTCACAACACTATAGTGTCACATTCGAAACATACATTTGTAATTTAATAGCTTTGGTTATTTACATGTGGAACATAACAAAAATAAATAGTTAAATTTGTTAAAAAATAAAACTCTTATTCATTTATTAAAAACTAAAACTCTGATATCCCCTCTCTGTCCAAATTAGAAAATCAAATAAAACATCGTGCACTTGTACATATAAAATATCAATATATTTGTTGTATTTACAAAATGATAAAGATAATACTTAGTCTATTGACATCTCTTAAAAATAGATATTTATACATGCTGATATATTTATTTTATATTTATATATATATATATATATATATATATATATCTATATGGGAAAAGTTTAAATGAGATCGCTCTCATATTGCTTATATGAGGCCACTTTGAATCGTAGCCATTAGATCTTGATCTGATGGCTACAAATATCCATAATGATCTCACCCACTCCTTGATGTGACACACTCACCTACCCATTGATTTGATATCCACCCTCCGATTGGAATCTAACGGCAATAAAGATTGGCCTCATGCTCCTTATATGAGAACGATCTCATGTAAACTCATCTCTATCTATATTTATGTATATATATTGATATATATACATATAACATAACGAGCCGAGCTCGAGCCGGCTCACGAGCTGGCTCGCGAGCTTATTCGAGCCGAGTTTAAATGAGTCGAGCCGAGTCGAGTATAGTTGGGCTCGGGCTCGGCTCGTATTAGTACGAGCCCGAGCCGAGCCTAAAGTCGAGCCAAGCCGAGCCGAGCCGGAAAAGCTCGCGAGCTGGCTCGGCTCGTTTACACCCTTAGGGAATACTGTCACGCCACAAATATTCCCGCTTCTCCGTACAAATATAATTAAATACGGCAGAAGCTTTGGGACACGACCTCATAAACTGCGCCGTCAATTACACAAATTAACATAAAAAAATGTATAATTAAATATTCAACTTGGATGAGATTATTAATTAAATAAAAATATAAAATATGCTAATAATAATCCAAAACAGTCAAATGTTGACACAAATGTCCTTTATTACAAAGTTTGTAAAATAAACTGAAATAGAAAAAACTAATCATGACTTCACAATCTTGAACTTCCTGCTACTCTTTCGTTTCAATCATCAGTTATACCTGCATTGCATGATGTGGTGACCAGAAAATTTGTGAAAAAAAATTTATTTGGTTGACCTAAATTAGGAAAGTAAAATTTTTAACTTGATTTCTTTTGAATGAATTGTTGTGGGTTGTGTGATATTTTCTAGTTGCAATAGAACTGTGATTTGTAGAATGCTCGATTTAGCCAGGACACTCTGGCGTTGGGGATGAGCATGACCCTGAGTAGTGTCTGGCACCAAGAGTTAAGTTGGATGTCAAACATAGGAAAGTGTGGGGTGCAACCTTAGCATAGATCTTTTGAATAATAAGTTCATAATTTGAAGTAGTTTTTTAGATAAGGTTGAAGTAATTTTGGAAGTTACCGTTTTAGTAAAAGTGCAATTGAGTTCTTAATGATTGGGCGCCAGATAATTTTAGAGAGTATGTTTTCCTTAGTTAGTTACCTTTTTCGATTTGAAATTGAATTCAATTAAAGGAAGAAAGTTCCCTTTCGAATTCAACTTGAATTTGGAATGGGCGCTAGTTTGTATTTGGAAGGCAGGGATTTGATTTGATTGATTTGTAATTGGTACTAAAGAAGGAAAGCAGGGTAAGTCTACCTTATTTTTGGGGGTCTAAAAGGGAAGGGTGTCATAGATTTTGAATTTTAATTGGGAGGTTACCTAGTTTGACGGATGGTAAAATGTGGAAAGTGGCTTGAAAGTAGGAATTGGTTAACAATTCCAATTTGAACTGGGCACGAGAAGGATTTTTGGGGGAAGTTATTGGTGGACGGTTGAGATGGAATTGGAGTCTAACCAAGGGTGGAGATGGTAGTCCCACTAGAACTATGAAACCCTAGTTGTTAAAAACAAAAAGAGCATTGGTCGGCCCTTATTTTTGGCTGACCAGACTCTCCATCTTCCTTTCTCTCGTACTCTCTCACTCTCTTACTCTCCTCTCTCTCTCTCAATCCTCTCTCCCTCTACCTCTTGCCTCTTTTTTGTTGCTGATTGGCACGGTGAAGTGGCGAGGAGATTGCGTACGTGAAAGGATTGATTCACAACACGAGAAGAAGTTCGTCAACGAGGTAGGATCATTTTTCCACAAATTCTACCTTAGTTTTCTTCCAATATTCCAATATTTGAATAGCTAGAGTATGGTATTTGGATGGCAATTATATCATTTTCTTGCTGGAATTGTTGTGATATAAATTTATATGCATGATTCAGATGCCTTTGTGATATTGTCTTGATGTTTCCTAGTAATCAATGAGATTTATTGCGATTGTGCACTCATATTGCTTCTCTGTAACATGCGTTAGAGTATGATAAAAACTCTTTTCATTTTGTGTCCTCTATCGCTGCCATGTTGGTTCACAATAGTTCTGCACCATTTAAGTTGTCCTAGTTTTGAAAGAATTAAGTTAAGAGTAAGGAATTAAGACATTGCTAAATGTCAATGATCGTTCGTATCTTGTTAGATTGATCGATCCTCACTTCTACACCTTTCAATTTGGTCCCTACATGTTGTTGACCATTAGGCACATGTCCCATGTTGGACATTAGTTACTAATTACTAATTACTGGTTGTGGGTTTATGAATGTCCACTATTAATTGTTCAATAGTCTGGCCCTCATGTTTTATTGGAATAGATGTTATAAATACCTACTTTTGCATTCCAACCAAAGCTGATTGTTCCATGCTTGTTCCAAAACTTTGCTGGTCAGTTGGTCACATGTTAACCAAAACCAAAGACCTAAACCTAGTTCCTCCTCCTCAAACAGCGTCCAAATTCGAGTCCTAAACCATGCCAAATTCATTGTAGACAAGTCTATATATGTCCGGTATTAGCTGTCCAATGGTTATGTTTTGTTCATTCTAATAGATATAACTATACAATCACATATAGGCAGTGAACTGGGTTCGCCCCAAATTACTATACTAATGACCAACATGGTTCTGTATTAATGACAAGGTATCACGTCAGCATATATCTAAATCCCTTAAAGGTCAAAAATTAAGCACAGTAGACACCATTTAGACCAACTAATTAAATTCGGATCAAAATAGTCTTCTTGGCCAGAACTATTTTTGCACCAATGACTTGCACAAAAAATGTAATAATAATTCTATAAAAAAATATGCCATAAATTTTGTAAGAATCTGGACTTATAAGAGCATCTACTGTAAAAGTTTCATGTTCTATTATGCCTGTATTGTCTGTGGCAATTGTTTGATTCTACAACACTCTTTCCTTTCAATAAAAGTGATTGATAATTGACTAATATAAAAATTTGTACCATAATTACACCTATAATCTAGATAATGAATACTACTAAATCTCATACAACAAGAATATATGAGGATCGACTGAGTCATTAGGTTTCGAATTACATTGCTTAACTGATCGTTCCAATCTTTTTAACAACTCTATGTTGTCTTGCTTTTTCTGTCTTTTTGATTCAATCCTTCATTGGAACTTGAATAACATATACCTCAGAATTAAATCTCGAATTCTTAGAGTCATGGTAGTCAACTCTTCATCAATTTTTTTCTCAAGAGTTCTTATTCAAATTTTAGCCACGTGTAACATGTCTGAGTTGTCGATTACCTCAGTTCGTTCTGCCACTGCGAGTCGGCTGGAAGTAAGAATGTCATTTTCATAGAGGTATTACTATATCTCTGTTGTGAGTATCATTGCACAGTAAACTCTCCATAAGCGACCTTATGAAGCTCTCTCAGCTAGCCATGTTAGATCTTGCGAGATCTCTGGAATGTTTTAGAACCTTGCGAGGCTCCCGCCCAAAGAGAGGCATATACGTACGTCATTAGGCTAGTTAGACATCACAGAAGGTCTGACCGTCTCCGTCCATTGTGTTCGTGAGCATCGATGGGGCCCGTATCCTGGACACATTGCAAGGTTTCAAAGATAAAACCCCTAGGGTAATCGGGCATGGCAAGAATGAAATGCTTGCAGACATCTGAGAGCAAAAATTGTATCAGAAATTGTATATCTCTGCACACTTTGGTTGTTTTAAAGTCTTGGTGAATATTGATGTTCCCCAACTAGTAAAAGTTCTTGTGTTTCCAATTATGGAAATTATGATGTTCAGTTTCTTATTATCCTTAATTTGTTTCATTATCATCTCTTTTGAGTTATGTCCATATTTTATTGTGATTTTTTGAATCCTACTGAGTATTTCTTCTGAGTACGCATGCACCCTACAATACAGGTATAGACAAGGACTGAATATGGAAATGTAGCACGAATTGAAGATCTTGAGGCCAAGAGTAGATGAACTTTTTATTTTAGTTAGCTTATTAGTAATAATTGGCATGTGTGCCAAACTTTTAAATATAGGTTTATTGCTAGTATCATGTGAATCTTTTTAATTCATTTTGTTAATAACCCCATTCAATGAAGAATTTTAATTATGCGTCTTTTTACGATGGTGTAATTGAGGTAAGGTTTGATCGGTTGCGTCCTAAAGTTTCTGACACATTTTATTATTATTATTATTATTATTTTATACATTCCGATGAAGCTGAAAATTTTGGGGCATGAAACATGATGCATGAGTACTCCAGTATACTTAGTAGGATGCAAAACCATAATAGAACAATAACAAAAATTCAAAGAAGATTACTGTGAAGCGGAATCAATATAATATGAAAGTGAATAGTAGAATTTCCATCAATAAGAATGCAAGAAACTTCATAACATAAAAGACATCAATATCTATCAAACTCCAAAATATTCAAAGTGTAAGGAGATGTACAATTTCTGCACTCAAACAATTACAAACATACAAAGTCTTGCCATGCCATGTACCCTAGGGTTCTCTCTTTGGAACCTGCCATGTGTCTTGGATAAGCACCCTATCGGTTCTCACGGACACAATGGGTGGAGACTGCCAGACCTTTCATGATGTCTAATCAATCTAAGAACATACGTATATTGCCTCTCTTTGAGCAAGAGCCTTGTACGGTTCCAAAATATCATGGAGATCTCACAAGATCTAATAGAGTTGTTCGTGGATAGCCGTGTCCGTGGGGTCGTCTATGTCCGAGGTGTCCGCGGTCGTGTCCGCGCCGAGGAGGAGATGCCCGAGGACCATGGCCATGGCCAAGGGTCCTCGGACAGCTGTCTGTCCGAGGGCCGAAGAGGGCGGCGGGGGACGGAGAGGAGAGGAGGGTGGTGAGGAGAAAGGAGGGCCGCGGGGGTGGGAGCGGAGGAAAAAGGGGAGAAAAATTTAGATTTTTAAGGACAAGAAGAGGAGGGAGGAAGGAGGGGCGGCGACCATGGCCGCATAGGTGGAGCAAGGAGGAGGGCCACGGGGAGGAGGAGAGAGGAAGGCCGCGGGGAGGAGGAAGGAGGAGGGTCGTGGGGGTGGAGGAGGGCCGCGTGGAGGAGGAAGGAGGAGGAGAGAGAAAGGCAGAGTAAAAAAAAGTGTGGTTGTCCGCGTCCACGTCCGTGTCCGTCGGACATCCGGACATGGAAATGGACAACATAATTGTGGACAACCTTTTTACGGACACGGACACAGGCAACCTCCGTCCGAGGTTTGTCCGGTCCGAGAACAACCCTAAGATCTAACATGGCTCATTGAGCATACTATGATTCTACACGGAGGAAGCCGCACAAGGTCCATATGGAGAATTACTCAGCAATTGATATGCAAAGACAGAGATGTCGCAATAATCTATGTGGGAAATTGGCTTTCCTAATTCTAACAAAAACGCAAGTGGTAGAATATGCAGAAGTACTCAAATAATTCAGATATTTTACACGTAATTAAAATTGAATAAGAACTCTTGAAGAAGAAATCTTAATAGATCAAAAAAGATAAAAAAATAGAAAAGATCAGAAAAGATAGAAACAATCAATCAGACAATGTGGTTATGAACCTAATGACTCGGCCAATCCTTAGACACTCTTAACTTGAATATGATAGTATTCATTAGGTTGATTATATGTGTATTTATTTGTATTACAAAAGTTAATATTAGTCAATGATCAGTTTTCAATTATTAGGCAATGTAATTTTTAAGATTAAACGGAGATCGGTCTGAACATAAAACAAACCGACTCCTACTGCTACAGTAATACATCATATGGTACAATTTTAATGAATTAAACGCTTATTAGAATACTAATTATTAAATCGGCATGGTGCACCTTATATTTTTAGTGAATTAAAACTTTCTCATGCATAACCAATACTTCAGCCAAATCTATTGTAACTGCTATTATAGTATAACTCATGGTACAATTATAATGGATTGAGCACTCCTTATTATACTAAACATTCTAACAGCATGGTTCACCTTTTAATACTAGTGATTTAGGGCTTTCTTGTAGACAGACAAAGCATTAACTCAAACCGACAGTGTTGTTGCAACTCAACAGAGAATAACTTATGTAACAGTTTTATAATGCACCTACAATAATTCATTCTAGACACTTATAGTTTAAGTGCATGTCTACATGGTCATATATTCTAATTATGGACATTTCGGTCATCTGTAATGCAATTTGGAACATACTCCATTGGTTGGACTGCATATATACACTTATAGTACCACATCTAGTAGAACAAAGAAGATCGGACAACTGGAACAATTATGATCGGATAGTTAGAGACCAACAAACAGTTCAGACAATGTCTAACATGTTATATATACCTACTGGCCATCATGATTCATGGATGAGTTGAGAGATATTGGTTTGAGAATTCTTCAAATTGGCAAGGTACGAACAACCATAGATATATATTGAAGACTTATTTCCATATATAGCTTAGCACCTTCATGAATTAGGATGATTTAAACCGGACAACAAGGTCATGAACAAAAATTGACAGCAACACAGAAGCATTCTCATCAAAATTTAATATGACTAATGAAGAATCAACCCAGGTGAACAATCACCATTGATTTCAACAATTTTCAACAAGGCATAATATTTTGACACTTTATGAATCACAATCATGGATATAATGTATTCAGCAAGAAAATGATATCATTGACATCCAAAACATAAGGAGCTAGGTATTCAAGAATTAGAAAAACTTAGACGAAACTATGTAAAATCATTCTACCTCAAACCGTTCGTTGAAATCCTTCGCTTTGCGAGTTGTTCTGGTTGTCCTATGCTCTTCCTCGTCATTTCCTTCTAGTTGGCCAACAAGAGAGGAGAGAGAAAAGTTCGAGAGAGATGAGAGAAGACGAGAAAGAGAAAAGAGAAAGAGAGAGCACGACAGAGAGAAAAGAGTTTGGTTGGCCAAAGCAATGACCGGCCAACTCTCCATTTTTATTCCTGATTTCAAGGTTTCCTAGTTCTAGATAGAATACAATCTCCTCCTTTGATCTAATTCTAACCCTATTTCATCTGTCCAAAAATAACTTCTCCGTAGTTCTAGATAGAAATCCAAAAAAAGATTTCAGCTGCACTTCCCTCTTAAGTGCTATCTTCCAAAATCGATCCATCTTTATCTAGGAAACTACCTTTTCACCGATTAAATCTTTGGGCACCCAATCCCTTTTGTCGTCCAAGATAAAAGGCTATGAAGCACGGACACGACAAAATGGCCGCCGTTTCCATATTCGATACGTATCCGACACGGATACGCTGGCGTCATAGCTGCCTGCGTGTCTGTGCTGGGTTTTTTTTAAGAAAAAAAAAGAATACATATCGGACATGGCAGAACATGCATCGGACATGGGAATTAGGCAAATGAAATGCTCTCTCCCCCTTCTCCTGTGCCTATACCCTAGCTCTCTTGGGTCCGATCCATCACCCGCCGGTCACTAGTGTTGCAGGTGACGTGAAGCCAGGTGCAAGGGTTGACGAGGGTGGGATCCCAGCTCTGGAGCATGTTGGGTGGGTCGGAGAGCTTGGTCCTCAGGGAGTGAAAAACACAATGGTAAAGCACAAGAAGTAGGCATTCAGTTATTGCGAGCACCTTTTTAAGACGTTTACAAAGAATTTAATGTTTTTTTCAAGCAAAAAAAATCTCCAAAGAAGAGGTTCTAAATAGAAAAAGTGCTACAAAATTTAGATGACTACTCTCTCCATCCGGAATTATTATTACCATAAGATTGTTCATAGGGGTGTAAATGGATGGACACGGATGCGGTCAAGGCATATCCACAGTTGTCCGTTTAAGTGCAGACACCCATCTACGTCTATCTACAGCCGTCCGGCACGGATGCAGACGAATGCAGACAGACACGGACACTATGATTGGAAAAAAAGTAAAAGACACTATGCTTTATTTTTTAATATATAAGGACACTATGCTCGAAAACAGGAAGAAGTTTTCGATGAGATAAAGAATATATCAGTTCTTGAAGCAAAAATAACACTTATACCAACTTTTTCTTTTTAAATTATCGTATTTTTTATTTTAAAAAATTATCAACTTAGTTATTTTTTTTGTTAAAAAATAATTAATTTATATATGATGGCAGACACGGATGGCTGCGAACACGGCTCGTTTATGTCCGCAGCCACGTCCGTGTTTGTGGCGGACAAGAAACAACTTTTTGTATTAATATTAAGCGGATGGACGGGCACAGACATACGGACGCCGTTTACACCCCTAGTTGTTCAAATGAATTATGATGATAATAATTCCGGACGGAGGGAGTATAATAACACCATTGTACATGTGATAGCTATTCCTGGCGTTTGCTGAACAGCTCTTAACATATTCACGGAAGCGGATAACAAAGCATGACACATCTGTTGGGTGAAGTTGATATCAAAACGAGATTTGTTTGACACAGGGAATTATGTATGCTCTAAAGATTAAATTGGCACAAAATCATGTATCATTCTTGGAATTCAATTATACTAATATTGAGGTAACATTTATTTCAATTTTAATCATGTTTTAACAAATCACCCATTCGGTGACAAATTTTGTTTCCAAATTTGGAGATCAAACAGTATAAATTTTATGTTTTTTTATGTAAAAAACAATGGAGATGACTATTCCCTCACAATGAGAATTCTACGACAAACGTTTTAATGGAGGAGTAGAAGAAGCTCCTGAGATCGGCAGCGTGCTCGTCCTTTCCAGCCAGAGAGGGCAGGGCAGCAAGCGGACTGAGGGGTGGCTCGGAGGGAAAGTAGGGGTATGAAAAGCATCCGGAACATGGCAGCAGTTGGATTTGAGCAAGGGCCAGTGGCCGTTAGCCCATCCGCTAGAGGTCAAGCAGGTCTTTTGTAGGGTTGTTGTTTGTCCGTTTTTGTCTGTGTCCACGTCCATAAACATACAAGGGGTTCTTTGATGGAGAAATTTTTTGGTATAGATATGACACCAACCAAGCTGGCATGGTAGCGTGGTGTTGATCACTAATCAACAAGAGACATGTAACCCCCTTTAGGCCTCGGCGGTCTACACCATGCTAGCATGCCATCTTGGTGTTGTATTTACACCGAAAAATTTCTCTCTTTGATGACATGGTTCCTAAGGCATTTCAACACTTTGAAACGGGCTAAAACTCGTGTCGTCAATCATGAAAAGAGGAAATTATATAAAAAAAATTACCAAAGGAAAATATAAAATCTTACTTATCGAACCGGTCATATGACTTGCCATGCAGGCACCAGCATAACCTTTTTTTTTTGCACTCCTAATTAGAAGGCATCATTGGAAGTGACACTTTAATATTATATTAATTCAGTAAAGGCGTCATCTAAACGGACATTGTTGTGTGCCTTTGACAAAAACCCTGAGGGGTTTCATTTTTGCATAAAAAGCGTCAATACCTAAAGTAGGTAATACCTTTTTTCTGACCATCAAAATTACATCCTATTGTGAATGCAAATTCTGAAGATGGTTTTGAATTCTTTTGCTCATAGACATTGTAATCAGCTCCTGCCTATTGTGATGAATATCACCCTGTTGATGCTAGGATGAGTGTGGATGGAAGCTTTCATTTAAACCATCTGAGGGGAAAACACCAAGTATTTAATGTCAACAAAGATATGAAGCTGGCTACTATCTCGTGAAAGTATAGTGACATCTTGCCATAGTTGCCCCCATAACATGATTGTAGTGTGAGCTAAATTGGTCCTCGTATTATGATATTTTGTTGAATTGATGTTAAAGCTTAACTGATTATCGGAAGGATTGAATATGTAGAAAGTATTACATTCTGCCAAACAGATTTAAACATTAAATGTAGCAAAATAAAAATTCGTTTTAAAAATTCAAATGAAATAATATTTAAATGCAAATCACTTAAAAAAATTTGGCTAACAAATCTTGCATAAATTTTTAGACTTAAAAATACAACAAAATTATCAAAGATTTATTGAACCAGGGCTAATCCATAAAAGAAGAATTCTAACATAAATTGTGTCTTCTCTTGCTGACTTGGATATTACATCAAAATGAATAGGCGATCAGAGATTAACGCTAATCAACTTACCATTTAATTTGTAAAGCCTTGAATTTCATACTTAATCGTTTTCCTAGATATTTGGCGCAAGACCACAAGATATGCCTAAATGATAGGAATATGCTTAAAACTTAAATCATTTTAGAAGTTTCCATTTCTAGCCATTCGCTTCCAGATTATTCCATTTACACTCTCTTCAAAATCCATTCATACCAAGATCTATATAAGACCAATATTGAAAATTGGCAAATTACGCATCAAAAGTAACCCGCAAGAAGATGCATTTTCTAACCCAATAATCAACCTCATGCCACAAGTGGGCATAAAAAATTCCCCAAGAGATGAATGAAGCCTGCAGCATAGTCTTCTCCATTTCAACATAATCCCTTTCAGATTTTAGTGCACCCTCTTCAATTTTTTGCTCTGTTGTCAACATGAATTCTGAATCTACTTTACAACACCTGCAGCCACATGACCTATTAACCAAAGATGTGACATTGTAGCATGTCACATGTAACAGTGTCAGAGCACTTGCAGGTGCTGGAAAAGTAAAAAGTTGGATGAAAATTTCAACTCATGTACCTACTGTACATCTCCTACGAGAACAAACAAAATTCACAAAATTACAGGGTAAGTGGTGTGAGGCCACCTTACATATATGAAGTGGATCAATAAGCAGCAATTAATATGTGAAACGTCAATGCTTTCCAACAACTCGTTGAAGGGCTTGCTTGATCATGCCTGCTGATGCCACTGCTTTTCCCTTAAACTGCAAAAAGTTGAGTTCATTTTGTCATGTTTTCCATTGAAAAGTAAAATAAATGTACCTGCATGATAAAGTGTCACTCATATGACAAGCACATGAAACATTCTCAAAAAACCAATCACATATCTAATCATCTATCTCCTCCAAATATATTTGGATTAGTGAGAAAACTAAAATCAGAAGTCTCCATTACTACACAACAGAGCATAATGGACAAGCAAAAGAGAAAATTCTCCATGAAGACTTACTCATATGACAAGCACAAGAGAAATATCTTAAAAATCAAGCATATTTATCCATCTATTTACCCCAAAATATTTTGATCAGGGAGAGAACTTAAAATCAGAAATCTAAACTTCTCCACATTTTTTTGTACTATGTCTTGGATGATCTCCTCACAGGATCATCACATAACACATCCCATTAAAATTTTAAAAAGGCAAGACGTGAAGAACTTTCTTAAATTGTACCTTTGATTTTAGTGTCAGATTGAGTGTTCCATCAGTAGTAGATGATTGGACCATGTGAGCATCTAAATGAAGACTGCTCATAGCATCCACTATTTCCAGCAACAAACAATCCCTCCATGGGCATTTCATCTCAATTGAAACTTCTTTATCGACTATAGTGACAGTCACATCAGCTAAGCCGTCCTTCGACAACACCCAGTTTAGTTCAGCATCTGCTTCATCCATATTGCATGCCTTTCTTTTGTTAATGAGGGTCTTTTTACGATGGGCGAGATCATTGTGGCAGTAATTATCTGATGTCCTTTCCACAATGTCAGGGTGTTTCCTTTTCTCTCTCACCTCCGATGCCTCCGGTTCTTTGCAAGCCTCTAATTCTTCAACCCTTCTTTCAAGCTCTTTCAGATACTCTATGGTGTCTCCAAGGATGGATGCCTTATCAGCCTGCAACATAATATCATACAATTTATCTGTATCCCACAGTTAAATTTCGAATACATAGCCCAAAACTCATTGATAATAGGCAATTACAGATAAAATAGAGGGACTATCTACTACAGTTCAAAAAGATTAAAGTTTGAAACGAAAACTGCTAACAAATATGGAGCAGTAAGTTGACAACCTTGCTAATGGAAGGAACTAATGATTTCAGTATCAAGAACTTCTCATTAAGCTTCTCTCTCCTTTTCCTCTCCGACACTGTATGCTCGGCAACATAATCACAATCATCTAACTTCAAATTCTTCCCTGTCCCACCAATTTCATCTGGAGAATTACAGTCCCAACCACCAAACAACCCAGTAGCACCAAACAAGATCTTTTTAAGCATATTTTGAGATGAGTTATTTTGAGGCCTTGGTGTGTCTATGTCTTTCCTCCAAGACAAAAAGCTGGACCTGTAAGTTCGAAGCTGTAAAGATGGTTTCCTGCTTGACCAGTTAGAGTTTCTAAATATGGTTGCCAGTGTTCTTGAATAATGTGAATCATCTGTTTGAAGATCCAATGAGCTCAGCTTTGTGTGGTTGCACTTTTGCAATTCCTGTAATGTTAAATGACTTGCCCTGTCACAGGAGGCAGCGATTTCAACATTAGCGAAGGATTGCGATATAAAATCGCTTGAATTTAGATTGCTAAACTCATCATCCATGAGTTGCCAGCTTTGGACAGGAGAACTCCCATTCATACCATCTACCATTACAGAGTCTTCATTAATGCCATTAGGCTTGGAGCCATTTGAACTATCATCAGAAGAACTAGATCTTATGTCATGTTTCTGCAACTCTTCGATTGGGTCTAGGATGCTCTTTACGTCTATTGGGTTGCAGGATTCAATAGACAATTGATAAGTTGCAGGTCCACCCTCAGCCTGCGAGTCACATTTAGGCAAAGGATTCATATTCTCCACATCAAGTCCATTGCAGATGTGGTGGTTTTCTCTAGAGCAAAGTGCCTTTGGAAACTCGAGGAAAGTAGTCGTCATGCACTGAATGAGAGTGCCTTTTTCCAAAATCTTCAAAACAAATAACATAAAACAGGAAGAAGAAATTGTCAATAACGACATTCAAGGTTGACGTGAAAAAATACTACTTTTAAAAAACAAATGATGAAAAAGTGCAAGTTTTTTACTTGTTCAGTTACTCCAAGCTCGAGGACGCCGCCCTGAAGGGGGAAACATACCACTGTCTGTAAAAAGAGACAAATGTAATTGTGACATACCTTATCTGAGAAATCACAAAAAACATATTGTGGCAAAAAAAGATCATGCATCCACATAGATGAGATCAGAGTGAACAACAAGACTTCCCTAAATACAAGTTTTAAGATGGGAATTTTATGGCATAGAGCTAAATAGAAAGAGACCAGCATCTTTACCTTTTCATTGAGCCAGGGGAATGCAAAGCCACCAACTTAACGTGGTAATCATACACAAGATAATTTAATAATGCTGTCTTTCATTTGTTCCGAAGTTTATACATCTTCGGCAAGAGAATGTAAATATTTTTTTGAGAAGTACCAAACATTTAAATCGTAATCCTATATATAAAAGTCAAAGTCTCTATGGAGGACAATATAGATAGTTACTTAATTAGCTGAAACAACAGAAAGTAGGTTATACCTGGATGGATGCACTCTGAACCCGAAATCATTTGTAATCAGACCGTATGTAGAAAACACAAGAGGTGCCAGTTGTTCTTAGTCAGTATACTTTAATGTTTAACTTTTATCTGTTTTTATCAACTGGACCAAGACAATGCAAAGTTCATTGAAAGTTTGAAGCTACTGACCTTTGCTAGAAGTGACCGTGAGAAAACTATACTATCTGCATGGTGGGCATTGCATAGCCAGATGTGAAGACCACTTGCAAATGCTCTTCCAGGTAAACTGAGGGAATGGACAAGACAATGAACGTGCAAATTATGTCATAAAACGAAAGAAAAAGGAACAATCTCTTCCTAAGCATTGTAGGTAGAGGTAGCAAACCGATTAAAAAACATATAATTAGAGAGAAAAGCGACAAAAAAAATATAGAGAAGAGAATGAAACCAGACTAAAGTCATACTCTTTATGCACTGAAAATTTGATTAAGTAAAGATCTTAATATTGATCTTGGAACGGAGATGCAATCATAAAAAGCTCCTGCATTTTCTCTTTATCTGCTTTCTTACATTCTTTGTCCTTTCATACATAACTGATTTTCTTTTGAAGGGTAAGAACAGGATATATTTGCATAAACTGTTCAGTGTTCATCCAGCATAAGTTGCCATCTTTCTTTAAAAATACATATGTTGCCAAATATATCCTGGTGACAATCCATTATATTTAAAGATTTTCTTTATTTGGTGGATTTGTTAATTTATTGAATTGATCTCACTAAATACACATAGTAAAACAAGCCACATTTTATTTCAGGCAAAAGAAAAAAAATTGTTGTTAGGGAGAATTACCCTTGACCAGAGCTGAAGGTGAAAGACATGCAGACCAAATAGTACCACTCCAAATCTGTGAGATCTTCAGGAGATAAAGAGGCAGAAGGCCTCTTAGCTTGTGGATTACTATCACCGGCTGAAAGTGATGCATATAGTTCCCTCAGCTGCTCACTTCTTTGCAAACCCATTTCATCTGCATTTAGCTCAACAGGCTGCACCGTCTTTCTTGTCTTTATGTCCCCATTATAGTACCCATCACTCCACTCCAATAACCTGAAAGACAGTCCTTATCAGCGATTTAGCAACCAAGAGCTGCAGCATTGGGAACATGATACACAAACATTGTAACTTTAAATACAAAATAAACCATATATATGATTATAATTCTTTATATGTGTAATCAGGCATTGGAAAGACAAGGCTTAGAAGGAAAACGGATGAAATTTGGCATCACTGTAAAAGCCATCAACCTGAATCATCACACTTTTCCCACCTCTTCCCCAAACAAGTTAGAAAATAAAAAATCAAAAGAAGGACATTATCAGAATTCAGCACTGGATGTTGCTATCTCACCTGATTTACATTATAGATGCCACAAATATTGAAGAATTAGATAGTTAACAATAAGATCAGCTCATATAAGTAAAAAAGGAGATTACACACCCTTGTTGTCTGGTGGAACTACCCCAGAAAATTGCATAACTCCATTGGACACTTCTAACAGCTGCTGCAAGCTTCCTCCTCAAGTGGTCTTGTGGCACATCTTCATTGTCTTGGAGGCCAGCAGCCATTCCACAAAATTGTCACGCTGCCACAGTATTTTGAACTAAATGGCCGCAAACCCACTCCCAACAATTCTCTTAAAAAATGCCACTGATCTCAGCAGCAGCCAGTGTTTTGGAGAACAAAATTTAACAAATACCACTGTTCTCAGCAGCAACCAGTGCTTTGGAGAACAAAATTTAACAAATACCACTGTTCTCAGCAGCAACCAGTGCTTTGGACTTAGAGCAAAATTTAACAAATATCACTGATCTCAGCAGCAGCCAGTGTTTTGGACTTGAGCAAAATTTAACACCAAAAAGAAGTCCAAACTTTGGAAAATCTGAAAACTTTTGTTCCTGTTACCCAAAAAAAAAGATGAAAACTTTTGTAGCTTTCTACTCTGAAAACAGAGGAACTGTTCAGGTAGTGCTTCTCCTTTACACTAGTGACTAAATATGATCATGGCACTACCACAGAAGATCAGAGATCTCTTGGAAACTTGTTTTAGATTGAAACAAAACTGAAAAAAAACAAGCAAAGCAGAAACAGCTACTATCATTGACTCAGACTAATCCTAGTTCCTACTTCCCAACTAAGATACCATAATAAAAAGTCTCACAAAACCCACAAAAACCTCCATTCAGTCTTTCCCATTCATGTCATTTAAGCTGAAAAATGAAGTAACAGCTCAAGACTGGAACGAAAGCCTAGAAAAGAGACCTGATTTCAACAGAAAACAAGACACTCAAAAGCAAATGTCCCAACAGAGAAAATCAACAAACTATAAAGCAAGGATCATGAAAATTCTACTTCTCTAAAGCAACATTCTTCCAGTACATGGTATCTTCAAATCATGTCCATGACAAAGGAATTATGGGTATTTTGCAGTGACATTCCGTACATGTTTTGATCAATCACTCAGAAAAGCTTCCTATTTTTGAAACCGTGGGATGGAATGGAAGCAATGGGGGGAGTGACATTGGAGGAGAGTGTCAAGGCATTGAATTTGAGATGATTGATTGATGTGTATCACGTGGAGACTGGGATCTCTGAAACAAGGTGGAACTGTCGGGCAGGGTGGTGGTGGCGGTGGTGAAACATGGGAGAGTGGTCTACGATAGAAATTACAATGATTGGCTTCTTTCTTGAAAAAACAAAAATCAAAAATGAAAATTATAAAAGTAAACAGAAAAAAAAATATACTCCCTCATGTCCTGTTTTAGATTGCCCCTCTAAATAAATGTTGATTTTTATTAGATGGTAGAAAACCCAACTAATGAGGAAGAAGAGGTTCAAAATCCACTTAATTGCCGTATGGAGCATTATAAAAAGAGTGTCCTCTTTTCAAGATGGAGCATCATGACGGAGGGAGTGAGTATATATAGAATTCAAAAATAAAGAAGGGAAAAATATATGCAAAAAATATAAAAATGTTGTAGATAAAGAAAATATAAATAAATATATAAACACCCATCCTGTTTTAGATGCTCTATCTAGAAAAGGAGACAGTTCTTTTTTAGATGCGCTTTTTGGTCAGATTAATCTTGAACCTCTTCTTTCCCAGCTTAGTTAGGGTATCCACCATCAAATACATATCAACGTTTCTTCAGATGGAGCATCTAAAACAGGACAGTGGGAATATATAATAAAAAATTTACACCCTCTGTCCAATGAAGCTTGCCTGAATTTGAAAAAAGACGGGTCCTACCTTACATAGCTGACTTTGATCCTTCGAGACCAAAAAAAAAAGAAGAATGGGGAAGGGAAAACTTTGTTTTTATGTATGGGCCTTGCCGTCCAATAAACTATATATCTATAGGATTCGGAAAATATACCTAAAATATATTCTGTTAGTATTTTTATTATTTGAAAAACTCTGTTAGTCAAATAAAGAAACTATATTATAAAAATTGTTCCGAGAAGCGTGAGAAAAGCTGGCTGCTAAGCCTGAGTATTTCTTTTGGCTTATTAGCCTGATTGCATTCTGACTGATGTCTCTCACAAGCATGAAGTGAGGGAATAGAAGTGAATTTTTAAGTTCTGTTTCTTTTTCTAATGGGAAGGTAGTTTTACTCATGGTTGTCCCATGCCGCTTGCCAAAAAAACAAACAAATATTGGTTGGCTCATGCCAAAAACAAAATAAATCATGGCTATGGCTATGCATTGATTGTTCAAATGATCCCAACAAAAAAAAACATATTGTTCGATGGTCAGGATTACAATGTGTGAAAAAGGATGACTCATGGTTACCTCAAATGTATCAACTATATATGATCCTAAAATCCATCTTCTCTTGACGCTCTACTCATAGCATGCCGACAGGAGCTCTTCTGGTAGAATGAGAGGTCCCAGGTTTGATTCGGACCTGTTGCTATTTGGGTTGAGGTGCATGAAAAAAATACATTTTCTCTTGCCTGCCAATATTTTATACCATTTTTTCCCTTTTAAACAAATTGGCCTTGCCAAGTATTTCAGCAATCAATTGTATCTGTATCCTAGTGGGACTTTTAAGCAAAAAAAACGTGTTAACATAAAAACTTATCAATTCCCTAACGAAACTGCGCTTTTTCCATGGAATTAGTAGGCAATGCTCTAGGTGTTCAATTAACGAGGAAAAAATGCATTTTTTACCGGAGAGGGTGACGTTTTACACCACGGGTGAACAGTTTTTGAGAAAAACATAAAAGGCATGAGTTAAATATGATTGAACATGTATTGGGCAAAGTATTTATGAACACCACAATTGTCAAAAACAAATTTTTTTTCTTTTTTGACAACAACACCCGTAGGTAGTGATTTAGCCTAACCTAAATTCTCCCCAGCTTTTTAATGCCCTGGTCCTCCAGCTTTTTAATGTCCTGGTCCTGGATTTGTCCCGGATCAAACCTGAGACTCTCGTACCAAAAGGAGGAATGTTACGACCAAGCCAATGGGGTTTGGACATATGAACAAAGTTTTGACAACAGCGCATTGTGATGAACATTTCTAGAGTCAGCTTATTTTGTTGGAAATGTAAAAAAATCATACGAGCGTCTCGAACTGATACTTCTCTCAAAATCCCAAATTTGAAGTCTTGCTTCAAGAATTTATGCTCTAGTTTATTCATTTCACTTTGTATTACAAATATTGAAATGTAGATCTTTTTTAATATTTAAATGCGACTTTTCAGCAATCCTAAAATTCTCGGTAACACCCAGTTCATTAGGTTTGTTTTCAAAAAGGCCATAAGTTAGTCTTTAAAGAGCATGCTAGATAGCACCCCCAATGCATACTCACTAAACCTCTCTTCCTCACCCTTGCATCCTTCTCCTCTTCCTCTTCTTCAGTCACACCATAATCTCCTCCTCTCTTCCTCACCCACGAAATCGAGATCCCGCCCTCTTCCTCAATTTGCTAGTAGACACCACCAATCTGTACACTCATAATTTGACAGGCAACACCCACAGACAGAACTTCATCTTTGTTCTAATACCTTGTATCATGAAAGTGGTAGATGTCCACCGTCCCTGAACTTTTCCTGATGGTAAAGACCCACAGTCATATTTGTCGGTTGACTCTAACTATCAACTATTGGATAGGGACGTTCACCGGCAGGGTTAATTTGAGTATGAAAGGGGTGATACTCAACAGGTTTTAGGATATGTTGGGTGATACTGAGCATGTGGTGCTCCCAATAAATCATGGTACTTCGACCATGTGAAGTTCATATGTGAGCTATATTTAAAGTTGGTTTTTTATAAATTGAAGTCAGGGGTCGATAATTAATATTTAATATGAGAATGCAGCTGAAGCTACCAAGTCAGGTAAGAAGTTCGATTGGAGATGCTTTATAAAATCTAACTCGTTTATATACATTGTTACATGTGTCTAAACATTGTCTCCAAAAATTAATTATAATTGTCCACACTCATGGCAAAATTTCTAGTTAAAACTTGGTGATTTCACCAATAGAATAGTAAGTTACTAATTAAAACCTGCGACTTCAAATTATTGGCCACTTCCCAACTAGTTAATACCAAAAAAAAAAATCTCCCCAGATATCAAAAAAAAGAAAAGCCCAACTAGTTTAAATGGAGACGTAGTTGATTAGTTCATTTGTTTGACGTTTTACCCATCTATTTGCCTTTAGGTCTATATAAGCTAACCTTTAATTTAACTTTTCAATATATTCTTTTGTTTGTCAATAATCGGTGATCCTCAAGTTCTTTTCGTACGAAAGTCAATTTTTTTATAGTGCATGTTTTACCAGCTTATCCATTACCTTATTGATTAGTGGTTGTTTCAAGAAATTATTGGTAACAATTGGTGGCTATATAACAACATTTATGAAAAACAGGCAGCCAGAGAGAGAGAGAGAGATGTCTTTGGTAGGTGTGTTGGCAAAAAAAAGCTTTCATTTGATTTCTCCCTTAGAATTTCTCAACAGAATTTAAAGTTTTTACATTTATCAAAGGATCTTCTTTTTCGCTAATAATTTATGAAAGGATCATGCTATTCAAACAAGACAATCTTACACCATAATTAATTATTATATATGGGGCATGTTCTTTTAAATATTGGGTGCAAACGTTTGCTGAAAGATGAAAAATCATCAAGGTGAAAGAAGTGCCAAAACTTTGTAAAAAGTGAAATATGTTTGGATAATTTTAAATAAACGCACCCTATGTATGTTTTAGACCTGAAAAATTTTCATTCTAAGTTATAAAAGGCACTTCTTTCACCTTAACAATTTTTCATCTTTTAGCAAACAAACGCACCCATTGTTGTGAATCTTGTGATTCATATTTCTTTTGTCAATTAGCATTAATAAAATATTAAGTTTCATGTTGCACGTCTCCTAGTCACTACACACATGCTCTTCATGACCTAGAAATAGGTCTTTAAGTCATGTCCCAAATTAAATAGAAAATCCGATTCCTCAAAATTTGTCTCATGTTTACTTGGCCTTATATCAGTTGGTTGCACATGACAATCTAAAACGAAATAACAAACAAAGATAAGGGATTTGACAAATGGGAATCCTGCAGAATCTGTGGCAGCCTAATAAGGTAAACAGTTAAGTAATTAGGTTCAAAGGAATGTTAGGCGGCTGTGAATTCAATAATACTAACATATCCTCACATATTCATCAATCCTGAGTTCTTTTGTTTGGCAATTTTTTTCTTATGTAGTTGAATGTTTCTTTGCCTGAGCTGAATTTCTTGGCCTTGGATTAAATTCTGCATTTACAATTCCATGTGATCAATTAACAAGGTGTCCGTGGGATGGCCAAGGCACGCACTCTCAAGCTCCACTCGGTTGTTAAACCTGATTTATCCCGTGCTTATGATGGTTAGGCCTTGTACGTTCTCAAGGGGATTGGAGGTGGGATAGGGTGCACTAGGAGGCCGGTCGCCCTAACTCATTTAGTCATGTTCTAAGGACTCAACACCCCTTTTAAGTTTTAATCAGACAAAAATCATGTGATCTCTATGCTTTGGATTCACTGATGATGTGCCGGGAGACTTTTACTTGGAATAATAATTGGTACGATATATTCTCGCAACGAAGGCCATATCTTCATTGCAGATTTGCCCTCACATCAAGATAAGGCAAAGGCATCTGGGAATAGGCCACATTAAGATAACCGTTGTCTAAAAGGATTCAAAGTCCCAACTATTTTAATCACCACATTAAGATAACCGTTGTCTAAAGGGATTCGACTGAAAGCTTCGAATCCGCTATGTGCTCAGTTACATTTATTCCCTGACGTCTTGCCTTTAGATAACATGGTGATTAAAATAGTTGTCTTTGAATCATCAATATGTTTATTTTACATTTTTAACAAGAAACAATATGGACAACCAAAGCTATGTCCATTTGAATGTTGAAGAAAGAATATGGAAATTAGCTCTTAAGAATGGAATTAGGGGACAAAATCTTCCTTTCAATAGAACCTGTGGGGTAAAGTTGTGATGATCAATCTAGGCTGATATCAGACAAATTAAAGAGCTGCATCAGCTCACTGTAATAAAAGCCTACCTACCCTTCAAATGATCAAATGCTCTCTCTCTCTCTATGTGCAAGAAACATGTGATAGATAAGGAACCATAAGTTTGTTATGTTGATCACTCATATTTGACATTTTAACATATTAACCACTCTCATCTTGTTTGTTGCTCTTATAACTTTGACATGAGAATGGCTGAATTAGGTAGGAGGCCTGCCTAATAAGTTCGCGATGTTCTATCTTTCAACAACTCTTTATTATTAAACTTAAAGATGAAGAGGACAAAATGTGATACTCCATCCATCAATCAAGCAAAAGTTTTGGAAGTAAAGTTTAAACCATAAAATATGTAGCCATGAATGCAACTTCTTAAAAGCAGCTTTTATGAGCATGTAGACAGTTAGCTACAGCAATAACGCTGGAGCATAGGGCTCATGGATGCCATGGTTTCTCACGTGGTGGGGCAATTTAGTCTCTGATAATTTCACAGGCATTAATTTCATCTATTCAATGAATGCAACTATTCAATAGAACCTCGATCACAAGAACTGGTGGCCTTGAAACCAAAAAAAAGAAAGAAACAAACGGTGGTCTTAAGTTAGAAATCTGAGGATGCTTTTATGTATCTATTGTTTGTTTGTTGATCTATTCAAACACATGACCAATTTAAGGTCAATTGAACACTTTGGTAATAGTTTACCATGGCACTTTTTTTTATTTTAGATGAAAATTCTATTGTAGTTAGTCAAAGAAAGCCTGAGAAAAAGGTTGAATTTCAAGTAATATATACAAGGCCCTGCAATGGTGACACTTAACTTGGGCAGGCACCATTTTCTATTACTACCTAAAATCTTTACAATTAAAACCTAGATTCTCTTGAAATGGGAGAGGAAAGGATGCCTATTTCAGATCCCAAAAGGATTTTATTAAGAATTGTGATCTTCGATATCTATATGCACAAGATATTGAGGTGGTGATCAGGGTCTCTTCTACGTTTTTGACTGAGATTTTTTTATTAATTCCCACAAGGTTGCCAAGACAACGACCACATTCTTAGGGGCTCTGAAACATTTAGATGGTAGGAATGTGCATTAAGCTGGCATACAATATAGAATGCATATGGACTAAGCCAGCATATGATGTTTACAATAATAAACTGCAGTTGTCTTACTAAAGATTCGGGCTAACACCCTAATCTCTTAGGCATGTGTTTAGAGTGGTTCTCCTTGATGATGTGTTAAGATGAAAACAGAAGGCAAAACTGCATGTCAGGCAGAGAGAGGCAACTTTAGCACAGGTAAGACATGCCCTTACAAGTATTTTCAATATTGTAGGCCTTTACTATTTCTCCCTTCCATTTAGCCAACTCTCCAAGTATTGACTAGCACATATTTACATCTATAGCCGGCGTATACGGTCTGGTCCGATCTAACCGTGGAGTTTCATATTATTATTAAGGTGACAACATCGAGTAAAGGTCGTAAGATGTATGTATGAGGATGACATTTTATTTCATACCGTTCTCGTTGATATGTGTATTTATGTATATGTACAAGTATGTCAGTCCGACATTTTTTTTTACTAAAAGAACTTCATGTCTAAAGTTAGAAACACCAAAAATAGTCCTAGCAGAGGACATCAGACAGAACAATGGGGGATGACCAATCAGCAGCATCCTCAACCAAACTCTTACCTTCGTAGGAGCATTGAAACATTTAGATGGTAGAAATGTGGACTAATTAAGCTAGCATGTGATGTAGATATAGAATATATATGGAGTAGGCTAGCATATGATGTTTAAAATAGTAAGGTTCATTTGTCATTCTAAAGATTCAGGCTAACACCCTAATCCTTAGGCATGTGTTATCCGGTTCTCGATGAGGATCTGTATTAATTAAGAACAACTATCCTTGTCGTGGGAGAGGTTGTCCTAGGTTCGATTCGGGCATGTGGCACTGGCATTCAAGGGGGTTGTGTTAATGACGTGTGTGGCACTCCCTCCGTCTGAATTTATAATTAACCTAGTTAGTTAATTTTTTTATATTTAGGGGCCATTTAGAGTGTGATTAAAAGCAAAACATGTTTTGCTATACTGTAGCATCAAGGTATTTTATATATCCAGCTGAAACACCTCATGACGTATTTCAGCTGGATGTAAAAAAAAATATGGATGCTACAGTGCATATCCAAAATCCAATCTAGATATTATGGCTTTTTCATGCCCTAAAACGGCCCCTTAATTAGTCAACATTTGAACTACCTAGGTTAAAAATAAATCCGAACGTAGTGAGCATTAAAAAGGATCACGCATTGTTGATTGTTGTCATGGCGAAAAAAGATAGCTATGAGATAATATTTTTGTACATTTCTCTCTGAAGGCAACAACTTCCACTATCCCTTTCTTTTTCTATTTTTTTTCCTAACTCACTTCGAACTTTCAAGTGCCAGCTGTTGGTGATTTTTGAATGTTTTGTTTCGCGTAAAGCGATCGATCGGCAATAATGACGATCGATTGGCTGTAACGCAGTAGTGTAAAACAACGCATACGACGACATGGTTTTAAAAACCGGACCGGACCGGCAATAATGGCGATCGATTAGCTGTAACGCGGTAGTGTAAAGCAATGCATACGACGACATGGTTTTAAAAACTGAACCGGACCGGCCGGTCCGACCGGAGCCGGACCTGTTTTCAGTCCGAGTCGATCGGGTCGACCGGGACGGTTGACCCGGCCGGGTCATTACAACTCGGTCGGTCGAACCGGTAACCCGGTCGACCGGTCTAGTCCGGGTTTTACCCCCATCTCCCCCCTTCCGGCCTCCCCCTCTCCCCACGGCGACCCCTCCCCGGGCGGCCCCCGCCTCGCTCCCGCTAGGGGCTCTGGTGTGAGGCGGGGCTCCCGTCGCGGCAGAGCCCCAGGCGAGGCTTCTACCAGCCTCGAACCAGAGCCCCCGTTGGGGCGGCTCTGCCTCGCCCCCGCCCCCGTTGGGGGGCTCTAGTTTGAGTGGAGGCCCGCCTCGAACAAGAGCAGAGCCCCAGCCCGGGGGTTCCGCCGCGACGGGAGCCCCGACTCCGTCCAGCGCGAGGCGGGGCTCCCGTCGAGGCAGAGCCCCGATGGGGGCTCTGGTACAAGGCGGGGTATCCCGCCTCGAACTAGAGCAGAAACCCCGCAGGGGGGCTCTGCTGCGACGGGAGAACGCGAGGCGGGGCTCCCTTTGAGGCGAGGCAGAGCATAGCCCCCGCCAGGAGGCTTTGCCGCGATGGGAGCCCCGACTCCACCCAGCGCGAGGCAGGGCTCCCATCGAGGCAGAGCCCCCAGGCCGCCCCGACGGGGCCTCTGGTTCGAGGCAGAGCAGAGCCCCCGTCGGAGGGCTCTGCCTCGACGGGAGCCCCGCCTCGGCTCTGCCTCGACGGCCCCCTCCGGCGGCGGCCAGGGGGAGGCCCTTCCGGGGGACGGGGTGGCCCCGTGAGGCAAACCCCTCTCCTCCCACTCCGGCGGCGGCCAGAAGGAGCCACCCCCCTTCCCTGCCCTCTTTTTTTTTTTTTTTTAAACCGGGTCAACCCGGGTTGACTCCCGGTTGAACCTACCTGGCAGAAATTCTGGGTCGGTCACCGGTTCGGTTTTTAAAACCTTGTACAACGATTGATCGCCGTATAGCCGATCAATCGTTGGTTGCGGTTTTGCGATTTCTAGCATATTTTTGGGGTGGATTTACTTGGGAAAGATACCAAATCCCAATTGGACTTGTTTTGCACGTCTCTAGAAGGATTTTGAAGCCTTCTCATTGGTTGAAAGTGTCCATGATTTGGAAGATTAGTTTAAGAAGGGATTCTCCCCCAACTCTATATAAACATTAAAGAATTGGCTTGTGCTAACCCTAGAAAGTCCAGAGACCTTTCCCCTTCTCCTTCCCACGTTCACCCATCTTCCTTAAGGCTTCTTCTTGTGGGAGTTTGCAAGAGGTTGGAGCGAGAGCTTTGGAGGAAGCGGAGGGGACAAGCAACGCGTAGAGAGGCAAAATCTTTGGTGAATTAAGTAGGATGGTTTTTCCCAACTTCTCTCTTTTGATTATATATGCTATTGACAAGTGTTTTGATTCAACACCTTAGCTATTGTTTGGATCTTATGAGATGAATGAATTGTGTCATTATTTCTATGCGTAGTGCATCATAGATCATATGTGCATTCATGTTTCGCTTCTAGATGGAAATTCGTACATAAAGTTTAATGCTTTATTAATTTTTCAGAGACTAGAAGTTCTGATATTGCTTGATTGATTATTACCCACGTTGAGTTTGTGCCTTTAGGATGTGTCTTGCATTAATTATCTTGTTTGGGATGTATTAATATTTAAAAACTGTGTTATATATAAGAACACAAGAAAGGAGTGAACTTTAGTAATTCCAGATAATCCTAGGTTCTGTAATTGGTCAAGGAGGGGAGTATATAGTCTGTTAATGATGTATTATTATTTATAATGTGTTATTAAGTAAGATAATCATGTTTAATTAAGAGCCTTAATCTCGGCCAGAACTATTTCTGTGCTGACAGTCGGTAGTAAATAATTCATAACTAATTCAAATAAAATCGAAAAAATATAAAATCAGTGGGGTTAGAAACTAGACTCACGAGGGTATTAAAAATTTTAGAGGTTAATTCTTACTGTACATAGCACAGTAGCCGTCGGAAGAGGAATGTTGTGAAGGAGGCAGTGAGCTGAATCTGGGAGAAAATATTAAGTATACAAATAACATCATAAAATATGATATAATAATGTCTAACGTGTCTATACCATTAATTGGACTATGTACTCATGTAATATCACAGTAAGAATTGGGTTAGAAGTAATCTAATTAGGAGGGATAATTCTTTGATCAGGAGATTTATAACTATCTACCTTGAAACATTGATGTCGGTTTGATATTCTACTTGGAATTCAAATCATCTAAGATTCTTTGATTTCTTATCTCTGATATTTATATTATAAAATCCCAATGTGTATAAGGAATTCTTATCTAGGGCTGAGCATGAAAGGTATGTATTGATTGTATGTTACTCCTTCGGTGAGTTGTTATTATTCGAAGTGTTTGGGTTATCTTGTTATTCTATGCTACTCCAATAAGTGAGTTATGTGTTGACCAAAGACTTTGATACTTCTATCCCTTCTCCATGAGAGAGTCTATTCTGGTAAGAGATACTTTATGATCTTAGAGTGTTGTGACCTCTATTCCTTTGAGATATTGCTCATATTGATTACATGATTGTTTTCTTCCACTGGAGATCTCGCGAGACTCTCCCCATAGTGGATTCATAGTATGCTCAATTAAGCCATTGCTAGATCTTGCAAGGTCAATTATATTTATGAAATTGCGATTCCATACTGCCCGAAGGGAGGCATTATATGTACGTTAGATTGTGGACATTACGGAAGGTCCTCATTCTCCGCCCATCGTGTCCGTAAGCACTGGTGGGGCCAGCATCCTAGACGCATGGCAGGGTTCCAAAGAGAGGACCCCTAGGGTGGTTCTAGTATATTATTTTAGTCACTTACGAGCGACTAGGGTAGCGAGCAGAAATTGTAACTCCTTTCACTTTAGATGTCTGGAGCCTTTGATATGATTGTTATTCTCTCCTTACACATATTTGTTCGGAGCCCTTTTGATGTTTTCCTATACTTGCGATTTGGAATTGTTGTTGACTAACCTTGCAGGTGTATAGACCTCGGTTCAGTTGAGATGTTGTGGGATGTTCATAATCCTTTGTTATTCTTATTCTCTTCATATTGCTTATTTAATTTAGTGGGTTTTTACGTCCTACTGAGTGTTTCTATGAAATACTCATGCATCCTCTGATGCAGGAGCAAATGAAAAGTGAGATCAGGAAGTGCAGTAGTGGAAAGGCGGATTGCATGCGCCGAGAAGAGTTTAAAGACGATTTAGTTATTTGCTTTGCATTTATTGATGCTTATGACATTATTGGTAATTGTGTGCCATAAACTTATAGGATTATTTTATTTGACTATCTTAAATAGATTATTATTAAGTAAATTCATTTCATAGTATTCATTGATGTCTATTATTGTATTACACTGATTGCGGGCATAATAGGTTACACATCCTTTTGAGATGAGATGATTGTAATCGGTTGGAAAATCGACTGTTTGGTCGCGTGCCCGGGATCTCTACCTCGAAATGTATTCCATTGATTGGCTTTCGCACTCCGATCGAGGTATGGGATTTTCGGGCCTGACAGTACTGTACTGTAATTTTATTTAACTGAGACAATCTTCTGTGATTTGCAAAGTTACAGAAATGGCTACTGAGGGTACCAACTTCACTCCGGTACTTATTCCCACTCCGGTGAATGCTCCTGTTCAAGTTAAAGGGGAGAAACCAGAAAAGTTCAGTGGTGTGGATTTCAAAAGATGGCAACAGAAAATGTTGTTCTATCTTACCACGCTGAATTTGGCCTGATTCCTTTAAGAGGAAGTACCCATTCTCACTTAGGAGAAACGGGAAGACAAAACGGCTGTTGTGGCAATAGATGCATGGAAATATGCAAATTTCTTATGTTGTAATTACATCCTTGACAGGTTGGACAACACATTATATAATGTGTACAGTTCAATGACAAGTGCTAAGGCACTGTGGGATTCTTTAGACAAGAAGTACAAAACTAAAGATGCTGGAATGAAGAAATTTATGGTCGACAAATTTTTGGACTTCAAAATTGTAGACTCTAAGACTGTGATCAATCAAGTTCAAGATCTCCAAGTTATCCTGCATGAAATTCATGTAAAAGACATGTCTTTAAGTGAATCTTTCTAGGTGGCAGCAATAATTGAAAAACTATCACCGTCTTGGAAGGATTTCAAGAACTACTTAAAGCATAAGAGAAAGGAGATGAACTTGGAAGATCTTATTGTGAGGTTAAGGATTGAAGAGGACAACCGTTCTTTTGAAAAGAAAACCGGGGGTCATGGCATGGAAGCCAAAGTCAATGTTGTGGAACAAGGGAATAAAAGCAATAGTTTCACCAACAAAAAGATGAAGCATCCTGGGGGACAGTCAAACAATGACTCCAACAATGCCAAGTTCAAGGGCAAGTGCTATGTGTGTGACAAGGTGGGCCACAAGGCTAAGAATTGTTGCAAACGAAAGAAACAAGATGGTTTCAAGAAGAAGTGGAGAATCTCTCCAAAATGTGCATGACATCAACCTTTCTGCTGTGAATTCGGAAGTGAATATGGTCACAAATGATAGAGAATGATGGGTGGATACTAGGGCTACCCGTCATGTGTGCTCAAACAGGAAGATGTTCTCAATTTATCACTCTGTGGAAAATGGGGAACAACTATTTATGGGCAACTCTTCTACCGTGAAGGTTGAAGGAATTGGAAAGGTGATGCTTGATCTATATATGAAATATCCATTTTATTATCTCTTAAACTGATGATTATGCTAGTGTTTGATTAGAATAAATGCTACTTTAATATAGTTTTTTATTTTTATAGGAAACAAGAGTAATACACAGAAATGAGGTGAAAATAGACTTTAATGGTAAAATTATCGTAACTTCATGTACGAATCTCGGATTGGACTCAAGCTTCATGTTAAATTTCAAGAAGTTAGCTTTCCAACGCCACCAACTACGTGCAATTCGGAGTTCGGGGCAAAAAGTTATAGCTATTTGAAGATTGTGAACAGTAACTACGATCGATCGACTATCAATGCGATCGATCGCATCAACCACAAAAACAGTGTATTGAAGGAAACGATCGATCGTTTTGAGGTTCGATCTCGATCGATCGTATCTACTGGAATTTTTTATCTGTGCAAGACAGTAACTACGATCGATTGGCATTATATGGCGTCGATCGGAAAAGCGATCGATCGGGGGAAAATAACGAAGGAATTGCGATCGATCGGTAGACGAACGATCGGCAATACGGAGCGATCAATCGCTGTATGCAGAAAACCTGAAATAAGACCTATTTTGACTAGGATTTGGAAGGGAACTTCGTTGTTTCTCTTCAAACTTATAAATAGGCCTTATGGGAGAACATTTTGGGCTATCTTGAAGAAACCCTTGGAGAATCTAGAGCTTTATTGGAGGCTAGAGAGGAGCAAGAGAAGAAGTCTTTTGGAGCAAAGAAGAAGGATTCATGACAATGGATCTACATAAACAGGCTTTTCTTTTCTTTTCTTTCTTTCTATGTGTAATTTAACTTTTATTCAAGGCTTGATGAAGTCCTAGATGTGTATTGCTACTCTTGATAGTTTAATTTTATAAAGTTGATTATGATTCATACTTAATACGATTTCCTGAGTATTCTTTTGAGTGCTTGATCATAAACTTGATTGATTATGAATGGAATTAGATATTGTGATTGATTTTATGCCCGATAAAGGATAAGATTAATTGAATTATAATAGAGTTGTGATTGATTTTATGCCCGATCAAAGATAGGATTGATAACACAATAGTGGATGAACTTTTGTGTCTGATCAAGAACGTTAGTGAATTCATTAGTAATTCATGTGTCCGATCAAGAACACGAATTACCATATCATGTTAACTTATGCTTAATAATAATTGAGAGTAGTAATTACATGTCTAGTGGTGGATTCATTGCCTTGATTATAATACCCAAAAAATTAGTAAGCATTTTAAAACTGAAATTTGACCCTCTTAATGTTTGATTTGGTCGTGTTTTACCTTATGGGAGTTGGTGAGAAGAGCTTTCCAATGCCACCAACTATGCGCAATTTGGAGTTCGGAGTGAAAAGTTATGAGAAATTGAATTTTGTTTGTGCGTAGCTGCGATCGATCGCCATAACCAACGATCGATCGGCAAATTGAACCGCTCGATGCCTTAGCAAAACGATCGATCGTAATTACTGTGATTATTGACTGTTTTGTTTTGGGTAAAGTGATGAGCAAAAGTATTTTCGAGGATTGATTTGAGATCTAGATACCATCAGTTAATGATCGAGGAGAATGATATATCCCAGACAGCTTTTAGGACCAGGTACGGACACTACGAATTCCTGGTGATGCCTTTTGGTTTGACTAATGCGCCAGCAGCATTTATGGACATGATGAATAGAATTTTTGTGGACTTATTGGATCGGATTGTGATAGTTTTTGTGGACGATATTTTGGTGTATTTGGCAAGTTGGGAGGAACACAGAACTCACTTGACTCTTGTGTTACAGATATTTAAGGATAATCAGTTATATGCTAAACTGAATAAGTGTGAATTTTGGTTGAACAAGGTGAATTTTCTTGGACATGTCATATCAGAAGATGGAGTATCAGTTGATCCAACGAAGGTAGAGGCAGTGTTAAAATGGGAACAACCAAAAAATGTGACAGAGATTCGAAGTTTCTTGGGATTGGCAGGTTACTATAGAAGATTCATTGAAGGATTTTCAAGTCTAGCTTTGCCAATGACGAAGTTGACCAAGAAGGGAGTGAAGTTCATATGCAATGATGAATGCGATAAAAGTTTCAAGGAATTAAAGAAGAGATTAACATCAACACCCATCATGACTTTGCCATCAGGAACTGGAGGATTCGTTATATACAGTGATGCTTCAAAGAGCGGAGTCGGATGTGTACTAATGCAACACAGATATGTTGTGGCGTACGCATCGAGACAGTTGAAAATTCATTAGCAAAATTACCCAACACATGACTTGGAACTAGCAGCAGTGGTTTTTGCTTTAAAAATTTGGAGACACTATTTGTATGGAGAAACTTTTGAAGTATATACAGATCACAAAAGTTTGAAGTATATCTTTTCTCAGAAGGATCTGAATATGAGACAGAGAAGGTGGTTAGAGTACTTGAAGGACTATGATTTTTCCATTCACTACCATCCAGGCAAGGCGAATGTGGTAGCAGATGCATTAAGCAAAAAGATAGGGATGATTGCTCACATGTTAGTACAAGAGTGGAAACTGATGCAAAAAATAGGAGAATGTCATTTGGAATGGTCGACTTCAAGGAGGGTATCATTTCTTGGGAATCTTTCTATAAGATCAGTAGTGTTTGATAAAATCCTTGAAGCACAAAAGAAGAACCCTCAGATATATAAATTATTGGACAGGACGGATTTTGGAAAAGGAGCAGATGGAAGTATTCGATTCCGATGAAGATTGGTAGTACCTAAAGACATGGAATTAAGACAGGAAATTCTACGTAAAGCACATCACTCTCAGTATAACATTCATCCTGGAGGTACGAAGATGTATCAAGATTTCAAGAGGACGGTTTGGTGGAATTGGATGAAAAGAGATATTGGCAAGTTTGTATCGAGATGCTTGACTTGTCAACAAGTAAAGGCTGAACATCAAAGACCGGCTGGAATGTTGCAACCACTGGAGATTCCACAATGGAAATGGGAGCACGTTACAATGGATTTTGTTGTGGCATTGCCAAACACTCAGAGACAGTGAGATGCGATTTGGGTTATAGTGGATCGACTCACAAAGTCAGCACACTTTCTCGCCAACGTGGAAGGGCGCCCCTTTCCCTAGTTTGCATTCTCTTTTTAGATTAATTTGTGTACTTAGTGTTTTTCTTTTCTTTCTGTGATAGCATGTTGTGTTAGTTGTGGCTATTAGGATTGCTAGTTGTCGATATCTAGGATCGATGTTTGTTAGTTGTGGATATCTAGGGTTGATTTTCTAATTTATGATGAGTGCTCAAGATGACTTCGGGCAAGGAACTCACACTCAACAATGTGCTATATGTGCCAGAAATTCGAAAGAATTTAGTGTCTTGATCATTGCTGAGAAAGAATGGGTTTAAGTTGGTGTTTGAGTCAGATAAGTTTGTTTTGACTAAGGGTGGGATGTATGTGGGAAAAAGGTATCTGAATGAAGGGCTTTTCAAGCTCAATGTATTAACTATTGTACCTGCTGCTTTTAATATTAATGAGAATGCTTCTTCCTCTTATATGATTGAGCCATGTGATGTGTGGCATGGTAGATTAGAACATGTTAATTATGATGCTATACATAGATTGATTAATATGGAATATCTGACTAAATTTAATATTAACTTTAATCATAAATGCGAAACTTGTGTGGAATCTAAATTAATAAGGAAATCTTTCCAAAGTATTGAGAGATGTACTGAACCTCATGAGTTAATTCACATTGATGTATGTAATTTAAAACTTGTTCAAACAAGAGGAGGTAAAAAGTACTTTATTACATTTATTGACGATTGCACTCGTTATTGTTATGTGTACCTGCTGAGAAGTAAAGATGAGGCAATAAACATGTTTATATTATATAAAATAAAGGTTGAGACTCAACTTGAGAAGAAAATAAAAGTTCTAAGAAGTGATAGAGGTGGGGAATATGAATCACCTTTTGGTGAATTCTGTTCACAACATGGTATTATACACCAAACAACAGCACCTTATTCGCCACAGCAAAATGGAGTTGCTGAACGGAAAAATAGAACTTTAAAAGAAATGATGAATGTCATGTTAATAAGTTTTGGGTTACCTCATAACATGTGGGGGAAAGCTTTGCTTTCAGCCAATTACATTCTCAACAAAATACCTCATAAGAAAACCTTGCAGACACCATATGAATTATGGAAAGGTCGAAAGCCTTCCTACAACTTCTTAAAAGTATGGGGGTGTCTAGCAAAAGTGGTGGTCCCTAATCCCAAGAGGATTAAAATTGGACCAAAGACCATTGATTGCGTATTCATTGGTTATGCCAATAATAGCAGTACATATCGCTTTCTTGTTCATAAATCGGATATTCCTAATGTAAATATCAATACTGTGATTGAATCTAGGAATGCTTCATTTTTTTAACATATTTTCCCGTGGAATTCTACACAAAAGGAAAGTTCTCTTAAAAGAACTTTGGATGTTGTACAAGACACTAGTGAGGACCAAGAAGGAGAAGATGATGAACCTAGACGTAGTAAATATGCTAGAACATCAAAATCCTTTAGTCCAGATTTTCTAACTTATTTGTTAGAAAATGAGCCTCAAAGCTTTAAGGAAGCCATGTTTTCTCCTAAAGCACAATATTGGAAGGAGGCTGTAAATAGTGAAATTGAATCCATTATGCAAAATCACACTTGGGAGTTGGTAGATCTACCACCGGGGAGTAAACCTCTCGGATACAAGTGGATATTCAAGAGGAAGATGAAGGCTGATGGATCAATTGACAAATATAAAGCGAGACTTGTTATCAAAGGATACAAGCAAAAATAAGGTCAAGATTATTTTGATATATATTCACCAGTCACAAGAATAACTTCCATTAGGATGTTAATAGTTATGGCTGCTTTGTATAATCTTGAAATACATCAAAAGGATGTGAAAACAACATTCTTGAATGGTGACTGAAGGGTTTGTTGTACCGGGTCAAGAAAACAAGGTGTGCCGACTTGTTAAATCTCTTTATGGGCTTAAACAAGCACCTAAGCAATAAAATGAAAAATTTGACAAAATGATGATGTCAAATGGATTCAAAATCAATGAATGCGACAAATGTGTTTATGTCAAAGCTAGACCTGAAGGCTATGTTATTGTATGCCTTTATGTGGATGATATGCTCATTATTGGTAGTAATGATAATATCATTAAAGCTACTAAGAAGATGTTAAACAAATAGTTTGACATGAAGGATATGGGTGTTGTAGATGTTATACTAGGGATGAAAATCACTAGAACATCTGATGGATATGTGTTATGTCAATCTCATTACATTACAAAAATCCTAGATAAATTTAATGAGAATGATAATCATCTAGCGAGAGCCCCTGTGGATGTGACATTGCATTTAAGCAAAAACACTAGTGAGAGCCTATCACAACTTCAATATTCTCAAATTATTGGAAGTCTCATGTACCTCATGAATTGTACGAGACTGGACATTGCATACTCGGTAAGTAAACTGAGTAGATATAATAGTAACCCAGGGGAAGACCACTGGAAGGCTCTAATCAGGGTTCTTAGATATCTAAGATATACGAACTATGGACTGACTATACAAGGTATCCAGCAGTACTAGAGGGGTACTGTGATGCAATTGGATATATGATACAAGAGACTCAAAATCCACAAGTAGATATGTCTTTACTCTTGGAGGTGCAACAGTGTCTTAGAAATCTTCGAAAAAAACGTGCATAGCAAGATCCACAATAGAATCAGAATTCATTGCACTTGATAAAGCAAACGAAAAGGCTAAGTGGCTTCATTATTTTTTAGAAGATATTTCAATGTGGGGGAAACCTGTGACACCTATATGTATCTATTGTGATAATCAATCTGCTATAGGAAAAGCACAAAGTAACTTGTATAATGGTAAGTCTCGACATATACGTCGGAGGCATAATACCATAAAACAATTGCTCTCTAGTGGAATAATTTCCTTTGAGTATGTTAGGTCAAAAGAAAATATTACGGATCCGCTTACAAAGGGTTTGACCAAAGAACACGTGAGCAATTCATCGAAGGGAATGGGCTTGAAGCTTATATATTAAGAATCACCATAATGGCAACTCAACCTAGTTGACTGGAGATCCCAAGATCTAGGTTCAAAGGGACAACCGAAATGTGGAGGATTCAAGGGGAATCACTATTGAGATAAAATCTCGTTCTCATTCCTATGATGAAATAGTGATGCCTGCTGAATGAATCAGGATAAGCTTTGCTTTTAATGGTTCTCATAGCTTGAATTAGATTGAGTGGGGTATTGCAGGATACTCTTAATGAGAATCATCTATATGAGTGTGAAGGAGCCACTTCCATGAGGATTTTAAGGCTAAATCTTCTAGAGCACTCATAAAAAACAGGTTTGTTCAGGGCTGAAATGAACAAAGTCATGAGAACCATAGTATATCTGAGAAGTGATTGTGTGAATTCTATTGTCTTGGTTTACACAAACGGCTGAACAGTTCAAGGCATCACGTTCACTGATTAGTCAGTAAACCCGATAGTTTTTACAAGGGAAGGTTCAAAGCCAAAAGCTATATTTCTCCATGCATGATCTTCTCAATATTTGCTTTCATGATTTATTTGCATTGTTTTGCATCGTTATCCAGCTAATTCTCATTCATGTGGGGGATTGTTAAAAAGTGGGTATTAAAACCCACATAGTTTTGAATGAGTGAATTGGGTGAAGGAATGAATAGTCCCACACAAACTAAGGAGGTGTTATGAATGGTATATAAAGACCAATTTTGGCCTTTGAAGTTAGGCCCTTGGGCCATCCTACTTTCGTGGGGGAGAGAGATGTTGGACCCATGCACCTAGGTGGGCTAACCCACACACGCACACATGTCGCCACCGTCGGCCAGCTCAGCTCGGTTCGGTTTGCACGAGCGGTCAGCCGGGTCGGGTTGGGTTGGGTAAACGAGGCAATATTATTTTGGAAAAAATTCAATTTGTTTGGTTTTCTAATTTATTTTGGTTCAACCAAAATGGGTCTGATTTGTTTTCTTATGACCGTTAACGGACGGACGCATCTGTTTAACGGGAAAGGGTGTTTTCAATGGGCCTTCAACGGGATTTCTATAAAGTCATGAAAAACGGGGTTTTCTGCATGGTGTTTACATTACTTCGTCTTCTTTCTCTATCCCTTCTTTCTGTGAAAGCATTGCATACTGTGGTTCGCTGCGCGTGCTATTTGGAATGCTCCTATAGCGCGTGGTTGATCATCTTATCCTGGTAGGCAGACGCCCAAGAGTCCTGAGCACCGTAGGGAGGGCGAATTCTGTCTCAAGGACAAAGTGTTCCACTTGATTCGATCATCAACTTTTTTATTAACGATTCCATTATCATCTTTGCAAAGGTACACAATATTATTATCTTACATTACAGTAACAGTAAAGCAGATTTATAACAACAAGAAGATATAGGGGAAGAAGAAGCAGTGCAGGAGCACAAAAAAACAAAAGAAATGCATCCCACGCATATGGAATGAGAGCCCTCTCGGACTACTGTACAGGCAATCTCGAGTGTACGAAATTCAGGCTCACATGTGCGAGCTCGGTTAGGGGCTAGTGGAAGTCCTTTTCTTGGATGGTTTACTTCGAGGTTCTTTCTCTATTTGGACTTGTGATGATTGCATGTCCAAGTGGTCTCTATAAGGGGTTCTAGGGCATCCAAACGAATGATATGTCTCTTATATCCTCTCTAGGTTTACTCAAGGTTATGAATTTCGAGAGCTTGAAGCATAATGCTTGTATATGCTCACGGTTAAGGAAACATTTGGGTATGAATGCTTGGGTGGCTAGCTAATAGAGTGGGAGCCTAACTCATTACCTCTGTTTTAGGAAGTGTGTCCTATTGGTTAATTAAGTTATGACCGTCTATACCAAATAATACATATACTATTTGTAAGATATCCAAGTTTCCTAAAAGCTCGAGCGAAAATCTTTATTATATATTTTATATTCAAACACCGTTGGTTCATTTTGAAAAACCAAATAACATACTTAGCGTGGAACAGAGAGAGTATATTGCGATGAATGATTTAGTGGGCGTAAACGTGGTCCTCTAATGTGCAGACCTGCCCTTCTCATTGCTCCGACCAAAGATAAGCCTTGTCCCATGGACAAGGCCATAAGTGGAGCAGGAGTACAGTATAAGATGAACAAGGAACAAAAACAGTATTATGCTCTCACATTATTGTGGACCAAGACATTGTGGAGCCCACGCCATAATGCAAATACATTCAATGAGATTGATGATTATGAGCAGTGTAAGTTGTTAGGTATCAGCTGCAGAGGCAGTCCCACCATGCCCAATTATAGGGTTCACTTGCTTGCCGCATTTATAATTTTGCTAAATCGGATTTTTTTTAGTCAAACCAAAGAGTGTTGAAATACGAACTAAATATGTTGATAATCTGTTTCCCAACAACAAGTGTTGGAAGACGAAGTAGATACATCAATATTTGTACATAACAGTTCCAGCAATTGGGAACAACTGTTATCTAACATGGCATCGGAGCCGAGGTTGTCAGTTCGACTATCTGAGTCCTGCTAGATTTGTTTGTCCCCTCAACATGTGTGAGCAAAATGATGCGACTTTTTTTATTAAAATGTAGATAAAACGCCTCCTAATAGTTCGAACATTTGTCAAACAATGGTTATCTAACAAAGAGTTCATACAAGTGAAACAACATAAACATTGGTGGATAGAAATACAGAACACCTCCAATGTTTGAATTGAGATCGAAGTGTTCAAAGGGGTCTAACAAGAAGAAAATCAAAACGTTGCCTTCTATGGGCCCGTTTGGAAGCTGAAAGAGAGGCCCTTTTAGCCCTCTTTCAGCTCTGAAAAAATTGACGCCTGTTTGGAAGCTGATGAGTGAAAGGGGGCTGAATTATGTGTCAATGATAAAAATGAGACTGCCAGTGATTGAGAATATGTATCGGTGACGAGAATCTTAGGTGAAAATTGCTAACAAATGTGATGTTCAATTTGGGGAGCATCAGCATTGGCGAAATTTTCCACACGTTTCTTGTGAAAGCCAAACACAAATCAGAGGTAGGCTCCATTTCTGCTCTGAAATTTTTCAGCTATGATATTTTTTTTTTCACAGCTCCATTTCAGCTTCCAAACGGGCCCATGTCTCTCCTCCTGTTTGTGCTTAAGGAAATTCTCAATTATATCTATAAAAAAACCACCGAAAAGTGGCGGCAAGCAAGGGGGACGAGAGGGGCTCCCGAATAGGGCAACGGCGGAGCTTTGGGCGGATCTGAAGTATCCAAACTTCACCCCTAAGATGTAAAAATCAAAAAGTGCTTGTTTCTGGTCCCTAGAGAAGTTACACAGGGTGCAAGTGTATTTTACCTTAAACTCTAAAAGGCCTTATACTGATGACCCAAGACAATCTGTGCTGGGAAGCGTGGAAGAGATTTGGCAGGTCCTTGGTCATCTAATAAGGCCACAGATTTTCTATCAACTGCCGTACGGAACAAAGGGACCCCTGCCCATATATGATTTTTGGCAATGCTTTGTTTTGTCGGTCCGTCGGATGCAGTTAACATATATATTATGGGTCCCCTTTGAACAGGCCGATTTGTACCTTTTTGGTCCATAGGTGTCACTACACTTAGAAATTTGGCATGTGACATATTGGCGATTCTGTTTCTCTCTCTTCATAAAAGGAGTTTTGTTTTTTTTTTTTTGACAATGGTTATTTCAGCAAGGAAAGAAAAAAAATACTCCCTCCGTCCCATGTTAATAGATCTGTTTGAAAAAATATTTACTTTTGTTGAAAGCTTATAGCTAAGGGAATGGAATATTGTATTTATTACAATGAAGAGAATGGAAAGATTAAATGGTATAAGCTGTTTTTGAGTACCCAATGACTTGTATTAACCTAAATGGAGCTATTAATATAGGACACTCTGGGATGGTGGGGAAGAAAGAATAAAAATAAGAAAGTGGGCTGGGACTTGGGACTTGGGAGTTGGTGTTAGGCGCGTGTGGCCAAAGATGGACATGAGAATTTGACAAGAAAACCAATAACGAACAAACTAGCACAAACAATTAACGTGGTTCGGACTGCCTTACTGCTAAGAAAGAGTTATCCTTCCCCTATGTCATAGAAATAAAAAATATAAGGATGCTCTCTAAAAAATCCCTTAAGGATTACATCCTGATTTAACCTGTGCTTATGTTGGGTGGGCCTTGTTCGTGCCCGAGGGAGTTGGTGGAAGGAAATGGTGCTCTAAGAGGCCGGTAGCCCTTCTTGGTGGGTACCAACAACTCAAACACCCTTCTATATTAAAAAAAAGTAATGTTTATATTTTAAATTATTTTTTTGTACATACTATAAATTGTCGCTAGGACTAATGAAGAAAAATGTTGTGTTTGAAAGAAATAAAAAAAACACTAATTTTTGTTCAAAGCCGAATAAGTTGCTTAATTAAATCTTAAGCCGTTCTTTCCTTTTCTTTTCCTTTTCTTTTTTGCTAAAATTTGAATCTTGGCACTAGAGCTAACATGGTTCCTCTCTTCTGTTGCCAGATGCAACAGTAAATTATGACGCGTCAAAATCCTAGATTCAGCAGTCTATCATTTTACAGCAATTGTTAGGGGAAAAAACATGTTATTGCAGTCAAAATCTCATTCCCAAATCCCAACAATGAAGACGTCTATCTCTGCCTGTACCAGCTTACAGGATTCTAGAGGTACGGGTTCACCCATCGTCACATTTGTTGAGTGTCCTTTTTGTGGTCACCTTGTTAAGTATGATTGAGATCCGACGGCGTACTAGAGGCCTAAAATGGTACCTATCTCTGGGCACTCATTTCTTTGTTCTTATTCTGTACCAAATAAGTAAATACTGATCCTTTGTGATGAATAATTTTTTATGATATAATTGGCAAAGATATGATCTGAGATCCTCATGCTCTAGTTTCTCACCAACGGACATTTCGACAATTTCTTACTTTAGTAAGAAGTAAATCAGTTTTTTTTTTAAATTCCTTTTCAGCTGTTTATACCAGCTCAGTATATATGATTATCAATATATATATATATGGGAAAAGTTTAAATGAGATCGCTCTCATATAGCTTATATGAGGCCACTTTAAATCGTAGCCCTTGGATCTTGATCTGACGGCTATAAATAATCATAATGATCTCACCCACTCCCTGATGTGACACACTCACCTACCCACTGATTTAATATCCATCTTTCGATCGGAATCTAACAGCTATAAAGATTGGCCTCATACTCCTTATATGAGAACGATCTCATGTAAACCCTTCCCTATATATATATATATATATATATATATATATAGGATACCCAATTGAGAAACCCAATTTTTAGGGAACTACCATGAGAAACAGATAATGAAAAAAAAAAAGTGCATGAAGAGTTTATGAATATTGTGATTGACTGATTATTACCCCACACATAGGTTCCTTTTTTTTTCTTTTTTGGTTTTGACAAATTACCCCAAACAGAGGGATGGCCCCTTCTATTAAGCACTAGATATTACAAGATAAAGGGAAGATCATACAGGAGAGAAACAAGGATATAGAAAAATCACTGGCCATGATATTTTTTTTGTTAGGCTGTCCCTTAACAGTTCGAGCTTTGGATGTAACTTGGTTCCTAACATGGTGTTGGATAATTAGGGTGCTAAAAAGTCTCAACCGAGGAGAAATCAAGTGGAAAAATGGTTCATGGCCATGTGAAGTTTGAGCCCATTTTCTGTACGGGCTTTGTTTTCAAGCCGCTAAAATTTCTCTGCTTCAAGTGCAGAGGTGTACCCGATGATAATGATCTCAATTTTGGTTGACCTAGCATCAATGCATCATCATTAATGGTGGTGGTATTTCAATCCCACTGCTCCGGTCCCCATTTGGCTCTCTTGGGAGACAGGTTGAAGCAAGTACTTTTGAAACAGCTTTCTGTATACATGTCCAACCTTCCTCAAAGTAGTACCAGTTTAACTATATTGTTTGAAAGTGTTTAACACATTTGTCAATGTGAAATCCAAGTTTTCATCAGCAAAACTGGATTAGGTTAATATATTAATCTTTTAATATGAGCCTCGCTGCATATCAAATGGCCCTGGAGTATTGTGCCAGGACACCCAATAATAATTTCCTAATTCAAGGGGGAAGCGAAATTTAAAAGATTGACTATATTATAGGCATGCAGGCTCACATAGTACATAAAATTTGCATATATAATGGGATGGCAGTTGCGGCTGTTTGAACCAACGGGGTGTTGGTGTGATGGCGCTGGGCACGCTGCGGAGGTCCTGAGTTTAAACCCCCACAAGGTCAATCCCCTCATCCCACATTTCCTTAACAATATTCACCGCCTCCTCAACCATGCCAGCAATCCCATATGTTTTTATTAAAGAGTTGTAACTCCACAGATCAGGTTCCAGTTCTCGATCCTTCGAGTCAGTGAGTACAGTTGCCACTTCTTCAATCCAACCCTTTCTACCGTAGATGTTAATCATTATATTGTACGTGCAGTGATCTGAAACATAACTGCTTTCCTCATCTTCTGCAATGTGTCTTTAAATTCTTCAATTCGATCTTCTTTTCCATAAGCATCCAACATAGATTTGTAGGCTTCGAGTGGAATGGGGATTCTGCAAACTTCATCCAAAAGAAAATAGTTTTCATATTCTTAAAATCCTTATTTTTCCCATATGCAGTTATCACAGTACTGTATGAAACTGCATCAACCGTACGCTCTGATAGCGGACAATGCGTGAAGGAGGAGAATGAGAGATAAAATGGATAAATTTTTATGGAATTACTACCAGAGTTTACTGCTGGAATCAACACCAGACGGTAGACGATGAACCATGTCATCGGCACCATGGTTGTTACCGAATAAGGAGTATCTCTATCAGTGGAGAAGAATATACTTGTTATTTTCTTCAAATCATCATCTCCTATTTTTCTTGATGTCAAGGAATTTAAATAGGCTTATATAAATAAAGTTCTACTTCAACAAAGAAATATAAAATCAAGTTAAATTTTGCCTAAAATAAAAAATGAATAAAATCCTATTTTAACAATAATTCTCTACAAAAGCAACTATCATATAACAATCATAATTAAACTAGAAAGCTTCTAAAATTAACAATCTTCTATGTGATAACTGTATTATTCTCCCGGGGTAGGAGAAACTTGACCCTCGAGTTTCGTTCATGGGACTGCGAGAATGCTCTAGCAAATCTGGTTAAATATGAATGCTCTAGCAAGTTGTGACAAATTATTGTTCGGTGGCGGATCGGGTGGAGGCGAAAGGATATGAAGCAGATCTTAAATGGTAGTCTTCAAGATCTTCCAATCTGAGGTGGTGTGGTGGCTGTGTGAGGCGGATACAACGGGAACAGGAAAGGCGCAATCTTTGTCTCTAATACAGAAGTCGTGGCCATTGAAAAAAAAATGAACGCAAATATCAAGAATGATCACAGGCCTTTGGTTGCATGGCACGAGGAGAGAGTCATGAGACACTTCCACGTTTTGAGACTCCTTACAAGACTTCTGTTTTAGAAAGAATCACCCATTGCAACACAAGTGCTTGTTCTATTGTAGTAAGTAATTCTTCTGCACATGGCTGATTGATCAGCACAACAACATCTAATGACAGTTACAGGAAACAGAACTGCATTGTCTTGTCCAGATTATGCTTGGTCAGTGGTGGTGGTCGTCGTGGACAATTGAGTAATTGACTGTAGGGATTCTTCCATGGTAGTATATGCACGTTTGGTCTCGATTATCTGATGTAACAATCGTGTAACTTCCTCGAGTTGCACTACAACATAATAGGCTTATAACGACTGATTTTTTTTTTACATAATGTAATCCGTGGTTATTTGTAGTTCATTGCAACAGAACGAAATCTGTCGCAAAAGTATATCATTAAAGACTGGTTTTCCTTGGCGGACAAAAATCCGTCGGTATAAGAAACTTATTACAACATATTATTTTAAACGGATAAACTTTCGTCGGAAAAGGAGTTCAATTTCTATTGTCCGCCGTAGAGAAGTCTGTCACTTCATCAGGCTCATCTCATCATTATTTTTCCCGCGAGTTCTTTTGCCCTGCTCTTGTTCTGCTCAATTCATGTGCCCTGATATTGAAAATTGAAAGTCAACTCCTTTTGTGTCTTTCATCTAGGAGGGGGAATTTTCTATTAATGTATAGTGCTCTTCCAAAGGCTGAGCGTGAGATATATCTGCTGCATGATGTGTGGATGATTGGGTTTTATTTCTTCAACCAAGTCAATCTGAAGAAGCTTCTTGTATTAGTTTAGCACTCCTGCAAGTATGGAAAGCAGGGGCACCTGAGAAGAGGCGCTCACACAGTTTTCCCCTGGTAAGTCCAGCCCTCCCCACTATCCTCCTTCGTATCTTTATCAAATTTCTTATACTCTGGTATCTTTATCAAATTTCTTTTACTCTATATATTTTGATCGCGTTTTATATCTTCAATCAAGTTAACCAATTGCTGGAGCGTAAACAGTGAAATTTATGTTTGTTCACGTTTGTGTGCTTCAAAATGACACAAGCAGTTCTTATTCATGCTGGATACTATTCATGTGGATCTGATTTGTTGAGATGTTTGTGTAGATTTGTAGCGAGCTTGTATTTGTTTCAATTTCTAGCAAGCTTGTGTTTGAGTGTACATATGGAAGTCCTTTTTTTGTCTCTGATGCATCTGTCCACTGTGTTTGTTTATTGTTCTATTATTTCAGCAGCTAATAATCATTTCCATAAAATAAAATAATGTTAAGTGCTCTGAAATCAATTTGTTTTAATGGTATGGATTGAATATATTGTTCAATATTCTTCTGGTTGAACTGATTAACTTCTATCAATACTCCTCTAACCTCTCTCAATCTTGTGGTGATGAAGGTGGTGAGGCGGTCAATGACGGCACTTCATTGGGGTCGGCCTTGAAGAGGTGAAAGACATGGTCCTGCCCCTCTGTCTCTACCTCCTCCAAACGCTCAAGGTCAGTCTAGAGCACCCCACTTGCTAAGGAAGACCTTCTGATATGCTCCTTCAACTGCTTTCACTTGAGCTATTGCAATTCAATATTGTGCTAGTCGCGTCCCTCAACCCATTCGCTATGGCTATTGCATGCCTCCCCCTTCTTATAGTGTAGATTGATTGAGGTGGCCACGATTCTGAACATTATAAAGGTGCTGCCTTCTTTCTATTTTCCTCTCTTATTGTTGGATTTTATTACCAATAAGTGCTTCCCTGCTTTATTGTAGAGGAGTGCCAACATTTGAAAGATGGGTAATTAACGGAAAAAAATTTGAAAGAAGGGTGATCTTCTCTTTCATCAGGTAAATATTTCTCTTCCTCACCAAATTACGCTCAAGTGCACTTCCTTCTTAGTTGCTTAAATGTTGAGAATAAATATATGTTGTCTCTGTTTTGTTGGAAGTATAAATTTTTCTGAGCCGTCAGTATGTTATTGGTCCCAAAATTGAAGGAAATAAATTTCGTAATTAGAAAGAAAAATAAATAAATACTACTCCCTCTGTCCAAAAATATCTTCATTTTGGTTTTCTAATGAGGCCAGAAATTTTTGGATGGAGGCAGGGTATATGCTTTGAAAGCAATAAATCCTATCTTCCATCAAACAGAGGATAGTCCCATTTGGAAGCTCAATTTTAGCAGTAAAAGTTATGCAAATTATGTCTAAAACCCTATTTTGCGAATCCATGAACCCCTGTTTTTAGTAGATCAGATTACGAAAAAGGTATTATCTCTGTACATATTTTCTCAAGCTTGCTTTTCAACAAAACTATGTGCCCACTAGTGTAATCTGCATTTAGTCTCCTAATCCTTTTTAATGAAAGCAAGAGATGGAAAGTTTTGTTTCAAAATAAGCGTTCTTCGATGAGTGCTAGAACCAATTCTGCCACTTGCCTCTGTCCATTGGTCTTCTCTGAGAAAATGCCTATATTATGCCATATTATACTAGTTACTAAATTGGTAAAGAGCCATTTGATTTTTATGATTGTTTATACTCTCCTATTTGGGCTAGATGTTGACACTACACCAACCTTGGCAATCCTAAATATACAGAATGACTGTTCTAAAGAATTTTTCATGGCATATGTTTTGGGTTCTTTGACTGGTTTGTGAAGGACTTCTTTTCTTAGCATATATTTTCACTAGTATTATAGTAGGATGTTGTGTACGCCAGCTCAGGGGCAAGGTCTATCCCGATTTGTATTACTTTCCATTCTTACGACTTACTATGTTAGGGTTTACTTTACTTTTCAATATTTTCCTTTTATAATTCAATAAAATGTAATGTGGGAGGGAATGAGATTTGGTTGTAATGGGCTAGCTGATGGCCAGCCAATGGCACGTAGCCCATTAGCTTGCATGGCTTCCTAGGGAGTCGTGCCCTCCCTTATAAGGGAGTCTCCTCCCTCCTTTGGAGGTGATGTAATAAGAAACTATTTTCTCTTCTTCTTCCTTTGTCTTTCCCTCACTTGAAGTTTGGTACCACTTGTGTTCCCATCGGAACACAACATTGGTATCAGAGCCTCAACAATCTGCCATGGCACCTCACAAGCAGCCGACCACTGTCCCAGAGATGCAGCCCAAGAAAGAGAAGGAGAATGTGGATGATAGCCCCAAACCAGCGGCTGACTTGGCTAATGTCATTGTGATCTCCATGTTCGAAGCAATGACCACTCGAATTCAAGCTTCAGGCAGCCTCTGCAGCACCCCTATCGCCCACACTGCTGACAACCCAGGCTGAGATGAGCGAGCCCTCCCAGCCCCTTGGCTCTTGCATTTCCAGCTTTCAAGCATCATTAGAGAAAGATGTGCACCGCACCCTCCTCCCCATTCTGTTTGCTTTGATCGATTAGCCCAAGGAAGGGGGTCGTGCAGGCATGGACACACGAGGCCTCCCAAGTGTTCGATTAAATGCCTCAATGACAACGAATCCCCAAAACCTATCCCATGAGTATGAGGAAGAATGGGAGGAGTACTCTGGGTTGCGTGGAGGACCTCGGGTGCGGCCGAGCTATGTTTGGCTCGCCTTCAGTTCCCACGCTATAATGGAGACAAAGATCTTGTGGAATGGCTTTACAAGGCAGAGAAGTTCTTCATCTACCAGGGAACACACTCTGAGGCTGAACGATTGCACATTGCCACTTTTCACTTAGACGGCGATGCCTCCGTATGGTTCCAGAACTTTGAGAAGGAGGTCCGATTCCTGACTTGGACCTCTTTTATCGATGAACTTTGCATCCAGTTTGGTCCCAATGAGTTCCAAGACTTTAATGAGATGTTCTCCACCCTATGTTAGACTACCACGATGGGAGCCTACTATTCCGAATTCATGAAGATTGCCAACCGTCTTCCCGATTGCCCGATGGCGGCCTTAGTGGGGACCTTCAAGAGGGGGCTCAAACCTGAAATTTCGAATGAGTTGTGCCATTTCCATTGCATTTTGATGCGAGAAGTAGTGCATCATGCACGAATTGAAGAGGAAAAGCTTGACTGGCAGCAACGGGGGGGCCGATTTCACCCTTCTCCACGACATCCAACCAGCTCGGCACCATCCTCTCTCTCAGCGCCAGGCCTTACCGCTAGCCGAACCAACCAGCCCTCCGCCCTTGCTATTCCTCCAGTCTGCCACCTCACTCCTGCCCAAATGGATGAGAGGTGCTCCAAGGGCTTGTGCTTTAAATGTGATGAGAAGTTCGTGCCCGATCACCGTTGCTCCGTCTAAGGCAGCTTGCTCATCGAGGAGGCTCTTTCCTCTTCCATAGATGCACCGCTCCCTTATGACAACGTGCTACCGGAGATTTTTGTGCACGCCTTCTCTAGAGCCTTTACCCCTCGTACCATGCGCGTCCAAGGTTACCTCAAGTGGCAATAGGTGGCCATCCTAATAGACAGTGGATCCACCCATAATTTCATCAATGATAAGGTGGCACAATGATTGAGATGTTATATGTCGGATTCCAAGCCGTTCGATGTCTTGATTGGCGATGGTAAGCATCTTCGGAGTTCTGGGATGTGCGCGCAGGGTTTGCAGCTGGGCTCCTTGCAGTCTGCCCAATCGGTGAGCTCACTCTTTAGATTTGCACCTCAAGGATTTTTCCTCTAACAGTGTACAACAGTGGACATACGACGGGATAGTCTTCTTGAGGACCTGCTTACCCTCTTGGCGGAGCACGAGGACATATTTGCTGAGCCTAAGGGGCTTCTGCCAGTGCGATGCCATGACCATCAAATTTCTATTATTCCAAGTGCTTCGCCCGCTAATGTCTGTCCTTACAGTTATCCTCACATACATAAGGCTGAGATTGAGCAATTGGTGTCAGACATGCTCCAAACATTGTATCATCCAGTTGAGCACTAGTTCTTTCTCTTCTCCGGTATTACTTGTTCAGAAGAAGGACGGGACGTGGCGATTCTGTGTGGACTACAGGGCACTTAATGCCATCACCAACAATGATAAGTATCATATTCCGGTGATTGAGGAGCTACTTGACGAATTGGCCGGAGCTACCGTCTTTAGCAAACTTGATCTTCGTTTGGATTATCATCAAATCCGATGCAGCCCACCAACATTCATAAGATGGCATTTCACATTCATGATGGACATTTTGAGTTCTTGGTCATGCCATTTGGGTTGACCAACGCACCTGCCACCTTCCAAAGCCTCATGAATGATCTGTTTCACCCTTTCCTCCGCCGATTTGTCCTGCTCTTCTTTGATGGCTGCTATGCTGCTATGCTTTCATGGCCGACCCCCACTTGAGTACGGGCACTCCGCGGATTTCTGGGACTCACAGGATATTATCGACATATCATTAGTCAGTATGGTTTGAGTGTTAGTCCCCTCACTTCACTTCTCAAGAAGAGGGCATTTACATGGACGGAGCAAAAAGTGAAATTCAAGACTAATGTTATGTGGAGAAAAACTCACAATAGAAAATATGTCAGAAAAAACATATAGTATATTTCATGCCTCTAATGTGCTCCTACAACAGCAACATCAAGAGTGTAAGTTCACAAAATATTCAAAACTTAGAACTTGTCTTCTAGTGGATGAACAAAACAATGAGCTTTTGATGAAAAATCACATGTCTCGTCCAACTGCATCCGCACCATTTCCTGAAGCAAATGGGACCTCCTATAACAGTCATGGTGGAAATTGTGGTCATGGTCATGGTCGCAAGTGCGGATGCGGACGTGGACGTGGTAGATGGAATTATATAGGTCAAGGGGAGTGTACCCAGAATTCTTCAAAGAGAAATGCATCATCCCACCAGAAATGGAATCATATAGATGCAAAAACAATTTTTTTGGAAGTGATTAAATGCTGGCTTGGAAGCCCATCAAGTTGGTAGGTGCATAGTCACTGTCAAGTTTTTTAGCCTCTCTTATTTCCATTATAATCAAGTTGTACAACAAATCACATTCTTCCAACAAGGCACTATTCCATGTGTTTCCAAGTATGGCAGATTTTCCATGGAAACTCCATGCAGAGAGCTTTTGTTGCATGATAATCCCTCATTCTAATGATCTAAAGTAGGTAGTAAGACTCGCTGAATTGGTTGGTCATGTACCTCAACGCTATTCCAATTTTAAGAGCATATTTTTTTACCACTTTGTTATGGCATTGTGTATGTGATATATTTCTAATATTCGTTAATAGTTTGGTCCTTCTATCCCTGCCTTGCTGCATGATAGGCATGGTAAGATTCAATAATGGCACTAGTTATCCGAATTCTAAAATAGTTTGGATTAATATGACTAATTTTACGAATTACATTGGCAAGGCCCCAGATAGAAATGGAGTTTATGCATGTAGGGTCTACACATTGATTACAAGAATTACACTTTTCAACTATTGATGGATATTTTGCTTATTTTACTTGTGATAATTTGTTGATTGATAAGCGCATAATGTATACACATAATAACTCTAACACCTTTAAGTTTCTAGCCCTAATTAGTTGTTATCTAGGTTATTTACTAGTTATTTAGATTAATTAAAGATTTAAGAGTTATTTCTTTACTTTGGTAAAAATGGGAAAAATTGTAAGTTGGACATTCTTCGTGAACGTATTCGAATAACTATGAAATTTACTAATGGACATTGTTATCTGCAATGCAAACTTCTTACAATTGATATGGATAACTCTATGGAAGTTGACCAGGTTTCCAAATGAAGATGGACGTGAATGGAATCAGGTGGACGAATGAAGCACATATGTACTATCTTCCCGGACAGCTATGTCCAAATTACTAAAAGCCATTCTCATTTTAGAAAAGCTCAAAGAAGAAGGAACTTTGAATTGGTCCGCACTCAGCTAGATCACATGTTCAAATAAGGCAAGGCGCTTGGGCAAATCAATGGTGATTCAATTTTTAATTGGTGCTGAGATTGGAAGGTAGCAGAGACATGGAAAGAAAAATCTGGATTTGGTATAAATTGCGCTTGATCTGACTGGAATTGGGAGACCTGATTTGTTGCTGATTTGGCTGGTTTTTTATATGGAAAACTGCTGTTTGAAGAGGGGCACTCATCAATAGAAAGAACATGAGAAAGAACAATAGTTATATATATATATATATATATATATATATATATGAGATGAGTTTACATGAGATCGTTCTCATATAAGGAGCATGAGGCCAATCTTTATTGCCGTTAGATTCCGATCGGAGGGTAGATATCAAATCAGTGGGTAGGTGAATGTGTCACATCAAGGAGTGGGTGAGATCATTATGGGTATTTGTAGCCGTCAGATCAAGATTCAATGGCTAAGATTCAAAGTGGCCTCATATAAGCAATATGATAGCGATCTCATTTAAACTTTTCCCTATATATATATATATATATATAGGGATATATTATGTTAGTTCTTGTGTAAAAAGCTTAATTGTAATGGAAAATATTGCCTTCTTCTAATGTTTGCATTACTAAAAAAGGATTTGTTAAAGTAATTTATAGTTGGTGCATGATACAAAAGTGTTACGGGGCCAAACTTTTGCTAGGAATTCAGACCTCGTAATGTCCTAGTTGCTGCTTGTAACTAGTCAGCCAGCCAAAGCCTCACACAAATGCTAGAACATACTTATGCTCAAATGACAGTGGAAGTTTTTGATCTGAAAATTAACAATTCGCACCCAAGGGAAAATGGGCCAAATGTCTTAAAACCTTTTATGCAAGAGATTTGTACAAGAATGTACAAGTAAAAGTCCATCTGCCTGGACTCAACCAACTCCCAAACAGTCCCGTGACTCCCGTCTCGCTAGAATCACTCAAAATATGAGTCAGGTCTCTCTCCAGCTCGCACACAGTCTAATATATCTTGAATCAGGTCTCCCTAGAACTCAAGATTAGAATATTCCCCCATTTTTCTTGCCTTGGTCTGCACCTTGACTATTTATACAACACTGCCCCGTGGCAATTAGTTACAAGCACCCTCACCCAAGGAATTCCGTATCGGAAATACATCGATATCGGGCCCCAGCTGATAAACGATATGGACCAATATCGTTTTTTCAATTTTTTTAAAATATCGTACCGATATATCGGTTAAGGTGCATCCCTCGGTACCATGGAATGTCGTATCGGATATCAGTAAAATATCGGTCGGCCAAAGAGACGAAATATCGGAGATATTATGTAAAAAAATATCGGTGGTCAAAAACTAGTTTTTACCATATATTTCACAATCTAACTTCTAAAATGAGTTATACTAATTTAGACAAAGCATAGATTTCAAAAAATGCATATTATGATGGCAAACAAACAGGAAAGTTTTTTTTCAAAAAACAAAAAAAATTAAATTTTTTTTAAAACATTTTTTAAAAAAAATGGCGTAAAACCGATATATCAGTAATATTTGAAAAAACGAGATTGACTCGTATCGGTGTATCAGGTGGGGCCCGATACCGATATATCGGCGATACGACATTCCATGCTCGACACACATCGACTCCTTCGTTGTGTGCTCAACCTCATCCTGACTGCTTCTCCATCATCAACCAAGGTTTAGGCCGGAATGGCCTAAAATTTGCCTACTCCTGCAAGTGCATGACATTGATTAATTGTAAGGGGACCATTAGGTTATGCTCATGTTGGTGGTCCTCAACCATCATTCCAGTCAGCTTTTTTATTGGACAATCGCTAGGTCGATGGGTCCTTTGTCATATAAAACATCCAAAAAAGTCCCTTTGAGACTTACCTGTTTGCTCCTTACCTTTGGATGATCTCCTTCCCCTTCTCATTAATGCTCATGTCCTCTTGGGAGGAAGGCTTCTCCTTCTTCTTCCCTAGCCCGACAGAATTTTGTTTATAATCTGCCAAGCAATCCGCTGTTGCATGGCTGCTTGAAGGTCGTGGGCATCCCTTCTTCGCAACTCCACTTGCTCCCATCCTTGCAAATCGGCCATGAAGTAAAAGAGCTGGTCCTGCTCCGTCATGTTAGTTATACCCAACATAATGGATTGAAATTTGAAACTCCTTTTCATAATCACGAACTACTCTGAAACTTTGGAAGGAGATCCCATGCATGGACGTTGCATGCACATCTCACACTATTTGGTATAGGCTTAAATTTTTATATTACACAGGCAGACATATCCTTCTCCTCAGTCACCATTACAAACTTTCTCGTTCTTATGTACTCCAACAAGCCATACTCTTATCTCACCTACCTGATTGCATTATGTTATGGACTCAATTACATTATCTTACTTCTATTAGGAATAAGATTCCTTCTTTAATAAGGGTTCCTAGTTAGGATTTACTACTTCTATTAAAATTAGGCTATTTATACTCTTTATATATGTAAGGCCTATGGCCAAAACGGGATATTAGATGAGAAATATAGATTAGTTATGTTAATTTATTTTGCATTAGCTTAGCTTTTTTATCTTCATTCTTCTCTGTTGTAGACGCCGTGTCTATATGTTGTGAACGCCATGCCAGACCAGTATGGGTACGTTAGCGGGCCAATGTCAGCAGCATCCATCATGACAATAAGATATTTAATTAGTATTGCGTACCTTATTGTAATTAGATCTATTTAGGCTAATTGTTAGGTAATGGGTTGATTGAGAATAATTAGGCCAATTAATGGCCCATCAGTTTGGCCAGATGGCGCGCGCCCCTAGGCAGATTGCCATCTTTTCCCTTTATATGTTGGACGTCTTCCTCAGTTGGAGGTTATGCAATAGAAACCATTTCAAGTTATTACTTTTCTTCTTTTTTTCCCTTTTGCCGTCGATAGATACCTTGTGACCTTGCCGGTCACAACATTGGTATCAGAACAGTGTCGATGTGAGAGCAATCATGCCTCCTCGCAAACAACCACTGGGAATGCCAGAGATCCAGGAAGAACCTGAGGCGGCAAAAGAGGTGACTAGTCCACGGTCGACGACGGAATCCAACTAGGAGGTATTGATCGCCATGATCAGTGCGCTTGGTGTCTGACTGCAGAATCTGGAGATGATCCATTCACAGAACCAGGCGCAGAACCAGGCCAACCAGACAGCCATGGTCACTCCTCCACCGCCACCACCAGGAGGTCATGGTGGTCCAGTTCGTCAAGGGGGGTCCAATGTGCTTGGCGGCTCTACACAGGGCCAGAACGCTGGGTCTTCCATCGCACATGGAATCCAACTGGGTTCCTTCAACCCGGGCGCTGAGGAGGGCAGATCTGGCCTTGAGGGACGAGGCACTCAAGGTGTTCAAGGAAATGATACAATGCATCCGCACCTATGAAATGTCCAGCGTGAGTTGGACGCGGATTGGGAGGAGTCTCTAGGCTATCGTGGAGGCCAGAGGGGTAGCGCAAAACCCAGGTTGGCGCAGCTACAATTCCCACAATTCAATGGTGAAGAGGACCTCGTGGAGTGGCTATACAAGGCGGACAAATTCTTTGCCTATCAGGGACCTTTTCAAATGCTGAGCGCCTGTGCATGGCCGCTTTTCACTTGGATGGAGACTCTTCGGTCTGGTACCAGGCCTTTGAGAAGGAGGTACGATTGCCTACTTGGGTGTCGTTCTCAGATGAGTTGTGCATCTAGTTTGGGCCGAATGAATTTCAGGACTTCAACGAGATGCTCTCCACCATCAGGCAAACAACAACAATGAGGGCGTACTACTCGAAGTTTATGAAGATTGCGAACCGCCTGCCAGAATGGCCGGTCGCAGCACTGGTTGGCACTTTCAAGTGCGGCTTGAAACTGGAGATAGCGGATGAAATGCGGCATTTTCCCTGTCACACGAAAAGGGATGTGGTGCTTTACGCACGCATCAAAGAAGAGAAGTTGGCTAGACAAAGGAGGGGGCCACTGGCATCTCTTGCTCCAACTCCTAGTCGACCTATGATGACTGGCTCTGTTATTTCCCCTGTTCGGTGACTCACGACCGCTCAGATGGAGGAACGTCGCGCCAAGGGACTATGTTATAGGTGCGATGAAAAGTTTGTTCCCGGTCACCGATGCTCAGTACGGGGAAGTTTGCTCATAGAAGAAGTCGACGAGGATGTTTCTTCCGAGTCTGATGAGATGGCCCAAGTGTACCATGACGTGAAACCTGAAATCTCCGTGCACGCCTACTCAGGGACCTTCACCCCATGCACCATGCGGGTACAGGGACTCCTCAAGCGACAGGAGGTTGCAGTATTGATTGCCAGTGGGTCAACCCACAATTTTATCAACGACAAGGTAGCACAGCGATTAGGTTGCTATGTGTCTGATGCCAAGCCTTTTGACATGCTCATTGGGGACGACAAACACCTTAGGAGTTCAGGGGTCTGCGCCCAAGCTGCCCTTACTATCCAAGGCCATACTTTCATCACAGAATTGTTCCTACTACCAACGAAGGGGGCGGATGTGGACCTAGGTGTCCAATGGCTGCAGGACCTCGGGGATGTGGTCTGGAACTTTAAGGACATCATTATGGACTTCGAGGTGCACGGACAACGGGTTCGCCTCCAAGGGGCCCAACCAGGTGCTTTGCATATAGCCTAGTCTGTGGGGTCATTCTTCAAGTTCGCGCCACATGGGCTCTTGTTGCAACAACGGGCAGTGGTGGATGTTGAGCAAACTGACATACTGGAGGACTTGCGTTCTTTGCTTGATGATCATGTTGACATATTCTCGGAGCCAACCGGCCTACCACCTGCCCGATCACATGATCATGCCATTACTCCTACCTAATGTTGCGCCAGCCAATGTGCGCCCATACCGCTACCCTCATGTTCAAAAAGCGGAGATTGAGCGCCTGGTGCACGACATGCTGCAGTCTAGTATTATTCAGCCCATCAACAGCTCCTTCTCCTCGCCGGTTCTACTGGTCCAAAAGAAGGATGGGTCATGGCGATTTTGTGTTTACTATTGCGCCTTGAATGCTATTACAGTTAAAGACAAGTACTCAATTCCGGTTATAGAGGAGCTGTTGGATGAACTGGTCGGTGCCACGGTGTTTAGCAAACTCGATTTGCGTGCAGGATATCATCAAATCCGCATGAAACCGTCAGATGTCCACAAAACTGCATTCAGGACACATAACAGTCATTTTGAGTTCTTGGTCATGCCCTTCGGCCTGACAAATGCTCCTACTACCCTCCAAAGTCTCATGAATGACTTGTTCCGGCCCTTTCTCAGACAGTTCATCCTGGTTTTCTTCGATGATATCCTAATATATAGCCAGTCGTGGGAGGCACACTTAGAACATTTACGGTCAGTTTTCTCTATTTTACGGACTCATTCTTTATTTCTTAAACGGTCGAAGTGTTCTTTTGGTAGCATACAGGTGGAGTACTTGGGCATGTCATTTCGCACGAGGGCGTTTCCACTGACCCCTCGAAGGTAGCTGCCATGCTGTCCTGGCCGGCCCCCACATGTGTCAAGGGTCTCCAAGACTTTCTGGGGCTGACAGGGTATTACCGCGGATTCATCAGCCAGTATGGGATTATTGCCAGCCCACTGACTGCACTACTCAAAAAGGGGGCCTTTGCATGGACAGGAGAAGCGCATAAGGCTTTTGATCGGATGAATACTGTCACGGATGCTCTTTCAAGGCGCTCGACGGAGGGTGCCTGTATGTCTATGACTGGTCCGACTTGCCCCTTTCTTCCTGATCTGCATTGCACCTATACTGAGGATCCCGACACTAGCCAGCTGATCGAACGTCTCCATGGGCATCAATTGGATGATCCTTCCTTCACTTGGCATGGTGACACTTTATTTTGGAAAGGGAAGTTGTGGGTGCCTAACAACGGGAACTTGCGTTGACGTGTTCTTTCACATTTTCATGATACACTGATGGCAGGACATGAGGGTGCCTTCCGGACCTACAAACGAGTGAGCCAGAGTTTTCTGTGGCCCGGATTAAGAAAGGACATTCAAAAGTATGTGGCTGCCTGTGACACTTGCTAGCGCGCCAGGGCTGTCACTACCTCTCCACAGAGTCTCCTTCAGCCCCTCCCCATTTCGGATCAGATATGGGAGGATATCTCTATGGACCTTCTGGAAGCCTTGCCCGCGGTCCAAGGAAAGTCGGTCATGCTTGTGGTGGTGGACCGGCTCTCAAAATATGCTCATTTTTGTGCTTTGAGGCATCCTTTTATAGCCTGGACGGTTGCTGAAACCTTTGTCAAAGAGATCGCTCGGTTGCACGGCATACCTAAGACTATCATCTCGGATAGAGACAAGGTTTTCATTTCTGCATTCTGGCGTGAGTTTTTTGCTCTCCAAGGTACGAAACTCACCATGAGCACGGCTTACCATCCCCAGACAGATGGCCAGACGGAGGTCGTCAACAGGTGTGTGTGTGTGTGTGTGTGTGTGTGTGTGTGGAGCAATATTTGCGCTGCTTTGTGGGGGATTGACCCCATAAATGGTTACAACTTCTTCCCTGGGCTGAGTGGTCTTATAATACGGATTATCACACACGGATGGGGTTTACGCTATTTGAAGTTGTCTATAGCCATCCACCTCCTTCAGTCCTCTCTTATGTGCCCCTCAGGTCGTCCATTGCTGAGGTCGACTATTTGCTTCAAATAAGGGATGAGGTTCTCCGGCAGCTGAAGGCCAATCTCGCAGCCGCCCAGAACCGTATGAAACAACTTGCTGATAAGAAGAGGACTGATCGGGCCTTCCAGGTAGGTGATTTGGTTTATGTGTCCGTCCTACCACAGCGACAGACCTCTTTATTCAGAACGGATCAGGCCAAGTTAGCACCTCGTTATCATGGACCATATACTGTGCTCGAACGTATCAGGCCCGTTGCTTATCGCCTGGCTCTACCCACGAGGTCATTGGTGCACCCGATTTTCCATATTTTGCGCCTTCGTTGTTTTGTGGGTGATGCATCTTCGGTCACTATAGGCAGACCCTTATCTCTTATGCCCCATGTGCATATGGACACTCCAGTGTTAGCGTCTATCATTGACAAACGACGCGCTTGTAAGGCGGGTCACATTATTATAGAGATATTGGTGGCATGGAAGGGCCATTCACTGGAAGATGCTACGTGGGAAGTGGAGGACGACATTCTGGCTCGTTTTCCGGACTAGTCACCTTGAGGACAAGGCGATAGCGGAGCATGGTGGATTGTTGTGAATGCCATGCCAGGCCAGTATGGGTACGTCATCTGGCCAATGTCAGCAGCAGCCATCATGACAGTAGGATATTTGACTAGTATTGCGTATTTTATTGTAATCAGACCCGTTTAGGCTAATTGTTAGGTAACGGGCTAATTGAGAATAATCAGGCCAATTAGTGGCCCATCAGATTGGCCAGATGGCGCATGCCCCTAGGCAGACGCGCCATCTTTTCCCTTTATATGTTGGACGTCTTCCTCAATTGGAGGTTATGCAATAGAAACCATTTCAAGTTATTACTTTTCTTCTTTTTTTTCCTTTTGTCGTCGATCGATACCTTGTGACCTTGCCAGTCATAACACTACATCATTGGATCAGAGCCGTTTTCGACCCTAGTTTCCACCCACCCACCCTTAGTGTCGCTATGACAGGCGACCGTCGGAAGAGCCCCAACCCACCGCCGACGTCCTCTGAACCTTCGTCCATGATGCCGATGCCATCAGTCTTTCACGACGTCCCCATTACTACCCTCCCACATGAGACTACCCGCATTACCCAATTGGAAGCAAAATTTGATGCACAAGAGAGGAACTTTACCGATTTGAAGAATACGATAGCGGAGTCCAACCGTCGCTTTGAGGAGCTATTGCTGTCTTTGCATCGCCAGACGGTGTCGGCTCCTCCTCCGAGCTATGGTGCTTCTCCATCCTGGTTTCCGCCGTCGTCTTTCCCCGCTGGCACCAATTTGCTGTCGGCCGGCATGCCAACTTGGCAGGGCCTAGCCCCGGCGGGAACCATCTCGATGGGCTCAGCTTCTTCTGGCGCAGTCCCATCGGCCGCCTTCGGCTCGCTGGCACCACCGCTTTCTGTCGAGTCCCTTCTTTCAACCACCAGTGTCATCACCGCCGCCTCTTTGCCGCTGCCCTCTCCGCTGGGTCTGGCAGTGCCCGGCCAGACATCTGCTTCCATGAACCAGCCTCCCCCGGCCAGACATCTGCTTCCATGAACCAGCCTCCCCCGGCCAGACATCTGCTTCCATCAACCAGCCTCCTTCCCACCCCATCATCACCTCCCTCGATCGGCAGTGTCTGCTCGCCAAAGACAGCACCTTTCTGCTTCCCGTCGCTTCTCCTCCTTCTGTCAGACCGCTACAGATCTCCTACGGCCAGATCCCCTCCTCCGGCCCTTTCCCTTCCGCCGCTGCCGCCCCGATCGACCCTCCCCACCTCCTTCGAGTTGAGGCTCTTCCATCGATCGGAGCTTCTGGGGGGTTTCTGTGGCCACCGCTGCAACCGTCGCCTCCATGGCAACCACCGTCGCAACCACCTTGGCCTCTAGCCGCTGCCGCCTTGATCGATCCTTCCTCCCCTGCCCTAGTTCCTCCACATCCACAACAGTCGAGAGTGCCTACAGGTTCTGTTTATGCAGGTCCAGACAGACATGTTATTCCGGGATTTGGCCTGCTCCCTATGTCCGACCCTAGTTCCTATCTGGACATGGCCCCCCAACCCGTTTCCCAGATCCAGCCCGTTCAACCATCGAATGCCCTACCCCCTCACATGGGTCAAGTTGTGGGTTCCCCTCTATATGTTCCGGTGCATCCTGGGTTTCAGTCCCCACAAGCATCTGCATCTGCTAATGCGGATGATTATTATGCATCTAATGACGAGTTTCTAGATCATGTTAACCATCGTGGACGTGGAGGGCGCAATCGTGGTCGTGGTCATGGACATGTGAACCGTCGATATGCGGGTACACCTATTGACCGGGAGGGAACTGTCCAAGCTCGGCCGGTATGTGTCACATTTCCTGTCTTTAATGGATGCGACCCAGATGTGTGAATTTCACATGCCAAACGCTTCTTCCACTTTCATCGGACCCCGCTCATGAGCGTTGCGAGTTGGCTTCCTTTCATATGGATGGACCAGTATTTAGAGCATCACCCAGATTCTACATGGGACGAGTTTGAGTAGGCCCTTCATCTATGCTTTGGCCAAACTGCTTATATGAATTAAAATAGCCTACTTCCTCATATTTGCCAGCGTGGGTCAGTTCAGAACTATCAGGATGAGTTTAACGATTGGTGAACCGTGTTCAGGGATGGCCTGAGCATACATTATGGGAGTTTTTGAAGCAGGCTTACGAGCGGATATTAAAGCTGAGTTGCAGTCTTTTCCACGCGTATCTTTGACAGAAACAATGCGTCTGGCTCATGTTTGTGAGGAAAAACTGACTCAGTTGGGACGTTCTTTCTCTAAGCCTTCTCCTTCTCCTTCCCACCTGCCTCCGTCATCTGACCTGCCACGTGCTACTCAACTGCCTGGTAATTCTTCAACTCCTTCGTAGATGGCCGATCGACGTTCAAAAGGACTACATTACAATTGTGATGAAAAATATGCACCTGGACATCACTGCACTACGTGTCAATTCTATATGCTTGATGAGTGTTATGATGCTGATTATGCAGATGACTCTTGTGCTGATCTTGTTGCGGAGGATTTGACCCCTATTGAGGCTTGTCAGATGGAGATTACTTTGCAGGCCTTTTCTGGTACTTTTCCTCCACGTACTATGCGCGTCAAAGGGTTGATTAAAAAACAACCAATTTCAATTTTGATTGATAGTGGGAGTATCCACAATTTTGTCAATGACTGTGTTGCTAGCCGTCTAGGCTTGCCTATACAGGACTCTGAGACTTTTGATGTATTGATTGATGATGGTAATCATCTCAAGAGTTCTGGTGTTTGCTATAAAGTTGATTTGCAATTACAGAGACAGTCTTATATTATGGACTTATACTTATTTCTCACCAAGGGGCTGATATGGTCCTCGGTGTTCAGTGGCTTGAGGATTTGGGCCCTGTTTCTTGGGATTTTTGCCATATGACCATGGACTTTGCTTATGGTGGCAAACCGGTACGTATCATTGCTCAACCGCCAGGCCGTCTTCAGTCTGCAAAATCTGCCACTGTACTTTGCCATTATCATTGTCATGGCTACTTATTGTAGCCCCGGCCGATAGTCGATGTTCCAAATTCTATGGATGTTTCACCGAATTTCGCCACCTTACTCGATGAGCACTATGCTATTTTTGACGAGCCTCATGGATTGCCTCCTCCTCGTGCATATGATCACCAGATTCTTATCCAGCCTGGTGCACCTCTGGACGAGGTTTCCCAGCCTGGTTCGCCGACCATGGTGCCTATGGGTCTGTCAAAGCCGCCACCTCCTCCAAAGCTACCTTCAGCTCGACTGCCGACTATGGTGCCTATGGTACCTTCAGCTCGACCACCATATTTTGCTGGAGTTGAGTCTCGCCCATTTTTGCCTTCGCTGCAGTAAAACGAGCACCTCGAGGACGAGGTGACGCAGAAGTGTTGGTGGAATATTATGGACTCAATTATATTCTCTTCCTTCTATTAGGAATAAGATTCCTTCTTTAATAAGGGTTCATAGTTATGATTTACTACTTCTATTAAGATTAGGCTATTTTTACTCTTTATATATATAAGGCCTATAGCCAAAATGGGATATCAGATGAGAAATAAAGATTAGTTATGTTTATTTATTTTGCAGTAACTTAGCTTTTCTATCTTCCTTCGTTCTTCTCCGTTGTAGACGCCATCTCTACATCACATTACCAGCATTGGAATGGCCCTTCCCGTTGTCGCAGTGAAATTATGTTATTCCACTAGAATTCCCCGCCGTGGGAATTCATTGCCCTCAATTTTGATGGAGCGTATAGGGGCCTCCCCAGTGAATACCGTCGTTGCCACAATCGTCTGCAATGACAGTGGCCAATTCATAGCTGCCAATGCACTTGGTGTTGAAGCTGATATTGTATACAGTCACTCACTCTAATTAGCCAAATACCTTGGATTCTAGCAAATTATATTATAGGCACTCACCTAACTCACTTTGATCACTCATGCAAAATCCTTGCCTTGGCGCCTGCTCACTTAAGCTCACCCTATCAAAGTTCTCATTTAGGGATTCTATTCCATGTCTTTGGCCATGCCAATCAAAGTAGCTGATGGACTAGCCAACTTGGCTCTAGACCACTATTCATGTACATGGCTGAGCAGAATATTAACCAAGGAAAAATCTAGGCTGGCAAGACCGACTCATTAATTAACGAATTGACTTATCCTTGTTCTATGTACCCCCCTCTAAATCCAGACACCTAATGTCAGAAAGAAAGGCCAACCCAACCCAACCCGACCCGAACCTCTCGTTAAGATTGAACCGTGGTTATTACTCCCAATTCATTCTTCTTCCACGTGTCACATAATCATCTGTCCGATCGACTCACGCACGGGATCCGGCTTCCACCGTGCCAACAAATGCTCGAAGCACGCGCCGCACGAGCGAAACCCTAACCCTCCAATTGCCCCGGCCACGCAGCCTCGCGCCACACTCCCCGCCGCCGCGCCGGCGGCCAGAGTCGCCGGCAACCACCGTCCATCGCTGCAAGCTTCCCGGAGCTCGCCGGAGGCCTCTTCAGCCTCTCCAGGAGGTCGCCGGAGGGTTCCCCGACCCGCTGCCGGAATCCGGTTCGTCGCCGGATGACGGTGCCGCAAGTAGCACCTCGTCGAAAGATCGGATTTTGAGGGTGGAATTGTTGTTCTGGAGTCGGAAATGTGGCTAGGGAGTGGCGAATTTGGAGCTGGCGGTGAGTTCTGCTGTTTCCGCAGTCTGGAAATGGCGCTCGGAGAATCCTAGAACAGGTACGGCAGGAACCCTAGGATCTGCGAATGTTATGATTTTGTAGTTTTACCGTATTTGGACGCAAAACCCTAGATTAATGCCTCTTTCGGAGGTGGGATTGTTGGAATTAGGGCTAAAGAAGCATCTTTCTTCAGATTGTTTCAGTTGAAATCCTTGAGTTACTGTATGATTCTTTGATTATTGGTGAGTCTGTTGATTTAGGCTAGGGTTTAGGGGTTAGGGTTGGAATGGCACAAGAAATGGAGAGATTAGTGAGTGGGACAAGCGAGGAGGAGGAAGACGAGGAGATGGATGCTGGGGTGAAGGAAGAGGAGGAAGATGAAGAGGAGAAGGCCATGGCAGCTGCCGTAATTGCGGCCAGCGGCGGGACCCCTGGAATGATGGGGAGTATTACCTCTGGGGAGATGGATGGAGGAGGGATAGGGGCATCGGCAGGTGGGCCACGACGGTGTCGGCCCAAGGAGGAGAAGGAGAGGACAAAATTGCGTGAGCGGCACCGGAGGGCAATCACTGCCCGCATCCTTGCTGGGCTCCGACGGCATGGTAACTACAACCTCCGAGTCCGGGCTGACATCAACGATGTGATTGGTGCATTGGCGCGTGAGGCGGGCTGGGTTGTTCTCCCTGACGGCACCACTTTCCCCTCTAAGAACCAGGTGCGTATTTCCAATACATGTCTTTGATGCAGGAAGCAGCCTTCTCTTTCCTTTTCAGTCTTGTTTCCTTCTTTTGTCTAGGTTTATCTGAGCATCTATTAACCAAAGTTTAGTGATTAAATGGATTTGAGCTCACCTTTTGATAGATGGTGAGACTTGGTAAGTAATTGCATGCTGGACCCTATTTTGCCTTGCCAAATTATATTAATGCCAAGAGTGAGCACATTAAGCACTATGCAAAATTGTGTCTGTGCATATGAAAACTTGATTCTGTAATAAGGTTTGGTTGATATGCGATGCTAGTCGTAATTGATCTTTCCCTATTATCAGCAAATAGATAAATTAGAGGGATATGTTAGTTCTTATTATCATATGTGCCTCAGTGTCTGCCATAGATGTATTTTCTAAACTTCAAATTTTATTTTGGTCTGCCTGGGTGAGTAAATGGAGCATATGTGAGTCATAATATGACCTGGTGTGCTTGGAAAAATAGTTTATACACGTGCATTGGTTTCTGTATTCCAATCAAAATCTCAATCTGTTGGTATGGTGGTTGCAGCAGCAAAGAATTTTAAGCGCACAAACAGCTCTTTGGTGTCAACAACTTGAAACATCAATGCATAGAAGTTTGTTTTGCATTTTTTCTGTTATTCGTTGACTGTACAGTCTACTGTTGAATTTTCTGTGCTTTGAACATGTGCACTTTGCCTCTTTTGCTACTAATATTTACAGCAAAATTGTCTCTATCTTTTCTGCAATTAGTCAGTAACTGCATTAAGTAGTTTTCGTCTGCTTTCCTGTTTCAGAACCCAAGGTCTATGGGTAAGTTGCCGACCTCGACTTCCTCTCACATGGGGCAGTTGAATACAACGCCTCCTCTGAGAGGGTGTGTTGCTACTCCAGCTCACAGCAGTTCTGTGGATTACCCTTCATGTAGACTGAAAGGTGTATACACGCCGGCTTCTATGTCTACATATGATGGGGTTCTGTCTCGATCACTAACAGCTAAAGGAGACAGGGACAGGAGGCCTGAGAATTTGCAGATGGTTGCAAACAGTATGGATGCAGTAGACAACAGACTGGTATGAAAAGCTCTGTTTTCTGGATCAATCATTTCCGTATCTAAAGAGTCTCTAGTGTTCTACAATTTCCTTTCCTCAATGTGATTATAAGATACAAGCTCTGGAACTCTCTGATTTACGTTTTCCAAAACTGAGCACTCAGAATATCTGCTTCAGAGCAGATGGACTGCTTTGCCCATTTGTCAAGGCCTCGTTGCAGCAACAGAAATATCCAGTATTCCCTTGTGCTTTAAGGATTAAGTTTCACTGTCCTCTACCAGAGACTTCTAAGAGTAATGGTGTGATTAGAATCTTACAAATCAGAGAAGCTAACTGCTAGAGGAAATTAGACATTAACATTAGGAGAGAAAACAACATTTAACATATAGAAGACAAACATATGACTCTATTAAATAAGAGAGCTGATCAAACATTGTAGGAGTGAACGAGTTGAACTGTATGTCAAAGAATTAAATGCCCCTAAGTTAAGTGATACAATGCATATGATACATTAAGAACCTAAAATCTAACACCTATCGTCAAACAGTTGATGAGGAGAACATCGAGAGTTGCAAATTGCTCTCTGTACATAAGTGAACATGTAGACTCTGACATGCCCTCAAATTCAATAAGCATAACATGGAGAGTTTGCTCAACAGGTATTGAAAATGTGCCGTACAGTTGCACTTGCTGAAGAAAACTGCAAGTTGCAGATAAATTTGAACATGAGACAGGAAGATAAGCCCAAGCTGATACTTTTCTGCGAGCAAAATGAATCCATCTCCTTGTGCTTAGTCCGCTCATGGAACCCCTAATTGTGGCAATACCAATTCTTGTGGCCATAAACAATGGAGAAGGGTTGAGACACCTAGATCACTAAGAAGCCAGCTAAGCCAGAGAATCTTAGAATCTCGGCAGTGCCGTTGGCCATAGCACAGCACTTTACCTCTACTGAAGTCTGGGAATGACATTTTGTTTTTCCCTCAATCAAAAGATAAAGAGTATTACCAAGAAGGAGACATTTACCAACGGTAATAGAATCACATCTTCAAGCCAGTTGGCATCTAAAAAACACAAAGTGCGAAGGCTGTTGGTACATGGTTCCATGTATGTTAGCGAATTAGAAACTACAAACAACAATCTGGAAAAGATAATAAGGAACTTGGTGAAGAAATCTGCAAGCTGCAGATTTGATTGAACATGAGTCAGGAAAACAACTTTAAAGATACTGATTGCGAGCAAAATCACAATCCATCTTCATGTGCGTAGATCACTCATGGAGCAACTAATTGTGGGAAGTATCAATAATTGGCGTCCTAGAGCCTAGGAGTAGGGCTGAGATACCCAGATCACTAAGAAACCAGAAACCCAGATCACTAGTGGCTGATGTTGTACTATTTGAGTTGCTGTAGTTTATGAATAAAAAAAATTTGAATCCCTTTCATGTTATGTGAAACGTAGAGTGCAAAGATCAACCATTTAATAGTGACTGTGTTTAAGGAAAGGTGTGATCATCTAGTGTAAGTTAATATAAAAAGTGTCTCAATAAAATGATCAGACCAATCGTCTGATAAATGTTTAACCAGAGACTCAGATGAACTCATTTTTTTAGGGGACTGGGAGAGGTAAGGCGAGCAGTGAGGGGCCTAGTGCGTCTGTGAAGAGAGGAGTATAGGCAGAAAAGCCATGGGAAGGAATGTTAACAGAAAAAAAATTAAGAGGGTCATCTCTTGTTTCCATGTGAGTTTCCTTTTCCGGGTAATTGCAAAAGTTCTGACTTGATGATCTATGTAAGGAGAGGCTTTGCTAATGAACAGCAAAAACGAAAGAGTTAATTTTTTCCTTCCCCTGTATATTTGATTTTTCATGAGTAGGGATTCCCTTTATGGGCCATTGATGTCAGAATCCAACAGTCTAGCTTGGTTTGAGTTTGCCATCATTGATCTCGTCCTGGAAATTGGATTGTCCTGCTGCAATTTGGCTAGTGCCTTATTTTTTCTGGCAATTCTTCATGTATTTCTGCTAGATTGATGCCTCCCAAGGAGAAATTTTCTCAAGTTACTTACATTGCTGAAGCTGATGAACTTTCACTGGCTCTTTTTTCTTTCTTTTCCCTCGTTTCTACTGGTTTATGTATGGCAGGTCTTTTGTAACTGATGACTTTTACTTCATCTCCAATTTTGGAAAAGTAAATTAGATGGTTATATCAACTGCCAATTTCCTTTAGTGGAGGACTGTGGGCAACTAATTGCTACGTATAAGCCTCATTGCTTCAGATTAACTTTTAATATTCTTATGCCATTGAAGGGTCTCTCACATTGTCATTTTTCAGAAACTCCTTGAGAGTTTCATGATGTCAAGACGAACTTAAACTTATTACCTCGGAAGTTTCTGTTTATATTTTGTTTTATTGGCCAAGGAACATTTGCTAAACATCTTGTGTTCTTAGATAATGACCATACAGTCGAACGTGCATGAACGTGATTTTGCTGGCACGCCTTATGTTCCAGTTTATGTTATGTTACCTGTGAGTTAGACTCTCTCTCTCTCTCTCTCTCTCTCTCTCTCTCTCTCTCTCTCTCCGATTTTCTTGTTATTTTAGTAGGTATTCTTTTTTAATTGATTGTCATGCAGCTGGGCGTCATCAATACGAAGTGCGAGCTGGTTGATGCAGAAGGCTTGGCAAAGCAGCTAAAAGTCTTGAAATCCATAAATGTAGACGGAATAATGGTTGATTGCTGGTGGGGCATTGTTGAAGCACATGCCCCTCAAGAGTACAATTGGAGTGGTTATAAGAGACTCTTTCAAATTATCTCTGACTTTAAGCTAAAGCTGCAGGTGAACTCTGCAAACTTGTACATGTTATCATGCTCCCATTCTTATTGATATATGTTTTCACATTTTTCCTTTTCCTCAGTGCTCCTGCTCTTTAGTAGCTGTTATTTGTTAGTAAAAAATGGTATATCTTGTTCTCCTGCTAGTTATGTGGCAAGGACGACTTTTTAACTGTTATCCTAAGAGAAAGTTCATCATACTGAGTAAATAGTGGCTTTGAGCTTTGTTATAATAAGATATTGATTGCCCATGTTTAATGTTTGACGAGAGCTTAAGTTAGGATTTTAAGGTGCACGCTCATCTGCAGGAAGATAGTTCCCTATAAATCAGACAGAGAAGACTTCATGCGTCTTGAATTGCACAAATCTGTCTAAGTGATCAAATAAATGCGCCTGCACATGAACCTTGTTCTCCCCATTGTTTCTGTTGCATGTTCTTCTTCGTATTGCAATAGTAGAAACCTGCAATTCTATTGATTTGTTTAATTTAGATTCCCTGTTAGTGCCCTTTTAATCATTCTTTGTGCTTTTAACGAGTTGGTGTCTATGGCAAGATAGATGTTTATATCTTTTGTGGTGCTCTTGAAAATGTAATGTTACTCAGGTGGTTATGTCTTTTCATGAATGTGGAGGCAATGTGGGTGATGATGTTTGTATTCCGTTGCCTCATTGGGTGGCAGAAATTGGCCGAACCAATCCAGACATCTTCTTCACAGATAGGGAGGGAAGGCACAATCCTGAATGCCTTACATGGGGAATCGATAAACAAAGAGTTCTCAGGGGACGAACTGCTTTAGAGGTATTCAGTGTCATCTCGATATATTTATCCAATTTTAAAAACAACTGGTTGCTAGTAATAAGTTCTTTGTTTTGTAGTCTTTGGGATTAATTTGTAAAAAGGAAAAGAAAATATTTCAAAAAATGAGTTGGAAGGAATTTATGAGAAGAGACTTAGATGTATGACTAGAATCTGGATATGGCCTATGAAAAGGACAAACGGGAAAGCGATAATCTATGTCATCAACCCCATTCAAATGGGGTCAAGTGTTGACGATGTTGTTGTTGTTGTTGTAGTCGTAAATGAATAATGCTTGTAGTTTGCATACTTGCATCGGCAAAGGGTCCTGTCCTAGTATTTAATGTGGATCCTAGTTTGATAACTTTTGAGCATGGCAAATCAAATTGTTGAACGAATTTTAAGTTTCCTTTGCCTCTTCTTCCTAACCCTTTCTTAGCTTGTTTCCTTTGCCTTTTCTTCTTCTTCTTTTTTATATGTTTTAAGTGGATAGTAGGGCCTGCCTCAGCATGTTTTTTTCGTCAATCTTGTTGTCTTTTCTTCTGCAAAAATTGTTATTGGAGCATGTGGCATCTGCTCATGTTTATTGGCTTAATGTCCATTTCTTACAAGTTGAGCACTTTCTAATGAATTAGTTTTCTTGCTTGGTTTCTTGGCATGCCATGATATATGTTGTTTATGCATTATTTGTGTAGGTTACATTATTTCACGAGAGAAAGTTTCTTGTTCACATTGTATGACATATTTTGTTTATGCATAAATTGTGCAGGTATACTTTGATTTCATGAGAAGCTTTCGTGTTGAGTTTGATGTCTTTTTTGAGGACAGTGTAATCTCTAAAATCGAAGTTGGATTGGGTCCTTGTGGAGAGTTAAGGTATCCGTCTTATCCTGTAAAGCATGGTTGGAGGTACCCGGGCATTGGGGAATTCCAGGTACTTAGTGTTGTGAATTTCTTACTACGGCAGCATCTTAATTTCGCTTGAATATATTGAGCACTATATAATGCCTATATGAAAAAATAATGCAGTGTTACGACCAGTACTTGATGAAGAGTTTGAAAAAAGCAGCAGAAATCAGGGGCCATACGTTTTGGGCAAGGGGACCAGATAATGCCGGCACATATAACTCTCAGCCACATGAAACTGGCTTCTTTTGTGATGGAGGTGACTACGACAGCTACTATGGCAGATTTTTCCTTAATTGGTATTCTCGATTGTTGGTTGATCATGGTGATCATGTCCTATCCTTGGCTAAATTGGCATTTGATGGAACCTGCATTGCTGCAAAGGTAAGTGAAAAGATAAAGAAAATCAGTCTAGACGGCTCCTTACTTAGGAAAGGGATGATTTTTGTTTGTAGATTAAGTATTCTAGTCCAACATAAAACTTTATATCCCAAACCCAGTGTACTTGGTATGATATTTACCAAGTAACTCTATTTATTGGTGCGTTTAAGTTGATTTAAAAAAAGTTCACCTAGCTGACGAAGTGTAGAAATGCATGTCCGTGGACATGTACACTGTCTAATGTGCCAGGGAGCACATTCTTAGCGAATTTGTTCCAATGCCTCATGTTTTTTGTGCAATCTTGTGCAGAAAGAGGCTAATATTGGATTCGGGTTGGATTGGGTGCCTAAGGCCTGAGGAAGTGGAAATTAAATCAGGTTGAAATTTTTAACTTAAACCTGATTGAGGCCTGGCAAAAATCAAAATTAAAACCCAGAAAGTCTTTTGATTAAGCCCAAGTGAAGTTGCACTTTCATCCATTTGTGATCATATTATGTCACTGACACTATATGTTAGGAACTAAGTCTCCTCAAAGCTTAAGCCGTTAAGGGAAAAACCCAGCAATGCGTTTCAACCAAAGGAACAACCAAACTTGCAAATCTCCAGCGATTCTTCGCCTTTTCTTTTCTTTTTTGTTCCTGAAAAGATGGTTCACGGACTTCTTTTGGTGCCTGTTTTTTGGTCTGTTGTCTTTACAGCAAAGTGCCATCATGTAAGATTCTGATTTAGTGAATAGTAGATGATTTGCATGTCTAGCAAGATGTTACTGGATGAGCAATGATAACTTAACGAAGGTTAAAAAACATTAGTCAGCTTGATGAATTTTAAAACTGACCAAGTTGTCACTTCTCGTTTTGGTATTCTTTGTATATGAGTCATCTTTGTAGCATTTGTTAATTGTCTAATCCACACATTTTTCTAAGTGGTAATTTGATTTGATCTCTTGTGTTTGGGTCAGTTTTCAGGTATTTATTGGTGGTATAAAACAGCAAGTCATGCTGCAGAATTGGCTGCTGGATTTTATAATCCCTGCAACAGAGATGGCTATGCTGCAATTGCTGCAATGTTAAAAAAGCATGCAGTGACCCTAAACTTTGCATGTGCTGATTCAGTAACTATGAGCCAACATGAGGAATTCCAAGAAGCTTTTGCTGACACTGGCGGATTGGTTTGGCAGGTATAAGCAATAAAAATGTAGTTATGTGAACATGTGTGGGGCTTGTGCCTAGGGCTGCTAACGAGTGAGTCTAAATATGGAATGATATAGGAGATGCATAAGTATCTATCCTGTGACCGTATGCCAGATAGAATATATGGGGGAAGATCAGGCCCTGTATCGGTGTAACGTAAGTTCAGTTATACGACCGACAAAACATATGGGAAAGATTTTGAATATTTATCTTTGCGTAAAGGCTGCTGCATGCAGTTGCCTTACCTGTGCATGTATGCTGCTTTTAGTAAACGTTGCTGTTCTTTTTAAAGAACTGCCAGCTGCACCTTTTTAAGATACAAAATAATTAATTGCCTTAATTATTACTCCCTCTATCCGGAATTATTATCACCACGAGGTTTTCCAAAATGATAGTTCATTTTGGAAAACAAAATATTAAAAGAGTGTTGTATCTGTTACTACAAAATTCTGTAAGAAGGGAAGTGAGCAGCATTATGGTCGGTGCAATTATTTTAGATATTTACATCAAAATCTGCAGACTTGTTTGGCATTTGCAGAAGTGTTTGACACTTGATGTAAATAAATCGACCTCAGAGAAGCTGACCATGTTCTAAGCAATCGTTCAGAATCAATGTACTGTTCTTGACGTTGAAGATAAAGCACCTATCCTATGGGAATTAATAATGCCAACAATCTGTACGGTTTTCTAATTATCAAAATATTTGTTAGAAGCCACCTGATTTGAAACATAAAGCTTACTCTTATTAGCTAATGTTTTCATCAAAGAAATGCCGACGAAGATATTTAATCGTCTCTCTATAAATCCTAGATCGTAGAGAAGTAACATATTTGAAGTTGTGATCTCTTCAGGTGCTAAATGCTGCTTGGGATGCTGGGATGTCTGTCACCAGTGAGAATGCTTCCCCTTGTCATGACAGGGATGGTTATAACAAGATATTGGATAAAGTGAAACTCATAAATGACCCAGATGGGAGGCATCTATTTGCATTTACCTACTTGAGGCTCAGTCCTGTTCTCATGGAGAGAAACAACTTCTTGGAGTTTGGACGATTTGTCAAGAGAATGCATGGTAATTATCAGATCTTATCTTTGTGAGTTTTGTCATGATTTCCATAAAGATATCACTAGGCGGAAGCTTTCTTTTTCATCTTTTGTTTTTTTACCATAACTTTACAATATGGACGATTAAATCTAACATGTGAGGGATTGACCTATTTTGGCTGAAACAATATTACACCTGTTATGTATAGAAAAAATTCTTATCCATAAATTATTTTTTCTGCAAGTAGTTAGTGTTGTGGAATATGCTACACAAATTTGGTAAGTGGTCAATATACTTCAGGAATATGAGTCACCTTGTGAATAAACAGTTATCAATAAACAAGAAGAAAAAAATAAAAAATAAACAAGAAGAAATTAATATTTGAAAAGGGGTGGAATTTGAATTTGTTATTCTTGTGATTTTGTGTGAAATCTCTTATTCCTTGGCAGGGGAAGCGGTTGCAGATCTCCAGCTGTAAATGAACAAAAATGAGTTGAGGTGTGTGTGAATTCAAAAGGGGAAGAAAGGGATTTGGTTTTGGATAGTTTATTTTTACTGGGTCACGTTCTTAGTGATCATAATAGTATAGTACGTGCCCATAAGGTAGATGTTCATCATTCGGTAGGTATTTTTATTACCTTCTTCCCCTTCTGTAAAGAAATTTTTCAGAATGAAATTTTAAATTATTTCTAATTAAGTTCTATTTCCGCTGCCTTTAAAAGAGTCAATGATAGGTATGAGCAATCTTTTCTTTAGCAAGATAGTCATGATTGGTTTGAATATTGGAAAATGTGTATAGCTAAACTGGAAAGTGTATGTGGTAACAATAGTCTGATTGTGTCTCCTTCTAAATCCTCCATACATAGGCTGAGATGCAAGTAAATTAGTGGGTTTTTTCTCTATTCAGCTCGAAGCAGTGGATGGAAACCAAAATTCAGAAAAGGGATAACGTAACCTTATGCAATGGAATAAAATACATAATGTGTCTGGAAATTACGCTTGGAACGGTAATAATGGATTGACATTGCATATATTAAAAAGGCTGAGATTTTCTTACACTCTTTTTCCACTTGGGAATGGAAGGTTGGGCAGATTATGTGCTCTTTTTATTTGGAAAGTTGGGCAGATTCCATTCCCAAAATGGCGCATTGAGTTGTACATTACGTTTTTTGAAAAATTGAAGGGTTTATGGCATTAGAAGTATTTTCATTAGTTTGTCATTACTAGGAGTAATTGTGTCTTTTCCACTGGGACCAGCAGTGAAATAGACTAATTTTGGCCTGGACCATACTTATTACAGTAGAATTTTTTTAGTGGAAAATTGGTGAGTTTAGTGAAAAGAATTTATAAGCAACATATTTTATTTTCATCACAATTTGACCATGAAGGCCTAGAATTGTTTGACTTTGCAATTAACATGAATGCTTTTTGGCAACAATATTACATAAAAATGAAATGAATCAATGGAACTCTGATATGTATAAACATAATTCATATTGAATGGTTTCTTAAGTTTGTTAATACTCCTATGTCGTACATTAGCCAAACTGACTTTTCACAATGAACTATTGAACTAATTGTAGTTCGTACAAAAGCCAAAATTAGACTCTTAAAGTGGGATGAGGGAATATATATTTACTTGAGTAATAGAATCATGCTGAAGTGGATTGTATGACTTTTTGTTTTTGATAATGGATGTTTTTTAACGTAGGAGTTTAATATGTCGACTCATGTAAACGAAGTATAAAGATCAAGCAAATTTCGGAACACGGTAAAGTGTGCAATGCCCCTAAAAATACGAAAGCTATGTGACATGATGCTTCATTGAGGATTTGAAACTAAGATAATCGGCTGTAGCAATACTAGTCACTGTGTATTGCTTAATTCATGCAGATTAGAATCATGCTATATGTTATGATTTCCTACAAGTATGTATAGCTTAGTGTACCTTATATTACGTAGAACAATTTAGGCTAAACAATGATAGCGGACAGCACGTGGAGGAGGAGCGGAGGAGATGGCGGGATAAAAAGAATAGGGAGATGGAGGATACGAAGGCCAGTAGGCCATCTTCTAGAATCACCACCAGAAGGGCTGTCGGAATCACCACTGGACAGCAACTACCGGATTCGCCACCGGGGCTTGTTGGCTTCGGCACCAACGGAGATCTCCATCAACAGAGAGAAACAAGGTATTTTCTTTTCTTCAAATCATCGACTGATTATTCCATTAAACTGAGGCCTTTAAATAGGCTTACAATAAGTCTTTAATAGGAAATAAAACACTGATTTAGGATTCCTTCTAAACATAGAAAATCAAATCAAATCTATCCTAAATCAAATAATATAAAATTAGATCTATCCTAAAATATTATATAAATCAAATCTAGCCTAATCGAATAAGATATTTTTGATTGAATAAGATATTCTTGATTGAGGACACCTTAATATTTTTTTTTATTAAATAAATACGAAAAATATTTTTAATAGGGCCCACTATCGCTCTGCATCATTCTCCACGGGTGAGAGAAACTCGACTCTGACGAGTATAAATCAAGCGGCCAGCAAAGTATCATGCAGCACCGTAGGGCTGTGTCCGTCCAAAATTAACCCGAACCAAGCTTGAACCCGTGAACCAAAATAAGCCCAAACCGGATTCGTTCAAAATAAAAAAAAAGTCGACCCGATCGCTCGAATGGGAAATAATTCCCAAATCAGTCAGGCTTGAGAAGAAGGAAGAGAGCACGACAGCGACCGAGGCAGCGGCGGTGGCGCGATGGTGGCTTGATGGCGGACAGTTGCAGGTGGTCGAGCTGACAGCGCGGCGACCAAAGAGGGAGGTGACCAGATCGATCGGCAACAACACGGGATTACGGCGGCGACGATCTGAATACTGTCCGGCAGAACGGATGGCGGCGGCGACAAGTTTCGCGACTAAAGGTGTCGGCTTTGGACAACTGCGGTGGTGGCATGGTGGCAGCGGCATGGGCGACGGTGGCCGTGGCAACCTGGGCTCAATCCGGTGGTGGGGCACCGCGACGGACAAGGCAACGGGGGCACAACGAAGGGCGGAGGCCGGATTAGCGAAGAGGAAGACGGCAGCAAGCGACCATCTGATCTGCAGGAGTGACAACTTATGGTCCGGCGGCGGATCGGGTGGAGGTAGTAGACGATGAAGCAGATCGCTATTTACGGACGTCAGGACCCTCCAACTGGTGGCGGCGTGTTGATGGTGGTCACCGGGCGCAACTTGAATAGGAAAGGTGGAAACTTTGGTGCCGGGAGAGAACGTGTGGCCATCAAAAAGAGAAGAAGTGCAACTAGCAAAAATGATGGCGGGCCGTTGAGTGCAGAGCTCGATGCAGGGCTCCTCCGTTTGAAGAAGAATCACCATTTGTGGCACGATCTCAGGAGACGCTTCCATGGGTTGGCACTCTTCTGGGTAAGGAAAAATAACCCCTTCTTGCACGATCTCGGGAACTGTTGGAGCCGGAGAGTCGGCTGCAGATGACTGATGAACAGGCACAATGATCTCGTCGTCTTGGACCGGCACAATGATCTCTTTGTCTTGTTCATAGGGCTTGGGGTCATGGATGGATGGCACAGGCACTGTTTCAGACGGCTGATGGACGTGGATCACGGGAAGTGTTGGGCCATCTGATGGAGAAGTGGTGACAGTCGATGGTAGGCGAGAGCACAGGCGTGCGACGCGAGCGTTGATCTTGGCAGACTCGCGGACGAGCACTGCAGATTGGGCATGCACAGCATCAAATTTGGCATTCATAGCAATCAATTGTTGGAGTATGAAATCCAAGGTGACAGGGGAAGGAACGGGATGCAGGTTGTTTGATGGGCCACCAAGTTGATAGCAGACAGCACGTGGAGGAGGAGCGGAGGGGATGGCGGGATAAAAAGAATAGGGAGATGGAGGATACGAAGGCCAGTAGGCCATCTTTTGGAATCACCACCAGAAGGGCTGCCGGAATCTCCATCGGACAGCAACTACCGGATTCGTCACCGGGGCTTGTTGGCTTCGGCACCAACGGAGATCTCCATCAACAGAGAGAAACAAGGTATTTTCTTTTCTTCAAATCATCGACTGATTATTCCATTAAACTGAGACCTTTAAATTGGCTTACAATAAGTCTTTAATAGGAAATAAAACACTGATTTAGGATTCCTTCTAAACATAGAAAATCAAATCAAATCTATCCTAAATCAAATAATATAAAATTAGATCTATCCTAAAATATTATATAAATCAAATCTAGCCTAATCGAATAAGATATTTTTGATTGAATAAGATATTCTTGATTGAGGACACCTTAATATTTTTTTTATTAAATAAATACGAAAAATATTTTTAATATGGCCCACTATCGCTCTGCATCAAACAACTATACGAGCCCAACACGTGACAAAACGAAAAAACACTATCACACACTTCGTTGACCACTTTGGCGTATAAGTATATGTTACATGAAGAAAATGACTGGAGCAAATCTTCTTTTTATACTAACGGTCAACCGTACACTTCTGATAACAAAACTAAAAGTACACAATTGCATAGTTAAATAGTGCATGGATATTGCTGAATCGGTGGAAGAATCATGCATCTTTTCGTCTTTATAATTGAATAGGTTCCTATGTGTTCTTGCGGTCAAGTTAGACTGTCATAGCAATAGCATTGAAAGTGGAGAGCTTAATAGATTTGCTTGGATTTTAAGAAAAAAAACCATTTATTTGATATCGTAAAGGGTAATGATATTATTACTCCACTTCTCTACTCTATTTTCCTACTCCACTTATGTGGCACCAAAGCACACCATGGACCAATTTGGTGAGGAATGGGTTCAAGATCAACTTTGTGCCAGCAAGAAATAGTAGGAATATGGAGTAGTAATATCATTACCCATTGAAAGCAGGTAGGTTGTATCTACACATGATTTAGTAGTACCAGTTGGGAATTGCATAATTAGCATCAAACTGTAAGGAAACTTCTTTACATTCGACTGAAAATTTTAGATTTGAGTAGAGTGCTTTACTTGGACATTGTTGAAATTTCGACACCGAAGTCCTTTATTTGCCTAAATGTTCAATTGGTATTGGTGTCCTTAATTTGTTATACTCCATCTATCCAAAAAAAACCTGGCTGCATTTGAAAATGAGTTAAATTTTATTGGCTTGTACTGTCTTCCGCATTTCAAGCCTCCGCTAACCCCAGCACATGCATGTTTATGTAGCCCGACGGCTATGAAGGATTCAACGTAAGGAAAAGGGAAGAGAAGACAGGCAGGATGGAGAAAAGTAAATTAGCTAAACTAAATAACATCGAAATTAACTTCTTTGATCTCTGATAATGAACTAGGCAATAGCCCCTACATATATATATATATATATATATATATATATATATATATATATATATATATATATATATATATATATAGGGAAAAGTTTATATGAGATCGATCTCATATTGCTTATATGAGGCCACTTTGAATCGTAGCCATTAGATCTTGATCTGACGGCTATAAATATTCATAATGACCTCACCCACTCCTTGATATGACACACTTACTTACCCACTGATTTGATATCCACCCTCCGATCGGAATCTAACAGTAATAAAGATTGGCCTCATGCTCCTTATATGAGAACGATCTCATGTAAACTCATCTATATATATATATATATATATATATATATATATATACTCTAATTAAACTCTAATCCTAATAGACTTAGAATTACTAACTCATAATGGGCTTCTAACAATTAACCTAAAGCCCAAATACATTATTAAGAAAATAACTCTAGATAATGCAAAATAACCAATCCTAATACTAGACGGGTCATAACAGACGTTCACATTGGCCTATAGTGCAAATCCAGCCACCTAATGCTGGATCCGTAATTTTTTCATATACAAGCAGGGTTTTTTGCACGGAGAGAGTACTTAATTACATCATGATTCATGTTCCACATTGTAAGTCCCTTCAAAATTCATTATCTTTTAAATGTGCAGTGCTTTAGAGAAGTGTGTAAAGTCTATCTGTTCATTCAGGTGAGTGTACCCCATATGTGCCCAAATGTTGGTATGCACAGGGTGCATTTGGAATGCAATTCTGATCGCACAGTGGGCTTTGATGTAGACGGGCATGGCTGCTGCTATCTGCCTGCATTTACACAAAGTCCTTGGATATAAGGTTTTAAAAACTGAACCAGTCATTGACCCAGAATTCTTGCAAAGTAGTACCAATTGGGTTGAATCGGGGGTAACCAAGGTTTACCTGACATCATCAATAAAAAAAAATCCCCCCCTCCCTCCCAAATCTTTATATGATATAAAATTTTGCATAGTCTAATGTTCTCTTTGTAGTAATTTAATAAACAAATAAACCTCATTATAAAAAGTTAAATTTTTAAATAAAAAAATAAATAATTTTTTTAAAACGTAAAAAGGAAAAAAAAATATACAGTAAAAGATTTTACCAGAATCGATGTCGAAAGAAAATGAAAGGATGTTGAAAAAAGAACGGAAGAAATTGTGTTGAAAATGGATTTACGTCATGTTTTAAAAAGTGGCCAAACTCGGCCGGTTCGACCCAGTTCAACCGGACAGTCCGGTTAGGTTTTTAAACCTATAGTTGATCAGGTTTTGACTGTTCAGCATGCACATCTTTTATAATATAGTCATCTACTTCCATAAAAGAATGAAGATGAATTTAGGCCAAATTTGTACTCTGAACTCATACACCCACGAGGCAAGAATAGTACGCCGTTCGGAAATACTGTAGATTTGAAAAAAATTGTTCCGATTTACTGGTTTGATTTGAGATCTCACGTGACACAGGGCGAGTTGGATACTGGCACTTACACGGAATTGCACTAATAGGGTTGAAAAAATATTGTTCCGATTTACCTTTAATTTGTTTGTTCAATAGTTTTTTTTTGTACCAAAATTTTGAGGGAAAAATGGTAATTTCCCAAAAAATGGTGTTGAAGAGAGTTCTGATCAGTTTCACATGAAAAGAGTTGGCTCTCCTACACTTTCTCTTTGTGGCAAGAAATATGCGTTCGGGCAAGCAATTTGCTGCTTTCCCTTTACTAAACTATCCCATCACGCTTTTTTTGCAGCCATTTACCTCTTGCGGCCTATTGCTCCTCGTGAGGAGATTATGACAGAAAGAAAGCAGTTTTATCTTTACTTTAGGCTACAACTGCTCAAGGCAGTGACAATTCACGCACACAAAACTTATACTTCTAAGAACGGTTTTCATACGCGTACGTCTGGGTTGAGATTCAGCCCGAGCGTGTTTCGGCAAAGCAGTTTTTCTTTTGATAAAACGCAAAGCGGTTGTTCTCTTGCCCAAATGTAAAAAAACAAGACTTCTATTTCACAAACTATAAGAATCCCGTTTACATGGAGAATATTTTTAGTGTATTTCTGACAGTGGGTTGGCTGTGTGTTTCACCATTCGCTGACAAACATTAGTCAGCACTGCGTGTATGAAAACCGTCTCTAAAACTCCTGTGACTAACAGTTTCTCAGTGAATGATAATACACACAGCCAGCCTGGGTCATATGTGCACTGAAAAATTTCTCGTTTATGCCAGACGATTTGAGCCGTCAATTCCATTCTGATGCCCAATCACTACTCGCCCTGTGTGCGCTTGTGTGTAGTGTGGGGCAGGTAGTTTAGAATCACTACTAGCCTTCTGTGCCATCGAATCTCAATCCAATGTCACGTTGATGCGCATGAGCCCGAGCTCATATAAATTTAACTTTATCTAGCCTGACCACTTTTCAGCATCGAGGTTTGCCATGTCAACAGGTTAAAAAAAAAGAAGAAAATAAGTATTGGATGATGTTTTTTTTAAAAAAAAAAAGAAGAAAAAAACTTTTTTTTCTTTAGGGTTTTTTTTTCTAACATTTTTTTCTTGAGGTTAAAACAAGTCTCTTATTTATACACCTAAAAAGGGGAATTTATATAATAAATCATCAAAAAAAATTATGAAAATGACACACTGTAGCAAATATTTACAAAATAGGGTATCTGACAAGCGCGGGCGCTTGCGTGACTTTTTTTTAAACCAAACCAACAAGGCATCGGTTCCTTTTACTGCCTTATCATTTTCCGTCCCATTTTAAATAGGAGAATTTATATAATAAATTGTAAAAAAAAATATAAAAATGACACACTGTAGCAAATATTTGCAAAATAGGGTATCTTACAAGCCACGCAGGCGCCCGCGTGGTGCAGGCGCTTGCGTGGCTTTTTTTTAAAACCAAACTGAGAGGCGTCGGTGAATCGGTTAAAAGAGAAAGGCGTCGGTTCAACCGACGCTGCCTTATGATTTTCTGTCCCATTTTAAATAGACAGTCACTTCAACAATACATATCTCTCTCATTTCTAACCCATTTTCACTCATTTTTTTTCATTCTTCCTTATTTTTAGTGCTCTTTCTAGTCATTATGATATCACAAAGATGTTGAGCCATCATATACCATTTATCGTAGTTTTTATAGTATTTTTTTCGATAAATAGTATGCGATGGATTAACATCTTTGCGATATCATTATGACCAGAAAGACCTCTAAAAATAAGGAAGAATAAAAAAATGAGCAAAAATGGATGAAGAATGAGAGAGATATGCATCATTGAAATTTGTCCCACTAAAACAAATCTGTCCTATTTTAAAGGGGTTATAACTTCAATGATGCATATCTCTCTCATTCTTTATCTATTTTCGCCCATTTTTTTTCATTCTTCCTTACTTTTAGTAGTCTTTCTGGTCATAATGATATCGCAAAGATGTTGATCAATCGCATGCTATTTATCGAAAAAAATATTATAAAAACTACGAAAATAGTATGTGATGGCTCAACATTATAATGACTAGAAAGAGCACTAAAAATAAGGAAGAATGAAAAAAATGAGTGAAAATGGGTTAGAAATGAGAGAGATATGTATCGTTGAAGTGACTGCCTATTTAAAATAGGATAGAAAATCATAAGGCAGTAAAAGGCGTCGGTTGAACCGAGAGAACTGACGCCTTTCGGTTTGGTTTTAAAAAAAAAACCACACAAGCGCCTGCGCCACTTCAACATACATATCTCTCTCATTTCTAACCCATTTTTTTTTCATTCTTCTTTATTTTTAGTGCTCTTTGTAGTCATTATGATATCACAAAGATGCTGAGCCATCACATACCATTTATCGTAATTTTTATAGTATTTTTTCGATAAATATTATGCGATGGATCAACATCTTTGCGATATCATTATGACAAGAAAGACCACTAAAAATAAGGAAGAATAAAAAAAATGGGCGAAAATAGATAAAGAATGAGAGAGATATGCATTATTGAAGTTATAACCCCTTTAAAATGGGACAGATTTATTTTAGTGGGACAAATTTCAATGATGCATATCTCTCTCATTCTTCATCCATTTTCGCCCATTTTTTTTATTCTTCCTTATTTTTAGTGGTCTTTCTTGTCATAATGATATCGCAAAGATGTTGATCCATCGCATAATATTTATCGAAAAAATACTATAAAAATTACGATAAATGGTATGTGATGGCTCAGCATCTTTGTGATATCATAATGACTAGAAAGAGCACACTAAATACGGAAGAATGAAAAAAATGAGTGAAAATGGGTTAAAAATGAGAGAGATATGTATCGTTGAAGTGACTGCCTATTTAAAATGGGACGGAAAATGAGAAGGCCGTAAGGCGTCGGTTTGTTAAGGCGTCGGTTCAACCTTTCTCTTTTAATCGTGAGAACCGACGCCTTTTGGTTTAGTTTAAAAAAAAACCACACAAGTACCCATGCCACGCAGGTGCCTGCGTGGCTTATTGCATACCCTATTTTACAAATATTTGCTATATAGCGTGTCATTTTCATAATTTTTTTTTGACGATTTATGATGTTATTTTCCCACCCAAAAAGCTCTCTTGCATTGAAGCTTGTCTGCCTCCTCCGAAATGGCCGTTTGCCGCCCACTTTGTGTCCACTTGGGATAAAACCCAAATGGGCCTTTTACCTTCCCCACTGGCCCATTTCGCCCCGCCGGCGACGGCGACGGCGACGGCGCCGGCTCTGGCTCTGCCGCCTCCTCCGCCGTCCTCCTTCCGTCCTCCAGGCGCACTCTACTCGCGGGCTTCCGTCCGTTCCGGGCTCCTCCGCTGCAGGGCGGCGGACGACAATGCGGAGAAGTCGTCGGCACTGTCAGGGAGTTGTATGAACAGTGTGAATGGTGAAGAGGTATGCCGTTCTTTACTTGATTCCTTGGGGTTTTAGCTCTATAAATTGATTCTTTTGGAGATGGTGGTGAGTGGGTATCGGTTGATTTTGGTGATGTTTGGGCGGAGATGGAAACGGAGTGAGGAAATGCTTGGCTGAAATTTTTTCTAGTTGGGTGGTCTGATTTTGGCAATACGAATTGGAATCATGTTGTCTGCGGCTGTCTTTGTGAATTGAGCTGAAAAATTATTGTGGACATGTGCTCTTTCATAGGATACTATCAAGTACTCCCTTTGTCCCATATTAATTGTTCCATTTGGAAAAAAGCCTGTCCCATATTAATAGCTCGATTCGGCTGAATTTATAAGTGGCTGGGTACTTAAAATGTATCTCTAAGTCAATAAAAATCACTATTTCCCTAAATGGCGCTATTAATATGGGACGGAAGGAGCATATTTTTTAGTACTGACATTTAGATGATTGAATGATGACCATGTCTTTCGTAGTTATTGTTTTGTTTTTCACTCTATGTCTATTAGTTTTGATTTTACTGATCAGTATTGGTTGTGTGTTGCATTGTATTTGTTCAGGGGTTGGGGCAATAGTGGTAGCTGTTCCATTGGTTGACCAGTTGATTATCATTGGTCTAAAATTAAAAAGCATTTATTTATGTCTTAGGTCATAAAACAAGTAGCGGGTATCTTTTGATTCGCATAATATTTGGGTGGAGATGGAAATAAAGTAACCAACTACTTTAAAATTGAAATCTATTTCAATTGGGTGGTCTACTGATCTGATGTTGTTACCAAACCGAAATCATGTTATTTACGAATGCCTTTGTGAAAAACAGATAGTGATGGAAAAATTGGTCCTTCACAGGATATTATCATGTTGTATATTTGAGCTGATGAGATCAGTGTCATACTTCCATGTAAAAGCAGACTGGGTTTGCTTGTTACCAGCCATCTTCTCATGAAGGCAATCCAGATAATTAGAAAGTCGGGTGATGATGGTGGATTGAATTAATGAGGTTCAGATGGTTGACTGACACTCATGTATTTTGTTTTTATTTTTTGTTTTTTTTTTCTCTTTCTGACAATGCCTGATCAGTCTCGATAATATGTTGCATTTATATAATTTGGGGTTTGGGACAATAGTGGTAGTTGTTTTATTGTTTGAACAATTTTTTTATCATCTATGATGAAAAGCACTTTTTTGTGTCTTAGATCAATAAATTAAAAGAGAAGGTACGGGAGCGAGATTTTGCTGGCACTCCCTGTGTTCCTGTTTATGTGATGTTACCAGTGAGTTCTCTGGATAATGCTTTTCTTTTTCAATGCTCTTCAACTTCAATAAATAATTATTCTGCTTTATGTTACAGTTGGGTGTAATAAATATGGACTGCGAGCTGGTTGACCCGGATGTTTTGCTGGAGCAGCTACGAGTTTTAAAGTCCATTAATGTAGATGGAGTGATGGTTGATTGCTGGTGGGGCATAGTTGAGGGTCATGCTCCTCGGGAGTATAACTGGAATGGGTATAAACATCTTTTCCAAATTGTGCGCGACCTAAAGTTAAAGTTACAGGTAAATTTTTGTCATGTGCATGCGCTAGCATGAACATTGGACTCAACCTCATTGTAGTATTCTATCCAATTGAGAAGTTATTGTCATGTCCCAAAATTCCCGGCTTCGTTAGAGTGCGGAAGTCATTGAGATGATGAATATATCAGGAAGCCAGAAGTTTTAGAAATTGACTTAACAAACAACCTCACCTTCAACTATACCATCATAAAAAGACGCATAATTGAAATAATACAGCCTAAGAACGAAACTTATTAATAAACTGAAATAAAAGATCCATGTATTCTAATGAGAATCCAGTAATTTAAAATTTTGGCCCACATGCCAGTATTATTATAAGTTCCAAACTAAAATTAAAGCAAAACTAAAGCTCTTCTACTGCACACTTCAAACTTCTTTACTTCTTGCAACTTTTCCACGCTTAATCCTTATCTATACCTGCATCACATGATGCATGAGTATTCCAAGATACTCAGTAGGATACAAAAACCACAACACACATGATGCATGAGTATTCCAAGATACTCAGTAGGATACAAAAACCACAACAGAATAGGGATACACAAGATATAATAAGGAATATGATCAATGAGATAAGAAACTGAATCATCAGCAATTCCATAACTGGAAACATAAAGCTTTAATCAAGTGGGAAATATTTATCATTCACAAAGACTCCAAGACAACTAAAGTGTATGGAGGTACAATTTCTGCTCTTAGTCATCACCACTTGCAAGTGGTTACTTACCCGAATACCCTAGAGGTTCTTGTGCAGGAACCCGGCCATGTACCTAAGATACGGGCCCAATCAATGCTAACGGACACAATGGGCGGAAACTGCTAGACCTTCTGTAATGTCTCAACAACCTAAAAACGTATGTACGCAAAGTTCCAAGTAATAACGGAGATCTCGCAAGATCTAAACATGGGTCTTTGAGCATACTATGAATCCACTTCGGAGAGGTTCTCGCACGGTCTCTTGTGGAGAGTTTATTGAGCAATAACACTCACGAAATAGATATAAGAATATTTTCTGTGAACATCACACCAACAAACGGACATGGTACACGTGACTAACATTGGATAAGAACTCATGGGAAAAGACTTGACCAAGAACTGCCTATCATGACTCCAAAAATCCAGAGTTAGGTTATGAATAATATAAGTTCAAGTTTCAAATGAAGACTTGAATTAGACAGACACAAGAATAGGATAACAAAAAGTTATCAAATGAACAGAAGACCATTGGTCAAACAAATTATTAGAGAACTTGTCACTTAGTCAATTTTACTGAAATTATTATCCGGAGTTTAGTAACATTCATTAGATAAGTCATATGCTTAATTATAGTATAAAGACTTATATTAATCAAGTATCAGTTACTTTTAGTGTAAGGAAGGTGTGCTGTTTTGACAGATCAGGTGAAATCAAATAATTGTCATGGACACTACAGGTCGCTGGAAATCTTTACAGTAAATGAGTCACGGCATATTTTTAGGATTTTTCTAGAATTAAACTTACTTAATGAGACTAATTACCGTCTCTAGTACTTTATTTTCTGGCACTTAATGGTCTTAAGTACAGGTTAATATTACACTTTTCATTATCTCAGATCCCTATTAGTCCATAGTTTTAGTATTTTAGAATGATCTTAGGTTTATTTCAATATCTATATGCAATTGTATAATCATAACACTTATACTAGATCAATTAGAAGAACTGGACAACAATTGTTGGACACTGATGACTCCTCTACAGGGTACTGACAACGTGTATGATGAGTGATCCTAATGACCAGCAAGGCATTGGATCGAATTGAAAGCAATTTGGTACTGATCGGGACTGTAACAGGACTGTAACAGGAAGGTTTAAACATCAATTTCCAATCAATACATTTATCAGTTTATGGGATAATTAATAACAAACACCCTTGAACGTGAAATCAGTAAATTGATGTGCAATAATCAAGACAACAACTGAGAGATCAAGATAGAACAAGTTCTTATCGAAACCTAGCACGTGTAGCAAAAATAGTACATACAAAACTGTCATACATCTCATCAATTCAATGGATCATTAACACAGCATCAAAGAAGTAATTACTTCAAGTATAAGAAATTCCAGCTCACTAAATCCACATCAAGATGAAGTAATTGTCATTAGGATAACAAATTTCAAATAATCCATCATGGAATAAAAATCCAGAACGACTGGTGTAAAAATCATCCTACCTTTTTGTAGAAGTTTCTTCTCGCTTTAGTGAATTTGATTCTTACACGACGTCGCTTTGCCTCGCTAATCGCTTTACCACTATAGGACTAGTTTTCCTAGTTCGACTGGGACTCGCTTTAACCTCATCATTAGCATCCAGTTGGTTGGGATACCAAATCCAATTCTAATTGCATAACCACTTTCTAAGTCTATCACAACTCAAAAATAAGTAACTGCCTAACCAACTTAGAATTTCCTGGCGCCCCTCCTGTGGTGGTATCTCTTCCTATTGGTTGCTTCTGATCACAAGAATCTTGACACCCTATCCTATCTGGCACCGAGTACTAGAAATGTCCTGTTTGGTTAGGACTCTCAACACACTCCTGATTCACCATTACTTCTTATAATTTCTGCCTAGTAACTAAGAAACTCTTGTCCTTATCGTCAATCACTTCTAAACACACCAGATAACCATCCAAGGGATTTAATTCCATCAACAATACCTGGTGCCCAGGTAGCCAGCGATTGGTTGCAAATCTGAACTCCAATTGGTAACTTCTAATGTTACTTCCAACTTAACTAGGAAACTACCCTTAATTCTAATTCATCAATCAAAACTCCTATAGGAAACATTGCACCCCACGGCCCACGCGAACCTAGCATTGGTGGCGCCAGGCACAGCTTCGGCGCCCGTGAGACATGATTAAGCCGAGTCCTCTACGAAGCAACGTTCTAATGCAACACAAAGTAAAACACACATCAAAACATATTATTCACAAGAATTCAAATTGACAACTAGACTTCCCTAATTTAGGTTGATCATTATAATAATTTTTTTTATACAAATTTTTTGGTCATTATAGTTATATTAGTCATTTGATTACTTTTATCTCATCTTTTAACATCATCTACTAAAGTTCTAGGGATCAATCGTGTATCTTTCATTTTCTTTTTTACTTCTTTCTTTTCTTCATTTTCTTGAAAATTATATGGGGTCAGGTGGTATTGTCATTTCATGAATGTGGGGGTAATGTGGGAGATGATGTTCACGTTCCATTGCCTCAATGGGTGGCGGATATTGGCCAAACAAATCCAAACATATATTTTACTGACAGAGAAGGAAGACGCAATCATGAATGCCTTACATGGGGTATTGATAAAGAGAGGGTTTTGAAGGGTCGAACTGCACTTGAGGTTTGTTGGATTCATTGTACATGCTTTTTTTATTCTTCATAAGCTATGAATGTTAACAAATTTCGTAAGTAATGCGACTAGATCATCTGTGTATCCCCAAGTCTTTAGGCGCATTGCCTTAGGGTGCTTATGCAACAACAACACATAAGTATATTATGGAGTTGTCATCAGATGCGTGGGTGGACAACATATGTAAATGAAGGAGATATATAATGAGAAGAAAAGGATACAGTTACTTATTACATGGGTAATTGGAGATGAACTTGGAAGTTATAATGATATTGCATGGAACAATATGAAGCAATATATATCAATGTGAATTCTACATTCAAATAAAATGTGGAAGTGGGAACAAAGACATTCACCTCTTTAAATTGCTTCCAAATATTTGGATTTCCGGAGGTGTAGATGGGTTATACCCACATCCAGTGTGATTAGACATCCACTTCCAAGCATTGTAGAGGTACTTAGCCTTGTCGTAATGAGTCTTGATCACATCAGCATTCACGTGTATGTCCATTTTTCTCAATTCCTCACTGACAAGTGCATAGCCTGTGGGTTCAAGTCCCTTGCCCTTTTTATGTCCAGCAATCAGAGCATTAGCGTATGCTCTGATCCATGCATAGTGCTCCTCTTTGCCCCAACACTCTACCTGTTTCACATACTTCCTTTTCTTGGCTGGGCTTGCCATCTCAACAAAGGGGACATATGAGAGGAAAGGCATAAAGAGCAATCAGTATTAATACACAACAAATCCACTTTTTTTTTAGGAAACTCTTTCTGACTGGCTGCTATCAGCAGTAGATTTTTTATTTTTCGTAGGCTATGAATGTTAACACATTTCTCAATCAGTAGTACTGGTTGCATATTTGCATTCTCTGCCTATTTCTCTTTAAGATCAATTCTGCTTTTGTACTTAATATAAATGCAGTATGTCACATATATTGTATCGTACGGGCCAAATTTGTTCTTGTTTCCTGAAAAGTACCACCTATAAGGTTATTGATCAAATTTTATTTAGGGAAAATATTTAAACTACAATATTTATAACTTGTAACTTTGACTTCATTGTACACAGCTCATATTGTTCTATTCGGCGTGCCATATATGACGTTTGTATATCTGTTATACCTTTGAGTTTTATAAAACCAATAAAACTGTGTTTTTTCCAGGTAATCCCCCCTCTAAATCATATGTGCCATTTGATTTAGTTCATTGGCACACATTGCGCTGGGGCGAATATTTTTATTACATGCCCTGGCACATATTAGTTTTCTCCTAATACCAGCCTTAAATTTCTAATTTAAAGAGACCTTAGCCTTTTAGAGTGAAAAAAATTGAAGGAAGCAGTGTGGGTCACTACCATTAGCCATAGTAGTGCCCACAATCGTTGTTGATGGAAACTCCTAACACTGGCATTATTACCTCCTGCCTTCATGATGAATTACACAAGTTCTAGTTTCTGTCCTCTAATCCTTGTCATCCTCAGACCTTGTCATCCTCAGCTTCACTGCCTTCCCCCTCTTGTAGAGCATACCGGCGACAGCGCCTTCCCCAGAGGTGATGGCTGTGTCATCTCGTCCAGCCATGCCTTCTGCCCTTTTGAGCTCACTCATATGCTACTCGAAGCTCCTTAAAGATGCCATCAATTCCTCCTACCCTGTCCTTCATGTTAACCACCTCAAGCTCGTTTTGTTAGCCTTCTCTGTCAGGGCCTAGCATGAACTTACTGTTGTTGTCATCAACCTCCTCCTTACCTTCCTCTAGTACAATGGGCAGACTGTGGTGGGCTATGTTGGAAACCAAGTTCCTCAATAGCTTGAGCAATAAAGGATCAACACTACCATGTATAACAAGCCCAAACCGGGGCAAATAGACAGATGCAGACAGGCTGACAAATTGTCGAACACCCTCTGTGCACATACCAACACATTTTAACAGATGCAGATGCTTGCATGTGCATGGAATATAGAGCCAGGGGTGGGAATCGAATGCCGGAGCTCCTGTCAATTATACCATGCTAGAAACCAAGTTGCCTCAAAAGCTCGAGCTACTAAGGAATGGCACAGCGTTGTATCTCAAGCCTATACCCATTCAAATAGATAAATGCAGATGGACAGACAGATTATCAAACACCTACCCCCCACTCCCGACCTTGGCCTGGGGAAGGGGGGCAAAAAAGGATTCTAGTATTTTCTTCAAAACACTATTCTGGAGCCACAACTTTTGGGACAACAGCTGCACCTTAGCGGATGAGGCCGGTCGCCCCAAAACCACCTTTCTGACAAAATTTGCCATCTTGGTCTCAGTTGCAGCAGTTAGCTAAAAAACTGAGATATTTTGAAAAGAAGTACGTTTCTTTGGAATTGCCATTTCAAAAAAGTTAAGTTATTAGAAATTGGCTCTACACAATGCTCTAACCCCTTTTGAGGGGGAGCGTCCATCTCATCTTAAGATACTACATGAATGTGCAATTTGATAAGAAGTTCTAAAAAAAAGTTTACATTGAGGAAAATTGGAGAGTATCTTTGGCAGAGTTCTCTCCAAGTTTCCTCTACCAACAACTTTTAAAGGTCCTCTCCAGTTTTCCTCTTGGACGTGGTAAGGCCACGGTCGGCCATACCACGTCCCAAATTCTTTTTTTGTATTTATATCTTTCACCTAGAAAATGAGTGGTAGCATTAGTTTTTGGTAAACTAAAGAGTATGACAGATAACAAGCTGTCATATATGGGCTCGTTGGATAGAGAAAATATGACTTGATGAAAATGGAAGTTGTGAAGATTCGGAATTTAGATGTTTCCCCCTTTTTTAGTGTTAGGTTTTTATTTACCAAAATATAATATTGGCTACGATAATAATGGTAATGGGATGTTTTTAAGCTTATTGCTTCTTCTATTTCCGATTATGTTCTATTTTCCTCTGTCCGTATAGATCATCACCATGGTCATATGCTTCATGCCAGCTATTTGGGATCAATGGCATGGATTGTATGCCGTATTCAACTCGTATTAAATTTTATGCAAAGAAACATAGTGACAAGTTTTTCTGTATAGATGCTAAGTGCTTCTTTAGAGTGCTCAGTAAACTCTGTTAAAGTTTTTAGTATTTGTTCTATAAGAGTTAATTTTTCTTGGACTTCCCTTGTGCCAATCTATCTCCTTGCCACTTGTTCATTTTTATGATTCGATTAGTTCTATTTTGTCTTATGCAGTATGACTTCTCCATAGGTATATTTTGACTACATGAGAAGTTTCAGAGTAGAATTTGATGAATTTTTTGAGGATGGTATTATTTCTGAAATAGAAGTTGGATTGGGTCCTTGTGGGGAACTAAGGTACCCATCCTATCCCGCAAGTTTTGGTTGGAAGTACCCAGGCATTGGAGAATTTCAGGTACCACTGTTAAGGAATACTTCATTTTGGTAATATTTTACTTTCATCCATAAAGATGCTAACGCATCCTCTTAATCCTTACATTTAGTGCTATGACGAGTACTTGATGAAGAGTTTAAGAAAAGCAGCAGAAGCTAGGGGCCATGTATTTTGGGCAAGAGGACCAGATAATGCTGGCACATATAACTCACAACCTCATGAAACTGGCTTCTTTTGTGACGGAGGTGATTATGATGGTTATTATGGCAGATTTTTTCTGCATTGGTATTCTCAGGTTTTAATTGATCATGGTGATCGAGTCTTATCCCTTGCGAAGCTGGCTTTTGAAGGAAACAACATTGCTGCGAAGGTGATTGCATATTTTAGGGTTCTGTTTCTGTCTTTTGCTTAAATGGAAGTATGATGTGCATGGCAGATTTCTTGAATGACAGGTTTTTTTAAATAACCTTTTTTTATTGATTTTTGTTTTTATCTTCCTATCAATGAACCAATCATTGCGTATGATAGAAATTATTGTAGTGTTATTACATTTCTTAAAGGTACTTATAATATTTATGATGTGTGGGTCTCAGTTATCTTTTTTGATCTATAAACGGTTTCTTCACTACACTTTTCTCTTATGCATAGACATCCTGTCTGCCTCAGTTATCACTGTAACCCGTCTTGACTTGTATTTGGGTATATTTATGCTAGGTTTCTGGTATTCATTGGTGGTACAAAACAGCCAGCCATGCTGCTGAACTGACTGCTGGATTTTACAATCCATGCAATAGAGATGGCTATGCTGCTATTACAGCTATGTTGAAGAAACATGAAGCTGCACTGAACTTCACTTGTGTTGAGTTGCGGACTTTGGACCAGCATGAGGACTTTCCGGAAGCTTTGGCAGATCCAGAAGGTTTGGTCTGGCAGGTATGGTCAATATTAACTTCATTCTCATTGATACATAGGATTCAGTACATATATTCACAATCTCTTTCACTAATTAGGCACACACATTCTATATAAATATTATATGTTTGTGTTCTTATTGGAACACTCCTAGGATTTGGTATGACTTGATTGCAGTTGTACAGGAAACGGTGAACCGTAAGAAAAGTGTTGTTAGTGCAATCTTTTTTTTCTCCTCCACTTAATAGCCATGCGCTCTTAAAGTTTTTTAGTTAAAGCAAAAAGTGGGAGTTGAGTAGCTTATATGCAAACTGCTGTAATGGCTGTCAGCAATGTAAAAGGTGGTAATGGACAGCCTTTATAGTGGATCTTTATGATGAAAACATGTGTCTCTTATCTGAAATTGGCGAGACTTGCAAGCACTTAATATCTTAACTTCTTAAGTACTCTTTCTCTTAGCTACCTTTGCTTAATATGACTATTATATTAGGTGCCTGATAGTATTTGAGTAATTGTGGGACACTGGAAATGTTCTAGAAAATAAGGCAACATCGACAACATTTTCTTGAAGTATCAATTTGCATATTCTATTATTTCGAACATGATTTACTCATAAATTGGGATTTCAATTTACCAGGTTTTAAATGACGCTTGGGATGCTGGAATCCCCGTGGCTAGTGAGAATGCCCTCCCCTGCCATGATAGAGATGGCTACAATAAAATTTTGGAGAATGCGAAGCCCATGAATGACCCAGATGAGAGGCACTTGTGTGCTTTTACTTACCTAAGGCTTAGCTCTTTTCTCATGAAGAGGACCACCTTCTTAGAGTTTGAAAGATTCGTCAAGAGAATGCACGGTAATGGCACGCTTTTTTTCTATATCTTTGGTTTAAAATGTGATGTTTGATTTTTAGGATTATGGAGTTTCTTTTGGAGATCTTTAGGTGTAAGCTCACAAATTGGTTGCTTCTTTATTAATAATGTGGGATGCCTTAGGCATCCTTGCTTGTTAAAATTCCAATCAGAGGCAAGTTTGAACCACAAATCACATGGCTGCCTCATATTTGGGAATGGCTAGAGCTTCTCCATATGTGTAAACTAGAAGGCATCTAAACCTAGGCTTTTCATCATCTTGAGCAAGTAGTAAAGCTAGCCAGTTAGCTTGGGTTGGTGATATGAATCCTATAATATTAGGGAAAAGTTTAACGGAGATCGCTCTCATATAGCTTATATGAGGCCAATTCAATTTGTAGCCATTGGATCTTGATCTGACGGCTAAAAACAGTTACAATGAACTTACCTACTCACTGATGTGACACACTCACCTACCGACTGATTTGTTACGCACCCTCGGATCGGAGTCTAACGACCCAAAAGATTAGCCACAGCTCCTTATATGAGAACGATCTCATGTAAACCGTTCTCATAATATTAACTCATTCAATCATGGGCTATATTGATGTTTATAGAAGTTATATTCATGCCTTCCCTCACATACTCAATGGGCTCTTTCGGCCTTCACCCTTCACCCTATCTCTTTATGCAATTCACAAATTGTTCTCCAGTCTCCTTCATACATTTTGTCACCACCTAATCCACATCTAAAATGTGTCTTCTGTTCTTCTCACTTACTATGGGCCACCCACAGGTTTAGTTCTTGTATGGATAGCCGTAAACTTGAGTTAGCCCGCCAGTCCTTGTCGGGCTGTAACTGTCATTATGCCCGTATCGGGAGGGGTGCCTATGAGGATCCTAGCAGAATTCTTCCTACCAACAATCCTCTTAGGTAGCCATTTCGATACCCTGACAGAGATAACAATCTGGGTTTTTTATACAAAAAGTATTGTTGTTTTGTAAAAAAAAGCCCTACAAGCAGTGTTGTCCGATCCTGATTGCATCAACAATCACTATTTTGGTGAAATGAGGGAACTTGCCTTCTTTTGAAAATCCATTCTTGAGGAGAGTTTTAGGCCCTACAATCATATTGTTGGAGTGCACGAATTTCAAGTCATAATAATTTCTTTTAATCCTCATCTATTGCAATTATTATGAGAAGATTTTAAAATCTTTTTTCTAGTGATCTTGATTTATTTCCTAAGATGTGATCTCTCCTTGTCTTCTCGTATGGGGCAGCAGATGCTGAAGGTAAAAAAACAAAATCTAACACCACAAACCTATAAAATAAAGATGTAAAAACTTGAAAGTGATGCGTAGCTTTTCAGTTTGAATTAACTCTTTAAACAGCCTATAACAAGGATTGATTTAGAGGAAAAAACTGCAAAACTTCTTCATTTGTTAGTCACTGTCTAAATGGATAATTTTCAGCAGGAAGAACTTATTAGAGTCCCAGATAAATATTGAAAGTAAAAAAGAGTATTATAGATTAAAAGCTTGAAGAAGAGAGCCAAAATATTTGAATTTTTATCTTCATGGAACTGACTTCAAACGCGCGCCTGCTTTCTGTTTCACCACAGCTGGACGGTCTTCAAAATTTGTGTTTCTACCTACTTGAGGACTGTCTCATCAATTTTCTACTAAAACTCATATAATATTGCCTAAAATTAGACATGAATACATATATAATTAGAGCTGTTTTTTCCCGTTTCAGGTCAATAATCCCGATTTCTTCCTTGTTGAATACTCCCCTCCGTCCCAGTTTAAACCAATTCATTTTGAAAAACCAAATGGGACTATTAAAGTGGGACATAGGGAGTATGTTTTAATTTTGTGCTCAGTCGAGTTCATTATTTTTGTCCCAGGTCTATTTCTTTGATAGAACTTGAATGATGGTGTCCTACATCATCTTCCCACTCATTTATCTTAATCTCAACTCAATTCTCAACTACACTTCTTGTCAACATGAGTTCTTCTCGCTGAACACTCTCCTCTATAATGCATCGCTGGTCCAATAGTTCTCTCATGGAATATTGCCTTCAATTTAATTGAAAAGCATCTATCACATGGGACTTGACATGCTGGTGTCCACTTTATCTAAAATGCTGCATTTTATGGGCTACAATTAGTTTATAACTCCTGTGTTTAATACTGTTAGAATATAATAAAGATTATCGTTTCCTAACAGCTCGAGCTTTTGGGAAACTTGGTCTTACATGTATCAGAGCTTCAGGTCATGGGAGGTCGTGGGTTCTAGTCTCGTTGGAGGCATTTATATCCCAATTATGTTTCATGTACCGCACTTGGTGGACACTTGCACGTGAGGGGGGATGCTAGATTATACAGTAAATGAATAAAGATTTTTGTTTCCTAACAACTCAGCTTTTGGGAAACTTGGTTATCTTACAAATACATAGCCTAAATATGAGTTAAAGTGCCTTGTTATCTCTTGAGCTTCCTAGTGATAGTAGAAAGCACGGAAAAATTAAGAGGTGGAAGGAAAGGAGGGTAGATGGGATAGTTTATCTCTGGAATCGCCACTAAAGATTTTACTGCAAGAATCGTCACAGGATGGCGAGCTCATGGAATCACCACCATGAGTTGTTGGAATCATCACCAATATGTGTTTGACATCGTCATCAAAGAAGAGCTCTCCATGAACAGAGAAGAGAATGTAGAGTTTTTCCTACATATGCAACATAAATCATGTACACAAGTAAATAGCCTTTTGGCCTCCCCTTTCAGCAAATGGAAATATAAAGTGGGGTACCTACATGGAGATCCACTTCTCCTATGAGGGAGTACGGTGAGTAATTTGACATCCACTCTCCATTTATTGGAGGGTAAAGCATTTAAATAGGCACCCACTTTTTCTTTAGTGGATACTTTCGGATTTTTTTGGGTACATCGTGAAACCCTCCCTCCCTAAACCTACCCCCGCAAGATGCCACAAGTAAAAACCAGGCATGGGACCTCTCTTTTAATTGGGAGAGGCCCTATCACCACGCCAATTGGTGGTCCGGCGGATACTTTTGGAGTGATAATGAGTCACATTGATGTCTTTCCTCAATTGACTACTACACTCTCAAAGTCATGTTTAATGTATGAGCTCCTGACAATGATTAGCGAAAGACTCCTTTAAGATTGTTTTATACAAAAAAGTTGCATTAACTTCCTTATGCTTTTGAAGTGTAAACTTTTCTCTACAAAACAAGTGGTCAAGAGAAGTCTAGCTTAATCAATATATACGAGATCTAATCTCCATGTAAATACAAGTTCCATAAACATGAATTAAATGACTTTATATTTGTTGAAAATCAACTGTAAAAATCATGTAGGTACAGGCATCCTACAGAGAGAAGACGATAGTGAAAAGGGAAAAGGGATAGGGCCACGGGCATCCTATAGAGCCACATGCATCCTATAGAGCTACTTAGAAGTTGGTTAGAGACAAACTATATATGGTACAATCTTCCTAAGCTATGTTTTGATCAATGGATGAATTATTTTAGCTCCAATCTTCCCTCTCTCCCCTTTCTTCTACCAGCGGCCAATACACCTTGCGCTGGTTGAAGGGCTAATCCCTCTCCCTTCGCCATATATCTTCTCTTACTATAGCTGCAATTTAGGTGGGGTGTGTATATTTGTACACAACATTGGTCTTAGAGCAAACAGATCACTTATTGTTCGTTGTTGCAGCCATGCCTCTGAAGCAGGAACAAGTGATGCCAACTCAGCTTTTTAAAGCTAGTCCACTGGGTGGACATCTCCCAGTAGAAATTATAGGCAGCACAACAACAACTCGAACAACAACTGGCTCAAAACCTCACTTAGCAATTGACACAGTACTTGACCCTTCAACCAAAGCAAGGTGTATTGGCCGCAGAGCAAAGAATAGGTAGAGAGAAGAGAATTAAGGGAAAGGGAGGATTAGGGCTGGAATAATTCATCCATTAATCAAACTGTACATAGCTTAGGAACTAATAGTCCTAGATATAGTTTGTCTTACAACCAACTTCTAACTAGGTTTATTATTTACTCAAGGGTGGCTACTTGTCTGCTGTAAGTCCAGTATGGTGGCTGCCATGTTGGTTGGTGGTCAAATATTACGGCTGGGCTGAGAACTAATAGCAGCAATTAAAGAACCTAGGCCATAAGGAGGGCCATGAGCAATCTAATGTAGCGAGTACAACACTCCATGCTCACAGCCCTTATGGTGGAGTGTTATGTCCGCTATTTTAGATTGCTCATCGCCATTATGGCGTAGGTTCTTTAATTACTGCAGCCCAACTATAATATCTTACTACTAGTCAACATGGAAGCCACCATATTGGAGTTGGCATTAGACAATGAGCCACCACGGACAAGTAGCTACTCTAGAGTAATTAAAACTAGTTAGAACTTCATTGTAGGATAATTATATGTGGGGCTATGAAACATTATAGGCGAAGGAATTAGACTCTCCAGCCCTAGCCGCCTCCCCCCTCGCCTTAGCCGCCTCCGCCTCTCTCCCTACTGCCACCTCTTCCACCTCCTCTCTCGCCAGCCTCCGCGACGCCATTCCCGAACGCTGCCCCATCCATATCTACCCCTTCTCAGAGATCCTCGAATGTGGGTAGGGTTCTAAGGGCAATTTGAGAACCCTAGCCGCCCCTGCTGCCACCTCTTGATCTGCCCACTCCCTCGTCTCCTGCCAGATCTGCCTACGCCCTCGCCGCCGACGTCCATGCGAGCATGATCTGTGAGTAACTCAAATGATATCTTGGAGAGAGAGAGAGAGATGGAGGGAGGGTGAACCTTTGCCCTGAAAAGTGATTTCCTGCCGAGATTCTTCGGCGGCCTAGCTGTAGGCATGGCAGCCTCTTCTTCTGGGCTAAGTTGGAGAAACTTGTTGTTCTCCCCTTCGCCTTCTTCTTCCTCCTCTTCCTTCACTCCCATCCCCCATTATCCAGAGGTTCATGGTAAGACATCAGTTAAGGTCCCAAATCATATCCTTGAATTGGAAGCAGAGATATGGCAGCACACTCTTGTGGGCTATGTTCAAGGAATTCCGTATCGGATATCGGTAAAATATCGGTCGACCAAAGAGACAAAATATAGGAGATATATTAGAGATATATAGGAGATATTGTGTAAAAAAATATTGGTGGTCGAAAACTAGTTTTTACCATATATTTTCACAATCTAACTTCTAAAATGGGTTATACTAATTTAGACAAAGCATAGATATCAAAATATGCATATTAGGATGGAAAATAAATGGGAAAGTTATTTTTTTTCCTTTTTTTTTAAAAAAAATTCCCAATTATTTTTTTGAAAACGTTTTTTTTAAATAGCGATATATCAGCGATATTTTAAAAAATTTGAAAAAATGATATTAGTCTGTATCGTTTTATCGGGTGGGCCCCGATACCGATATATCGTGATATTGCATTCCATGACTATGTTATGGGTCGTCAACCTTATTTATTTGGTTCAAGTCTCATCTTGAGAAGTTGTGGAATGTTTATGGTTCTTTTCAAATGTAATTTCTTTCTTAAGGGTTCTTTTTATTCAAGTTCAATAATGAAGAGGAGTGCAAAAGAATTTTAGATATCCTATGTTCGGTTGTTGGACGCCCTTTACTTCTTCGTCGGCAGACGCCTCAGTTCAAGCCTGGGAGATTCTCAAATCCATCCCTATCTGGATTCGATTGCTTGGGCTCCCCATCCAATATTGGTCCATAGAACGATTAGGACTCATCTGTAGTACCTTAGGGACCCTCTTCATAGTGGTTCACAAACTGCTAACCTTTCGCACCTTGCTTTTGTCCGAGTTGGTGTTGAGATTGGAACAGGGTATTTCCCTTCTTCAATTGTGCAAAGAGATGATGAATCTTCATTCCCTCAACAAGTGATTTATGAGTGGAGATTGAGCTCTTGTACCAAGTGCTCTTCCAACGATAACAATGCAAAATCATGTCTAATTCAAAAAATTTGGCATGCGTATCCTATTCAGTAGTCCACCATTATAGAAGGAAACAGAGCTTCAGAGGAGATGACCCAGTTGGCATCCATGTCAGCAGGTGCTACAATTGTTGAACACAACCATTCGCCCAACCTTGTGGGACCACTTGGTGCAGGTCCCTTCCCTAGCTCATCTCCTATAATCACGGAAGAAGCTTCAAATTCTCCTCCAATCTTGCGTGATCTTCCTATGCCAACCCAGCACCAACCATCATCAACTTTGAAAAGAAGTGACAAAAGATAACTGACGTCCTCCAATCAAGCCTCTATCCATGCTCAATCTTCTGCAATGATTAATGACTTGAACATGAGAAGTTCTATTCCATGCCAAACCCAACAACTTTCCCCGCACATTGATTTGGGCAACAATCCAATGATGGAAGTGAACCGGTCCAGGCTCATCGGAGAGGATGGGCTAAGAATGTCCGTCTCCTTTGCTAAAGCATCCACGGCCCACGCCGTTGATTTATCCGAAGAAGACGATGATGATTTTGGGGTTTCTCTTAGACACTATATGGTAAACACTTCAAAGAAGAAAAAGCATAATAAAGGCGATCGCTGTCACAGAAAACACATTCTTATTATTTCTTTTGGTTTTAATTTGTGATGGATAGTTTCTTTGTGTTGTTTCTACCTTAGGGGGGTTATTGTTAGTATCTTTGTATTGAGGTGGGTGGTAGCTCTGTGTTAGGGGATGGGTTGTTCTTGTATTGGTTTTTTTTTCTCTTGTACCCTCCTTTTGAGCTGGCGCTTCAATGAATTTTTTAGTTACCAAAAAAATGTTTATAATTGTTAAATTATTCTAGCCCTAATCCTTCCTCTCCCCAATTCATCTTCTCTTTTCCCTTTCTTCCCTAGAGGTCACTATACCTTGCACTGTTAAAGGGTTAACTTCTCTCCCTTTATCATGCATTCTCCTACTATCGACGAGATATTGTTGGGGTGCGGCACATCAGGACAAGACAGGGATCTCCTCCAACACAGACATGTTGAGAAAAACATAAAATTCATGATCTCTCTCACTAAAGCTAAGGTTCTTATATAGGCTTAAATTGGGTCTCACTAGGAAATCAAATTAAACAAGGAAGTAGCTATAAAATTCAATCTTCCTCTAATTCCCCTACTAAACATATACTCTATTGAAATAGGTGTCAATTGAAATGTTGAATATGTTGTCCATATAATCTGGTCCCACCTATCATGTCTGCTTCAGAAAAACCTTTGGATGAAGTGAAACTTCCATTTATAAGTTCATCTAGTTAGTAGCTTTTGTTAATCTGATGAACATGTTCTTGTAATTATTATATCTTCTTGTCTCCCTTTTGTCTCTTATTTTGATTTTCTCTTACTCTAACATGCAAACTGAGAGTTTTCCCTACTTTGTCTTTGCGTAGGGGAATCAGTTCTGGATCTTTAATTGCTGAAGGAAAAGGTTAAGTGCATTAAGAAACCCATCTACCTTTGTTTTTGTTTGGTCTCCTATATGACAATGTACATAATTGCTATGTGAGGAGACTGCAACTTCATCTCTTTCAGTTGTACATTTCAGGCTGATGGAAAATGGATCTTCATCTCTTCCAATTAAGATTCGGGAACCAATGACATTGAACAAGCCTTTTGCTTTTTGTATGTTAGCAGATACTCCATGTGATCTTTACGAAAACATCTCCTTTCTTGATTTAGGCTGACATGGTTTCAGAGTGAATCACATGCAAATTTTAGCATATTTATAGAAAGCATACTGATGTTAAATTTGCTGGAGCAACCAGTTCTCTGTTTAAATAATAAAGAAAAAGGATTGATGTCTACTTCTGTGCATTCATTTTAGAATTCAGTGTAGTCTAAACAAAAAAGTTTTGAAGTGCACTGTAATTTAAACAAAATAAAACGTTGAGTACGTCACTTATGTAGTTGGATTCAGAAGGCATGTCTCATTGAGCGTGTTTGCATTTATGTGTATTTCGTTTGCATTACACAATTTCGTGATTTGGCACTATCAGACTGGTCCTTAAGTAGTAGTGAAGGGACAGTTTACGGGGCAGTTATCCTGTGTAAGACTACGCTTGCCCATGCCAATTCTTCTATATTGCTAGCTTAGTCCCATTATTGGTGGATTTCTTTCAGGAGTTTTTTTTCCCGATACTAAGGATGTGTTTGTGCCAATGTTCAAAGCTGCGTTTTGCTTGAATCTCCTGAGGAGTTAGGCAAAGGTTTTATGAAGGGAAAGCTGCTGTATTTAAAGCTGCTTTGGTTGCCCAAATGTGTGGCAATTATTCAGACTGATCCGCGAACATTGTTGACTATAATAGTTTTTCACGCCCATCTCCCCACACCTACACAACCACACCTCACTACTTTTACAGCAGGAGAAATCAACCTCCATCCTTAACTCCAGGACAGTGAGCGTCTGCGTCCCATGATGCTGCAACATTGTCTTTGGGCCAAATAGAGTAGCACTGTCATGTGTTGTTAGCAGCTTCCTGTGCATGCACCGGTCAAACAGTTTCAAGAACAATTACATCAAGATGGCAAGCGGAAGAGGTAGTTCTAGTCCTCGGGTTAGGACTCTCTTATGTGAAAGGCATTGTAGTTGTTTTTATAATTTTGGATTTCGTTCTCTATTAGATAGCTCAACTCCTCTCTTACGATAATCAATCTCCAAATCCTTGACTTATGGGTTCCTGGTATCATACTGTCCCTCCAAGGCACAAACTTAGCGTGTGCAATCACTAACATCTGTTAAATCGTTCTTGACTGTCCAAGCGGTGTTCGATTGTCAGTCTGTTTATCTCAACTACACCTTGTGGCCTGATCTCAGGCTAGGCCTCTCAAACCCTTAGGTTTTTGCGGCATGGGATTTTCACCAATGTATGTGTTACTCAAGCGGACATTTTCTCGCTTCTGCTTCATCCACACCTGTTCGTGTGGGACCTTTCATCTATGTGGAATGCTTTCCTATCGATGCACTTTTACGTCCCACAGTTTCGGCATCTGGTTGTTTGGTTCGGTCTGTGGCTTGATATATATTGTTGTGTCATTTGTTAATAACTCAAGCTTTTAAGCCAACATGGTTTCTAACAATCTTACACATGCAGCAATAGGGATTCTTAAGCTAATTCAACCTTTTTTATCATTTGTAGTGTACCATTTATTCAATGTCATTAGTTTCAATCAAATCGATCTATCACTATTTGTGTCTAGGTTAGAACGGATGCAATGCCAGTCGTTTCTTGTATAGGATACAACATTAGTTTGTTTTTAACGTAGAACTGGTTCATCAATGTGGAATCAATTCAACATAATTGTTTTCTTAAAACAGAATCCATTCAATAGTAGTGGACCTGAAAAAATCTGTACAAAAAAAATATTTTGTTGACCTAAATTAGGAAAGTAAAACCCTAATTGACATTCTTTTAATTGAACGAAGTGGTTTTTGTAAGTTGTCTGCCCTAATTATAGTAGGATTCTGATTTGTTAAAGTTTCCTGATTTGTGTTAGAACTCACTGGCGCTAGGACTGAGCCTCGCTCAAGAGTCTCGGTTGTGCTTGGCGTTAGGGTCAGGTCTAGCGCCAAGGCTGAGTCAAAGTAGTATGTGTTAATGGCATAGTTACCTTTGGAATCGTGCATTCCTAATTAAGAAGGGATCAGATTAAATCTAGATGGACGGTGGAGATGAGACCTCAAAATGGGCACCATGTAATTATGAAAGAATCCTTTTTGGTTACTAATTTACTAATGTTGGAATCATGAAATGATTTAAGGATAATTTAAATTGGAAAGGTGATTAAGTTCCCTTTTTGAATTGAACTCAAATTGGAGTAGGACGTGAGTTTTATTTGGAAAGCTCTTAGGGGCTGTTTGGGAGGCCATTTGAAGATAGTAGGAAAGGAAAAAAATTTCATTTTTATTCAATGATTGAAGCATGGGTTTTGGGGATTTAAAAGGAAGACATAAATGATGGAAGGGTAATTATGGTCATTCGTCACAAGATTCCCATTTAAAAACCCATTTGACAAGTGAATGTCCTCATGAGGACATTCTCCTAGAGAATGAAAATGGCCATTATGATCATTCACCTACTAAATGTAAATGAAAATGTAAATGGCCTCCCAAACACTTTAGTGGGAAATGATGGGAAATTGTGGGAAATGGCCTTCCAAACAGCTCCTTAACATGGTTTGATTTGATTATGATCACCACCAAAGAAGGAAAGTGGGTTAACCTGCACTATATGTTGGACGCAAGAATGGGAATGGGCGCTAGGAATTTGAATTTTGAATAGGCAATAATTTAAAATAAAAGATAGATTGATTTGAAAATTAACACCAAAGAAGGAGTTACCGTTAGGATTCTAAATTTGACTGGGCGCCAAAGTGGCTAGCCACCAGAGTGAATAGGGGAAAGTTTCTTTTGGACGGTTGAGATGGGGATAGAATTAAATCAAAGGAGGAGATTGTATTCCATCTAGAACTAGAAAACCCTTGTAGTATAAATAAAAAAGGAAGAGCTGGCCGACCATTGCTTTGGCCGACCAAACTCCTTTCTTTCTTCTCTCTCTTAGTGCACTCTCTTCTTCTCGTCTCTCGTCTCTCTATTCTCTCATCTCTCACGACCCTTCCTCTCTCCCCTCTTGCTGGTTAACTGGAAAGGAACGACGAGGAAGAGCGTAGGACAACCAGAACAACACACGAAGCGAAGGAGTTCGATGAATAGTTTGTGGTAGGATGATTTTCCATGGTTTCATCTATGTTTTTCTAATGTTTGAATACCTAGTTCCTTATATTTTCAATGTCAATGACATTGTTCCCTTGCCGAAATTGTTGTGGTGTATATCCATAGTTGTGATTCATAATGTGTTGAAATATTATGCCTTGATGTCTTGTTGAAATTATTGAGATCAATACCGATTGTTCACCGGTGTCGATTCTTCTTTACTCATACTAAACTTTGATAAGAACTCAGCTCAATTTGTGTTCCCTGTTGTTGCCATCTTTGTCCACTACTTTGCTGTCCGGTTCAAGTCATCCTTGTTCATGAAGGTACTAAGATATATATATATATATATATATATATATATATATATTATATATATATATATAATATATATATTATAGAAAAAAGTTTAAATGAGATCGCTCTCATATTGCTTATATGAGGCCACTTTGAATCATAGCCATTGGATCTTGATCTGACCGCTACAAATATCCATAATGATCTCACCCACTCCTTGATATGGCACACTCACCTACCCACTGATTTGATATTCACCCTCCGATCGAAATCTAATGGCAATAAAGATTAGCCTCATGCTCCTTATATGAGAACGATCTCATGTAAACTCATCTCTATATTATATTATATAATATATATATATATATATATATAGAGAGAGAGAGAGAGAGAGAGAGAGAGAGAGAGAAATTAGACTTTAATATATGTCTAGGTTGTTCTTATCTCGTCGAATTGAAAGAATTTTCAAACTAATACCTCTCAGCTCGCCCATGAACCATGCTGGCCAGTAGGTGTATACATCTTGTTAGATATTTTCTCAACTGATTGTGGGTCTCTAACTGTCCCATTATAGTTGTTCTATTTGTCTTGTTCTACTAGATGTGATGCTATAAATGCATATATGCAGTCCATCCAATGGATTATGTTCCAAATTGCACTACAGAGGACCGAGATGTCCATAATCAGCATATTAATATCATGTAAGCATGTACTTAAAATTACTAAGTGTCTAAAAAGAAGCACTGTATTGCAATATAAAACTGTCACATAATTCTCGGTTGAGTTGCAACATCACTGTCCGGCAAGGAATGTTGTATCGGATATTGGTAAAATATCGGTCGACCAAAGAGACAAAATATCGGAGATAGTATAAAACAATATCGATGGTCTAAAACTAGTTTTTACCATATATTTTCACAATATAACTTCTAAAATGAGTGATACTCATTTAGACAAGTATAAATTTTAAAATATGCATTAAAGATACGTATATAATTCAAAATATGTGTTTGCGTTTTAAACCCGTATCTTCCACTTGGCATAGGATGGGAAACAAACGGGAAAGTTGATTTTTTTTAAAAATATATTTTTTTTTTAATTTTTAAAAATCCTTTTTTTAAACACCGATATATCGGACCGAAGGTGTATATTGGCGATATATCGCCGATATTTTAAAAAAAAATCAAAATTGATATTACAGTGTATCATTTTATCGGTTGAAGGCCGATATCGATATATCGCCGATACAACATTCCATGCTATCGGGTTGAGTTAATATTCTGTTTGTCTTCAGGAAAGCCTCACTATTCTTAAAAGGTGAACCGTGCTATTAGAATTTGTAGTACAATAAGGAGTACTCAATCCATTATAATTGTACCATCAGCTATACTACAGTAGTAATTACAACAGATTTGGCTAAGGCATTGGTTATGCATGAGAAAGTTTTTAATAATATAAAGTGCACCATTCTGATTTAATAATTAGTATTCTAAATAAGTGTCCAATTTATTAAAATTGCACTATATGACGTGTTACTGTAGCAATAGGAGTCGGTTGTTTTAAGTTAGGCCGATCTCCGATTAATCTTAAAAAAATTGCAATGCCTATGATTAAAAATCAATCACTGACTAATATAAACTTTTGTAATACAACTACATCTATATTCATCCCATTGAATACTATCTTATTCAAGTTAAGAGTCTCTAAGGTTTGACCGTGTCATTAGGTTAATAGTTACACTGTCTGATTGATTGTTTTTGTCAATTTTGACTTTTTTTTGTCTTTTCTGTTCTATTCTCCGAAAAAAGCTTAAATATTATGTTCTTCAACTTAGGTCTTATCTTCTTAGAGTCAAGATGGACAGTTTCTCGATGATTTGTTCTTCGAGAGTCTTTATCCAATTTTCATTATGTGTAATTATATTCGAGTTGTTTGAGTACTTCTATATATTTTACCACTTGCGAGTTGGTTAAGATTAAGAAAGCCAGTTTCTACAGAGGATGTTGTAATATCTCTATCGTTGCATATCAATTGATGAGTAATTCTCCTCGAGGACCTTGCGAGGCTCCTTCTATTGTGGAATCATAGTATGTTCAATGAACAATGTTAGATCTTGCGAGATCTCTGTAATATTTTCGGACCTGTGAGACTTTGTATACTCATAATATCTCGCCAAAGAGAGGCAACATATGTATATTTTCTTTTATTTGTTAGACATCACAAAAGGTCTAACAGTCTCCGCCCATTGTGTTTATGAACACTGATGGGTCCTTATCCTAGACACATAGCTGATTTCAATTAGAGAACCCTAGGGTACATGGCATGGCAAGACTTTGTAGGCTTGTAGTTATTTGATAGCAGAAATTATTCATCTTTTTACACTTTTGATATTATGGAGTTTGATGGATATTGATGTCCTTTACTTTGTGAAATTTCTTATATTCCTATTGATGGAAATGCTACTATTCAGTTTTGTATAATCTTAATTCATATTCACAGTAATCTTCCTTGAATTTTGTTATTATTCTGCTATGGTTTTGTATCATACTGAGTATATATTCGGAGTATTCATGCATTTTGTGATGCAGGTACAGCTTATGACTGATTCAAAAAAGTAGAAGGGAGTCGAAGATCGTGGAGTCAGGATTAGTTGAATTTTCTTTTTCAATTTAATTTACAAACTTTATAATAAATAGCGAATGTGCAAACATTTGACTATTTTAGATTATTGTTAGTACATTTTGAATTTTTTATTTAATTAATAGTTTCATCCAAAGCGAATATTCAATTATACTCTTTTGATGATTGTATAATTGACAGCACGGTTTATAGGTTGCGTCCCAAAGCTTCCGTCGTATTTAATTATATTTGTTCTCTGATGAAGCTGGAAAAATGGGGTGTTTAGTGGCAATTAAACTTTCATGTTTACTTTGCAAGGAGAAAATGGATGGTCAAGAAACTGTTCCTATTTGTCTACCATATGAAGGTGTAGTTAACCCAGATGGCGAAGAGCGTGGGTGGAAATATAAAGCTGATGAAAGTTGTTAGGCTAGTGAATTTCACAACTTTTTTGTGCAAGTACGAAGTAGACTATATAACAACCAAGGTGAGGATGTTGATGTACGTTATTGTTTGAATCAAGCTATTTACTCGGATAATGATTTGTAACACCAAAAGCCTCCAACTGGGTTTTGGTTAAACGGTGAAAGGCAAACCCTTATTGTAACTCACGAGCCACTAATCTCTCTCCAACCATAACCAGTTGGAGGCTTTTGGCGTAAAGATTGGTGTAGAATTATCAGCTTCCTTTGCGCGTGTGCAGGCACATGCTTGATCCATGCTCACATGCGAACCCTATGCCTTCATCGTGATGCACGTGCATGCATCAATCACTCCTGGATGGGATAACATATAGCATGTCACTAGCTTTTATGGACACCAGGAAATATCAATTTACATTGCTAGTTATTCCTCAAACAGTTCAAGATTTTGTCATCCAAAGGTTGTAGAACAATTGGAATTTCATGTAATAAGAACTCGGATCTTCCCAACCACCATAATAACGTGCAAGAAAAAAAATCGTAAAACCATTTTCAAAGAGCTGTGGAATGAGGCAAATTCATTTTATTGCTCTTCATCAAGATTGACATAAAAATACAAAAAAAATACAAAAAAAATCACTTGTACAAGGAAAAATTACACATTATAAAAAAAAAGAAACATTGTACATCAACTATTGGATGATGACGTTGATTTCTTGAGCACCATATGACCAGACTCATCCTTCTCAAAGAGCCGTTCTATCAACTCATCCCAACTCTCCCACTGGCGACTCTTTCTTGACGAGCCTACCAAAGTTTCATCTAATCGCCCTGAACTGTCACTATTAGATACATCAAAGGTACCATATGGAGATGGAGAGTAGGCATGTGGAATGGCTAACGTGACTGCCCGTCGAAGTGCAGCCTTGTATTCTTCGCTGTGCTCTTTTTCCAGGGTCTCTTGTCTCTCCATTCTTTGCTTCGGTGGAAACTCCATGGTTTTCTCCTTCTCCATCATCAACTGACCTCAAACATCAACGTGCATACTATCAGTAAGAAAAAGCACTATCAATTGTAGCTTAGACAAATCTAGTTTATATCATATATTCTTTTCTAATTTTATAACAAGGGTGTCCGAGTCCTTAAGACCCTACTGGAAGAGGAAGGGCAACCGGCATCTCAGAGAACCATAATCCGCTGTTGTGCTCTAAATTCTGTGCTCTAAACGCTTGAGGGATAACAACTTATTCAAATGCTGCATATATGAGATAACCCACAGACCCGCGTACTAATTTTGAGGATTTTCACAGTTTTCAATAGCCAAATTTATGTTAATTAAATACAGGCTAATACATCCTACAACTTATAAAGAAATCCAGGATCGATAACTGTCGCAGAAATAACTGGTAATAGATAAATTTATATAGGTTTACTGTAGTATTTAATAGTCCAAGATCGAGGAAATTTTTTCCTCCAAATTCATAGCATTTAAGACATTTACGTTAATGCCATAACTGAGTAAAAGAAAGGGCCTTCAGGAAAATATCTAAAAACCCTGTTCTCAATAGAAAGTCATCAATCATTTGTTTAGGCAAGTCCAACCTCACTTTACTAAATTAAAGGTGGTGTGGTATCATTCTGAATCATCTATCAACACTTTACTGGCTTATTTTTTGCCATTTTCCGTGAACTCTACTCTTAGTGAAGCCCTTACTCTTCTTTCTAGTTTAAAGTTCTATATTCTCATTTTCAATTCCTCAAATCATGGATGAGGGCTTAGTGGATGTTCTTCATTTGGTTGCCTTGTATCTCCTCCACCATGGAGGCTCCACATAGTTAGCCTACAAGTAAATAATTTAGATCCTGCACATTAATGATTCAATGGCTTCATGTCAAGCCTGATGCCAGCTTGCAGGCTGATTTCCTTGCTAAAAAGGCCTTTGTTGCTCTTCCTCTTCTCTCATAGCAAGATCATAATCATAATCAAGTAGCGCCTTTACACAACTATTTGGGGTCGGCGACATGGATCTTAAGCCTCCATTCAAGCCTGTTTTGTGCCAACTCTTTTGTAAGAGATAGTAAAGTCATATTTTTTTTATTCTCTCATAGCAAGATGAAATTTATATTTCTTCTATTTTAGTTAGCTCTCATCATAGCCCTTGTGCTGCCTCTCATATTTTAAAGTTCCTATTTTCTTTTCTTTTCAATAGTTCTCTCAAAGAAAAATTCTGTGGCTTAAAATGTCAAAAAGGGGCCTTGGATAAAATCTTAGCCCTATCCATATACATCATTAAAACAATTTATTTGACTTTTAGGAAAAAAATTGTAAGCCGTACCTCCAGAGCTCTTTCTGCTTCTCTTTCTATCCAAATAATGGCATGATCCGATGTGGCATTGCACGAAAGCACAATATGCTCGAACCTCCCATCAACTGGAACTGCTGTTCGAACAACCGGAGGAAATCTCCCCAACCTGAAATCAAGGGCAGCATAAGTCATTTCATCTTGTAAAATGAGCAAGATATAGCTGTAAATCTGACTTAGAGGTTGCTTTAACAAATTTTCACCAATTCAAACAACATATCAGAATATTGAAAATCCTTGCTTCTGGAAAGAAACCAACGTTGAGCAATTTTTTTTTTAAAAAATAACATGCTCATCCGAAGTACTGTGCAGTATTGTTTTTCTTCATGTGCATTAGAAAAAAGGATAAAATAAAAGTTTGATATTGACATACTTGAATGGCTTTCTCTCCACAATATGATAAAGTCGACCTGGAGCATATAATCTTCTTGGATCTCTAAGCATCTTCTCTTCTGGAATGCAAGTATCCCTCAAGCATCTTAGGCATAACAGGCATGGCAAACTGGCAAAACAAAAAGCAAAAATCAATCCAGTTGGGGATGGTTTGATCAAATAAGAACACTATTCATCGAATAATTGGAGTAAACTGACAAGAAGTCAGAATCTGATCACTGAAAGGTTCTTATGTGAATATATGGTCTAGGACACAGTAAATGGAACGTCAATTTTCCAGCTAATCCCTGATATTTTAATTGTCTTATCACATAAATCTAGTGACTGTCACCACATAACAACTTCATTAAGCATTTTAAAGTAACATATATATATATATATATATATATATATATTATATTCCATATTTTTTATGGTTAGTGTGGCAAATTAACAATACAACAGAAAAATCATTTCCTGTGTTTTGAGTTTTTATTGCCTGGTTTCTTTAAATACCTTGAAAGTTAAAGAAATGGATTGATTAAGAACAAAATAAATAAGCCAGTTTAAGGCCTAAAATTAAAAGCTCAACCTCTTTGATTCCTTCTTTTTTCTTTTAAGACTTAAATATTCCTTCACCAGGGCATTATTTGAACGTGCCTATATATTTGATATTGACACAATTCTGGTCTTACTTTATAAACTCACACTTTCGGACACAAATACTGAATTTGCAGATGTGAAAAATCCTCTCCAAGACATGTAAAAAAATTGGCCCACTTATCAATCCCATATTATGTGTTGAAACAATTCTGGTCTTATCACACTTTCTGAGACAAATGTTAAATTTGCTGATGTAACAAATCCAAATGAAGGCCCCAAATCCTCTAAAAATTGGCGTTCTCATCAATGCATGACACCAAAATGTTCCTGCTGGTCTTTATAATTCATTAGTCTCTACACCCAAGAGTACTACTGAAATTGCAGGCATTAATCGTCTTATCAAAGATCATCATCATCATCATCATACACCTTATCCCAGCTATATGGGATTGGCGGCATGGATTATATACCACGTTTGACTCTTATCGGAATCAAAATGATACAAAATCCATACAAAGAAACATAGTGGCAAGTTTTACGCCAGATGCCCTTCCTGACACAACCCTCTGAAGAGGGGACGATGATAAGAAAATTCACTTCATCATACACCTTTCCAAATATATGGATTGGCTTCAAGACATGATGGTTGCATCTGAAATATTAATATAGCCATCTTCCATCACAAAGTTGGTAACAATGAAAACCAGTCTGCTTTTACATGGGAGCATCGTCTTATCAAAGATCAAATCATTAAATCAATTTCTGTGCATTACACAAGCAACAGCTGAAAAAATTTCTGCATTTAATAAATGAACTTCGCCATAGCTATTCAAGGACAAAATTTTACCAGAAAAGGGACTCGAAAATATCTTCCAGTGGAGTAGCTGTTCGTGGCAAGAAATCATCCTGGATTAGTTAACTGCTTATTTTAGTATCCACAAGAGCCATATAAGAAAATTTTTATATGCATGACTTGCACGTAGAATGGTATATGATTCATGTTGCAGACCCCATACAAATGTGATAAAGTGGTGGTGTGGTGGTGATCATGATGATAAGAATTTATCATATCTAAAGAAAAGCTGAAAATTCGTTTTATAATCGACAGCACATGGAAACATATGCCAAATATTCAGGAACAAGGCAAGTAAGAAAAATTTCTTGTGCAAACTAAGGGATGTAGACAAATCAGACACATGCTACAACAATTGGACCACTGAATTATCATTGGGCGAGAAAATATGACGAAAATGCTAAATCTGAGCTGATCTTGAAACCATATCTTGAGTGACAGGTTCTAGCACATTCTGGTAGATATACTAAGAAAAATAGTTCATATGCAAGCCCATTAGTTCGTGCTCCTAAACTCATTTTAACTTGTTTGGTACAAATCTTCTCCACATATAAGCCCAATTTTAATTTACTCTCCTCCATTCAACTAAGTCCACTTCGCCATATATATCCAATCCCATGTTTACAGTTTCTTACACAAAGATAATCCATCATATATATTAAAGCACATTCATTTACACAATAAATCTTTATCAGAACTTTTTATCAGTGTTCAATTTCCTTTTATTCTGCATATTACAGGAATTATCTATTTAAAATTTATCAATCCATTATGAAAGGCCTTAGGTGATGTATTAACCATTCAAATTTGTTGTGCCAGAAAAATCATCATACACATGTTCAAGATTTTATGACATAGACATTCCTCTACCAGACATCTAAGAAAAGGGAAATGAATGTCAATAGCCACATCAAATGATCCTTCAATTGAAAACTGTTAATGAAAGGTTTAAAAGAAACAACCAGATTGTTTACATATTTTAACATATAAGAAAGTTAAGCATGGGAAGAAGGCGCTTTATTTTGTACAATAACAAGATATCCCATATCTACAAGATTATGTCGATAATTTCACATCAAATATCTCTACAATACCAAGGATAACCTTAATTGAGTGCAGAAAATTTCTTCCACAAGGCTTTTATCTGGATATAAAAATCTTGTTCCTAAGTGATTTCAATTATTCAAAAGCCAGTTCAGCCTGTTTATACCAATTTCCTAGGAATTCATATAAAAAATAAACAATAGCAGTAATTGACATTGGATGAGGTACAAATCTAAGACCCAGAAAAGGCACAAACACGAGCAATCCAAGCAAGCAGAATATAATACTAAGAACCAAGTAAAACTCAATTGAGTTTTTATAGTCAATGAGAAGGCAAGTGAAGACAGGATTCAGATTTTTCTGACATAGATACAATGGGGAAATTCATTTCAGATATAAATTTTTTTTCCTATCAATCATGTAGAGGTAAAGCAGACAAAATGCAATCCTGAATCATGTAGACGATGCCACTATCTATGCTTTCCACAAACTTATTTGGGAAATTACATACCACGAACGAAGGCTGTACAGATAGACATAACAAAAGCCATAAACTTGCCTGAAGCACAACTGAGTTGATAACATCTGCATATCGAACAGCCAAATTAAGTGACATACACCTTGCTGGAGCAATTGCGTAGCACCTGATCCTCTTTCTCTCTATATTCCCCAATCTGTCTCTATTTTGAGCAACCACCATAGCCAACAATGCAGCCACTCCTGCCCCAAGTGAATGTCCGGTAAATGTGAGTGTATAAATTGAATACTTCTCTAGCAATTCTCTTAAGTGGTCACATTCATGATCCAAAACCCACCCTGCAGCCTTTAAAAGCCCATTATGGACGTATCCATTATCAAACTTCCTCTGTCCTAGTGTGTTATCCAATAAGACAGCATAGTCACTTTCCCTGGCCAAATTGAGCCCTCTTAATGCAAGCACTACATCAGTGTGTTCATGGTCAAGGTAAATAATGTAAGGAGGTGCCCGGCCTTGAGTGTCCTCATAGGTCTTCCGCAGGATAACCCAGTCCGGATTGATCCGATATCCACCAGGTGGAGCCCACTGTGGGTGGTGGAGGTCATCCTCATAAACAGCTAGAACGAGGCGGCAGAGACGCGGAACTGGCTCAAATTCCTGAGCCGATGCCAGGCCCCAGTTTTCACTGTCATGCCCTGCAGTGTGGAGGCAACGTTTCCAAGCCCACCGAGCACAGGCCAGACAGTAGACACATTCAAGGAGGGGAAGCCCACAAACAATCGACATATGGAGGAATTACACTACAAATTGGTCATATAGAGAGAGAGCATGTGTAAAAAAAGGGACAGAGAAATTGAACCTTTAGGTCTGGGAACTGGAATCGCGCTGTAGGAGACTTTAGACACAGATCAAAATCAATCTTTGGCATAAGGAAATAATGAATTTTGTGTATCGTACAAGTAGCAGAACACTAAAACCACCTACCAAGACAGCAGGCTCTTAATAATGGGTAATCTAGACACTGATAGAACAATTAATTTGCAGAAAGATTGGATATTTATTATCTATGAAATTGCACATAGAACCAAAGACTCAACAGTAGCAGACTTTCAATAATGGGTAATCTAGACACAGAGACTCAATAATGGACTTGCAGAGAGATTATAATATTTCTTATGTACCAGATTGCGCAAGCACCACAGACTCAAAAGTGCGTAAAAAAAATGGATTTCAAACTGAAAGAAAAGAAATTTTCTGCAGAAAACATATACCTTCACACTGCAGGTACAGAGAGCAGAAAATCAAGTAACAGAATAAGGGAAATTCTGATTTCGCCAAATGAGCAGAGAAAAAAGGTCAAATCGCAACACAATTAAGCAAAACACTGAGATTTCCGCTACACAAACAGACATATTCCAAAATTTGTCCACATGGGTACCATGAAAAAAGCAGTATTTTCCACTTCAGACAAAGGAATGTGAGATTACAACCAGTTTCACCAACACAGACTACAGTTCTTCCACATGCAGAATCCAATCTAATAATATACAGATGTTAATACAGATGAATCAACTCAACAACCAAAGAGGATTCACCAAACAAGATTGAAGGCTGACAAGAAATACCAGAACCATGATCAGCAAGCAGCTAAGATAGCAAAAGAAGTAGAAGAAGAAGGGATTGGCTATATCTTCTTGAGCGGGATTTGAGAAGTAGAAGAGAGACCATTTATCTTCTTGTTTTGAGGAATTGGAATTGGAATGTTGGACATGAAGGGATGGAATGGGAAGGGGAGGCAGCCAAACAGCCTCCTTACTTACTAGTCAACTGCTTTCTTTAGGACTGGGAAGTTTGGGACAAGTAGGCTTTTTTTGAGTTTTGAGACAGCACGCACGCAATCAACTAGCCCCTGCTGCCGATTTCTAGAAGACTGGGAGGGTAAAGAATCGGTGTTTTAAAACCCGGACTGGACCCGCTATATTCGTGTGCACCGTCGGATGAATCCGATGGCCTGAGATGCCTTGGCGTAACCTGACGCATGTGAGGTGAGGCACATACTGGGTACAAAGGCCTGACCACGTCAAGTTTATGACACTCAAACAATTAAACACATACACATACCTTCTATGTCCACTAGACCCTTCGCGTTGGAATAGTGTGCTAAGATACTAAATAATTTTATATTCAAGGGACACTGGGTACAATGGTCTGACTTTTATGCCAGAGGGTGTCAGGGAGTCTTCACTCTCCGTGATTGAGTGCCCACATGTTCTAATGGTGCGTTCGAATAAATTAGTATCAAATAATTGAAGCACATATGCGTAGTTGCGTGTTTGCCGTCGATCTTAAAAATTGGCGAGTCTTATAAAATCAGCATAAATGGTGACGTGGGCTGCCTGTTGTACATATTAATTTCTCCTAAATTAGCAGCATTTTTAGTCTGATTGGATAATGTTTGCCATAATATCCTCCATCAAGTAGGAGCCATTGTCCCACCCACTTGTTTTGTGTGCTTTTAGCATGGAGCGTACGCCGCAAGCATGCGCATTGTTGATCCTCATGATCCACGACTCCTTATCAATGGAGGTTATCTTGTTGGAGTATTACTTTATTGAACTTTTGTTTAAGATTTAATAATAAGGGTTGTTGTTGATCAATGTAAAATATAACGGATCTATGAAATGTTATTCAATTCAAATATCATGAAATGGAGAAGTTATAAGGTGTACCGGGTGTAATTCAGTGGCACTTCTGGTAGGGCTGGAAATCGGGTCGGGTAGCGCCTTTACCCCACCTAAATAGGGTCGGGTAATTACTTGACCCTATTCATGAGTAGGGTCGAGAATGGCCGACCCTAACCCTACTTCGGTCGGGTCGGGTTGGGTAATGACCCGACCCTACTTTTAAAAATAAAATAAAATAAGTACTTTTATTTACTAATCTAGTATTTAAAACGTTAAAATTGACTTTTATTTGACAAAATTTTAATATAGATAAGATTAATATAAGGTTTTTAGTGATTTGGAAATCAAATTGTAACACCCAAAAAATTTGTGTGCTTACTAAAATTAATTGATCTAAAAATATTAAATTTTGATGCTTGTTTTGCTATGTTTTACACTTTGGAGTTAAAGTATGTGAAGAGAGCTTTCCAACGCCACCGACGGTGCGTAAATCGGAGTTCGGAGCATAAAGTTATGTTAGTTTGAATTTTGGTATGCAGTCGGGGTATGCGATTGATCGCCGGGATATGCGATTGATCTGGCGGGGTACGCGATAGATCGCAACGGCATTGAATACGAAAATTGCATTTTGAGTGGATTTTCTTGAGAAAAAGATATCAAATCCTAACCAAACTTGGAGAGGACGTTCATGAAGAGATTTTGGAGGATTCTTATTGGAGGAAAGAGTCCATGATAAGGAAGGATTTACATAAAAGGTAAAAACCCTAAACCCTATATAAACTCGTGAGAGGGGAGGGCTTGTGTGATTCATATCAAACCATAGCTCTAGAAAGCTGGTGTTTTTCTCCTACCCTCGCCCTTCTCTCAAGCCTTTTCTTAGTGTGAGTTTTCATCCAAAGCTTGGAGCGGAGGCATCGCTGCGAAGCGAAGAAGGCGAACGACGCGTAAAAGGCGAGACTTTTTGTGAAACTAAGAGTAGGATGGTTTTTCCCTTTTCTTTTCTTCATCCTTATGATGTTTATAAGTGTTCTTATTCAGTACCATGATGTATTGCTTTGATTCATGTGAAATTATTTGATTTATGATTCTATTTTCTATTCATCTTGTGATATAATCATGTATGCTTTCATACTAAGTGTCTAGATGGGATTCATACACAAAGTTAGTTGCTTTATTCATTATTCAGAGTCCAAAAGTTCTAATCTTATATTGTTGACCTTAATCCATGTTGATTCATGTGTCATATTGGGTGTCTTGTATTAATTGTCCTAATTGTGATGTATTAACATCTAAGATTGTGATATATGCTATGTAACATGATAAAAGGGTATACTTTGGTAATTTCAGACAATCCTAGGGCCTGTAATTGATTTAGGAGGGGGGTATGGTTGTCTGTTAATAATTTATTATCTCCTATAATGTATTATTAAGTGAGATAATCGAGTTTAATGAAGAGTCTTAATCTCGGCTAGAACTGTTTCTATGCTGATAGTCTATAGTAAATAATTCATAACTAATTCATATAGAGATGAGTTTACATGAGATCGTTCTCATATAAGGAGCATGAGGCCAATCTTTATTGCCGTTAGATTCCGATCGGACGGTGGATATCAAATCAGTGGGTTGGTGAGTGTGTCACATCAAGGAGTGGGTGAGATCATTATGGATATTTGTAGCCGTCAGATCAAGATCCAACGGCTACGATTCAAAGTGGCCTCATATAAGCAATATGAGAGCGATCTCATTTAAACTTTTCCCTTCAAATAAACTCAAAAAAATATGCCGTCTATTGGGTTAGAAACTAAACTCAAAGGACTATATACAGTAAAAATTTCAGAGAGTAATTCAATCTGTGCTAATGCTGGGAAGAGCCGGAATTCAACTGATATGTAAAAATAGAATACTGTAACTAGGGTAAAAGTTGGAGAAACTTTAGCAAAACATTACCCTATGCTAGAATAAGCATACTATGAAAGTAATATGTGTTATGCAAGATCTTCCAGAAAGAATTACAACAAATTGGACTAAGTATAATATCTTTGGACCCTTGTTAGGTTCCCGCCCAAAGAGAGGTATTCCATAAGTACTAATAGAGCCAGTATTCTAGAGATGACAGAGGGTTCCAAGGAGAGAATCTTTAGGATAGTCTGGCAAGAAACTACATGGAAGTGGTGATATATGAGAGTGAGAGTTGTAGCTCCATACGCTTGTGATAGTTGAAGTCTCTGTGAATGATATTTTTCTTATGCACTCTCAATATTTAGATCATTGATTAATTATATTCTCTCTATACATTCTAGCTGTTTTGGAGTCTTAGTGACTGATGATGATTTCTGGTAATGCAATTCCTTATATTGGATATCGATATTGCTGATTTGCCAGTTGTTGTTGAAATCTTATGCATTGTTATATATTGTATCTTTTGTGTTTTTGTGGGTTTTACATCCTACTGGGTATTTCTTTGGAATACTCGTGCATCATGCGATGCAGGTTTGGATAAAGATTAGATTTGGAGAACGTTGTAGCAGAAGGAAAAACTCAAGGATTGCAGTCAGAAAGTTACAAAGTTTATATTGCTTTTGAAATAAATAGCTGTGACATTAATAGCCTGTGTGCCAAGAAGTTTTAGTGATTTTGTTAAGAGATTTTAATGACTTTTATTTTGGGATAATTTGAGATTAAGAATTTTTATTTCATATAGTTTAATAATGTTGATTCATATGACTGAGTGGTTTCAATTACACATCCTTTTGAGATGTTGTGGTTGACTGGTGAATAGGTATTCAGTTGCGTTCCCGAAATTCTGCTTCAAGAATTTCTCGCTTTAAGGTCGACTTCCGCACTCCGTCGAGGCTTGAAATTTCGAGGCGTGACACAAATTATCTTTAAAAATTATATTATTCAATATTAAACGTATATTATAATATTTTATAATAGGTACATGAACATCGGGTTGAGGTGGGGTTGTGCGTGTAATTACCCTACCCGACCTTATTTTAAAGGGAAAAGTTTAAATGAGATCGCTCTCATATTGCTTATATGAGGCCACTTTGAATCGTAGCCATTGAATCTTGATCTGACGGCTACAAATATCCATAATCATCTCACCCACTCCTTGATGTGACACACTCACCTACCCATTGATTTGATATCCACCCTCCGATCGGAATCTAATGGCAATAAAGATTGGCCTCATGCTCCTTATATGAGAACGATCTCATGTAAACTTATCTCTATTTTAAGGGGCTGTTTGGGAGGCCATTTGATGACTGTAGGAAAGGTAAATTTTTTCATTTTCCTTTCCTTAAATGAAATGAAAATGATAGTTTGTTTGGCAAGGCCTATATTTTACATTTTTCTTTAAATCATTTAGAATGTAAAGTGTTGTTTGGGAGGTTCATTTGCAAACCCATTTAAAGATAGAAAATGTCATCTTTATCCTTGAGTGTTATTTTCACCTCAAGCATCTCAATTGACCGTATACTGTAATGCCTTAAATTTTGAATATTATAAATAAAATGACCTATGTGCTTTTTTTTTAGAATTCGGAATTAATTTGACTTCTTGGCATTTTGCATGCGAGCGGGTAATCATGCAAGTCGTGGGCATCCAGTTCAACATTTTAACAAATAACAAAAAACCTACCCTTTGGGCAAAATTATAATAAAAAAATAAAAGTTTTTTTTTGCACTAACCAAAACATATAAGTCCTTCCAAAAAAGAAAGCGATGAGAGTTGTCACTGATCCGGATCTATACTATCTCAAGTTTCTAGAGGCAACCCATAATAGTCGCCAATTGCATCCCGAATTCCATTGCGAACAATAGCCATTGATGCATCATCATTTACAATACTTGAGCCTATATTTTCTTCTTCCTCTTGAGCAGGAACCATATTTTCGTTCTCCCATTTTTTGAACAAAGCATCAACAAGATCTGGATCATTTGCAGCTCCTTGTTCTTCCTTGATGAAATTATGGAGTGCCATAGTGACTAGCACAATCTTGCATTGCTTTTTAAAGCTGTATTTTGGGAAATCAGACAAAATAATCCATCGTTCCTTCCAAACACCAAAAGTCCTCTCAATAATGTTGCGCAGGGAAGAATGATGGCTGTTATACCTCTCATTTCTTCCTAGAGGCCCACGTTGGCGAAATTCTGGGATATGGTATCTAGTTCCTTTGTAAGGGCCAAGGTATCCTTTCATATTTGGGTATCCTGCATCAACCAGATAATATTTGCCTAATGGGGGATGTGGAAATCTCGAATCTGTGTCATTTATTGCATGACTAAACACCTTTGAATCGTGTGCTGAACCCTCCCAACCTGCTACTGCAAAAGTGAATCGCATACTAAAGTCGCACACTGCCATTATGTTTTGAGTCACCTTCTTTGTTTTTCCCCTGAAAGCTTGCTCCTCTTCTGGTGGTACTCTAGCTACTACATGTGTTCCATCAATAGCTCCTATGCTCCTCTTCTGCCTCGTTTGCTTCAGCATCTTTGTCATACCCCCAAGTCCTCAGTCGAGCACAATACTTGTTTTTCTGCACCAACAATTAATAATGCCAACATATAAAAATTAGAACTCAGTACAAATATATATCTAGCTAAAGGCAAACATCAATCCATAGATGAAGTGAATTACCTTCAAGAATCCCGCCCATTGCTCGTTAGTCAAAATGTAAGTGCAAGACTTGTGGTCCCACCCAACCCCAGTCATATCCGATAATTCCTTCCATCCTTGATAAAACCTCCTTGCTGCATCATAGTGGTTTCTCAACTGTTGAACATCAACTTCAATATGGTTGCGCACCATGAAGAGCTCAATGACTAATTCCCAACCCTTTTTGTCTAGACCAGCTCCTTTCCTGTGTCCTTTGTTCATTGCAAATGACATGTGTTCAAGGAAGATGTAATGCTTTTCTTTGTCCCAATTCACTTTTTTGGCATATTTTTTGTCACCATCATTTCCACAAGTATCATTAAACTCAGAAGGATTCCAGTGCTTAGAACCCATTTCAATCCAAAGTAAACCTTTCTCACATAAGAACTTCAAAGTGAGCATACAAGGAGAATATGATCTCTAATAAATATGTTTATTGAAACAGTACTTTTTTTACAAGTGAGACAATACTTTGAATCTAACCGACCAGATAGTAAACATCACCCACATACGTCTGTTTGATGTAAAAATGTAAAAATGCAAAAGTACTCTTCATTGTTTGTTTGTGCCTCCTGACACTTTATCTAATTCTTTTTGCTCAGCTTTTTTACTAATCAATTGATCCTATGAACATATCTTTTGACACTTAGACTATCTGACAATCAATCTCAAAAACTGCAAAAATACAGTTTTTGGGTTGTAATGACCTTACTCTTCGAGCTAAAAATGTTACAATAGATTAAAGGCCTTATATAATATAGCCTGATACAGCTCGAGAGGAGCTTCCCAGTACAATGGCGGAAATTAGGCTCTCAGGGATGGAAATCATTGACCTTACTCTTGAATTGAGTGATTTGAGGTAATAAATAAGCTACACATATAATCTGGCTCAATTGTCATCTGCAAATAAGAACTACCATTTCGTATGTAGATTTGAATCACCTGACTTGCTAATACTGCACTGAATATTATGCTATGAGAAAAGTATGGGTCTCCTTAATGGGTAGTCTTGTCTGAACCAGATTAGTTGTTCAAGAACCAAAACATTATTATATCAGCATTTCAACATGATGTTTTTGTACCTCATCCGGCAATTAATATGACCTGCACTTTTTTTATTAGGTCCTGACAATGCCTAATATTGAATTTGCTGTCTTTGTTTGCTTGTATATTGACAACTTACAATTCTTAGCTATGGTATTTTGCCCTTTTGCAGCCTTATAACAGATCTGTTAGCTGCAAAATGCAATGTTGCTGTATACTTGTAGAGAACTAGCTAGGTATATGTAGAGAAGTAGAGTTTATAACTCACAAAATCATGACCCATCCCGCGTTGCTCATGCATGTAGTCTCATATTTTGGCTAATATTATAGTGATAATCATATAATATTATTGAAACAATTATCAGTATCTGCCCCTTCTGCAACTTACTGAGAGAGTCAACTGTTAAGTGTTTCTTACTGACACCTGAAAATGGTGCTACCAGTAAGTTGAGAATCCTTTTGATCTAGCCAGTCCTTGCATGATTTGAGGCGCTGGTCTGAATCTCTTGGGGTTTCTAATTAAAGAATTTGAAAATGCTCTGAAATGCGATTATTTTCCCTCTGGGAAATGCTCCCCCTTGTGATGGTTCGGTTTGCCCAACCACAACTACTGCTCAGTATGCTATATTTTTTATTGTCTTTACATGATTGCACTGGGAACTAAACCCTGTGTATCGTCATTTGGGGCAGATCAATTTGGGTTCATAGCAAAAAAAAAAAAGATATTACTCCTCTACACTCAAAGGATCAAACGCAAGATAAGAACTATAATGGAATCTAGCATAACAACAACTAATTCTTTGTCTCAACTCTCAATCATAAACAAAGTTACCAAAATGAAAGATGAGAAGAAATTAATTTTAACACAGCAGAAAAGATATGATTTTTACCTGTAGATCGTGCTTCTCTTCGCTCTCCTTGACACCAACTCCTTCACAGGTTTGCCTTTCAAAGGATGAGGAGCAGAGGAGAAGCAATGAGGATGCAGGGAGAGATTTTGGGGATTTAGGAGGGAAAGATGGGGTTTTGTGGGCGGGAGATTTTTTAGGGATTTAGAAGTGAAATGAGAATAATAAAGGGTATTGGAGGTCTTTTTTCACATGATTCCCATTTAAAAACTCATTCGACGTGTGAATGTCCTCAGGAGGACATTCACCTGGTAAATGAGAATAACCCCCTAAATGGCCTTAAATGATCCTTTACCATGTGAATGTAATTCATTATTTAAATGTGCCTCCCAAACAGGTTTTGGTGGGAAATGGCCTTAAATGAAGTGGGAAATGGCCTCCCAAACAGCCCCTAAATAGGGTAAAATTTTCAAACCCGCAGGGTGGGGTCGGGTAGTTTGTGGGGGAAGAACGACGACGCACACAAAGCACGTGCACTCTAAGTAAAACTCCAATCGTAGATCGACGGCTCCTATAAAGTAGGTGCAACCCGGCGGAATGAGTAATGTTTCGCTTGAAATCGCACGGCCCCGTGTGAGTCCTTGGGCCCACTTCTAACCCATCCCAACCGTTACGTATGATTACTTTGATAATCCGAGCCCATCGCCGCAGCCAGCCCAAGCGCGGCCCAACACCGCTGATGGGCTATAAATACCCGACCTCGCCACCCGGCCCACGGACGTCTCCCAGACCAAGCCCTAGCCTCGCCGCTGTCCGCCACCGCCGGAGAGGCCGCTGTCACCGTCTCCTCCGCCGTCAAGAAGTGGTGTCGCCTTCTTCTTTGTCGCCGCCGCCGTCGTCAAGGTAAGCATGTTCGATCAATTTGAATTTTTGTGTAATTATACAATTGAAATTGTGAATTGTATATCTGGCGCGGCTTTTTTATCTGGATTGATGATAGGGTTAGATTTTGGAAGAAGAAATTCTGCGAATAGATTTGCTGTGACTCTCCTCAAAAGACTGATCTTTTTGTGGAATCGTGTATGACTTGTAGAATTGTAGAAAAAAAATGTACAACTGCAAAATTCTGGGAGTTTTTCAGAGTCTGTGGCACTTATATGAGCTGGAATTTCGCTCGCAAGTTAAAATATAACGTATGCAAGTTTAGGAGAAGAAAGTTGAGATTCAAAAGTCTGGGAGTTTTTTAGTGTAGTTTACTATGTGGCATCGTTCGATTGATGGTTGAATGTTTGTAAGATTCGTAAGATGTACTGGTTATGTGTTTTTCTCCTTCTTTAAGTAATTTGAGTATTTTTAGAACTTGTTCGTGGGATGCACTTTAAGGTGTATTGATGAATTAAGGTTCTATGAAATTCAAATTTCCTATTATTTTTATGATTTGAACTGTATGTACGGCGCAACTTTTGAGCAGGATTAATGATAGGATTTGATTTAGGCAGAAAGAAACTGGTAAATTAATTTGCTTTTGACTCACAATTACGTGGTATCTTTGAGATTTTTTTTCATTTCATAGTTTGGTTCTTTGGAGACATCTGTAACTTGTTGAAATATAGGGGAAGTAAAGAAAAAATAGAAAGTTTGGGTCTTTTTATTGTAGTTTCTATTATGTGGCATCGTTCTCCTGCTGGGATTTGATATGCGCTGCTTGTTTTAGGAAAGAATGGTAATGGGTACGGTAAGTCAATTGTACTGTTGATTTTTCTTCTTTGAGCTTTTTTAAGAACTTGTTTGTTGGATGCGGAGAAGGGTGTAAGATATGCTGGAATTTTATTCGGTTGGGCTTTGAGTGTGTAAGATTTTTTACATGGATGGTAATGGATCTTAATATAAGAGGAAAGAAGTCAATTTTGTTTTTAGTGGGAGTTTGATTTAGGCTCTGTTTGGATTGGTGGAAAGCCGGAGAAAGAGAAAAAAGAAAGAGAAGTGAAAATGGGAGAAAGAGAAATCAGAGGATTCCCACAAGATTTTCATTGTTTGGTTGTGCTAGAGAAATTGATGTGAAAGGGGCAAAATTTCCATTGCTTTGGCAGAGAGAGAGAGAAGAGAGGGAGGAAGGAAAGTTACAACCCTTGGATTTTCTCCCAAAAATTCACAGGTTGAGGGGTGGAAATTTTTGTGGTATTTTTCCACTCCCTTTCCCCGCTTTCCATGCATCTTTCTCTTTCTACGTCTTACCAAACAATGGAAAGTAGTGTTTTTTTAAAAAAATTATTTTCCTTTTCCCTGCTTTCCACCAATCCAAACGGAGTCTCTCTGTACTAATTTGGGTTCAAAATATTGTATGGAAGAAAGTTGGATTTATGACTAGAGTTTGTTTTCATTTGAATTAGAGGTAATTATTGTTTTTGGCGTGTCCCTTTTTTGGGTCAGTAATTTGATACTTCTTGTTTTGGGCTAGATTCTTCAACGCAGTTATACTTCAGGCTAGCTAGATGCCTCAGCGTCACTCTAAGAACAACAATGACCTTGCTTTCTTCACCTATGATGAGAAGCGTAAGCTTGGGTATGGGACCCAGAAAGAGCGACTTGGGAAGGACTCAATAAAGCCGTTTGATACATGTTGCCTCTGCCTGAAGCCGTTCATTGATCCCCTCTGCTGCCAAAAGGGCCATGTGTTCTGCAAAGAGTGTATATTTGAGTGTTTGTTGGCACAGAAAAAGGATATCAAAAGGTCAGTAATAGATTTATGTTTTAATTTAGCAGTTGGAAGTTATCCAGTCGTTTGGCACAACAATTAAGTTTATATCTGGATTTTTGAATTTCACTTGTGACAAAGATTTTAATTGGTGGGATATGTTGAATTTGTCCAATGGATGTTGAGGAAAAGACTCTATAGGCAATGCTTTTAGCAGTCACATGTCATCCTTGGTGTAAGATTCTTCCTTCCATTCATCCAAACATGATAATCATGTTCTGTCACCTCCCAATTACATTCCAGCGAGCATTGGATCACTAGAATATGTATGTGAAGTTTGTATTTTATTTCCTTTTGTCAAGATTCAACCGAAAGCTTTATTTATAATGAGGAACTCTCTAATGAGAGCCACCAGTTGTCACATTTTCTCAGTTAAATAACTCAGATTCGTCTAGTTGTAACATAATAGGGAGGTTTCTGCCTTTTTTAGCTCTGTGGTCCTATAGGATGGAGAAGGGAGGGAGGCGTAGAACTTTAGTGGGCATAGCGAAGGGTTTAAGAGATGAATCTTCGAGTTCCCATAGGTCCCATATCTTTATGCCTAAGCTTAAAGGTTTTTTATAGATTTATTCCTCATGGATGGTCCTTAGAAAGCACTAGAGATACGTCCTATGACAATCTCAGGATAGTTTGGGTCTCTTTTCTTTCTTTATTTTTTTTGCCTAGAAGGACAGATTTGGTTTTCATTAGATCTTCTGATAAGTCTAATTTATCTTGAGATTTATTATCTTATTGTTAGAACACTGGCTTGAAACTGCAGTTGAGGCAGCAAAATATAATTTGAAAGAAGGGATCAATCCTTGATTTTCAGAAAATGTTCTCTGTCTTTCTTTCTGGGGTACCAAATGGCTTGATGGCTTGATGGCTTGATGGCTTGAGAATTGAAAAAAATGGACATTGACATGGTGGAAACTATTTTTATCTATTTCTTTATATGACCTACACGTCTTGTTCCCCTATCTGGATTGACCTGTTCTTTTACTGTTGCTTTATACGTGGAAACTTTTTTATAGATCTCATTTTGGGATTGTATATTAGACCACGACAATATAACTAGGTAGAAAATAGCAATTGGGTTACTAAATAGTATCGATACAGAAAGCCTCTTGGTTATTAGAAAATGAAAATTGAAATATGAATCTTTTTACACTTACCTGTCTTGAATGCCAAACACTTCAGAAGTTGATCAGAGCTTATGGTGAGTATGTGGCTTGGGTTTGAATTAGAACAGCAGATATAATTTTACTTCTTTGTAAAGCTAATAGGCCAATATATTCTTGTGCCATATTTCAAAGTGCATATTTTGTCTTGCAAAGTCTACTTGCTATGAGAAGCATAGGGTTGGTTGTTTTAGTGTTTTACTCCGCGTGTTCTTTAAATTAACCTGACTCATTGTCCAATTTGGCAGGAAGTTAGCAGCTCATATTGCCCAGGAGAGCAAAGAAAAAGAGGAAGAAGAGGAGAAGTTGATGCTACAAAAGGCCCGAGAACTTGACGCCTTTGATCAGCAAAACCATGGGGCGGTTCCACAATACCATGACAGAAACCACACTCGAGACAAGAATGGGTTCCATGGGGCAAACAGTGTCAAGGTCACGTCCTTTGAGGAGGAAGCAGTTCGTAACATGAAAGCTTTCTGGCTGCCGTCTGCTACACCGGAAGCTCCTGTCAAAGTGGGGGTGCCATCTAGTGATACAGTTTGCCCTGAAGGAAAGGAGAAGCTTAGACTCAAAAACCTTTTCTCGATTCGCTTCACTGAGGTTGATAGTGAAAAAAAGAAACCAACAACCTTAGAGAGCAGTTATATGTGCCCAAGTTGTAAGGTTACCCTTACCAACACTCTAACATTAGTGGCCGTCAGCACTTGTGGGCATGTCTATTGCAAGAAATGTTCTGATAGATTTATTGCCAAAGATAAGGTCTGTCTGGTATGCGATAAGGAATGCAAAGAGAAGAGTTTGGTATGCTTGGAAAAAGGTGGAACTGGATTTGCTGGACATGATGATCATTTGGAGGCCAAAGAGTTTAAGCATCTGGGAAGTGGAAGTGGCCTTGGCCTGGTCAGACCTGCAGCAAAAACATAGATGATATCCTTGCTTATTTATTGAAGCCGTGTATGCTTTAAACATTGTTCTGTTTCAATGTGTGCAATCTTTAAGCTTGTATCTGTATGTCTTAAATGCCAGTGAATTTGGTTCCTGATGTGGAGCTTCTGGTGTGTTTTCTTGGTACAAGGACCTTCTGGTATTTAGTTCAAAGGATGTTTGGGTATTGAGAAAGAATTAGGCAGGTAAGGATCTAGGGTGAAAAGGGGGGGAATAGAAAGGAATTGAATGCGAAACAGAAGGAATAGAGATCATGTGGAGGAGAAATTTATGCCAAGGTGTTTTGGATCCGTTGATATCTGGGAGCGATGGCGTGCACTCCAGTTGTTTCGTACCAGCTGGAGTGCATCCGTAAAATGTTTGTGCGCCTGGACACAATAATCTCTACACACACACCCCACCTAAGCCCCCACCCCTTTGCTTTGTATTTCTGTCTTACATCTAGAGAAGTTTGTCACATGGATGGTATTGGCTCTCACATTTCAATGTGAATAGGTAGCAAATCGCATTTGAGTGCAAACACAGATTTGTGGAAAATTACAAACCTGTGTCCTGTACGTGTTTAGAGTCATAACCTGTCATGAGAGCATGAGCTTTAACATTACTCCTGATTTGTTACTCGAGGAGTATAGGTGGCAAATGGCTGTTATTGGGCAGGGAGTTAGTGCACTGTACTCCCTCTGGGTACATTTAATAGTTACAGTTGATTTTCAAGTGAACTCATTCTTCTTGTTTCAGGGAGAGGTTATTTACCCGCAGACCACATGGAATTCACTCTCAATCTATAGGAGTCGTCCCTCCGCGCACAAGGAACACTTGTGCTGCTTCATCAATGCTGTACAAATAATTTTGCATTTCAACGGAGGCCATAGGGCCCTGAAGTGTATTTTAGGGCACAAACATGAATGTTTTATTTTTCCACACTTCCCTTTAGTTCATTAATTAGAAGACAATCTTTTTAAGCAAAAGGATTCTTAATGAGGAAGTCGTGAGCGCAATGTTGTTGTGGGTCACAAGACTCAACGACATGTTTGTGTCCGCTTCCATCTTCAACGACGACAATAAATGTCCAACAAATTTGCACAACAAAACCTTGATATAGAGGGTTTGCGTTAGATAGAGAAAATGGCCTCATATGGCTTATTTCTCTCTTCAATCTAAGTCTAACACATGAGCCTTGGAGGGTTTTGTTGGGCAATTATAATTTTCATCTTCAATATGGTTTTGTTTGTTGCCCCCAGAACGTACAGATTTGTTGATGGGCTAGGATGTAGAACTTCTCTCAGGGCATGAGCCCTGTATCCTATGCGTATATTCTGAGGCTACTATTCAAATTACCATGCAGGGATTCCTAAGACCAAACTAAAACCCCGAAGGAGAATTTTCTATTCATTAGGAAATCAGGTCAAAGCTCTAGTTGATGTAATTGGGACTTATTCTAGATACTCGTCATCATTAAGATTTGTTTTAAACTCTCTCTCTCTTTTCAAGTCTAATTGGCTTCTTAGGCTCGAAAATTGAAGTGGTTTCAAATTGTTTATATAGTGTTCTTAGTAAATACAATAAATTCGATTTACATGATTTCTTGTAAATCAAATTTATTGTATTTATTAATACAATAAATTCTCATCTATAGACATTCACATAAACACAATGCTCAGTCTGTTCAACATGACATGTAAATCATGCAAATCATTTAGCCAATATATTTCACTCCGAAGTTCTGAGGAAATATAAAGAAAGTAATAGTAGCATCAAACTTAATGTTCTATTGTAGGGTTTTTTTTATATAATTGAATAAATCAGAAAAGAGACAAAGCCCCTAACCCGTTACAAAGCAGAGCCCGAAAATATATCCATATGCAACATAGGATCAATAAAATCAGGGCTATACCCCACCCACTGACTTGAAGAGGGGAACAGTTTGGAATGTCTAGCTAACCTATGCGCCACTCCATTGGCTTCCCTTCCAACAACTCTGAAGCCGAACTCATCAAACATGGGTAAAACATTACAAGCCTTCTCCACCAATGGCCTAAGTTCCCGACAGATTACAAAAATGAGACAAGGGTCACTCCCCATAATAAACAAGTCAGATATTTAGCCTATTTTTTGGAAAATTGGGGGATGGGCGACAAATTATCAGTTTATTAATGGGGCGCGGGGACATAAATTCTTGAGGCCCAAATAGCCATGTTCTATTGTCTAACTTATGTAAACATCAATGTGGCATGAAAGAAGTTGAGCTAAATATGAATTACCAGACTTACCAACATAAATGTACCTAATGTACCTTAAATGAAACATGACATCCACTATTCTCTTTGTTTTTTTTTAGTAAAGAGGGTTGTCTGATTCCTTGGAATCGGACTAGAATGCTCCCCCAATCCCCTACCGCACATACAAACCCATCATTGATCATATACATCGGATAAAATCAGGATAAAATACCGGGTGGTTGTCCAAAGAAGTAGAGATTCGAACTCAGGAGCTACGCTTCGTAAGGCATGGTCCCCCAATGCCCTCTTAAAACCTGTTGTTTTTTCATTGGTACAACTCTTGCACAATATAATGGAGCTCATATCTGTTGTGTTCAATTGGTTTTCATCTCCACTTTAATCAACACACTTCTATAGAATGAAATTATTCCAGCGTGTAAGTTACAAAATTGGTTTTAAATTACGTAGTTGATTCCTATTTTCTTCAGCTAAACTTTTTTTTTTGGATACAATTTCTGCTACCTTAATCTGAAATAAGCACCAAATTCTGATTCTTGTCTTCAGATATTTGCAAATTGTCGTGTCTTTTCTTTCTGAAATTTTCTGATATTTGATTCCTCGTCTTCAGATATTTGAAATTTTTTGTCTTCTTGTTTTTTTTGAAGTAAATTTGCTTTGATTTGTTGAAACAATGAAAAAGTTTCTTTTCCTTTCCTTAAGAAAACAGGGTTAACTTTATCCTTGTAAATGCCAGTAAGTAAATTGAATTGAATATAATAATCATCTCTTTGCCGAGTTTATCAGCCAGAATTCAGTAGCAATTGGGAATCCCATGTTTTACTGGGGCTTCTCAGTAAGTTCACAAAAAAAATACTGTTCATCCTCATAGCAGAATTATTGCCATTGAGATGTCAAGTTCATTTTTAAATTAAATGAACCTTCTAATTGACATTTTATTGAGAGATGCATTACAATTCTTACGATTAGACCAACAAAATTTTTGGAACATAAAAAAATGAAAATGATACAACAAGCAAAATTGGAGCAAGAGTACTTAAGCTTTAAATTGCTGAGTGAATTTCTCCAATCCTTCTCTGCAATCTCCAGCAACTCTCTTCACTCCATCCTTGATACTTGAGCCAAAATGACTTGTATTTTTCTGGAATCCATCAGCCAATACACTCGCCTTAGAAAAAATCACATTTTGAAGCTCTCGCGAAGAGGCTGCAGCCTGAGCACTCTTCTGCCTCAAACTTGTTATAATAAGTTCTATCTTTTGAATTAGTCTCTCAATTACTATGGACGACTTTAGTTTCATCTCTCCCGCCATCATCTTAAGTTTCTCAACCAAGCTTTCAGCCCCATTAATGGTTTTTCGGCTATCAGTTGTACTTCTATTAGTGACCTGCTCCCCTTCATTGACCCATGTAACTCCAGCTGCGACATCTTCACGTAGGTCTTCTGCAACTATCACTTTGAGGCCTTGTCTCTCCCACCTATTTCTGGCTTCTTCCAAGTTTTTAGCCTGTTGTCTGGCTTTCTGTGCTTCTTCTTCAGCCCAGGCCCTGTTGAAGCAATAGAACACAGGGTTTACAGCAGGAACTTAAAAAGAAACCTTCCAATTGACTAGCAGCCAATCACTCACCATACAACAGAAAGCAAGAATAAGGAAAGGAAACAAAAAAACATAATATATGAAAATTTAGATAATCTGATCTATTACTACCTGGCCATAGACAAGGCCTTCCTCTCAACCTCCAGCTCATACTGCAATTGTGCAATAGCCTGGCTTTCACTCTCCGCTTCTTTCTTTAGCTTGTCTATCCTCTCCCTCTCAAACATTATCTCTGTCTTTTTGCTCATAAGATTCTCCAGTTGCACCTCTGCATCATGCCTAAGTCTTGATAAAATTTCCTTTTCTGAATCCACAGCAACTCGACCATCAACAAGAGCAACTTTTTCCCTTTCCCTTTCAGCTTTCAAACTTTCCAATTCTAGTCTTGTTTCTTCTGCTAATTTCTCCATTGTGGCAATTTTTTCCCTCTCCAGGGCAAGTTCTTTCTCAAATTCCATATTAATGTCTCTTTCAACTTCAGCTACAAGAGCATTATGAGCTGCAACAGCAGTTTCAGCCATTGATTCTGCTTCCATTCTCGCAAGCTCCTCACCAACAATGTCAGATGCATCTCCAGTTGCAAGAGCTACAGCTGCTTGTGCTTTTGTTACTGGTTTGTCTGGTTGGAACAATCGCGTGTAACCTGCACATGATTGTGGAACAAAATGCCATCACCAGACGAGTATTTCTGGAAAAATCCGCCAAGCAAATGTAATGTTTTATTTCCATACAGTTTAGTGTCTTTCGTTTATAACTTCAAAATAATTGCACATATCTGCATAAAACTTTTTGTGCTACACCAATACAATCCTCTCACATATTATGATATCATCCTGTGAGACCAAAAGTGCAATTTATGATATCAGAATCTGGTAATAGACGTTTTGTTTGATAGGTATCTTCTATTCGAGACAAACGGCTTTCTGCGAAAAAGAAGCTTGAAGAAGGAAGAGATGAGAGGGAAATAAATCAGGAATCTTGCAAAAGCAGGATATTTTTGTAATTTGACCACCTGGCAGCATTGTCATTTTCAAGCAGTGCTAGAAACGTCCAGGAGACTTTTTTTGGTAATTAAAAATTTTATTAACCAAAAAGAAGGGGAACAAGAATATACAAGAAGATTAAACTAAAAAATCCTCTCGTAGGAAGAAAGTTAGAGAAAATCATCTAAAAGATGAAATGAAATTCAACAAACATGCTAAAAACTAGATAGAAAATAAGAAAAACTAATACTAAAAATAGAATAGTCAATCCCAGAAGTCAACTAGGTAGGAGCAGTGGCTGGATATGGAGCTGTTCAGCCCGATTGCTTCAGCTGAGAATTTAGCTGAAAATTTAACTTATTCAACTATTGACTTTACTAAAGAGTCAGATGAAGTAGATGAAGTAGAGAGCCCTTCAAAAATTCTTTTGTTCCTTCCATACCAAATCGAAGAAATATCATCATTATCATAAGCCTTATCCCAGCTATATGGGGTCAGCAGCATGGATTATAAATCGAAGAAATATAAATATTGAAAATCTATTTAAGTAAGAACCCAAAATATTTGTTAGATTTGTAGAAGGAAATAAATCAGTCTATCTCACAGTGAAAGCTCTCAACAAAGTGCTGAATATGACATTTGCCCAGAAGATTACGCCTTATCAATTTGCTGAATTTGCATTCAAAGAAGATATAATCTCTTAATTCGGTAGTTGTGGCACAAAGGAAGCAAACATTTGCCGAGGAAAAACCTCTAACTTGGAGGTAATCTTGAGTCATCAAGCTTCCTGACTCGGCGAGCCAAGATATAAAGGCTCGACGCAGATACATCTCTTGTACCAGATCAGACTCCACCAGTCAACCACAAACGAGGAATGCCGGAGATATTCCATGCAAACTTATAGGAGAATTTACCCATAGCAGACATCCACCCAATACTATTATCTGCGGAGGTAGGAATAAGAGTATGAATTTTCAACATATGAAGCAACTCATGGGTACAAACAGTGCCACCTTGAAGACTCCAAACGCCACGGCAGAGGGAGTTATATATACAATCATTCAAAGAACCACCCAATTAAATAATGGCTCTATTTCCAAACTAGATAGATAGAATAGAATGGTCAATCCATGGATCTTGCCAAGTAAATGTACTCTGACCGTTACCAATATTATAAAAGCAATTCATAATCATACTGTCTCTAAGGGAAAGTATGGATCGTATGGATTGCCAAGCATGAGAGGCCTGCCGATTAAAGGTTGCCCAAATAGAGCAATCAGTCAAGTAGACTTCATGCACCCAACGAACCCAGAGACTCTCTTGTCCTATGATAATGCACCAAAGTAGTTTGCTTAACCCTACATTATTAGAATCATCAAGTCTCTCAATCCCAACCCTAGGATTATTGAAAACGTCCAGGAGACTTGCTTCCTGGCAACTTAATATAGCTATATTTTCTTCATGTTGTAGGGAAAATCCTATATTTTAGAAGAGTTTTACAGTTTTCTGTTTAGCAAATTTCTAGTAAAGCTTCTCCAATAGGGAGAAGCTTAGGAGTTTATTAGCAACATGTGTATTTTGAGTTAGAAGGCATTTTAAGTGGAGGAGATTGACTAATCAAAGTTGTGGGTCACTACATGAGACCACTAGGCCGGCTTATATGTGGTTTTTACTATACATATCCTGAAGCAGATTTTTTTATATGAAAAAAATTCAAATACATGTTACTAGTATATTCTTTCTTCTCCTAGCTTTTTGCTCATCAATATTCTCTTGACTAGGAGTGTCATCAGGCTCAAAAAGTGGTTTGCTAGCACCATCTAATTAATTTAATCAGTAATGCTGTTTCAGAAACAACTCTACAATACACCGCCGTTCAGCAACTGACTGATTAACATCAATCTAAGTGCTCTATTCCTACAATTTATGTCTTACAGATTCTAGCCCCTGATGAAAGTGACCAAGCTGTTCCCTTTTATCAGAGGCTAAGATTGAGCTATTCTTCTCATCAATTGTCCATGGCTTCTTCCCACGTGGCAGCATATTTTTTTTTGCAGGACAGAAAAATCAAGTAAGTTTAAACAAAGTTTCGTGTGCTCGCCTCAAGGAACACCGGCCACCCACACCACATGAAGCCATGGGCTCTGCATACAGGCATGGGCCTACATGACGTGCGTGTGTGCAGTAAGCTTCCTTGGGATGAATATATGTAGCATTTCTATAGAAAAAACAAAAATGAGTACTTCTAGGCAAACTAGTTTAAATACAAAAAAAAAATGAATATGATAAAATACCAAATGCCAGAGTGAGAATTCCATGCTCTCCAGCAGACAAATCAGCCATAAGAGCAGGCCATGCATCTGGGTGGATCTTTTCAATGTCTAAGAAGCCTGACCGCTGATACAAACTCTAAAAATAAGAAAACAAAAATTAGATGGCACTGAAAAAAGGGCACGCCTAGTTCACAAACCAAGAAATAATTGACTGCAGAAACAACTTATCGATGATATTACCTTTCTGTCAGCTTCAGGAAGTTCTTTTTTTTCTAGTGCCATTTTCCAACTGACAAGATCTTGGCGTGACAGAGGACTAGATTATGGATGAATAGAAAGTATTGTAGCAGAACAAACAACATAATTAAAAGTATAGCAACAATGAAAAAAGCCGCTAATCAATAATGAAAAAAGCCGCTAATCAATCAATCTCCATTAAGTATCATGAAGGTAATCTCACAAAAGCTATCAGCCTCCAACATACTTGATTAACCATTCAACGGGAAAAAATGCCGGTCTTATCAGATTCTCACCTTTCAGGGGAAAAGAGGATAGGACCCTGGTTTCCACCAGAAGTACCGGATGTATCAAACCTAGAAAGCTTGCTCCAAATAAGTCCAGCTTCTGCTAAGCCTGAAGGGCAAGTTGAGGTAATTGTGTATTATTTATAGAACCATTGCATTGTGAGCACTAACAAACCTTCTATTGCAATAATTATTGGAAAAAAGTACACAAAGAGTAGCGGTATACACATGTCCAGCATATCCAAAGCCCTCACAGAGACAAGTTTAATTAGGAGTGGTTTATTTAAATCTTTACTCTACTTAGGAGGTTTTTGACAGTATGTTTGAAATTGAGTTGGCGTATTATCACTATTTAACCATACATAGTCTACAGGCAGATAAAGTGATGAATAAAAATTGATTTTTCTATATACTAGTTTGCGCTACTCACTCTTCTTCCCTACATGATTGTTCTGTCAGCCCCCCTCTTCATTTTCTACATTGACCTTCCTCTTTTCTAGTCCCATCTTCCTTCTTTCATCACCTTTCACATCTTCCTTCTTTATCAAATCTCTCTCCGCTACAACTCACGTTCTCTGTTAATTCAGTTTTCTCCTTTTTTCCATTCTAATATTTTTTTTTATCAAGCACACACTTATCTGCACTTATATCCTAATCCACTAATCTTTATTGTAAGTTATGAGCCTCCATCATTTTCCTTTCAACCAGCCTACTGCAATCAAAGCCTTCTTTTGGCTCGTCATGACACAGTTATGGCTATAGGAGCATGCTACAGTAACCATGATCCATTCACTACCAAGGTTGCCTTGCCTTCTTACACGTAGTCACCTCCAACCATTGTAATAGGAAAAAATCCCTCTAACCAAAGCCAACCCAACTTCTTTAAACCAAATTCAATTGTGAACCAACCCGAAAGTCCAAAGAGACCCTATTCACTAATGTTTTGATATTACCATTTTCTGCTACTCTATTAAACTACCAATTGACTTCTGATTACACTGGCAGAGTCAACCACCACCCAACAGGTAAAATGGATTTAATATCCAATTTCTCACCCTGGATGGAAGGAAAGTCAGGATCTTCGGGGGTCACATCATCAAATGCGAGTTCAGTGACATTCTCTATGTACATGGCAGGGTATACTTTTGAGACCGTACTCCTGCAATGAAAGAATTGTCAGCAATTATTCAGTTGTTGTAATTAAAAGTTAAAATATGCATTTAAATTAAAAATTTAAACAAGTTTTCTCCATATAGGAACTTGTTAGACTGGTTGCAATGCTTGAGATGACTCATTCTCAGGGGTCCTGATCACTTTCTACAACTAAACCATCCACCACCATATAAAGGGAAAAAATCACAAAAATAATTCTCCAATATTGCACCATAGCACCTCTATACCTGGAAAGAACACTGCTGGCAGAGAGCAACCAACGGGCATACTCCCGACGTGTGCACAAATCACCAGGTTGAACATCAGCCTCAATAACCTATAATAGAAGGAGTGTTATCAAGGTTATATATTTCACATCAGATAAGTACACATTTTAAGGAATTTTTTTTTAGCAAAAGTACTTTTATAATACGAAGCAGAACCTGCAGACAAAGACAAAAGTTTTACTGACTTATGATTTAATTTCAGCTTCTGAAGAAAAATTCAAGCTCTGATACCAATTTACTAAGGAACAATATCTGAGGATTGTCATTCATCAATTTGACAAAACCAAATAAAAACATGGTATATTTTTGTGAAAAAGTGAGAACACCATACCTTTAAAACTTGCAATGCTGCTAGTGCCTGCACCTGAACTTGTTCAATTGTCGCAGGAACAACTACTTTGCCTGGAGACACCTGCAGAACTGCAGAAACTAAAGATGGAGCAGGAATACCAGCAGAGGAAAAGGTAATTTCAGGTATAAACGGCTCAAAAACCATTGTACTTCCATCACTTTCATGATGACCAACCATATTAGGAACATTGTCATCATGATAAGCATTTAACAATGGAGCGGCCGCTCCCTGAGAAAATCCAGCTTCATCCACATTTGATTTTTCTGGAGACATGCTTATACCTTCATCAGGAAATTGTGGAGCTTCAGGCACAAAAGAAACTTCCGTCCTTGAGACAGAGGTAACAGTACCCAGTGCAACTCTAGATTCAACCTTTGAATCTGGAGCAACATCTGATTCTGGTGTTTCTGGTGCACTCGATGATAAAGATTCTCTAAGAAGCGCACCAGCAGAATCACTCGAAAATTCGGAAGGATTCTTGGTATTTTCTGTTGTTTCCAAATTAGAAGCTCCTTCAATAGTCCGGCAAAGATTTAGTGAATCAGCATCAGGAGCATTAAAAGCTTCATCTGAGCTTAAATTTTCTTTGAGCTTGACATCAGATTCAAATCCATCAGTATAAGTGATGGCATCGGGTTTAGAAAAGTTGAGCATGTCAGACTCAGGCAAGTCAGGTGATTGTGAATTGTGGCCAGCAGGTACTGAATCATCGACTTGTGGATTATACTGCATATCCTCTTGGCAAGGGCTAAAAGAAAATGGTTCATTTAAATTGGTCTCAGGCTTAATAGTGTGTAGCAATGATGTATTACTAGTTATATCACGAGAGCTGCTTTCTGAGATAGCTTCACCATTAACTTCACTAGCTGCAGGAGATTCCGGTTCTATACCTGCCCCATTCTCAGGATTAAACCCATTTTGTGTGTTTCCTCCATCCACTAAAACCATGTTGCCATCAGTTCCAGTATGATCAACATTCTCATTGCTTTCATCAGAGGCTAGTAACTCTTCCTGTTCAATTGTCATGGGTTGCATCTGTTGTTTGAGACCTGTTTATAACAAGCTCAATTAATTAATACAAGATTGTCTATTTATTCCAAAAGTAATTGTAAACCCATTTACTTATCCGCCAATTCTACCAAAAACTGCAGCTGAAATCAAATATGTAAGTTTTACAATCAGAAAAGATGTTAACTTATTATTTTAATGTAAAGAACTTATGTAAAGAAATTTAGGTTACATCCGCCTGATTACCAACATACATGGTATAACTCCATAAACAAAAAATCATATAAAAAAAACTCATAAATAAGTAATGGTCATCATGGAACAGAAATACAAGTTTAAAAAAAATATATTCAACATACCAGAAGTTTTCTGCTTTAGAGAAAAAGAACCAAAAACTGCTGCTGCAGTGAGAAACAATCCAGCCAATGCCGCTCCTACAACACCTGAAAGCAAACTACTATAGTAGTAGCATTAGTCTGGAAAGAACTTTATTCCCACAATCACATAAATTTAATTCATAATAGCTAAAGAAGAATTATCATACAATTTTTTGTTTATTATGTTAGTTAACCATTTTCCCAAATGCTTAAGTTGTAAGGGAAGGATAATTTAATGTGAACAAACTAACACTCTCATGCACGTGCAGGCACCAAGAAGCCTGCGAGCAGACACACATGGGGCATACAACACACAACACTGTGTCTTACGAGAAGTGAATGAAACCTTAGCTCTGATACCATGGTATTTGCTCGGATCTAGAAGATTTAGCTGTTAGGGAAGATGTATCATCTCTATTAACGCTCTAGCAATTGTAATTCTGCAAAAAGAATTATTTTAGGAAGTAAAACAAGGAATTGCAGAAAAGGAATAATTAAAATTATGCTCCATGTAATAAGAATTATTTTTTTTCCCAATTGTTTGCACTGTGGTTGTAAAACGAGGTCTGGCCTGGCCCAGCCCAGCCAGTCTAACCCATTTGGCTTAGGACCAGTTTGTTTTTCCAGCCAGGCCAATTGGCCTAATTGAGGCCCTTCAACCTGGCTAGGCTAACTAACCTGGCTGAGCCAACCATGAACAGCCCAAGCCAGACCATCCCAATCTTTACAAGTATTTAAAAAATCCTAGCCCTTTCCTTCCCTCAACAGTTCCCACTACCTAGTTCAAACTCTTCCAACTTCTCCAAATGCTTTCTTTTTCCCATCCCCTAAAAATCACTCCTAGTTTGCCATTAATGGTCATTGTAGCTTTCTAGTAACTGCAGTCTATATAAGAAGGTCCATTTCCAGGACATGGGTAGTGTAGCTTACTGTTCTCATTCTTATAGCGTAGAGAACACATGAATCACTCCAATTTGTCCCTCACAATTTACAGCACTTCGGAGTTACAGAATGCCAGGGTTTCCTTTTCTTCACTTTTTGACCTGTGGCGAGAACTCTTGCAGTGATTGACTCTACTGAAGTTGTCCAAGCATACACTCAGGCATGGAAAGGGTTGATTACTGAGTCACCACTCGTCAACTCTCTGCCATCTGATCTCATCAAGAAATAATTCTGGAGTATGTACTTTACCAGGTTAACCTGTGCCGACCTACAGGTTGGCCTGTTTGACTTGGCTCAGGCATTGCTCAGGTATCGAACTTTGGTTTGCACCATTTACACCATGCTTAAGAAGGAAAATTCCAATCAAAGTGAATTTTCCAAAGAGTTGACTTATACTCGAACTAGGACATATTTCATCATAACCATCCATTTCATGAGATGTAGTTGCTCCTTATATTCGTATACATTCATCTCAACATTTTCATCCCCTCTACACACATCTTGTCAATATGCATCTTCCTTTTCCCCCAAGATTTAGATTAACAATGCATGGTTTGTTGAATAGCAATTTTTATTGAACTACAGTTCGATTTGGATGCATCCATCACAAGGACTCCAGATGTTAACCTTTTCTTTATGCAAGCCGTAGTAATTCCATGAGTATATCTCAATTTTTCCCTTAGCATTGAATATTAAGCTCTAATATTTAGACTGATCTCAAATTAGGACACTAGAATAACAGAACACGTCTGTCATAAATGAAATTACACAAACAGAAATGTTTACACGTTCACTTCAAGCAGTAACAAAAAAAAATACACCCTCCATCCTGAAATAGATGTCACATCCTAAAAAAGTGGTTAGTGTTAGTGTGGCATCGATTTCAGGATGCCGGGATATAATTTAGCAAAACCAATTCTGCAGAGAGAGCTCCATTGGCAATATAGTATAATTTTTAGATGAAAGTGGTTTTCAGCTGAAGAATATTTTCAGGGTCAGTTTAGTTCAATAATTATACTGGGTTATAAGCGTCTCCCTACAGTGAACCTGGATACAAAAGATCCATCCCCTCAAAGATACATCTGCCTGACGAAGTTGTAAAAGACTCTGGATTAAAATTAATGTCCGCTCAGCTACAAATCACTCTTGCTACAAAAATAAGCTATAGCACATATCAAGGCCCACTTTTCTGTAGCCCACCTAGGGTGTTTTCCTAAAGCTAAAAAATTCTTCTGGATGCAAGTTCAAGTAAATGTTCTCATTGGCTACAAAGTCTAGCTTGAAGATGTTTTTTTTAGCATTTTGAAACCGATTTTTTAAAACTCCTGAAGCAGCACCAATTGGAGAAACCCAAAAATATTATCCAATTACAAATAATCCAATTGAAAAGAAGACCATTAGATGCCCATGTGAGAAGATTAGAAGGGTTACAGGTAAACAATGCTAAAAGAGGGAGAGGGAGACCTAAGAGAACTTGGATGGAGTTAATAAGAAGGGATTTGACTTTACTATCTCTTACAAAAGAGGTAGCCCAAAACAGGCTTGAATGGATGAGTAAGATCCGTGTCGCCTATCCCAAATAGTTGGGAAAAAGCGCTATTTGATTATGATTATGATTATGATAATAATGTTGACAGCCACAGAAGAAGTATGATTAAAGTTTACTGCTTATGTAAATCATTATATCAATGCAATGTGTAGCAAGTTATGACAACTTTTTTTGGGTAATTAAATGATAAATTTTAGAAGTTGTGCCAACAGCATATTTTCCAACTATAATCAGCTCAAAATTTCTATCAACAAGACCAACAGAAGCAGCTCCTAATTCAAAAATGTCAAAATAGACATACCTCCAAATTTGCCCATCTGTTTAGATTCAGCAGACCCGTTCCCATCCCACCCAGAAAACGAATCCCCTGCCGCGGCCTCAGACTTCCCCGAATTCCCCCAAGATTTGGACCGTAATTTCCTCCCTTCCTCCTCATCCCCCCGGCCTCTCGCCGCGGCCGCAGAAAAGGCCCGAATTCGAAGACGACTGCTACTTGCCGCAGCTCGATAACACGTCATCCTGAGAAGCAGAGGCGACTGCACACATTTCCTGCTCCTGACACCCAACCGCAGCTGAGAAGAACTCGGACAAGAACCAGGCCACGCCAAAGAAGCCATTTTTGGAGCAAATTTGAAGCTCAGAAGCCAGAAAGCACCCAAATTTGCCCAAAATTCATCGACCCAGATGAAGAAACTCCAAAATTCTCACTCCCACAAGAACTCAATAAACTGAATCAAAAATCACTTTTTTTAATCTCTGGATGACCAATTGACGTCAAAATTGCATAAAATTGAAGCTGAGGAGCGAAGGGGTCATCAAATTTGCACAAAATTCACAGACCCATATAAAGAAATCTTCAAATTCTGACTCAGAGGATCAACATTCCAGTAAATTCAACAAAATTCACACTAATTTCTCCACTTGAAAATCACTCCTCCAAAAGATGCTTGGAATCTATTCCATATCAGTCACCCAGAAATTCAAATGCTGAAACAAGAACATCAAAAGAAATCAAGGGAGGAAAAAACCCAGAAATCACCCAACAGCTCAAGAGAAGCTCCTTTACAGCTGAAAGGGCCTTCTTCACCAATGCAAAAAATGAAAGAAAAATCAAGATGAAGAAACTCGGTGGAGGAAGATTGAATTCGTTTGGAAATTGCAAGAGAGGATGGATGGATTTGGTTTATGTGAAGAAAAGCAGCAGAAGCGGATAGAGCAGGATTCTTCTGTTTCTTTGGATTGGGAAGTTATTGGGTGTGCGCTTGGCGCACCCCAGTGGGACTTTGCGTCCTCTTTACAAGAGCCGTCGATCTTCAAAATTGACGGTGCACATGCAAAGGCCGTGCGCTCGAGTAGAACTCCAGCTTGAAGATAGAGGGGTTCTGTTGCTCGAGTGTGCGTCGGCTTTTGTAAACCCGTGGGACTTTACAGGAGCCATCGATCTTCTAGATTGATGGTGCACGTGCAAAACTCCAGCTTGGAGATGGAGGGGTTTTGGTGTGTTGGAGCACATGTGCTTTGTGTGTGCACTGTCGATCTTGGAGATGGACGGTTTCGGTAAAGTAGGCACAAGTCCTACTCATTGCGTCGGGTGCGTTTAGGTTACGGAGAATTGCATGTACGGTTTGGATTGACTTGTGTAATAGGAAACTCCGGACGGGTCCGCTTCCCTGTGGTGGAAATTGGTTACATTGGGTCCAAAGGGGTTGCAACTTGCAACAAGTCTGTGTTTGCTGATGATCCATGAGTAGAATCTAGGGAAAATAATATAATAAATTATCAAAAAAAAAAATTATGAAAATGACACACTGTAGAAAATATTATGAGTAGGACTTGTGCCCGTGTGCACTGTCTATCCGAAATGCGTCGGTTGTCCGTCCCATTTTAAATAAGCACTCACTTCAACGATACATATCTCTCTCATTTCTAACCCATTTTTGCCCATTTTTTTTTTCACTCTTCCTTATTTTTAGTGCTCTTTCTAGTCATTATAATATCACAAAGATGTTGAGCCATCACATACCATTTATCGTAGTTTTTGTAGTATTTTTTTCGATAAATAGCATGTGATGGATCAACATCTTTGTGATATCATTATGAACAGAAAGGCCACTAAAAATAATAAAGAATGAAAAAAAAATGGACGAAAATAGATAAAGAATGAGAGAGATATGCATCATTGAAGTTATCACCCCTTTAAAATGGGACAGATTTGTTTTAGTGGGACAAATTTCAATTATGCATATCTCTCTCATTCTTCATCCATTTTTGCCCATTTTTTTTTCATTCTTCCTTATTTTTAGTGGTCTTTCTGGTCATAATGATATCGCAAAGATATTGATCCATTGCATGCTATTTATCGAAAAAAATACTACAAAAACTACGATAAATGGTATGTGATGGCTCAACATCTTTGTGATATTATAATGACTAGAAAGAACACTAAAAATAAAGAAGAGTGAAAAAAAAATGGACGAAAATAGGTTAGAAATGAGAGAGATATGTATCGTTGAAGTGAGTGCCTATTTAAAATGGGACGAAAAATCTTTAAGGGAGTAAAAGGCGTGTTAGGCATCGGTAAAAGAGAAAGACGTCAACGCCTTTCGGTTTGGTTTTAAAAAAAAAGCCACGCAAGCACCCGTGCCACGCGGGCACCTGCGTGGCTTGTCAGATACCCTATTTTGCAAATATTTTCTACAGTGTGTCATTTTCATAATTTTTTTTTACGATTTATTATATAAATTCCCCTAGAATCTATCACCATTGGCAGACAGGGAAGCATTTTTATCAGCCGGGAGTATGTCTTCTACGTTGGTTATCCTCCATCGGATGGGAGCCGTCGAACATCAAGATCGACTGATGATCAATCGACGGCACACACAACTTCTGTTGTGTGCTCCATCAAGCTGGTGCTGTTCTGTATGATGGAGCAACAACAGTAACATGTGTGCCATCAATCTTGATGATTAATGGCTCCTACTAACGGAGGATGTTGACGTGGTATAAAAACCAAACTATATATAATACTCTTTCCGTTCCAAAATACTGTGTATATTTGATAAAATTCTATTTTTTATTGGCCATGAAGCCCACAAAGAAGTCCCGTGATTTCTTTTCTCTAATATCCAATCTAACTCGTGCTCCTCCACGAACCAAGTTCTAAGTCTCCTCCATCTTTTGAAAGAGGAAGTGATATGATTTGGCAAAATGTACACAATATTTTAAAACAATGAATATTTCCAAATATACACAATATTTTAGAAGGGAAGGGTTTACATGAGATCGTTCTCATATAAGGAGCATGAGGCCAATCTTTATTGCCGTTAGATTCCGATTGGAGGGTAGATATCAAATCAGTGGGTTGGTGAGTGTGTCACATCAAAGAGTAGGTGATATCATTATGGATATATGTACCCGTCAGATCAAGATCCAACGGCTACGATTCAAAGTGGCCTCATATAAGCAATATGAGAGCGATCTCATTTAAACTTTTCCCATTTTAGAATGGAGGGAATAGAACAGCCTGAATGTTGATGTCAGCAACTTAAAATGACACAATTTGTGTCCCACCTCATTACCCTAATATGTTCTTCTCTTAAGGGCAGTGGAAGAACATTCTGTGCTGGAGAATTGTTCCTATTTTTTCTACTAAAAAGTATTGAGTTGGTGGTGATTTTGCCTCACCTTATAGATTGCTTAATGAATGTATCAGATTCACTCCCTATCTTTTTGCTTGGAATGGAATTGCCGACAAGTATTACCTACTGCAGTTGTTGAATAGGAATCAATCACCAACTAAGCGAAAAACAAGTTTCAGTGAGCAATCATGGTATATACTTTTGCAGAAGGTACATTTCATCACTGTTATTTTTGGGCTCAAAATTGCTTAATCATCGTGCAAAATTTTCTCCAATTGACAGCTAATATTGGCTGAATGTCCACAAAGCAGCAACTTTTGAGGCAGTCCATACTATCTCTAGGAAGACAAATGAAAATCATAAAGGCGAACTATGATCAGGAGGAACATGCATAGGATGGACAAGTAGTAGTTCCATATCATACTTTTCTTGAACAAAATAACAATAGATATACGTATTCCACACTAAAAAAATTTAAATACTTTTATACAAAAAAAATAAAATATCAAAAGGACGTTTACAAAAAATAACTAAAATATCATAGAATCAATTTAGTTTCATGCCGGAGAGGTCAACAACGGAAGCTATATTTTTATTACGGCAGTTAGTAAAGAGGTACAGGAATAGAAAACAAAACATCTATATGACCTTCATAGATTTGAAAAAAGCCTACGATAGAGTGCCGAGAGAGCTTATTTGGAGTATTTTGAAGAAGAAGGGTGTTATAAGAGGTTACATAGATATCATAAAAGATATGTATGAGAGGGTTGTGACTAGTGTACGGACTATTGGGAGGGGGGGGAGCTAATGAGTTTCCGGTTATGGTAGGTCTTCATCAAAGGTCAGCCTTAAGTCCTTATCTTTTCGCTTTAGTTATGGATGAGCTGACTAGTCACTTGCAAGATAAAGTACCTTGATGTATGCTTTTTACAGATAATGTAGTTTTTATTGATGAGAATAAAGTAGGTTTGAATGAGAAAATGGAATTGTGGAGGGATGCCCTAGAATAAAAAGGTTTTAAAATAAGAACTAAGACAAAGTGCATGAAATTTAATTTTAAGGAATGTAAAACTATAGATAGAGTCTTAGTTGAAATAGATAGGTAAGAAGTGTCAAGGTGTGATCATTTCCGTTACTTAGGATCCATTATCTATAAAGAAAGAAGGGGATATTGATAGTGATGTAGTGTATAGGATAAATGCGGGGTGAGTAAAGTGGAGGGCAGCCTCGGGAGTGTTGTATGATAGGCGTGTTCCGAAAAGGCTTAAAGGCAAGTTCTATAGGACAGGACAACCATTACGCCTGCAATACTCTGTGAAGCAGAGTGCTGGGCACTAAAGAGGAGTAATATAGTTAAATTGAATGTAGCTGAAATGAGAATGTTAATATAGATGAGTTGGATAACTAGGAGAGATAAGATTAGAAATGAATATATTCGGGAGAGTCTAGGAGTAACTCCTTTAAGGGAGAAGCTGAGGGAATGTAGGTTGTCTTGGTATGGGTATGTGCAAAAAAGACCATTAGATATTACTGTGAGAAGATTAGAAGGGATACATATAAACGATGCTAAAAGAGGGAGAATGAGACCTAAGAAAACTTGGATGGAGTTAATAAAAAAGGATTTTACTTTACTATCTCTTACAAAAGAAGTAGCCCAAAACAAGTCTGAATGGAGGAGTAAGATTTATGTCACTGACCCCAAATAGTTGAGAAAAGACGCTACTTAATTATGATTATGTCTTTTATACGAAAAAAATCTAGATGTAACTGATCATTAGTAGATGTGATGATTGTCAAGAATTGATTTTTTACCAAAACGAGTACGTAAATAGTTGATATAATGGCCGACTGTTCTCAGCCTTGGCCGATAGGGAACGTTGAAAGCATGGAGCCAAGAGATGACACTTTCCAAAGATACAACATGAAAACCTCCAATTGCATCCGAAGCAACTTATGGATCCAAATAAATAGTTCACTACTCTCTAGTACAATATAATAGAGGTAATTTCAACCAAAACGACGTAATCAAACAAATAAACAAAATGCCACCACATACAATCTGAAACCTTAATGCGAATCACTGTTACAAGTACACCTAACTCTTTCTAATGGCTAAGTCTCATTAGTGTTGCAACATTGTATGCACTGCCTCATAAAGATCCCTTCAAACTCCACTCTAGATAAAACTACTCACATCATAATCTCAAAAACATCACAAGTATGATATGCTATAGAGTCATCCTAGACCCCTCTCTAGATACAGATCTGAAATCAACAGATAACACATAAATGAACATTTATAAGAGGCTGTGCTAAGAGTGTAAAAAGTTAAGCGCTTCTTACTTTTAAAGGTTTGTTAGACACAATCTTGACAACATAAACCAGAATATCAAATTTCTTCCGTCAGATTCTTGACGAACCACTCAGTTAAGTAATTTTCTGAAGTTTTGTTGCCTAAAATCTTCTTATGTGGATGGCATTCACATGCATGAACCAGAACTTGTGAAGATTTGACTGGAAGTTTCTCTTCCATGCAACACCATAGCATGTGATGCAAAGATAAGAAAGGTCCCTTCTAAAGATTATTGACAATTTGGGTACCACTTGGATACAAAACGTCTTACCACAAAAAAATATATTTTCTCAAACCAATGTTTTTTAGGTAGACCAATTCATAAAGAGAAAAAAAGATATTTAGGTATTTGTTATTCAAACCGTATAGGACCATCTTTTTGCATAAATAAATCCTTGCTATAACCTGAATATACTATATTTGCAATATAACATATTGGAGGTTAAACTTAAGTGCATGAAAAGCTCAACAATTATTGAACCCATTTTTCATATAATACACATTGTTAGAATACCACACGGGAATCAGCCTAATTAACACACCATATAAATAAAGTTCGATTAAAAAACCAAAAGTACGTAACCTCAAAGTAATTGATTGAAACACCCAAATAGCATTTCCAGTGCCTAAGAATTCTGGCCACCAGTTTCCTCTTTTAATTCCCCTTCAGAGCCGGTTACTTGACTCTTGCTAAATCCTAACTGGATAGCTCTTCCCATCAATTGCTGCAGCAACAATAAATCAGTAGAACGTAAAACCAATTTAAGAGGAATCCCAGCTCACAAACAGAACTAGTAGAGTAGAGCTAAATTCTTGTGGATGGTACAGAAACCCAGCTCCCTAATTTGATGCATGTGAAAAAGATTATCAATTTTCATTATCACCTACTCCCAGCTATGTGGAAGCGAGCAGCATGGGATCACAGTTTGAGGTAAGCATCCATCAATTGCAATCATGTGCCTCAATTGGAAGGACGCCACATAACTTCACTTTAAACATCAGAATTTAACATAAATATTCATTTTGAAAATCAGGATTTAACATAAGTACACACCTTTGTAGGCTTTTTTAATATGCTACAAATTATTAAAGTGAACCAAGTCAATTCACCAAAAGGAACAGGCATAAGTCCACAGGACAAAGCACAATAGATTAACATCTGCATCCAAAATACAGAAGAAGCATGTATAATGCAGAAGCATGAAATATTTGACCCATTTTTGTATCAAACAAGTTTAAGAAAAGAGTTCTCCCTTTAAATTGCACGTTAGAAAGAGGTAGAAATGTCCAAATGAGAAAAAGGTTGTTCCACAAAAATGCAAAGCCAAACCTCATGTGCCCTCTTCCAAGACTTAGTATCCCATAATTCCACATGTCCTTATACAGCCTGCAGACTATAATAGCAGGCTGTATAAGAAAGGGGAGAAAAGACATACTCCCTCCGTTCCAAAATACTATGTACATTTTGAAAAATTTATTTTCCAAAATATTGTATACATTTTGCCAAATTATGTGACTTCCTCTTTTTAAAATTGGAGGAGACTTGGAAGAATTGATTTAAATTTAGTTTGTGAATGAGTATATTAGTTGGACGGGATATGAGGGAGAAGAAGTCTTGTGATTTCCTTGCGGGTTTCATGGTCTAATAAAAATAAGAATTTTCTCAAATGTACATAGTATTTTGGAACGGAGGGAGTATAAGAGATAGAGAGACTTAAACTAATCAACTGAATAAACTTCATTGATCTCAGCACAATTCAATAGGGGGAGACCTCTTACATATTTATAGACTCTAATAAAAATCCGATCCTTATAGAACTTCTAATCATAATGGGCCTAACAATCAACCTAATGCCCAATAACATTAAATAAGAAATAACTCTTAATTATTTACTGACAAAAATACCCTTAATAATGATTAGAGATAATTCCTAATTCTAGTGGACCCTGAAGACGAGACCTTCAAATTCCTCTGCAGCCGAATTGCCTCCTCTTGCTGGCACATCAAAATATGCATTTTCATAGTTTTGGGACAACAACATCACCAAGCCCATTCACCCACATATTGCCCCATTCTCGAGACGGGTTTAGGGAAAACACTGATAGCAATCTGTTTTCAGCTCTTCAAGCCTTTAATCCCTCCAAGAACGTAGCCTTCTTCTTGGTCCAGATCATGGTTCTGATTGTTAAAAGTATATTTGCTCCTCAAAAGCACTTGTGCCAATCTTGGCCTCCGCAATATTGCATTTTTACAGCTGCCAAGGCCCTCTTCATCCTCTCCATGTCTATGGCGTTAAACTCCTGCTCTTCCACCCCCTCCATTGGTTTCTCGTTCTCTTGAAAATCCTAAAAGCCAAAGAGAACGAGGACGTGAGGAAGAAGTGGAAGAGCAAAATTTTAATACAAGAAACATGGAAAGGATGAAGAAGGCCTTGGCGACTTTACAAACGTGGCATTGCCCAGGCCAAGATTGGCAAAAGTGCTTTTAAGGAGCAAATATATTCTTAACACCAATAAATGAGGTACATTCGTTCATGTTCCACACATCCGTGTTACTAAAACCACGGTCGGGACAAAGAAAAAGGTTAACTTTTTTAGGGCCTAAGCTCATGACACGCTAAACTAACATATTGCAATCAGTGTCTCCCTAAACCCGTCTTGAGAAGAAGCGTTCTACTTCTTCGGCATCTCCGGCATCTTCAGCTAATAGCTGAAATGGAAATACCTACATCCAAAATGATGCCAAAAATTAATAGGTTTGTGAGGTAAAGTTTATAGAAACTACTTCAGCTCAAGCAAAAAATCTTCTGGAGAACTCTAAGACCAATCAAGTAATATAGATACCATATTGCAATTGGAAACAAACACAAACACATACAGACATCAGAATTCATAACTCTCCCAACAAATGAATAAAAAAAGATTGGGCAAACCAAAACTTGTGATGAAGATAGCTTTGCATGGCATACAATAGAAAAACCACTGAAAAACTGACAAAAGATATGGCTTTGCATGGCATACAATACAAAGATCACTGAAACAACTGGTAAAAGATAGGGCTTGCATCGCATACAATGGCCAAATCACTGCAATATCCAATCTTCAGAAATAAAATAGCTCCACGAAGAAGCAAAAAACTAAACTGGGGAACAGAGAACCTCACTAATCAAACGAAATGGACCGTCTACAGAGATATAAAGCATTATTTTTCCTAAAAAGAACAGCAAAAATGGTAGCAGGAACACTGTAGAAATTGAAAAAGCCTCACATTTATGCAAAATGGGACATTCTTCCCTTGCGAGTGGGGCAGAGGAATCGAACTAGAGAAAGAGAGAGAGAGAGAGAGAGCAAGGCCGGGCCGTCCTCCGGCGCGGCAAAGCAGCTGCCGGGCGGAACCGGCGACCGGAATCGCTCCCTCTCCCGTCCACACCGGCCAGAGGCAAAAGACTTTGGTTTTGTAGATGACTTCCCTCCGTGCAGCATTACTTGCGGACAGAGGGAGGAAAAGGAAAAGCATAAAGAATCTGGCGTTAGCCACCAATATCTGAGCGCCACGTCACATAACTGCCCTCCCGTTTCGGTCGATGGGTACAAGAGTCTTTTTTTGTATTCCTTTGCTCTCTCTCTCTCTCCAGCGGCTATGGCCATCCTCCTGGCCCGTCTTGTCGGTTCAGCCACTGTTCCAATCTTTGCTTCTCATGTTGGGTCACATCAGTTTACACACTCATTTTCATACACATTAGCTGTACAAATATTATTTTCCTTGCTTTTTGTTTGATTCGAATTTTAACTGATAATCACTGAAATAACAGTATTTTTTATGAATCCAATCTTTCGTGAAATAACAGTGTTTTTTATTTTTCCTACTCCACCCGATAGACTGAACCATGGACCAATTGACCCCGAACATGGTTCTGATATAGAAAAGCTTCGATGTTTCCTTCTCAAACCATGGACCCATAAATTAATTTCTCAGCAACTTAATTTTTCACCAGTCGCACTGGGTTGGAAGACGGCAAGCCGTCGCGGGTGCAGTTAAGAGATCGAGAGAGAGATTGATTAATGGGCCGTTTGGGGCGTGATTAAAAGCAAAACATCCAGATGGGATGTTTTATATATCCAGCTGAAACACCTCAGGACGTGTTTCAGCTGGATGTAAAAATCCACCTGGATGCTACAGTAGATATCCAGAATCCAGTCTGGATGTTTTGCAATAATCACGCCCCAAACGGCCCCTAAAAGAGGGGTGGAAAGGGAAGGTTAACGAGCGTTATGATGGGAGGGGGAGGGCTTGGCACACATGCACTGGTGACCAGTTTACCCTAATTTATTGTAAAAAAGGGAAATAAACTCTAAACCCTAAACAACCATCTGATCAAGATTGGATGGTGAATGTTAATAGAAGGCTCGGAGGGCGATATCGATGCCCCCTAGTATGACACTAGCCGTTGGATCGAAATCTGATGGCTTGCGGTGCCTCGACCCATGCTTGTGGGCCATTACTTGTCTTAACTTAGTTTTTTGGTTGGGAAAAAGTTTATATGAGATACTCATGTGCTTCTATGTGAGCCAAGTCACCAAGAGCGAGTCAGATTTTGATCCGATAATGCCATGGCCCATGGGTGGGGTGTTGATTTTCAAATCCACCTACCCCCCTTGGCTTCAAAATGTAGCCGCTCAAGGGAAGTATTTTCTATACGTCTAGATGTTTTCGCCCGGATTTCCACCATGAACAAGAGCCGTCGATCACTGATGACAGGCATGTCCTATGCGCTCTAGCAAAAACTAGCACAGGAGCCATCGATGTCATGATTGATGGCACAAAGGCATGTCTTGTGTGCGCCAGCAAAAAGTTGGCAAAAAACAGCTTTTTGCGGGAGCGCACAAAACATACATGTGTGCCATTGATCGTGAGAACGACGGCTCCCATCTGCTGACGGATATCCTGGCGGAAAACGCCCAGGCAGACAAAATGCTTCCCCTGGCTCATGCAAAAATGCATGAGTCGTGTCTCATATAAACTGGACTCTCAGTTAGGGTGCGTAACCGCTTTTGCTTTTTTAAAAAACGGCTTTTTAACAAAATCGCTTTTGTTAATAAAAAGCTAAATCGTAACTCGTATGGTAATGCCCACTCTTAAAGCGCTTTTGTCAAAATCCGCCCCTAAATCTTGTTTGGATAGGGCAAATTTTAGAAAAAAAATAAACTGCTCTTGTGACGCTTTTACCCCTAATGAGAAAGATTGAATCTTGACCTAAGAAGCACGGATACAAAACAACGACATGGTACGGACACGGCGACACGCCATTTTTTCCAACAAGTAGGATATGACACGGCTAATAAAAAATATTTATTACTCCCTCCATCCAAATTACTATGTATATTTAACAAAAACCTTATTTTTATTGGGTTTTGACCTTCATATAAAAGTCACGTGACCTAAGGACAGAATGACAATGTGGAAGGGGACGAGCTCTCGGCGAAGGGGACGAGCTAACAGAAGTAGAGAAAAAAAAAGCTCCACGCCAAAAGCAAAAGACGAAGGACATACAGGAATTTCGGGATGCTCGAGGGTAAATGCAGTCATTTTTTCACCCTGAAGGATAATTCAGATCATAAAAGCCGCTTTTGTAAAAAATCTCCTCAGGAGGAGATTTTCTAAAAAGCGGCTTTAGCACCAGTTTTCGAGTAAAAGCCGCTTTTGGCGGCTGAAAATCGCTTTTTCTAAAAACCTGCCTTCCATACAGGATTTTGTACAAAAGCCGCTTTATCTACCTAAAAAGCGGCTTTTGGGAGGCAAAATCTGCCTCCCAAACGCACCCTTAGTACTACCTATCACAAACTAGCTCCACTTCTTCCCTCAAGAAATTGTATAGGATCAATCAAACATTTGAAAGAGAGTAAGTGCAAGGACATTGGTGAGTTTCAAAGCCAATATGTAGATGCCTTCTGCAGTTCGACTGCTGGATTCTTTTCATAGTTTGTATGTTGCCGAGCCTGGGCTTGCATCAGAGACATCCCGGCTCTAGCAGCAGTGACTTAAAAGAGGCAAGGTCAAGCCATGAAATGGGAGGCACATCCAGTTCTAACAACAATAAACAAAGAGGCTAGGCCAAGCATAAAAATGGGGGGAAAAGTCAGTCCAGTAGAAGAAGGGAAGACAGTAATGGGATAAGAAATTTTTTATGGGCAAGTGATAAACGAGGTAAGTAGTAGTTTTGGGGGGTTTATATAGCACCTGTGTTAGTTCAAATTTGCAAATTGCTAGTGTATCTACGATATTCCATGGACATGCAATATCTCTGGCTACTGAGTGCATAAAAAATTATAACTTTAGACCTACTATAACAGAATCAGATTTGAAGTCCAGTGTAGGCATCACCTACTCCAGCCACATAATTTAAGCCGTACAGACTTGAAGTATGTGTCTTTTGGTAGGTCGAATGAACTCCTAATTTAGAGCGTTAGGTTGTAATATTGCTTAGAACTTTCAATTCCTGACATCCTTTCTAGCTCAGGGGATCAACATGGAGACCACAGTTCAGTGACCCAACAAGGAATTGCTCCAGAATGGATGATTCAATCCCAGCTATAAACACCATGAGAACTCATGTTTTTGGCGTTCACAACTTCAGCTACGACTATGAATACCCTAGAAAACATGGTGTTTTCAAGCGTTCACTGCTAGGACGACTCTTCCCTGCTTCACTAAGTAACTACAGGCATTAGGATGCTACAAATCCAGGGGCATTTAATGCATCATCAGAATTTGTTGATGCACAACTAATATTTGACTTTCATAATTCGTCTCTTATAATCAGTCCAGTAAAAACGAAGAAGTTTAAATTGCATGTTGCAGACACAACCAAATGTAAAAAGCAAAACAAGCATACATTTTCTCTACAACAGATAAAACTGTGAATATAGATACTCGCGGATTTTGTAGTAATCTTCACACAAGGGGCCGTCAAGGACAATTTGTTGAGTACCGCTGCCACCACCCTGTGAATCATCTGAGACAGTTAGCGATATATGAAGATCGCAAAGCTTACTATAGATGCCACAATGACACCCTGATTACCTTCTGGCTTGAATCCCCTATCTTTCTTAATGTCACGTATTCACCGCATCGCAAAGCCCCTTGAGCAAATTCTACCTACAAGAACTCAAAAAATACATAACCTAGTAGGAGCCAATTGTTAAGCATGAAAAATACACATTTTTATATGCCTTTTTACCTATTTGTTAGTTGTGTTTTCTGATTAAAACGAGAAATAAAGTGAATTTTGGTAATTTTCTAAGTAATTAGGATTTAATTAAATAAGGCTCTCGAAATTGCTCAATTTAACATTGTTCCGTAATTTTATAATTATTTGGTACATCTAATTTGGGACATGTTTTATTTTGTACAGGTTCGCGTGCTCGTACTGCTGAACAGCCAAAGGTGGAGCCAATAAACGGGTTTTGAAATGCCAAAGCGACCTAGGAGCAGATATCACGCGCAGAGAAGATCTGATCCGTTGATGTTCACTGATGAAGAAGACGGGCATGGAATTAAGGAGGAGCCTTCGGATTCAATCTAGCGAATGACATTGATACGACGGGTTTTAGCCGAGTTAAAGAAAAAAAAAAGAAGAAGAAAAAGAAATTGAAACGAGCCGGTTCGTCGGGCCGGTTCACTGAAATAAAAAAAAAAAAAAACAGAAAATAACCCGAGCAGAGAGCTCGGGCGTTCTGTTTCTGAAACAGAGCGGTGAAGCTCATGGCGGTGGGCTCGATCACGGCGACCGGAGGAGTTGGGAGAAGAATCTGGGCGGCCATGACTGGGTTCCGGCGAAGCTCGAGGTGGAGATCGACGGCGGCGAACCAGCATTTGGGCGACGACCATGGGTCACTCGAAGATCACGGCTGAGCTCGACTGTCTGATGGCGAGGTGACAGCGGCCATGGGTTCCGGCGAGGCCGTAGTGGGTGGCGACAGCAACTGGCAGGGGAGATTGACGGCGGACAGCATGACGGCGGTTCTGGAGTGAACAGAGCATCCTCTGTTTTGGAAAGGCTCGATTTGGAAAGTCCAGACCTTTATTTTGGGACGGATTTGGGGATTGTCCAGTGGAGAGGCGTGCCGAAGATGGAATCCTACTCGATTCGGGTTCATCCTAAGGGGGAATGAAAGAACTATTGGGAGTCTATATAAGAACAGAGCGAAGGCAGTTCGAGAGCAGCAGCGCTGAGCGACAGAGAGTTCGAGCGAAAAAGAAGAACCTTTACAGTTTTTTTTTCCAGTTTTCAAAATTAGTTTCATATTTCTTGTTCTTTTGCTTTGGATTTCTGGTGCTGAGTTGGTGTGATTTGAAGATCGAGTTTGTAAAGAACTGTTGCTGTGAACAGTGATTTCGAGAAGAGGAACAGTACTTTCTGATTTATTTTCTACTATTCACAAAGTCTTGTAAGTTGATTTTACCTTTAATACAAATGAATTCCATTATCTTTACAGTTAATTTCTATAGCATGAGTAGCTAAATCCCTGTCTAGGGCTGAGATGAAGCCATGATTAGTTGTAGGAATAGTATTTATACGATGCAATTGTTTTGTCTAAATTAATGCGTTTTAACGATTGCTATTCTCAAATTAATTGCATTGGATTATATGTTGAATATGATATTTGGGTATTACCTGTGATTCATCGTATAATGGATACAGCTAATGATTTGAATCTCATCTGTTGATATGCAAGAGAATGCAAAATCCTATTTAAAATTCTACATGCTTTAATGCTGAAATTTTCCGTAGGAGAATAGATTGAATTCCAATTCTCTACGAGATAATCGTGAAAACAATTGCTAATTTTAAAAGAAATATTCCTATGATTGTCATGTGCTGATTCTTATGCCCTAGAGTTTTAAATTCTTGATTAAAGTTTCAATTTTTAATTGTCAATTAGTTTCTTTTTCATAGATTATTTAATTGTCTTTAGATTAATTTCTTAGTTAAAGCTGTTTAATTGCATTGAGCCTTAGATTAATCGTAGTTGTAGTGAATCAAATCAATTTAATTCTTCAACAAGGGTAATAATCTGATCTTCGAATTAGAATTCCGCTACACAAGTCCCTGTGGGTTCGACCTCGTAAAAATTGTGCGATTATACTGCAAATCTGATTCGTACACTTGCGAGTAAAATTAGGAGACTAATTAAAACAACAACACCAATAACCAGCAAGTAGCAAAGACAATCATGTATGCATTTCTCACAATTGAGAAAGCTACAATACGACACCCCTTGTCTAGGAAATACACCAACAAAATGCTCTGACATTGATGGAAAATGCCAGGTATGAAGATTACCTGAACGCCTTTACTTGCAAGAAAATGTTTGAAGTCTGCCAATTTCAAGTCTCCGACAAGAACAGACTTGTGAGGTGGCGGGGGTGTTGACAAGGGTAGCAAGGAAAGTGTGCTGTCTGTCTTGCTTACCTCAGCATCCACCCAAGCTATCTCATGATCTCCAAGCTGAAAGAATTAGCATTACATCAGAAAGTTGATTTTATTTATTTCCTCCAAACCAAGAAATGCAGTCTAAATGGTAATTTCATAAAACAAAAGCAACTGTCTCAAAATTTATAATTTTTCTGGAAAGCGATGATGCACTAGAAATACCTTTCATCTTTTATGCTACCCTGATTATTGAAATTGTACTACTAAGGACTGTTGACGTATCTAAACTCAAAAGAAAGTAACTTTGTGTAATGAAGTGCAGAGAAGGATGCACGAAGGACTCAGTCATTAACCGTAACAAATCTATTAATCAAAGTAACTATCAGGAAAACAATTTATATATTGGTCACACATTTCCAATTGTGTCTGACAATGTGTTTCTCCATTTTTACCAGATTTTATCTTGTTGAATAGCCCTAGTCATCCTTCTATACGTGTTATAAAGAATCACACCCATGAATAAACCATAAGAAATGTTATAATGCTCAGTAATGTGTGCATTTTAGTAACATAATGGTAGAGAGAAAGAAAGAATTACCTTCTTGAAAAGAACATTACTCATAAATTTCTCAGAAAGCTGAACCTGTGGCAAATAAAAACACAAGTGATATCTAATAGTACAATCTTTATGTCAATAAAATTCTAGGAAATTTCTATAAGCGATAAAAAGGTACCTTGTATGCACACATATCCGAAGTTACATCAATAGTTTCTCCAACTTGTGGAGCGTAGACATGTGGACAAACATTTTTTAAGCAATGCTCCTTCAAATGCTCAGTAGCTTCCGCAGGACCATGAAGCAGAACCTAAAACAAAAGGCAAACTATTATATAAAATTAATCACAACCAGAGAGCAATTTGGGCAAAGGAACCAAGAGCTAACATAGCTGAAGAAACATAAGAGAATCTGATAATTAGACATTCCTCCTTCCACCTTATTTATTAACAAAACTGATTGATCACTCTTCACCTTATAAAGCCTACTTTCAAAAAATGAAAAAGTCAGCCCATGAGTTTATTGACCTCATATATTAGGTACAAGGTATGTATTATAATGACAGCAAAGATAAATTTCATGTAAACTTTAAGATAAACAATTAGGAGCTATGAGATCACGGTGAGATTAACTATTTATACCTCCGGCCAACTATAAAATATGATATAAATTATGGAATCGCATTCTGCCCTACCAGGAGCCATGTTAACAGTCAATAAGTTAAACTATTTGCGCTCTATTGTGTACAATGAACACTTTAACAACAAATGCCATTGAGCACTGCAAGAAGGTCTACAGAGAGTCAACCACAAACAATGCAAAACAATATCATTAGATAACGATATTAAGATGGTAGCATACATTTTTTGGATGCATTACCACATTAAAACCAACAGGGATGTCATCCAGTTTACATTCTACAATCAATAAACCTCAATTATCAAAGGGATCAAAACAATTCAACAACTTAAACTGGGGAAACAATAAGCTTCCTGTTGCACCCTCCTTGTTCTCTTTTTTCCTTTAAAGTTAACGGATGTCAATAAGAATCTTAATTCGTAAGCCAATTTCGGAGATAACAACCCAAACATAGGCAAAAATAATTCAGCCTGCAATTTCTTCTAGACAGTGATAGCAAAGATGGCTTACAAGCTTAAGGGGAGAAACATGCCCAAGAATTGCTTTAATCGATCGGCCATCAGAACGACCTTCAAAGTCCATGTAGACTAATGAACATTTAACTTGCACCTGAAACAAGACAAAAATATTGAAGGCAAAGTTTAATGGGAAACAAAAGACACCAAGCCAGACATGTCTACAGTATGGCAAAGAAGTCTTAACATTGTGGTGGAACCAAGGAAAAGAGACAAATCAAGAATATAAAAATTTTTACTCAAAAGAAAGAAAATGATTTTTCATTGCAGCTGACGAACAAAATGCTACAGTACAGATCATCCAATATAGTTACACATCAAATGCTGAAACCAATATTTTAAGACAATGGAAAGATCTAAACATTATGCAGAAATGTCTCTCTTTCAACTAGCGTCATACTAATAAAAATGACCTTTGCTATTATCAAATGAAAATAACAATTTCACTTACAGTCATTTCAGTCGAGACAACTTTTGAAGGTTGTGTATCAAGGAGGAAACTTGCAGATGCTTCATCAATTTTACCATCTAAATCACTCCCTATCCCCTGAAAAGATAATAAATTTTTTTGTAGTAACAGATTGCCACAGTAAGAATGGTCATAACAGCACATACAGGTTGAGTACCCTAATTAAGAGCATGGTAATAGTTATACCAAGGAAACCCCAGTAAGCAAGCACCATACACATTTACAAATTTAAGCCTTTCATTAAAACCTAATTGAACTTCTACACTTGATGATATTGATAAAAATATCCAGTTTGCATTACACAGAGCAGACTCAATCATCAGATGCCCAAAACAGCTATTTCTAGATATCAATCTATTTTAGTTATTTAATACTAAAAGCTGAATTTCATTCTCTTTATGTAAAATATGAGCCATATATGTTATTGGAAAATGTTATTTGCTGTTCAAATAAAACTTACCACCTCTATCAGTATAGGAGCAGTGGTGACAAATATGAGAGGAGCATCAGCCAACATTTCATTCTACCACACACAACTGATAGGGGAAGTCCAGAAAGTAACACAGACGTGAACAAGGAGTGTTCACTGCTGTAACCTTTAATTAACCAAGTGTTCATGTCTGTCTATATGCATATAGTCAGCTAACATGACAAACACGGACATAAATGAATGGTAACCGAAGATAACTATAGGGGTCAAGCAACTATAAACCGTCCCCGTTAATTCCCCCTCCCCCCCCAAAAAAACATAAACCGTCCCCCTTATTTATCTCCAAACTTTCCAAATAACAATCATGGAAAAATGAAGGTGCCACCAAATACAGCTAGCGAAAGACCATAGATACAGAGAGCAACAATGTCGAAATGATGATTACGATGACACTGGTAGGACCCCCCCCCCAAAAAAACATAAACCGTCCCCCTTATTTATCTCCAAACTTTCCAAATAGCAATCGTGGAAAAATGAAGGTGCCACCAAATACAGCTAGTGAAAGACCATAGATACAGAGAGCAACAATGTCGAAATGATGATTACGATGACACTGGTAGGACCCTCGCCAGAGAGCCCAGAAATATGACTATGATGATCATTCTCCTTAGGAATGGACAAGCAAGGTGGACAAAAGCAGTAAGTTGGAGGGATTGGAGATGATGCTGGTCGGTGGGATGGAAGCTCTATCTCAGTTGTAAGCCTACTGATGCTCGCCTTTGCCGCCATAACCGGCTGAAAAGATTTCCTTGGTCTCTTTTACTATTTTTTCTTCATTCTTTTTGGAACTGAGAGAAATTAGTAATGGTTTTAAAAAGGCGGAGCTTGGAGCTGTAATGATAAAAACTCTGTGGCAAAATGAGAACAGATATGATATTTTAAGTAAGAAAATGATAAAAGGAAAAGAGCTGCACGATTGTCTGTGTGAGTGGCAGTCAGTCTGCCGATCAATTACATTGCACATCTAGTGTATCCCTTTTGGCCATTGCATGTTTGGTTACAGATGCGGACTTGGACAGCTCATGTCCACCACAGCATCTGCTTAGGGGCCTCTTCTGTGCTCATGTCTGCCCACACAAAAAGACAAAGTCTGTTTTCTGTAATAAGGAAGCAGAAACCATAGTTTTCAAAACCGGACCGGACTGGCGGGTACGACCGCGGAGAACCGGAACCAGCCGAAGAACCGGTTCGGTTAGGACGGTTCACCCCGGTCCATTAAACCGGCCGGTTGAACCGGCCAACCGGCCGGTTTTCTCTCGAACCGTTGAACTGGACCGGACTGGTCCAGGTCACAGTATTTTTTTTGTGAAAAAAAATTTGCTTTGTGCGGGATTCGAAACGGGGACTTATATATAAGTACAAGTCCTTAACCAATTGAGCTACGAACACTTTGACGTTAATTATTCTATAAAATATATATTTATCATATATCTAAGGTGGGCTTCACTCCTCACATCCCATACTAGGTCCAACCGGACCGGCCATCAATCCGGATCGATGACCGGTCTGGTTTTGAAAACCTTGGCAGAAACTGACAGACAATGGGGCATATAGACAGATCTAAGCTTCTGTTTTTTGTAAGTGGACAGCTCAAACCTTCATCTTTTCAGCTGTGTTGCAATGAAGCTGATCATCAAGAGATAGGTGGACCATGATAGATTTGCAAAAACAAGGGACTTGGAGAGGAAGGGGAAAATTCTTTATTGCTCAAAAAAAGATAAAAAATACAACGAAAGAGATCAAGCCGGCTTCTAATAGAGGTCAGGCCACCAATTACATACTACTGGCACAGATATCCTTCACTTAAGGATGGCGCGGTGCAACAAGACAGAAAGCATATACACTAAAAACTTAGACTGACCTCTGTAATGACACTATTTATACTAATGATCTAAGTACAAGAGCAATTATCATCCAACAGACCATATAGCTGAATGAGCCTAAATTTCCTATGGAGTAATCCTTCTGCATTTTTCCCTGATACCACTCCCATCTAACTTGTAGACAGACACTTCTTTAAATGTGAAGAAGTAACTTCTCCTAGAAAACAAAACCTCCACATACAAGGACGCAGATACATGCATGCATGATGTATAAGATATAATACACAGAATTCATATAAACTTGTCCTCTGAATAACAATGACAAAGATGACCAGGAAGGTAATGACTAGGCATAATGATTAATAAGCAATCATATCCGCCACCACAATGACTATTGCTTATTAAAGGAATATAAAAATGAAGGCTAAGTTTGTTATGACTGCACTCATTCTGCATAGAAACTACTGCAACGATGTAGAATGGAAAAGCACAAGCCATCTCATTGACCTTAAAAAGTAAGAAGTTTCAAAACACAAACACAATTATGCTAGTATTCTTACAGTTGCTACATTTTCTCCCAAAAGGAGGTCCCCACTTCACCAATTTAATTGAAAATAGACAGGTTAGATGCATGTCTTTGCAACTGATTGCTTAAGAGATTTTGTAAAGAGAAACTTTCACTGTCACATTGAAGGTAGTCGGTTGTATTAGCTCAAGAGATTTAGGAAATTGTTTGGTAATCAGTTGTATTAGCTAAGTAATTTGACATAAAAAATTTACATGAAGAGAGAATTAAATAAGGATTTTAAAACATCAGAATTTCGATTTCCACCTTGCACCTGGATTAACAGATGCATATAGATAACAAAAAAGGATATAAAGTTAAAGAAGATTGGAATTAGACACACAAAAGCTCTTACATTTCAGCTATTTTTTCCTTCTGCCAAGCCCAATCAATCCTTTAGATATTGTTTCATTCTTTATAGCTTCCCTTAATGCCCGAAGCACCCACCTAATCATTTGATTCTGAGAATGGACCTTGGGGCCCCAAAAATGTCCAGCTAAAATGTCCAATCCGAACATTTTCACCTAGAAATCTAGCTCACCCTTTGTATTTTTTGTCCCAAGTGGTCTTACAACCCAAATTCCCAATAGAATTCCACTCAACACATCCTGAACCCTGTGAATTATCCTATTCAACCTTTTCCTCGCCTTACTAGTTGTCCACCCTAACATACATATAATACTTCCAATTTGATTAGGCATATAAAAGTCGCAGAACACAAATAACTAAAAGATGAACGTACTTTGCTAAGGCCAATCCAACACTTACGAGCATGGAATTTTGATCAACATAATCTTCCTGGATCACATAATCATCAGGATTTATAACTTCACCGAAATCATCCCACTCAGAGGTGTTCTCAAAGCATGGAAACATTGGTGCAACACTTGTAGATGAAGGAACAAACCCATCAATGATGATATCACGATGTCCGCTATAGTATGGGCTAGGGGCTGAAAAAAATATGAATAAAATATAGCATTCTTACTATTATATATAAAGTACAATGAATCACATACAACAATTTATTATCACAATCTTGATAACATAAAATAAAAAACATACCATCTGATGAAACACGAGTACTTCCCGCATCAATTAGCATCGGGTCAGGTACGTCATCAGTTGCGTGTAATGCTTTTGCATTTTCCTCTCTCAAAAGACTGGCTTTTATTGCTTCTTCTTTCTTTATACGCTTTTGTTCTTCTTCGTAAGCAGTCAGCTCCTCGCCAACTAAAGGAACTCTCTCGCGCATCACAACCTTCACAGCTTTAGGGGGTGGGTTCACCTGGAGCATTCGAGCTAGTGTGCCAAACTGCAAGGGTAACAAAAGTAAAAATCAGAAGAGAATAAAGAAAATGACCGGTAAACATCTCAAGCAGATAACTATATACGGTAATGATGGTGAAGAAAAAAGTACTAACCATTTCATGAAGGTATTATAATTACTGTTGTTGAAGAAAACCACAAGCAGAAAAATATTTGGTTTGACCGTCAAGAAATGATACACAAATGGAAAAGGAAAGTTTACCAAAGGCAGGTTTAGTTAAGTAAGCCTGTTTCATGGATGTTCATGTCCAATTATCCCTGATCTTTCAGCACAAGAGATGTCTGGAAGGTGGTAAGATTTCTTTTTGGATGAGTAGTTCACCACCCCATATTTTAGCCAGCCAACCCCTTAACGTGATCTGTTGATTTCTACCATCTGTATATAATCGAAAGATGGATATCCACCATCTGTGTATAAGGGGGCAGGCTAAATCTAGGGGTGGTGAACTACTCATCCTTTCTTTTTCTGCTCTTTAACCAGTGGGACACAGCAAAGCTCAGTCCAGATTTCTATCTATTAATTCTAGCAATTATTCCAAGTCCATATGTTAGAGTAACAACCCATATATGTAAATCCACATGTGCAAACTACATATAATTTGCATCCACCTCTGACTTCTGCTTTTTTCATAAGCCTCACACAATTAATGTAAACCTCCATGGTTTCAGATTGTAAACAAGCTTCGATTTATTTTAACTTTAATTAAAATGTGTATTTTTTTTGTCCTTGTATAGCAATCTCCATAACTGTTCATAATAATAAGTGCAACCCAACTACCATCACTACGTCAATGCAGATAGAAAGAGAAGGTGAACGCCTATGACATTAAGTGCAAAAGATGCACATAAATTAGTAAAATTTCAACACAATCAAATAACTGACCAGCAACAATTGGCATTATAAATAATACGACCTAATCACCTTAGTTGGTTTGCCTTAAAAGCAATCCGGGTAATGTAAAAACTCTCAGTTGCTGATAAAAAGTTCATTGATAAATTAAAAACAGTATATACATTACCTGGCCTCTTTCTGTAAAAAGAACGAGATTCTTTGCTTCAGTTGCTAATTTAATAAATATATTGTGAGAGAAGCCAACTTCCAAACTAGCCATAGATGCCAAAACCACCTACATAATGTGTATGTCAGGTATAAAAGTTACTATAAATTCATAACAAGACAAAATTGATCAAGCTTTCACCTTTGGCCCGTCTGGTACTTTATCAAGCTCATTCTTGCTAATCAGGAGCCTGACATGCCTGCAATTGCCAAATATTAACAATACATCAAACATAGAACAATAAAAGTTAAAATTAAATGGCCCGTGCAATAAAAAATCAATGAATAGAACAATATAGAAAAGTAACAATATCAACAATAAAGAATGACCCTAAAAATATCAGTGATACTTGAGAGAGTCTAAACATATATAAGGAGCTCACTTCAATACATAGGCATTGTCCCGTGTATGTTCAAACGACTTTGCTATAGAATCGCTCATCCACTCCAGGAAGCTCTTTACATAGTCAATTGTGCTTGTCACAACATTAGTTAAAAGGAATATGGGATAAGTCAGGTGATGTTGGGACCAATGCTGCAAAGTAGAGAGAGTAGCAATTTTAAAAACACAGTCACCATAAGAAAGGAGTGAAGTTCATAAAGCAAAGCAAAAACCACTCGGACCTGATCTAATAACAAAATAAGCTCTAAAACCCGCCCTGCAGTGTCAACTGGAAGGAGTATATTCCCATCGGCTTTCAAGGTCTTTGTTATCAGATCTAAATGAGCACCATAGCAAATGTAAGAATGTATAAGGCCGTCACAAGATGGATAATGCAGTAAATGAATGTCATAATACTTAAACATAATAATCACAAAAAAAATTTAATTACTTGCGATCAGATTGTGTTAACAAAAACTTGGACAATCATCACGTAGTAAGTGTAAGAATGTATATGGTTGTCATAAGATAGATAATGCAGTCACAGCATCATCAAGTAATCAGATTGTGTCAACGAAAACTTGACAATCATCACGTTCACACATAGAAAAGGCTGCAACTACAAGAACATTGCCACACTAAATTAACAACCTAATATAAATTTTAGAATGACAACAGAGTAATTGTTATAGATTTTAGAATGACAACAGACTGTAGCTGCCAATAAAATTGAAAAAAATTCCATAAAGCAAATCAATTTTTCATAAGGATTATCATCAAAATAGATATGCATAACTCTACATGGATGTAGCAAACATGTTAATGGATTCATAATCATGTCAGACAAATTGCATATTAATACATGTACATGGACATATAATATATATATATATATAGGGAAAAGTTTAAATGAGATCGCTCTCATATTGCTTATATGAGGCCACTTTGAATCGTAGCCGTTGGATCTTGATCTGACGGCTACAAATATCTATAATGATTTCACCCACTCTTTGATGTGACACACTCACCTACCCACTGATTTGATATCCACCCTCCGATCGAAATCTAACGGCAATAAAGATTGGCCTCATATACTCCTTATATGAGAACGATCTCATGTAAACTCATCTCATATATATATATATATATATATATATATATATATATAATTACATATTTGCATAGATTCCCACCACCTTGGTTACACCTAATACCCAGCTGCATGAATTTAACAGTACAGAATCCAGTCTGTCATGTTTTCATAATTAGGACTGATGCAAGCAAACATGTGAAAGATGCAAAACTCCAAGTGGGAAGGGAACTACTGGGTACTTTGGGAATGGAGTGAGTATAACTGGAAGCATCAGAACATCAGTGTATTTGAAGAACTGGAGCCTACCCTTTCAGCCTTTCCATAAGCTTGTTTATCAACTACTGAATTTGCAAAGAGTTTGAAAAAGTAATTCCGATTTGGCACGAGGTTCGAGGGCCAACAAAATCACACCCCTCATATACAACTTTCCAACTTGGAAAGAGTTAGGGATTCCCAAGTATGGGCTCCATATAACTAACCTCACTGAAACATCCATTTGACACTAAATATTCAAGGAGCTAACGTATGGGCTTATATCTCAAACTGGGTCCTGTGGGTTGGGAACCCAGGGCTGGCCAATGCTCACTGGTCAAACCTTGTACAATGATAGGGAATCCACAACTTCAATGGCCACATCCAACACAACTCATCAACATTGTCTTTAAAACTAATACAAGATAACATTACCTAGAAATTCTTTATCCCTTTGACGTGCAGGAATCTGATTATTTAAAGCATTATATGCATCTGTTATTAGAACAGCAGGCCGAACAAAAGACTGAAGGACTGTTCCATTCAAGTGCCTGAAAATTTTTCCACATAAGCTTCATTCCACTACAATAAGAATAAAAAGCAGACACAAAATGTAAGCAAACATCATAATGGACATATAACCGTTCTTTACGATGATTAAAATCTACAGCATAGATCACATCCTCTCCATCTTTTGTGATCTTCCATAGAGTGCCACCCAGAAGATGTCCAGCTACATAAGGTGCAATTACAATACCCTCTCCTTTACCTACAAGACATTGACAATAATGATAAAACACATAGAATGCAAAGTTAACTCATTCTCGTTTCTTCCATATTCTGTAGAACATTACGCACCAGATATGTGGTAATTTTGAGAATATGTCAAACGTGTGACATTCTGGAAAGCAACGTCAATGTCATCGAGGGTGAACAAGTCAAAGTCAGAAACTTGCTGCAAGGAAAGGTGAAGATTTTGTCATACTATGTGAAAGACTGGAGGTTGTCTAGGTGAAGTTAGAAGTGCTAAAATTATTCGGATATCTATTTCTATTCACCTAGTGGCCATAAAATAGAGTCGGACCAATGAGTGAAATATTATATTTGACACTATAAATAGCACTTGACATTTTCAAACTAATTTAAATGCTAGAAGTCAAACGCATGTAATATTGTCAAGTACAATCGAACACAAAAAAAACTGTACCTTTCGAGATAAAAAGTGATCATACATTGTTAATAGCCCGAGTCTGTATACTGGTTCTGTTGCAAAAATGGGTGCAGAAAGCCCCAGGTGCTTCATAGCGTAAGGCAAAGCACCAAGATGAACCATATCCGGATGTGATAGTAACACTGCATCTATGGTGGAAGATACTCTACAAAATTTGTTACAACATGATCAAAGCAGAGGACATAATAATTGTATTCTAATTCGAATGCAGAGGTTAGACCCAAAGAATAACAACACTTTAAAAGCTAAAATCTCTATGAAGAAGTCCAAACAAGACATCAAGTGAGAGAAATAAATTAGAAATAACCCCTAGCAAGGGAATCGGGAAACCCGATAGAAATTCAAATGGTACAGGTCAAATACACGTCAAGACCTAAGCATAAATGCCCATGTCCTTTACTAATGCACACTCGCTGAGGACAAGAAGAGAGACCACCCCATGTTCTTGTGCTCTCAAAATCATTCTCTAATGCAGAAAGGAGAAACAGGAGCATTTCTTCACCAGTCCACTACAAAACAAGACAATGAGATCTAAAAGACCTCAGAATACTTCAAATGTCATTGCTTCTACAATATCAGAATTCAGGCCTTTTCATCACAACCTTCTTAATCATAATATCTAAACTTCTTAAAAATAAGAGAAATGCTACACCAGCTCGCCCATTACCCGCTCTCTTGCTAGCTTGCACATAAGACAAAGCCTGCACAAGTCCTTATTTTCTTCTCCACTACATTTTTCTTTATGCCAAAACTGCACTTGCATGAATGCATCTCACGTCTTACAGTCCGCTGGTCATTGACGCAGGCCTTGTGGCCTAGTTCAAATCAACCGCATTGATGCCAGAGCAGCCAGGCTATTATCTTTTCTGTGGATTGTTTTTTGGCCGCTTCCACCGCCTCTTGGACTCGTCTTCACCATGGAATCCCAACAACTTCTGCAAACCTCCAAGATGGATATGCCAATAGAAGCCTTCAGCAATATCTTCTTGCTCTACCAGTGGGCCTTTGCCATCGCGGGATCAATTTCGAGTCATCGTCCCCTAGCGGACCCATGGCCTACATCTACTTAGTCTCTTGCTGCTGGGTCTAGTCAGTGGACAACCAAACAAGTGAACTACCTCGTGTCGACAACCTTCTCTTCGGCACCGGCCAGTGTCACCAACTTTGATGCTCAGGCATCGTCATTCATCCATATGGTCGGGGCCTCGGGGCATCACCAGCCTTTGGGACATGCTCAACACCTTCCTTCATGTATCCACTGGCTCAGTAGCTAAGGTTCACGCAGTTGACCGAATAGAAGGCAAAGCTGATGAGATGTAGGTGCCCAGAGTACCCATCTTTCCGTCCCAGCTCCGATGGGCAATTTGTATTGATCCAGACCCCAGCTGGTGGCTGTGAGATGTGAGACGGTGTGGACGGAAACAGAGCTAATGCATGAGGGAAAAATTTTACATCCTCTTACTTATATCCTCCCTCATATACACCAGTGGATTAGATGGTGGCGGAGGAGTTAGACCAAATATGAAGTCTTCTTTTTCTTTTTTTAATGAAAAATGGACTCTGTTTTTCAGTGACAGTACACATGGATTATAGATGAAAAATAATTTTTCATGAAAATAAGAAGCTGGGGACGAGCGGAGAACACTGTGGTGTAGTTTGCCTGGATGCAAGAGTAATTTTGGAATATAGGAAAGTGTGGTGGGAAAGAATATAGGGACTGGTGCACGTTTTGTCTTATGCGCGAGCCAGCAAGAGAGCGGGCAAAGGGCAAGCGGGTGTAGCATTTATCTAATAATAATACCTAAACTTGGTGTCTAATTTCTTCTAGCCGAAACAGGTGGTCCAACTGACAATGTGGAGCATGAAATTTTTTGGGGAAAAAAGTGAACCTCATTAACAAGCAACTGAAAGGTAATCCTGAATAAAAAAAACAACTTTGGAAGGAAAAATACCCTCTCCATCTGGAGATAGTAGGCACATTTCCATTTTTCCTGTGCCCAGAAAAAGTAGGTACAGTTAGGCTTATTTCTCAGCCATAGAGGCCTTTTCCCACTTGGGCGTTCACTGTGGCCTTAAAAAATTGACTTTTCCACACTGTTTCTTCCTTTTTTGGACAGAAGGAGTAAATGCACTAGCTCAGACTAGCTTTAAAACCAGAATTCATTACTAATAAGTGAATTTCAAAATAGCAACCAGAATTCTATTTTGCCTAAAAACGCATTACAGGATTTGAACAATAACAGTGTAAGTACTCCATCTGTCCGGAATTAATAGTTGCACGACATTTGTCTTTTGGAAATGAACTAAAACTAGCTATTCATTTTAATTTCTAAAAATGCATTACAATGATCTAAGCTCAGACTAAGGTTGCATGCAAAAATGGCAACAACCCAAGTGAAAGAAAAGAGGAAACAAAGGGCAAGGAAAGCAATTTTGTGGTAGTACTCCCTCCAACCCGAACTAATAGTTACACTTGGTTGTTGGCTAGTTCACTTCCATTCTTTCCAAAACCAAATGTATCTATTAATGCTGGACCAATAACGATCTAGCTCAGACTAAGTTTGTATGCAAAAATGGAGACAACCCAAGTGAAAGAAAGAGGAAACAAAGGCAAAGGAAAATACAACATTACAGGATTTGAAATACAACAGAGAAATACACCATCCGGAATTAATAGACACATTTGGTTTTAGGAAACATTTCCAAGACCCATCGACTAATCCTGGACGGGCAGTAAGGAGCAGGATAGCATGATCTAGCTTATAGAATTGTGGTTTGTATGCAATTTTTCGGTAGTACTCCCTTCGTTTGGAATTAATGGATACATTTATTTTTTAAAATCAGTTGAAACTAGTTCATTGTTCAAAAAAAAAAAAATGTAACTATTAATTCCGGATGGATATAATCTAACTTACAGACCAGGTTTGTATGCAAAAATGGCAACGACAAAGAAAGAGGAACAAAGGCAAAGGAGTACTCCCTCCGTCCGGAATTAATAGATACATTTATTTGTGGAAATGAACTAAAACTAGCTCATTTTCATTTCCAAAAACCAAATGTATCTGTTAATGCCGGACTGATAATGATCTAGCTTATAGACCAGCTTTGTATGCAAAAAATGGCGAAGGAATGTGCATAATACACGTTGCAGGAATTGAACAACAACAGTGAAGTCCGTCCGGAATTAATAGTAGCATTTGGTATTTGGAAACATTTCTGGAGAGCAAATGTACCTATTAATTCCGGACGGGGAGAGTAATAAGGAGCAGGATAGCATGATCTAGCTCATAGATTAGGTTTGTATGATAAAAATAGTTCATTTTTCATTTCCAAAAAACAAAACAAATGTGTCTTTGAATTCCGGACGGAGAGAGCAATGAGGAGCAGGACAGAATGATCTAGTCTAGCTTATAGAATGAAAGCAATTTTGTGGTAGCACGCCCTCCGTCCGGAATTAATAGATGCATTTAATTTTCCCAAAATGAACTAAAACTAGATCATTTCCGTATCGAAAGAAAGAACCAAATGTATCTATTAATGCCGGGCATATAATGCACAAAGGGAAAGAAAGAGGAAAGGAAGAGATAGACTGACTTGGAGAGGGGTTGGAGGAGGGAAAGGTCGAAGAGGTCGTTCCAGCCGCAGTCGACGAGGAAGTTGAAGCCGTCCACGGAGACGACGTAGGAGAGCGGGTTCTCGCCGTAGACGCCGCACAGTGGCGTCACCTGCACCGACGTCCCCATCTCTCTTCCGCTCCGCAGCCTCTTCTCCAGCAGCGGCCAAAGGAGGAGCAGGGTTTAAAGACTTCAGTGATGGGGTTTGTGTAACCCGACGGACACGGATTGAGATGTCAAAGCCCTATTGGTTGGCTTTCCGAGCGAGCGACCGAGTCTATGTAGATCCTCGTCCTAGGTTCAGTGCGGGTATGATTACGTGGATTGATGTTTTTTCATTATCCAGCGTGAAACACAATCGCTGGATGGTGAAAAAATATACTCCATCCGTTCCAAAATACTGTGTATATTTTATTTTGTAGTTTTTACTGTTCCAAAATACTGTGTACATTTAACCTCATCACGTGACTTCCTCTTTGAAATATTCACAAAGTGAGAGCCTGGCATCGGATCTGAAAAACTGAAAGCTTCGATTCTTCCCAGTTCCAACTCTGCAAATGTCAAAGCGAAGACGACTCTCTTTGTCTTTCTGTAATCCATGGTCGGTTCACCCCTCCCTCTCCAAATGCCCTTGCTGTCATCTTCAACCAGGTTGAAGAAGCTCTCCTCGCCATCCATCTTCATGTCCTCATCTTCCATGGAACCTTTTCTCGATTTCCCCTGTTTCCCTGCTCCTCGACGAAGTCTAATAGTCTCCCTCCTCTCCTCCATGGGCACACCACCTCTCCCCTCGCTCCCTGCCCCCCGACGTCCAGCACTTCCAAATCCCCTCTAGTTTCATACCTCTTCGTCTATTTTCACTGATTAATGGATGCCAATTATCTACTATACAGTTTGATTTTTTATTGGGTTCTTGGATCCACTATGATCTTCCATCTGTGTCGGCTCTCAACATCGCCAACGTCTTTGCATTCCTCTGCCCTGCAACGGGCACCCCCCACATGCTTGTCGAATTTATCCAGAGTAGCCCGAGCTCTCTCATCCTACTAATGGACTTCCTTTCACGTAAAGACCTGAGCTTGTTGCAAGAGATGCATTGACTATTTGTAGAGGAGGTTGCAGGGAGAGTGAAGGCTCGTGCTGAGTGGAACGGTATATCATGTTGAGGAAGTCACGTGATTTTTTTGTGGGCCCCATGATCTAATAAAAATGACAATTTTCTTAAATATACACAGTATTTTGGAACGGAGGGAGTAAATGATACAGTAGAAGTCAAATATCCACTCTGGATGTTTTGCTTTTATCACGTACCAAATGGCCCCTTAATTTTGGTACGCATATAGTTGTTAATTGTCTCCATTAAAAAGTGACCAAAGGGAAACAATAATTCAGCCATGGCTCGGTTGGTGGATGGAATGGGTCTTGAAAACCACTCCAAACACCCTCCCAAGATCTCCACAAGTCAATCAATTACCACCCACATATGTAGTAATAAATTGAAAAGTGAAATAGGTTGGAGATGAAGGAACAAATCATAAAGAGCACATAAATAACATCAAATCATAAAGAGAAACACAAGAGATTAGTGGTTCACCAATTTGGCTACACCACAAGGAAGTCTCCAAAGCACTTATAAGAGTTTGACACTCAAACCTCTTCAACCTTGCTTCACCTTCATCCAAGAAAGCTCTCACCTTTCCCCATTTGGCTCCCACTCTCTTCTTCTCCCCTTTTGGTTTTTGTTCCTCCTCTACATTAGAGAGAAAGAAGAGAGAATACATATTGGTCTAAGGTTTCAAACTTATTCCCTAGAATTACAAGTTTACCCTTACTCTAGACCCAACCCAAAGGAAAACATTTCTTTACTTAGAGTTTTGAACCAAACCCAACAATCTCCACCTTGGCGAAAAACTTCTCCACCCCTTGGAAATTATCCTAAGTGTCTCATACACTTCAACTTTGGTGAGAAACATCCTCCCACCAAATTTGCACCTCCATCCTCAAAGAAGAGGTGCTACCTCCAATCTCTAACACATAGAGATGTTGAGCAAGTCTAGACAATGCCTAAACTTCTCACTAGTCACCGGCTTAGTAAGAATGTCGGCCGCATTCTCATCCGTGTGTACCTTCTCGATAGAGATTTTACCCATGTTGACCCAATCCTGAACTCTATGATACATCACTGCAATATGTTTTGTCCTTGAGTGATATACATGATTCTTGGTCAAACAAATTGCACTTTGACTATCGAAAAATAGTTGCACCTTCTCTTGTTTCAAACCAAGCTCATTCACCAAGCCTCTCAACCAAATAACTTCCTTAAAAGCCTCCGTGATTGTCATGTACTCGGCCTCCATAGTAGACAAAGCCGTTGTTAGGGCTGGGAATCGGGTCGGGTCGGGTAAAATAGGGTCGGGTCGCCCTTTACCCTACCTAAATAGGGTCGGGTAATTACCCGACCCTATTCATGAGTAGGGTCGAGAATGGCCGACCCTAACCCTACTTTGATCGGGTCGGGTCGGGTAATGACCCGACCCTACTTTTAAAAAATAAAATAAAAATAAGTAATTTTATTTGCTAATCTAGTATTTAAAAAGTCAAAATTGACCTTTATTTGACTAAATTTTAATATAAATATGGTTAATATAAAGTTTTTGGTGATTTAAAACTAAAATTATATTTAAAAATTAGATTATTCAATATTAAATGTATATTATAATATTTTATAATATGTACATCGGGTAAAATAGGGTTGTGCGGGTAATTCGGGTAATTACCCTACCCGACCCTATTTTAAATAGGGTAAAATTTTCAAACCCGCACCCGACCCTATTTTGTAATAGGGTCGGGTCGGGTCGGGTAATTTTAGGGTCGGGTCGGGTCGGGTAGGATTTTCCCACCCCTAGCCGTTGTGGATTGTGACACCGATCTCCAACAAATAGGCCCACTAGCAAGAGTGTAAACATACCCCGTAGTAGACCGCCTATTGTCAAGATCCCCCGCATAATCCGCATCAATATACCCCACTATACCATTTGAGTCTCCTTTCTTTTCAAACACAATACCCAACTCCTTGGTGCCTTTCAAATACCTCAAAATCCACTTCACCGCATTCCAATGCTCTTTACCTGGATTTGACATGTATTTACAAACCACACCAACCGCTTGGGCAATATCCGGCCTTGTACAAACCATAGCATACATCAAACATCCTACCGCATTAGCATACGGTATCTTCTTCATTTCCTTTTCTTCTTCAACCGTACTTGGGCATTGTTTTGCACTCAAAGCAAAGTGACAAGCAAGTGGTGTAGAGACTGGTTTTGCATCTTTCATGCCAAACCTCTCCACCACTTTGGAGACATACCTCTTTTGTGATAATCACAACTTTCCGGCATTCCTATCCTCCTTATCTCCATGCCCAATATCCTTGTAGCCGCCCCAAGATTTTTCATGTCAAACTCATTGCTCAAGTTAGATTTGAGCTCGTCAATCTTTGACATGTGTCTACAAGCAATAAGCATATCATCCACATAAAGTAACAATATGATAAGAGAATCATCATCAAGCACCTTGTAGTAGACACAACAATCATACTCACTTCTATGGTAACCAATATGCAACATTAAAGAGTCAAAACGTTTATACTATTGCCTTGGCGATTGCTTGAGCCCATAAAGAGACTTCTTTAATCGACACACAAAGCCTTCTTTGCCCACTTCTTCAAACCCTTCCGGTTGCTCCATGTAAATTGTTTCCTCCAAATCCCCATGAAGGAAAGCCATCTTCACATCAAGTTGTTTAAGCTCCATATTGAACTCCATCACCATAGCCAAAAGCACCTTTATAGAAGTGTGCTTCACAACCGGGGAGAATATTTCATCATAATCTACCCCAACCTTTTGTGAGTATCCCTTTGCCACTAACCTTGCCTTGAAAGTTGGCTTCTCATTTTCATGCAATGCTTCCTTCTTCTTGTAAATCCATTTGCAAGCCACCTGTTTACGGCCTTTTGGTTTTGGCACCAACTCCCACACGGAGTTCTTGTGGAGTGATCCCATCTCTTCCACCATTGCCATCATCCATTCTTCTTTTTCACCCGATTCCATAGCATCTTGGAATGTGGCGGGTTCTCCACCACTTGTGATAAGAGCATCATGAGCCTCTTCCACCGATTCCCATCCAAGCCTATTAGGAGGCTTAATGGTTCTCCTCTCTCTTCCTTGAGCAATACTATATGGCACTTCTTGAGGCTCTTGTTGTTCCACCCAGCTTGAGATCCCCTCTTCCACTTAAGATTCTTGAGGTTTTGTCAAGTCATTTGATGCTATTGGAACTTCTTGTGCCATTTTCTCCTCTTTTCTATATCCCTCTTCCTTTTCTTCGAGCTCCCTATTCAACATAGAGGTTTTATCAAACACTACATCTCTACTAAACATTTTCTTCTTGTTCACCGGATCCCAAAGCTTGTACCCCTTCACACCCCTTTCAAAGCCAAGGAAAATGCACTTGTGTGACTTAGAGTCTAGCTTTGACCTTTCATCATGTGGAACATGTGTGTATGCCGGGCACCCAAATACCTTTAAAAAAGAGTAATCTACTTTTTTTCCACTCCACACCTCTTCGGCTATCTTGGAGTCAAGAACCTTTGAAGGCGATCTATTCACCACATAGCATGCATGATTTACCGCCTCCGCCCAAAAGGACTTTGACAACCCCGCATGGAGTCTCATGCAATTAGCTCTCTCCAAGAGAGTTCTATTCATCCTTTCCGCAACACCATTTTGTTGAGGATTCTTTGCTACGGTGAAATGCCTTTTGATCCCTTCATCTTTGCAAAATTGTAGAAACTTCCCTTCTTTATATTCACCGCCATTATTCGATCTCAAACACTTCACTTTTCTTCCCGTTTGGTTCTCTACTTCCACCTTCCACTCCTTGAACTTGGAAAAGACCTCGGACTTTTGCCTCATGAAGTAAACCCAAACTTTTCTTGAGAAATCATCAATAAAAGTCACAAAGTAGAAAGCTCCACCTTTTGACTTAACCGGGGATGGCCCCCACACATCCGAATGAATGTAGTCAAGAACACCTTCACTTTTGCATTCTTTCTTTATGGTATTGAAGGACACCTTTGTTTGCTTGCCCGCCAAACAAAACTTGCAAAGATCTACCTTACATGTCTTCATTCCCTTCAACAAATTCCTCTTGTGAAGTTCATACATGCCTCTTTCACTCATATGCCCCAACCGCACATGCCATATTTTAGACTCATCACAATCACTATCACCCTTCTCTATTGTAGAAACTGTAACTCCACCCAATACCGTTTCTCCCATGAGCTTGTAAAGATTGTTACCCATTCTTGTACCCTTCATTAGTACTAAGACTCCTTTGGATACCTTGAGGATGTCATCCTTTCCATTGAAAGTGCAACCCTTAGCTTCAAGTACACCCAAAGATATTAGGTTCTTCTTAAGTACCGGCACATGTCCAACTCCACCCAATGTACGAACCACCCCATCATACATCTTAATTTTGATGGTCCCCATCCCAATTGTCTTATACGGTGCATCATTCCCCATCAACACCGAACCACCATCATAGGCCTCATAAGTATCAAACCTTCACGATTTGGACACATATGATAAGAACAACCGGAATCTAAAATTCACATATGAGATGAGTTATTACCTTGAGAGACCGAGTAGAGTTCTCCTTTACTTTCGGAAGCCACGCTAGTGGAGCCACCATTCTTAGATTTCTTCTCCTCCTTTAATGCCTTGAACACTTTACACTCTCTCTTATAGTGCCCTTTACCATTGCAATGGTAGCACACAACATCTTTCTTGCTCCTTGACTTGGACCGGGAGTTCTTCTTGCCTTTGCTTCTTTCTTTACTCCGTCCTCTATCACTTGATTCCCCTTTTACTAGGAGACCCACCACATTAGAATCACTTATGGAAGACTTTTTCCTTGTGGCATTAGAGATTATGTCTTGGGCCACCTCTTCAAACATAAGAGTTTCTTTCCCGTAGAATAGTGTGGTGACAAAATGATCATAAGAGTCCGGAAGAGAACTCAACAACAAAAGTGACTTGTCTTCATCATTAAACTTCACTTCTAGCCTCAAGAGGTCACTAATCATTCGGTGGAAGGTATTCATATGTTCCAACACATTTTTGTCTTCCTCCATCCTCAACCCATAGAGTTGTTTCTTCAAGTGTAGCTTATTTGATAAAGACTTCCCCATGTAGAGCTTCTCTAATTTCTCCCATAGGCCTTTTGCCGTTTCCTCTTCACTTACATTGTATAACACCTCATCCGAGAGGTATAATTGAATAGTGCTCACCGCCCTTTCATCTACATCAACCCAATCATCATCCTTGATTTTCTCTGGCTTCTTTTCCTTCCCCAACAAAGCAACTTTGATCCCTTGTTGGATTAGAATGTTTCTAACCCTCATTTGCCATAACCCAAAGTTATTTCGACCATCAAACTTCTCAACTTCGAACTTAATCCCACCGGACATAGTAGTTCCCTTTGAGGCCATTTGACAAACACCTTATGGGCACAAAACTTCTCAATCCCGGATTTGAAGAAATAGCCCCACCAAAGATACACCAAATGAGTAGAAACAAGGATGAAACCAAACCAAGCTCCGATACCAATTGTTGGTGGATGGAATGGGTCTTGAAAACCACTCCAAACACCCTCCCAAGATCTCCACAAGTCAATCAATCACCACCCACATATGTAGTAATAAATTGAAAAGTGAAATAGGTTGGAGATGAAGGAACAAATCACAAAGAGCACATAAATAACATCAAATCATAAAGAGAAACACAAGAGATTAGTGGTTCACCAATTTGGCTACACCACAAGGAAGAACAAGCTTTCACTATGAAGTCTCCAAAGCACTTACAAGAGTTTGACACTCAAACCTCTTCAACCTTGCTTCACCTTCATCCAAGAAAGCTTTCACCTTTCCCCATTTGGCTCCCACTCTCTTCTTCTCCCTTTTTAGTTTTTGTTCCTCCTCTACATTAGAGAGAAAGAAGAGAGAATACATATTGGTCTAAGGTTTCAAACTTATTCCCTAAAATTACAACTTTACCCTTACTCTATACCCAACCCAAAGGAAAACATTTCTTTACTTAGAGTTTTGAACCAAACCCAACAGGCTCATGCACGTGGACGTTCGGCCGATGAAGATTTCGATCCACAAGCTCGTGTTAGGAGTTAGCACAAGGGGATCGAGAGAACAGTCGGTTGACGTGATTTTGGATCGAGAGGACACTCGTGCATGCATGTCCATGCGTCTTGAAATTTTTCCCTCTTTGTCTCGCTTTAGATGTTCTATCTAAAAAATTGATGATCTTCATTAGATGGTGGAAATGCCAACTAACGGGGGATTATTCCCTTATACCCTCTCTGTCCTGCTTTAGATATTCTATCTGAAAAATGATGATCTTTATTATATATATGGTGGAATTTGATCATATAGAGCATCTAAAATATGATGAAAATGAAGGGAGTAATAATTATTTAACCAAAAAACTAAAACAAATTAAAATTCTCATTAGACTATAGAAGAAAACAAAATTTATGCATATGAAAATAACTAGTTTTTAATTCACGTGAGGTAGGACTATTTTTTTCGGCTTTTGCAAATATTTAGAAAAAAAGGTGTATTATCAGGATAAAATTCATACATGTAAATTAGAAGAATTGTGAGGATAGTTCGCCGACTATTCTTCTCCTGAAATTCCAAGAATTTGAAGAATATTTAGCAAGAATTTGGATACTGTTGGAAATAGCCACCCAACTAGGGGAGCAAAAGGAAGAATCGAAAGGGGGCTATGGTTGGAAATAGCCCCCAACATAAATAAACAAGAAATTGCTTGTATATATATAAAAAACTAGCAAGAAAATTCATTCCTTCAATAAAAACAACAAAACACCACTTCTGCAAACAACGTCTTTGACTTTGGAATTTATGTTCAAAATTATATCAGCATTTGTTCAAAATTAAGTGTCCATTGACCAGTTATAACACACAATCCCTTGATCCCGCATGGCAAGGGGAGACCGAAGGAAACCGTAGAGAGTAAATTTTTTCACAATCAGGCCAGACCAGCAAATTTCATTTACAATCATCCCAAACCAGAAATTTCAGTACTTAAATCATCTGTTGTAAGTAGAGCAAGAACCCCACTTTCCTCTTAAGCATGGTGATCCTTCCATGAGGTGGTGTCTAATGATGAGCACCTTTTGATTTCGAGAACTCGAAACTTGAATACTCCCGTCTAGCCGTTTGGGGCATGATTATAAGTAAATATCCAGAGTGGATTTTGGACATCCACTGCAGCATTCATGTTTTTTCCATATCCAACATGAAACACGACCTGAGGTGTTTCAGCTGGATATGAAAAAAACATGGAAACGGCCCCTTAGACGGGAGTATTTAAGTTTCGAGTTCTCGAAATCAAAAGGTGCTCATCATTAGACACCACCTCATGGAAGGATCACCATGCTTAATTCTTTTAAGTCACAGTGAAACTACAAGTGGGAAAGGTGATCTGAGGCTGCGAAATAAGCTTAATTGTATCTAGTTTTTTCAGACAGAAAAAAAAGGCTAGTGTGCCTACTTTTTTTCAGTCAGAGTACTAAACATACAGTAAGTGTCTAGAGATCAAATTGGTGACCTTATGGATTTTGCTCATGAGAATGGAGTTTGAGATCCTTGTTATGATTGTAAAGCATTTACTGCAAGTTTGTATTCAATACAATGTGATTCGTTGAACTGATTGTAGCAAGATTGGGATGTATATTGTTGTTTCAATGTAATGTTTTAAGCCCTCTGGGGCTTTTACATAAAAAGCAAACCATATTAGAGGGTCCATGCAATTGATGCAATTTAGATCTAGACAGTAATTTATATGCCCTTTCAGTATCTGTTCTCTTCAGTACAGAAAAAAAAAAACAAATTAACCCAAATTACAACTCAGATCCTCACTATAACAAGATTTGCAATTCACTCTAATGCTAAAAACAATGATACACTCAAATTATTGCAGAAAAAATACAAAAATGGTAAAAAAATGGGGGTGACGAAGATGCTCATACTTCAAGGGGATCAATAAATAACTTCACTTCTATTTTTAGTTTCACAGAATTTCTGCAATTTCAAATACCTGAGCAGTTCCATCAATAAACCCGAAACTAGGTACTTGCCATCCGCAGATATCGCAATAAATTGAATGGCATCAGTATGCCCCTTGAACGTCTTGACACAATTTCCGGACAAGCTGTCCCACACTTGTATATCCCCATCTCTACTTCCAGTAGCAATATACTGAGAGGTTCCTAACCATGACAAACACGTAAACAAAAGCAAAGTTTTCATTTGCACAAATGTAGGAAGACAATTAACTCTAGCAAATTTTTTGGAAGGATGAGTAGTTCACCACCCGGACGATTTCCTAGCAGAAGAATCGGTAGTGTTGTGTGACTGCATGTGTGTGTGCAAGGCATGCACATCCACGGGCGTGCAAGTGCATGGGAGTATTTGTGTCACGCCCCGAATTTCAAAACCTCGAAAAATGCGCGGAAGCACTAACTCAATAAAGGTTTTGAGGTTGAAACCCGGGCCATGACCGAATACTCAATCACAACTTCCTCTCTGTCCAGAATGCTTAAACAATATCTGTTGTACAAGAATCTTAAATAATACAAACCTTAAGAGATCCACTACTCTGATACAAAACAAAAAAAAAACAAGACAAGAAAAAACAGCACGCAGGCTGCTAAAATCTCAGCACACAGAAAATAAAAATTGAAAAAGAAAATCCACTTCTAGGAACTTCCATCATCGAGCTTCCAACACGAACCCTGTCAATTCTTCTCCACTTTCAAACCTGCATCGAGAGATGCATGAGTATTTCGAAAGAAATACCTAGTAGGTGCCAAGAAAAACCCACAACAGATAATAGGAAACTGACGAGATGGTATAAATATCAAGACACATTAATCAATGACAGGATGAGTAAATACAGAGTTTACCTTACTGAAACAATCATCATTATCAAGGATCATCAACGATAAAGAATAGTCAATTGATAACTCAAACTCCAAGGACCACCAACGGTAAGAATTGATGAACAATAACTCAACTCCACACGAACAGAGCAACGGAGGAAGATAATCAAGAATTCTGATTCGAAGATAACAATTTCTGCTCTCTGATCAGTCCACTTCTTCTATGGACATCAAATACCAGATCATCCTAGAGGTTCTACAGAGGAACCCGGCCATGTGTCTAAGGATGCTGGCCCCATCGGTGCTTACGGGCACAATGGGCGGAGATTGCAGACCTTCCGTAATGTCATACAATCTAAAGCGCACGCGTTGCCGTCATCGGCTGAACTACAGAGGTTCATATATCATCGGAGATCTCGCAAGATCTAGCAATGGCTCGTGAGCATACTATGATTCCACACAAAGAGCATTCATCAAAACTCTTGATGGAGAAGCAGTTTACATGGAACTGAATCAATCTGAAATAATATGGGTTCTCTTATTCTAAAGATCTATCATCTCTTAATATCGGACTCACAGAAGAGTATCATTCAATATCTGACTCTCAAAGGAGTAATCTGACTCACAAAGGAGTAATATTCAACATCGGACTTACAAAGGAGTAATATTCAACATCGGACTTACAAAGGAGTAATATTCAATATCTGACTCACATAAGAGTGATTAAGGAATTTCTGAATTCAATCATCGGAAGACTCATAATTGAGACTCAACAGAATGACACCTTCATCATGCATAACTCCATTCAAGACATCTGGTTTTCTAACAATACTGAGGGTTATATGTCATGAATACTGGATGGTAGGGTTTAAGAAAATAAACCCTAACCGAGAGCTTAAGATTCCAAGTTTGGTTCCAAAGAATATCAGGTTTGAAGTGCGATGCACCACAAAAGAATGACTCAATCTGACATAACTCAATTTCTGAATTAGATTAATTCAGTGACATCACAGACTCCTTTCTTCAGAGTTTTAATGAGATTATTACAATTTGTTAATAGGTATATATAGTTTTGATATAAGGTATAGTGTAAATCTTCCCGAAGTTATACCGTTATCTGCACATTAGCCCATTTCACTTGTTCACCACAGTTTGCACAGAACAAATTTTAATCCGAAATTTTTATGCCAAATAGTCTTATGACTCTAGTTTCTAAATCATTTTACGGCATAATTTTCTGAAATTTCTTCATTTAGTTACAATTTTTCGAATACAGTCTACTGGCGCAGGACTATGTCTGGCCGAGAGTATTACTTTTAAATTTACTTAATCAATACAGTATATTAATTAATTAATCACTTATTAATGCATTCTATACTTATTACTTTACTCTCCTGGATTTTGATAACTCCCAATAGTTCTGTAATTACTTAGTTTCTTACCCAAGTTGTTAATCTCAAAGCCGGTTGTACATATACATACGGTTTAAACTAATAACTACAAGTTGAACAATTAAATAGGGACACAACCCACTCTGACCCATGAGAGACTAAGTACAGCAATCTTCTAACTCCGGTAACTCATTTCCCTAATTATTACTTTATTAATCTTAAGATATGTGTTAGTATACAAAACAGTTTTGTACAACACATTCATTTTTAACTCAAAATCTGCAAGTGGAACAATTAATTCGGGACACAGTCAACACTGACGCATGAGACAACTAGGGTACATTAGCCTTTGAGTTCTAGTGACTCTTTTTCATTAAAGTTATTATTTTACACTTAGTGTCATAAGGTATATATCTCATTATAACAAAACAGTTTTGCACTCATAACTCCTTCTCGGCTAACATAACCCAAAATAGACAATTATCTTGAGACAGGAAAATCTGACGACCCAAAGCTAATCTGGAAGATTGGAACATCTGATCAACAGCAAGTATTAACATCAAAGATTCAAACTTTAGGGATTGAACACAACACATTTGGAATCCGGGATGACACCATATCATCATCGATTGGTTTTAATATAGAAACAAGGAAAAATGACAGCTTTAGATGGACAGCAAATTGTACCATACAGAACAAAGTGGGATCAACTCGATTCAATCAGTGAGAATACCATATGGTCTAGTTGGAGCCATGCATGATTATGGTTTACAACATTGAAGATCGATTCAAAAATTGGATTTACTCATATACCGAATATCAAAAGTGATTCATAATCTAGAACATTACCCAAAATTCATAGATCAGCATAAACACATGCACATATATATCAATCGCAGCATGATCAAAGGACACTTTCGATCCGAGGTATCAAACATTGCATCAAGGATAAGTGGGAAAAAGAAAAGCACCTACCTTGTAGACGAAAATCCAATCTCTTCCTATGCGGGTAACTCTTCTTGCACCACCACGCCGGTCGACCTTGCTTGGACCACTATGAACACCACTAGAGATGGGCTGCCGTCGGTCGGAAAAGGTAGAGGGAGAGGTCGAGCTATGAGGTGCTCATAAGCTGATTTGAATGGCTTAAGCACTCAAGCAAAAACCGCCCCCTACTAGAGCCCTATTTATAGACATTTTAAATAATTTTCCACCGTTGATCATTTCCCCAACTCAATGGCCCAGATTGCAACAGAAAATTCTGGAATTTCTCTTTCCCATATGTCTCTTCGGTTTTCTACTAATTGAGTTAATGGAGTCAATTGCATGGAATTAGTGTTAACTCTCAACTAACTCCACTAACTCATCTTGGTCTTTGCTCTTATTAAATTGTTTAGAGTTTCACCACAACTACCGCCTACCCCTCTTGATTACCAAATACTAATTCCCAAATTGATTTCTAAAAAGGTAAACCATTAATGAAATTTCCAAATAGAAAGGGTCCCCACCACATGGCGCCCAAGGGTGTCCACGTCACCCATAAGGTGGCGCACCACTACAGGGTCCACGTGGCCCTCTAAAGGTTCTCACAAATTCTTAGATGAACGGTTAAGATGACTTACACGTGTGATGTGCAGTTCCACCGTACACGAGTCCTACACCTGGTAGCACGCCCATTAGGCTCCGCCACACGCAAGACTAGCCCTAGCCCTGGCACTCGTCAGGTTCTAACGTCAGACGGGTTACAGCGCCAGGCCTAGTCCTCGCGCTCGGAAAAACCTGCCTATTTTAGACCGGTTTCCTAAAATAGCAGTTTTCATAGACATACCGATTTTTCGGGCGTTACAATTTGTGCATGAAGGGTGAAAGGTGTAAGGACCTTAACTTTTGAACCGGTTTATTTTAATATTAGTCATTGGTTAATCGTGTGGTTTAAGTAATTTCCGATTTAACTCGGTTGTTTTCGAAAATAAATAAATTTACAAAGGTTTTAATCAAAAATGATTTCACAATAATGAGTTTCAAGTGATTTTAGATCAAACCTGCATTTTTGGAATTTTTCGATTTTTCACTAATTTTTCGAAAATTAGGGTTTGACGGGATCCCGGCGGGCCCCGCCGTCAAAAATTAGGTTTTTATGACCAAAATGCCTCAGACATTACAGAAAGTCATTACAAAAATTTTCAGAATTTTCTGGACTTAATTTCGTATTAAAATCGCCAAATTATCCAATTTTAGCTAAAAACCTTATTTTTACCCCAAACTTTAATTAGGCTACCTCAAATTTTTCTATAAAAGGAAAGTGCTGTGCCCTTTCCCAATTTGGGAAAAAAGCTTGGCTGGGAGAATTAGGAGCCTCTTTCCCCTTGCTTAAAGAGGAATGGATTAAAGGTATTTAGCCTAATCTTTGTTATTTTCTTTAAAAATCTTTTAATCATTTCTTAATCTTGATTCATTCAATGCTTTAATCCATTTTGAAAGCATAAAAATTATTGTTTTATACTTATCTATTAAGCCTAATCTTCAAAATCATATGTCTATGTTTTTAAAAGGCCCTAGATCTAAGGTTTAGCATTTGTTTTTCAAAGCTTAATAATGATTAATAGAGTATTAATATAAAATTATTTTGTTTGAAAGGTATTCAATGTGGTTCAAGGTTTCTCTCATCAAATCAAGGTAATGAGTTCTTTAATCTCAATTTTGGGTAGTGAATGGTCTGTTTTAAGAGTTTTTACTTGATTGGGTGCTCTTGTTTAGGGCTCAAATGGTGGGTTTAATAAATGCTAATCTTTTACAATGATTTCTTAGGGTTTCATCTTAAAATGATATGTGGATATGTTCTGGAATGTTTGATGAGTTTTTATTAATGTTTGAGGCATGTATTAAACCTTCAAGATGTGTTAATGGAGTCTCGGTTTTTGAAATTTTGAAAATGGGAGAGATGACCTGCGATCATTTCTCGGTTTTGATTTACAGCCCGATTTTCAAATGAGTATAACTTTTTACTCCGAACTCCGAATTGAGCGTGGTCAACGGCTTTGGAAAGCTGATTTCTTGAAATTTAATATAACTTTGAATCAATCCAATCTGATATCTGTGCATCTTCATGAAGATTCAAATACTTGAGTTACTTTTTACCCCATTATTGCATCTTACTCTTATTTTCCTATAAAAAAATCAAAAAACTACATTAAAGTACCCTTAATTCTAATCAAACACCAACATAAACATAGGTTAAATAGCTTATGAAATGCATAATTCATGTGTAGATCATCTGGCTTATGAGTAATTGAGGTGATCATGTTATAGTTTATTGTATGGTAAAAGAGCATGCTTGTAGGAGTAAGCCTTCAACTCTACATGGATGGATTAAGCTAAATAGGGTATGTGATATTGTTGCACATGTTGATAATGATACATGTTGATATTGAAATTATATCATGGTGAAATCCTTGTGAATAAGCATGTTTCCGGCAAAGTTATGATATTGTGAACTATGAGATGTGCTCTTTTATGTCAAGTATGGTTTTATTGAGAATTGTGATTTGAAATGGGATTTAAGAATGCATTTAGTGTCTTATGAGGTTATGTCAAAGCATATTGCCATGTGACTAGAATGTGCATGAACACACACATATTTAGGAGTTTATCATGATATTGTAGTTGATATATACTTTGATTATGATGCATGAGGGGATGGATTGGCAGCACGTTCCATGTGTTGGAACCCACGTAGGATTGCTCACGGATGTACCATGATAGCATGCATCATGTATCGGACTTCATGGATGAAATTTTATCGTTGTTTAAACAGAATTGATTGATTGTATGCAATGTGTGAGATTGTATGCCGGATTAATCGATCGATGGGTTAATCGAAACTTGGTTGGTCCGAAAGGACATGTTTTCGATTTCGTTCTCTCCTGGAACAGGTTCACTCCCCGGGTTGAGTTTGATTGAGATATGTGGGGGCGAGGGATGGACTCGCCTTGCGGAGTTGAGAGGTCAAAAATCGGACACTGAGCACCCGGGTGGTAGGCTCTTGTGCACCAGCTACCACGTGTTCTAGTTTCTCAGGATGAGATTCGGGCTCTCCCCCACCGCAGGAGACTACCCAGGGCGAACACACCTGCTCTAGTTTCTCTATTTGAGATTCGGGCATCCTTGGCCAGGATTGTCCAGGGCGAGCAGCACATTGGGATTGACCACCCCCTTGTTCCTATGTAGGAACCGGACCATGATACGCCTTCAGGCCTTGATTGTGTCCCCCCTTTATAGCAGATTGTGTTACTCCTTGATGGAGGCATTCACCATTGTGATGATATATGCTTATTGCGATGTTATGCATGATTGTACCATGTTTTGGTTACATTGGACATGCAGGGTGAAATTTTGAGATGTGAAAGCATAAATGTGCCAAGCTGGGCTACTTTGGTTATGTAAGATGAATGTATGAGATATGAATGCCTGATCAAGATGAAAGTATGTGAATGAGATATCATGTTGCAGGATTATGTGTTATGAATGCATGATATGATAGCATGTGAATGTGATATGGTTATGCAGGTTTATGTGTTGTACATGCATGACTACATAATGGAATAATCATGTCGATTATGGATTTTCAGCTATGTTATGATGCCTTGTGATTTCTGATTATTGTCGATTATATAAAACCATTACTGAGTTTTATACTCACCCCTCTTTCTTTGTTTTGTTTTGGGGCTGCGTGGTGCGACACGCAAACGGACAGGATCCTCTATTTGAGGAGTGATCGTAGAGAGAGCGGGATTGGGCGTGGATGCCTTAGACTTGATTAGTTTATCTTTTGGAGTTGTTATATTTCGTATGTTGAGACTTGTAGACCCTTTTGATTCGAGCTGGTGTGTTGGCTCAAATTTGTATTTTGTGGGTTTAATGACTTGTCAATCTACTTTGAGTTAGACTCTATATTTATTCCTCTTATTTACTCTTGCTCAAAACTGTTTATGCGTAACTCTGTTAGTGAGACCGCCCGTAAGAGGGGCATAAGTCTTCCGCTATATCTCTTAACGTCGCCCCCGTGTGCCGGTTCGACTCTTGGACCGTTTTCGGTTCGGATCGGGCGGTGCCCGGGGCGTGACAAAAGGAACTTAAACAAACCTCATGGTTGCAGGTACAGGGAGGCAATGCATGCTGCATGTTCCAAATTATGAGCTTCTTATCCAAGCCAACCGTTGCAACCCAAGGGAAGCTGCACAGATTAGATTGCTCATAAGTTCACTGGACTACCGCTTCTTATGAATCCTTTCCATAAATAAAAATAAATTTTAAAATCACACATCATAGGGTCTGTTTGGTTGGTGAATATGAATTTTAATGTAGAAGAAATTTATTTAGGCTGAATTGGTGTAGAATGTGAATTTCATTTGGTTACTGAATTGAAAATTCACAATTCAGTCTGAATTGGTGAATCTCCTCATGAGGAGATTCACAAATTCATCCTAAGTTGGGGGAAAATCTTCTTTCAGGCTGAACTTTAAATTCAGCCCAAATTCATGAACCAAACATGATTAAAGAAAATCTCTCCCAATTCATGCTGAATTTGGAATCAAATTCACAAACCAAACAGCCCCATAACGATAATCGCTGAAAAACAAATGTTCTCTAAACCTTGGGAGGAAGAATAGTGCCTATTAAACTTATTATATCTATCCACTAGTAAATCCATGTAAAAACATTGACATTATATATCTTTATATTACGTCACTAAGAAGTCTTATAACATATCCACCATGGTTATAGCTTTGTTTACCAGGATAAAATAAGGGGAGTGATAACCCTACATCAGATTCCTACACATTTTCATACACATCAGCTGTGTATGGAAATGTGTAGGAAATCTGATGTACAAATATCGTTTTCCATAAAATAATGATAAAAAACCTTCATATATATAAAAATTGATTACCCCATTTTTATCAAGCTACATAGAATATTTATATATTGGATATGACAAAGTAACAATATACACACGCGTATGACCGGTGAATGTGTGAATGGAGTCATCATCTGGAGACATAAAAAAATATTATGTATTAAAAAAGATAACTTACTAAGATTCAAATTAGATACACACCGAACTAAAAAGATTTAATTACATTTTTGTCTTCCCAAACGAAATGGGCAACAGACTTGCCTAATGAAACACCGTGAGAATGAGGGCAAAATGGGGCTATATCAATTAAAAACACACGACTCAAAACCAAATAAAAGGGTAATTTACCAAATAATAATTAAAAAATACCAATTGGGAAAACTTCTGAAATAATTCCCGATCTGATTATTTGACAACCATACATGCGCGAGCGTGGTGCTGGCCCTGTGCTAGGTTTTTTACCCTGACCCAAAAGGTGCTAGTTGAACGGACGCTTTTCATCTAAAGTGAGAGACGTCAGTTGAATTGGCGCCTTTGGAATATAAATAGAAAGGCATCGGTCCAACTGTCCTTTGAGAGCTTTAGTTTTAGTGGACAAACTTCAACAATGCATATCTCTCTCATTTATGATTCGTTCTCGCTCATTTTTTTTCATTCTTCCTTATTTCTTATAATGATGATTTCACAAATATGTTAGGCCACCGCATGTTATTTATCGTGGACTTTGTAATATTTTTTTTGATAGGATATCAAGGTCATTATTATATTATGATGATAAAAAAAGAGTATTAAAAATAAAGAAGAATAAAAAAATGGCAAAAATGGACTAGAAATAAAGGAGATATGATTTGGTGAAATGTAAATACTATCTATGTTGTAATAATACAAACTTTAATGAATCATATCTTGATCATTTCTAGTCCGTTTGTACCCATTTTTTATTCTTCCTTATTTTTAATGCTCTTTCTGATCATCATAATATCCTAATGATCTTGATATCCGATGTCACGTCCCATGATTGCAGACCTCAATCGGAGTGCGGAAGCTTTAAAGACAGTAACATCTCAAGGCTGAAACCCTGGGCATGCGACCGAACAGTCGAAAACACATCCAATTTCATCATCACGAAAGGATGTGTAACTGGTCATCCCACGATTCAGTGTAGTACAACATTCAAACATCATTAAGAAATATGAAATGAGCTTACTTAGTCTTTATTACAACCATTGAATTAACAAAGTCAAAAGAAATAAAAATCAAAGTTTCTGGCATACAACGACCGCTAATATCATAAAATATTAATCAAGCACTGAATAAAATTAAAGCAATCTTTAATCTCTTCTCGGCGTCATCAACACCTTCCTACTACTGCAACCGTCCTGTCTCAGTTATCTTTTGCACCTGCATAATAGGATGTATGAGTATTTCATAAAAACACTCAGTATGATGTAAAAATCCACTGAAAACGAATCAAGCAGTATGAAGAGAAATATAATAAATTAACAACTGATATTCAAGGACATCCAGAGTGAACATAAGGTCTATTTACCTGAAAAGAAAGGTCAATCAACAATGGTTCTCAACTCACAAGTATAGGAAAAGAAGAATGAATACTGAGTCTCCAAACAATCAGTGTAAGGAGAAGATAACAATCATAAACAACACTTCGAACATCACATGTGTAAGGAGAATATAAACAATCTTAATACCTCTAAGCATCTAAAGTGCAAAGAGATTTAATTTTTGCTCTCATATCAGTCCACTTCCCCTATGGACTTCTATACCAGAACATCCTAGAGGTTCTCTCTTTGGAACCCGGCCATGCGTCTAGGGATGCTGGCCCCATTAAAGCTGACGGACACAATGGGCGAAGACTGCAGACCTTCCGTAATATCATACAGCCTAAACGTACGTAATGCGCCTCCCTTCGGACAATAAGGAAACCATGTCCTATAAATATCGGAGATCGCTATGGATCTAGCAATGGCTCGTGTGCATACTATGATTCCACTCGGAGAGATCTTCAAAAAGAACTCTTAGTGGAGAAATAGGTTAATGTTAAACTGGACAATGATTTAATCAACAGCAAATGTCTCAACTTTATGAGACTAAGGGTAACTCTTACCATAATGACTCACTCATGGAGTGTGCATAGAACATCGAAGTCTCTCATCAGAACATGACTCACTCTCAGGAGTAATAAGAAAATTTACATATCTCGAATAAAAAAGACTCACTATAGGAGTAACAAAGAGATTCACATATCTCATATGATAACAAAGCTTACCCTAGGAGTATAGATCAAACATCCAATACTTTTAACACACATAAGTTCATGCATAGCCCTAGATAAGAACCTTCTAGGAAACAATTGGCTTTATAATATATATGTATATATCCAAAGTCAAGATTTGAGAATGGGTCTTTGATGATTTGATTTCCAAGTGGAATTTCAAACCGACACAACCGCTTGTCTGAACACAGAAATTTTGGTTCACTTGCTCACTTAGACTTACCCCATATGATTACTCTTTTTACTTAACCACTTTACTTTGATAATACATCTTTAATAGTATAATATATCATTCTAACACTTTTTAACTTATTTCATATAATATCTCTGATTTCAACACACTGTCTCCTGCATAGCAGTCCCCTTCCGACTGCTCCCATAGCCTGTACAGTAGGACTTAGACTCCGATATTTTTATAGTAGATAGCTCTATGAGTCTAACCCCACTAATTTTACATTTTTTTTATTTTTATTGAATTAGTTATGAATTAATTACTACTAACTGTTGGCATGGAAATAGTTCTATCCAATATGATAAATCATACTTGTCATGCCCCGGGCAACGCCCAATCCGAACCGAATCCGGTCCAAGAGTCGAACCGGCACACGGGGGTGACGTTAAGGAGATATAGCGGAAGACTTATGCCCCTCATACGGGCGGTCTCACTAACAGAGTTACGCTAACAATTTTGTGCAAGAGTAAATAAGAGGAACAAAGGTAGAGTTTACTCATAATTAAACGACAAGTCATTAAACCCACAACTACAATTTTGAGCCAACATACCATGCTCGAAACAAAAGGGTATAAAAGTATTTGATCACAAGTCTTAACATACACCAATATAAAATATTAACAAGATAAACTGGATAAAGTCCAAGGCTTCCATGCCTAATCCCTCTCTCTCTCTATGATCGCTCCTCAAATAAAGGATCCTGCCCATCTGTGTGTCACACCACGCAGCCCCAAAACAAAACAAGGAAAGAGGGGTGAGTATAAAACTCAATAATGGTTTTAACTACCATCGATAATAATAAGAAATCATACGGTATTATAACATTAGCAGTAGATCTATAATTGACATGATTATCCCATTAACTAGTCATGCATGTATAACACATAATCCTGCATAATAATATCTCATCCACATGCTTCCATCTCATGCATTCATAACACATAATCCTGCATAATGATATCTCATTCACATACTTTCATCTCCTGCATTCATAACACATAATCCTACATAATGATATTTCAGTTACATACTTTCATCTTGATCAGGCATTCATATCTCATAAATTCACCCTGCATGTCCAATATAACCATCACCTGGTACAATCATGCATTCATATCTCATAAATTCACACTGTATATCTAAAGTAACCAACACATCGTACAATCATGCATTCATATTTCTTAAATTCACCCTGCATGTCCAAAGTAATCAACATATGGTACAATCATGCATAACATCGCAATAAGCATGTATCATCACAATGCTGAATGCCGCCATCAAGGAGTAACACAATATTGCCATGAAGGCGGGACACAATCAAGGCCACGAAGGCGTATCATGGTTCGGTTCCTACACAGGAACAAAGGGGGTTGTCAATCCCAACATGCTGCTCGCCCTAGACAATCCTGGCCAAGGATGCCCGAATCTCACATAGAGAAACTAGAGTAGGTGTTCGCCCTAGGTAGTCTCCTACGATGGGGGAAAGCCCGAATCTCTCATAGAGAAACTAGAACACGTAGTAGCTGGTGCACAAGAGCCTACCACCCAGGTGCTCAGTGTCTGATTTTTGACATCTCAAATCTCCCCAAGGCAAGTACACCCTCGCCCCCCATATATCTCAATCAAACTCAACCCGGGGAGTGAACCTGTTCCACGAAGGAATGAAATCGAAAACATGTCCTTTCGGACCAACCAAGTTTCGATTAATCCACCGATCGATTAATCCAGCATACAATCTCACACATTGCATACAATTGATCAATTTCGTTTAAACAATGATAAAACTTCATCCATGAAGCCTGATACATGTTGCATGCTATCATGATACATCCGTGAGCAATCCTACGTGGGTTCCAACACATAGAACGTGTTCCCAATCCATGCCCTCATGCATCATAATCAAAGCATAATTAACTAAAATCTCATAATAGATTCCCATGTGTATGTATACTCATGCATATTCAAATCACATGATTCATGCTTCGACATAAACTCATTGAGCAATATTTGCATGCTTAAATACCTTCCAAAATAACGATTCTAAACCGAAATCAAAGCAAATTCTATCATCAAACTTAAATCCATCCATATAGAGTTGAAGGCTTACTCCTACAAGCATGCTCTTTTACCATACAATAAACCATAACATGATCACCTCAATTACTCATAACCCATATGACCTACACATGAATTATGCATTTCATAAGCCCTTTAACCTATATTTATATTAGTGTTTGATTAGAATTAGTGGTACTTTAATGTAGTTTTTTTATTTTTGTAGGAAAATAAGAGTAAGATGCAGAAATGAGGTAAAAAGTAACTTGAAAGTTTAAATCTTTATAACTTCGTACAAAGATCTCTGATTGTTTTAATTCAAAGTTCATGTTAAATTTTAAGAAGTCAGCTTTCCAACGCCACTGACCATGCACAATTCGGAGTTCGGGGTAAAAAGTTATGACTATTTGAAAATTGGGCTGCAGAGCAAAGCTAAGAAAACGATTGATCGGTGAATAGGACCGATCGATTGCGGGTCATCTCTTCCATTTTCAAACATTCAAAACCGAGACTCCATTAATACATTTTTAAACATTCATCAAAGGTATCAAACATCATTATCCACCAAACCTTCCAGAACACTAATCTAGATTATTCTAAGAAATAACCCTAAGAAATAGATGTATGAGATTAATACATATTAAAAATCCCTTTTAATAAAATCATTCAAAACGAGATTTTTTTACCACACAATGCTGAGATTGAAGAACCCATTACCTTGACTTGATGAGAATGAACCTTCAATCACCTCCAACACCTTCCAAAAATACGATTTTATGTTAATACACTACTAGTCACGATTTAGCCTTCAATATGAAAAGAAAAACTTATATCTAAAGCTTTGAAAACATAAAAATAAGATTTTGAAGATTAGGGCTTGGAGAAGAGATATAAAACAGTAGTGTTTATATTTTCAAAATGGATTGAAACAATGGAGAAATCAAGACTAAGAAATGTTTTAAGAAAGACCTAAAGAACAAGAAGAGATTAAGCTAATTACCTATAATTCTTTCCTTTTCAAGCCTAATGGGGAATAAGCTCCAAGTCTCCTGGCCAAGCCTATTCCAAAAATGGAAAATGGCATAGGCTTTCCTTTTATAAAAAAAATTGGGGTAGACCTAAGTAAAATGTGGGGTAGAAGTAGGGTTTTTGGCTAAAATTGGAAAATTTGACTATTTTAATCCGAAATTAAGTCCAAAAAATTACGAAAATTTTTATAATGACTTTATTTAATGTCTGGGGCATTTTGGTCACAAAAACTTAATTTTCGACGGCGGGGCCCGGAAGGGTCCCATCAAGCTCTAATTTTCAAAAAATTGACAAAAATATCATAAAATGCCAAAAATACAGGTTTGATCGAAAATCACTTGAAACTCATGATTGTGAAATTAGTTTTGATTAAAATCTTCGTAAACTCATTGATTTTTAAAAAACAACCGAGTTAAATCGAAAAACACTTAAACTACTAATAACTGATAACTAATATTAAAATAAACTGGTTCAAAGGTGAGAGTCCTTATAATACTCATACTTAAGTATTTAGTATAACCATACCTTATTAGTGTTAATAGAGGATTATCATGCTTATTTACTCCCTTCCTAGGCTTATTACAAATCCTAGGATATTATGGAATCACATAAAAATACTCTTTTTACAATGTCTTTTACCATACATAATAGTATTAAGTAACTACCCTTTAGAATAAAGACAATCAAATCAAGACAACACATGTGACCACTTGAACCAACGAAATCAAGAACTAACAGACAAAGAATAGAACTTTTCGCATCAACAAGATCAATAGATATCAAACATTGATACTATTCCAATCTAAGAACATACTATGAACGTATTGAAGTACATACTCAACAATATGAATCGTATAAACAACTAGGTATTAAATTCTATTCAAATCAGTTTATATAACTATGATATAAATGAAATCAGTACTCATATATAAGAAGAAAATGAATAGAATAGGGAAAAACTATCCTACTCTTTGTTTTACCAAAGTCTTCTCCTCTTACGCGTCGTTCGCCTCCTTTGCTTTGCACCAATGCCTCTGCTCTATGCTTTTGAAGAAAACTCACACCTAGAAGAGGCTTGAAAGAAGGGTGAACATGGGAAGGAGAAAAACATAAGCTTTATAGAACTAGGGTTTGATATGAATTGCATAAGCCCTTCTCTCTCATGGGTTTATATAGAGTTTAAGGTTTCCACCTATTATGCAAATTCTTCTTTATCATGGACTCTTTCCTCCAATAGAAATCCTCCATAATCCTTCAAAATCCTTAGATAGACGTCTTCTCTAAGTTTGGTTACGATTTAATATTCTTTTCTCAAGAAAATCATAACAAAATCCCAATTTCCGTATTTAGCATTTGTCGGCATGATCGATCGCGTACCCCGGCGATCGATCGTGTAACCCGCCAGATCGATCGCATCACGTACCCCGATCGCATACCAAAATTCAAATTAACATAACTTTTTACTCTGAACTCCGAATTATGCACCGTTAGTGGCGTTGAAAAGCTCTCTTCATGTACTTCAACCTCCCGTAAAAATATAGCAAAAACAAGCATAAAAATTTAGTATTTTTAGAATAATTAATTTTAGTAAGCATACCGATTTTTCGGGTGTTACATCCTATAAAAAAACCCATAAATCCACAATAAATAATATGCGGTGGCTCAACATTTTTGTAATATCATCATCATAAGAAATATTGAATCTTTCTTATCACTGCCCCCTCTTCAGACGATTACGTCAGGAAGGGCATCTGGCGTAAAAACTTGCCACTATGTTTCTTTGTATGGATTTTGTACCATTTTGATTCCGGTAAGAGTCAAATGCAGTATATAACCAATGCCGTTGACCCAAGATAGTTAGGATAAGACATCATAAGAAAGAGCACTAAAAATAAAAAATAATGAAAAAAAGTGGGCGAAAACATATAAAAAATGAGAGAGATATGCATCGTTGAACTAAGGCTCTCAAGATGCCTTTCTATTTATTCATAATAACCCAGAGGAGTGACCCTCACTTTATATAAAAGGCATCCGTTCAACCGACCCCTTTCAGGTTAGGGTAAAAAAAAAAGCCCTCGCAGGGCCAGCACCAAGCTGGTGCGTGTGTGGCTATCCGATAACTGGATCGGGAATTATTTCAGAAATTTTTCCAATTGATATTTTTTTAAATTATTATTTGGTAAATTTTTAAATAAAAAATTATGAGCTGAAATAGGGAAAGAGATTAAGTTAATTACCACTAGCACCATGCGAACCGAGCATGTCACCATCATCACAGCCATCAGAAAGCTGTGTTCCACGTGAAACACAAACATGTTACACATGAAAACAGAGAAAAAGAGCCAAAAGAAGTTGAACACTAATGCATGAGGCAGGCAAGCATAACATGAATCACCACCCGCTGTCTCAATCTGACGGCTTGTTTCATGCTGGCAACGCATGAGTCCAAGTCCGAATATTGATCAATTTAATTGAAACAAAATTCATAGGATAAATAAAGATTACAAATACGGACTAAGATAGAGTGGATAAAATTTAATTTTAAAAAAGGTAAAGCTATAGGTAGAACTTTCTATACACCGTAACTTTCGGCAAATCAACTGCCAGCGGATTCCGTTCCGCGGGCACGCATGGCATGAATCACTTCCCGCTTGTCTCAATCTGACGGCGTGTTTCATGCTGTCACGCATGAGTCCAAGTCCGAATATTGTTCAATTTAATTGAGACCGTCGCTCAATGGATCTCGGAACTGAATCCTGGCCGTTGATTTTCCGAAATGTACGGTGTACAAGAAGTTCTTTACGCTGGGCACCAGCGGATTAGAACTCAGTTGCTTGCCGTTTATCGAAATCGGACGGCCCAGGAGATTCCTGTTATTACCGGAGTCCACTCCTATATCCACGGGAGTCGGCTTGGTCAACCCATCTGACGTAAGCGCTTGGCGCAAAAGAATCCCAGTCCCTTTCTCTCTCTCAAAATAGTAAAAGACTCGGAGCGCATATTAGATCGAAAAAGATCATCTGCGCAAAACCTCGACGTTCTGGCGTAGCCCTCTCGAAAATGGATTTCGAAGCAGGTCCGATTTTCCTGTACAAATTTTTTCCTCAATTCAGTGAATTATTTCATCTTTGTTCCTTTCAAATTAATCTGTGTTTAATTCAGTTTTTTTTTACTTTAAAATTTTGCTAATTTATTGCTATTGAAGCTGGTCCTTTTTGGTATTATTTTTGTAGTTTTAGCTCAATTTTGTTTGCAGGTATTTTGCTAATTTCCTGCAATGAATACTGTTTCTTTCGTTTTTTTATTGTTTTGCTCAATTTTGTTTGCAGTTATTTGATCATTTAACTATGAATCTCCTTGCTATTTAGTGTTGTCGATATTTCTCAGTTATTTAATCTTATAATCATGAATCGCCTTTCAAACTAATCTATGGGTTTAATTTATACCTTTCTTCATTTTCAGCTTTTTTCTTGTAATTCAAAATTTTGCTAATTTCTTGCACTTAATGGCGGTTCTTTTCCTTTTTTTAAGTTTTAGCTCAATTTTGTTTGCAGTTATTTGATCTTTAAATTATAAATCTTCTTGCTATTTAGTGTTGATGTTATTGCTCAGTTACCCAGTACATGCTGAATATTCATGTGTGTATGATTGGCAGCGCTTACTTTCTGTCTGGTTTCCATTATTCCATACCTTGTCTTGATTTACTTTTTTTTTAAAGCTTGGTAATTTTGGTCAGTCCTATTGGTCGACGCTGGTTCTTTTCTTATGTCATTTTTTATATGTTGCTCCATTTTTTCTGCAATTATTTGATCTTTACATCATGCATCTTCTTGCCTTTTTTTTCCGGTTGATGCATATCTTTATCTACTACACGTAACTAATATATCCCTGCAACACGTTGGTCTTCAGTCTCCTGTGTATATGGAGAAGACTTGGGTTCGAGTTTGGCATGAGGGGTTTCTTAGAACACTAGTTTCCGTATGCGTGATTCATCAAGTAGCTTGAGCAGTTGTAGCTAAAAAAAAAAATACACTGTGCCAATATTTTTACCTTTATCTCTTTGCTATTTAGATTCAAAGATATTGGTCAGTTACCCACTACGTGCTGAATATTTGTGTTTATCATTGGCAGTGATGGAGTTTCTTGGGCACGTGCCACTGATGCAGAGGCTTCCTAGTTCCTCCATGAGGAAAATTGCAGAAGTCGTTCAGGTCAAGGATTATGGTGAGATTCTGGTGGATTTTCATTTATTTGGACTCACAACTTCATTTACTATATAAGTCGTAGCAGAGAATTAACCCACCCCATATTAATAGATACATTTGGAAAAATGTACTCCCTTCGTCCAAAAAAACCTGGCTGCATTTGAAAACTTTGGATCCAGAATTAAATGACTGAATTTGCCCTACAGGCCCATAGATCTGCATGAATGTGCATGTGCAGGGCTTGAAATGCTGTGGGCCCTACATGCCAAAATATTTAACTCATTTTCTAATGTTGCCAGATTTTGATGGATGGAGGGAGTAAATGTTTATTGAATGGTGGGACCCACAACTAAAAGAATTGTAAAAGGTTGGAAACAGCATCTCACAAGCTTCTTACAAGTTGCAACTTATCTCACAAGCTATGCTGGCATCTGAGTTGTAAGAAGCTTGTGAGATACTTTTTCAAGTATCCAGCCACTTAAATTGAGCCAAATGGAGCAACTAATATGGGACACATTATTTATGTTCTCAGGTTAGGACTGTTTAGTTGGTTTAGTTGTTTGTGTTAGATGCTGTTCAAGTTAAGCATTATGTTTGCTTTTGTAGTTTAGTTGTCGAAAAGGAATTGAGTAATAGTTTGTTGGTCGAAATGCTGAACAAGCTTATCCTGATTCATTGGCTCAGTAAATGCATAAAGGGGTTTTCATACCAGGGTGAATTTCTTCTAATGGATATATGTCAAACTTGCCAGGCTTTAAGGCTAGGGGTTCATATTCCCATGTGGAACTGCTCTGCAGTCTGCATATATGTCAAACATTTGAAAGGGTATCAAAATCTACCTATAGTTGCATGGTCTGACTTCATGAACTTCCCACTGCATCATGGCTGTTGGATACTGTGAAAAGTGTGTTCGATGTTTCTTTTCAGTTAAAATTCTGGTTTGTCAAAATGTAAATGGCATGGCCTTTTGTATTGTAGATTGTGGTGATTATGTGGTCCGGGAAGGGGAGCCTGGTGATGGTGTATACTTCGTTTGGGAGGGTGAGGTGAGGTGCTTTACCTCTATCTTGTAAACTGTTTTTATTTGTCATGAATTTTTCTTAGTTTAACGCCCTAATTATCAGTGTGCATGAGTAAAGGCGCTGTTCTAACTTTTAACATAGGTAATAGCTGGTCTGAGCTTACAGTCAGACTAGTTTCTCTGTGCCCGACAGTAGTGGCGGAAGGCGGCAGCTGGTTGTCTGAAGCAGAGAGAAAGGTGAACCTGTCTGGGGCCCTTCTTGAAGGAAGGACTTCCCCCACTTTTATTTTGCAGGGCTTCTCCGACAGTGTTTTGGAAGAAGATGTGAGGGAGGGGGGAATAGGATCCAACAACCATCAGATCTGATAGTCATCTGTGTGGGTGCAGAGTCTTGTCTTGTCTGCACTTAAGCGCAGACTAGGTGGACTCTTTAAGAAAACTGGCTGCATTTCCATACTTAAAGATAATGTTTGAGACATAATTAAAATGTAATAGTTATCTTCAAGTTTATTATTACCTATTTATTTACCAAATGTTTTCCAAGAACTGAATATATATGAAAGGAGATTCTACAAAAGGGAGAGTGCAGATTAAGTTTTCTGCACTGAAGGGGGCAGAGCCTTCAGGAGAGGCAATTTATCTTCTTTTGCCTTAGGTAATGGAGGAGCAGCGTGGGCTGGGGTAGGCTCCAACCCCTTTGCAAGATGCCCTTGACACAAGAGGAAGTTTGGGGATTGGTGCAGGAGGGTGGGATTGGGTGGAGGGACCACATGGCTCTCCTGTTTGAAGGACTTCCTCGAAGAAGCAGGAGACTAGGCTAGAGGAACGCTGAGGCCAGGGTGGAGAAGTCTCAAAGGCTAGGGCAGAGTTGGTAGTGAGCAGAGACCGGGTGGCAGCGGGTTGGGCTAGAATAAAAGAACAGCTAGGGAAGAAGGAAGGAGGGGGCATTGGAGTATTTAAAGCTAGGAGATCCCAAAAGATGTTTCTAGAGGTTTTGTGCTTTTGTTGAGAAGGAATGAGGTGGATCATCTACATAAGAATTGGGATGAGAATAAATATGGTGATGATGATAAGTTTTTGTTATATGAAATTGGCCTCCCGATCATTGGTTGTTAAACATAAAAATAGCATAGTTTTAATAGCGGGTGGGTAAGTTAACTTCAGCTCATGTGTCTATATACATGAATTAATCGGTTAATCAATGCCAAATCTCTCTCTGAGTGTTTGTGCGTCTAGCTCTTTGTGCGTTGTGTACACACGTGTATATATCCTCTGTGTTTGTAGAATTATAGCCGACTGGGTTTTGTACTGTTGCTCATTTTGGAAAGATGAAGTCTATGATTGCAGAGTATGCGCATTTTTCTTTTGTGGAATCAAACTGCTTGTACTCATTTTTTTTAGTTGAGAGAACAATAGTTTCAATAGAACCAAGGGAAAGAAACAAATGTACATCAACTGCTTATTCATTATATGCCATTATGCCTTAACTCTAAGGTGATTGTGCTGACAAATTAGTTGTAGATTTGATACGTTTAGTTTGGGTTGGGAAAACATGTATATATCTTGTTATTGCTATATTTATGTTGTGGAAATTTGCAATTTGACGATTATGAAATTGCAGGCAGAGGTTAGTTGTCATAACTATGCTGAGGAAAATCGTCCAGATCTTCAACTAAAGAAATATGATTATTTTGGCTACGGTACAAGTTTCTCCTTTGACATTTGTTCTACTTTAAAATGTATGCATTGAATTAATTTAAGATAAAATTAGTACTTTCAGAAGTAGTTCAAGTCTGCACACTTTTATGTGAATCTGTTCAGAGACCTGGCCAGATCAATCAATGAATCTTCCAAAAGCTGCAGCCGTATGCACGCATATAAGTTTATTCTTTATTCTTATGAATATCCTCAACAATTGCCAATCGATGGCTATGCCAAAGGCTGCATTTAGACACATGCATTTCATCTTATTCTTTATTCTTATCCACCAATTAAGGCTGCCTCTAGAGAGAGATGGAATCCAGGCAGCCGTTGTACATGATGGTAGTTCTACAGTTGTGTTATCTATTATTTCTGATGCAGGCTGTACGAAATAGTTTAATTCTACAAGAAGGGTAGAACTGTCAAATGACTAGCAATTAGTTATAACTGTTAGTAAAGAAAGGGATAGTTAAGTCTTTTCTTCTTTTAAGTGAGTCTATAAATAGGCCCACAGGCTTGTTAGAAAGGGCAGTTGATTGTATTTTCTATATTTCTCTTAGTTCTCTGAAATCAGAGAGTGTTTGCTTGTTGATTCAAGCATCGGACTGTGGATTCAGTCTGCTTCTATTGTAAATCATCTTCATGGATTCGAAGAGCCCTGTGGATGTAGGCATTGTAATCATTTCTTCTCTTTCAATTCAATCAACAGTTTTACTATCCTGTTTCCTTATTAGTTTGCTACATCAATTTTGGTATCAGAGCATGGTTGAGCAGTCTTCAATGGCTGCCAACGATCCAGTCAATTTGCAGTCTTTAGTGAGGGTGATTCAGCAGCAACAAGAAGTTCAACAACTGACCAATGCTCAGCTTCAACAACTGGTTCAACAGATGCAGAAATTGACTTCAAATTTGGCCATTCCGCAAAATCAGGAGTTAGATTCGAAATTTCAGGAAAAGGTCAATTTGAGTTCTGATTTGGAGAACCAATTCCAGAGACAAACCCTGGCCTTCGATGAAGAAAATCAGGTTCCAAATCCCACACTTCATCACAGAAATTAGCCTCATGGTGAAAGAAGATATGGAAGGTTTGGACAAGTCTATTCTAGGAGAGGTATACATGTGGGAGAATTGGAAAGATCTAGGGCAGCTAATGTCTAAGGAATAGCTGAAATTGACAGTTCTAGTGAGGAAGAAGTAGCTGATCGATTTCACAAGAAGCAGAATTTTTAGAATATTCCAGAGAGAGATCTGCCAAGAGGTCAAAGAGGTATGAGTTATCAACCTATTCATCAGTTCAAACCAAAATTGGAATTACCATCTTTTAATAGACAAATGATAATTGATGAATTCTTTGATTGTATTTATGTTGTGTCCCGGCATGGGACACGAACAAGGCCAGGTATCATGGTCGGAGAAAGGGAAGAAGACAAGGAAGAAATAGTAGAAGAAGATTTAATTCATATTCCATAAACCCTAAAAGAGGAGGAAGACCTTATAAAGAAAAGCAAATTGGCGCGGCTCCCTAGGCCTGCACCATTAGTTTGGCCAGATGGGTCCAATTCCAGATGGGCCCTAATTGGACCTTAATTGGCCCCTGATTATTCTCTATCAGTCCGTTACCTAACAATTAGCCTAAACGGGCCTGATTACAAAATATATGACTTTTATTAAGAAAGAAAGCAATCTAATCCTAACAAATCTGGCCCAGCAGATATCCATGCGTGTGACGTAAGCCTGCTGACGTCCTGGGCCTGACGTTCACAACATTCCACCACGCTTCCGCTACCGCCTTGTCCTCAAGGCGGCCAAGTAACGAAGCGCTCCATAAGCGGCGTTGACAGAATACGCTCGACGCGGGTATGAAGCATGACATCGAAAGTAGCAATCTTGGTGTAACCGAGGAGGCCCACAGCAGACACGGCCCCAAACGCATAAACGTTGTACCTGACGTCAATCCAATCGCAAGCCCTGTGATAGTCAAACCCAAGTAAATAAGCAATTGGGGCAATCGGCTACCCATTTCCTTGTCACCCAAGTAACTTACATGGATAAGCTCAAATTGCATACGAGCATCATGCATCCACGTATTAATTTTCATGGCACGAAGATCTGAAAAACCAATACGAGCAAAATTCTTTGGTTCCCAGAAAATTCAGACATTAGTTGGAGATAAGTCTCTGATAGACATTTCAATTGTTTCAGGGTGGAACTTGCACTCCAAAGATGATATCACTAACCAATCTTCAGGAGGGTACGGCTGCATAATTGATGCAATATTACTTACATAGGCGAGTGGAGGAATTGTGACCTGATAATGGATTGTTGTCTCGCAAATGGCCAGTAGCTCGTCAAAAATCCATTTTTGGAAGAAGTCGACATATGTGAACAATAATCCAATATCAACTTCCGAATAATCATGACTTGCATCCGTCAGAACAATAACCACCTCAAGAAAAAATTCGCTTGACCCATCTTCAACTTGAACCACTTCAGCATCAACAACTGGTTGGTAAACACCTTTCCCAGAAAATCCACTTGATTGGAGAACAATGAAAGAAAAGTTGTCACGGTTGTCATCAGCGAATCCCAGTTCTGCAGAAACCAAAAGTTCACTTTCAACCGCCAAGTGGGACAATTGACTGTTTGCTAAAGAATTCTCTCCCATTGAATTGATCGCTGTGCATGTAGTGTGTTCAAGTAAAGTTGATCCGGTACAAACAGGGTTTCCACCAAAAGTGTTGATGTAGCTTCTCTGTGTCAAGACCTGAGTAATCGCAGGAGTGGTGACCACAGCTGCAATCGGAATCCCGTTGCCAATATCTTTTGCCATTATGATTATGTCAGACACAACACGATGAGCTTCAAATCCCGTATGTGCCGAGCCAGCTTGAACTTCGTCCGCAATACAGAGGCGTCCTGCCTTCTTAATGCTTTTATATACTGCCGGCAAGTTGCCTGGGGCCAATCCCAAATTTCCACCCCCATCAGTAAGGACAGATAAACCACCATGAGCCTTGACAACCTTGTTGATCAGTTCCATAATAAGCACCATTTTTCCTACTCCACCAATTGCAGCATTGAACTGTAAAGACCCATTTTTGGAGTCAAGAAATTTCAGCAATGGTATTAAACCACCCTTGTGAGCAATTCCGGCTTGGTTATGGGAATCCTGTGCCAATCTTCGAAGAGCAATTGCTGATATCTCCCTGAGCTGTCCATCTGTAGATTGGAGCATGTCACTAAGTGGCTTTACAACACCTCTCTGAACCATATGCACCTTGCAATCAGATTCAGTTGCAGCAATTTGCCCAAGTAATAATGCAACTTCCTTCTGGCTCTCTGAACAGCAGAAACTCAGTAATCCAAACACAGGCTGTAATGCCCCAGCAAGCACTAAGTTCAGTTCTGAACCTTCCATCGCTTAAGTAGTAGGATTGACAATAAATTTGTTATCGACCAGACCAACTCGAACACCGGCAACTGGCTCAGAATTTGGTACTGCAGGAAGAGCTACTGCAATTCCTGCTGCCTTCAGCATTGTTGGCCGCAAAGGTCGATCTGGCAATCTGCAATTGAGAACCTCATGATTTCTAGCCCTCCCTTTACACTTGAAGAGACCCCCACTAGTACGACCAGCAATAGGGAGACTCTTGTGGGAATTTACTGTCAACGGAAAAAAATCGGATGGCGCACTTAGAACATCAGCCAAACAAACAGTCGTGTGTATAATTACCTCTCCAGCATTCACACTTACAGCACCCCACATGTGTTCGTGGATAGCAACCCCCGAGCCGGCAAGGTTCCGGAGACATTCCTCGGGCAAGAAACCAAATTTGTCATGGTTGAAGGCGGTGTAGATGAGAGAATCCGGATGGGGAATTCCGTCGAACACCTGGGAACCATGAGGAAGTGGAGAATACATCCGGCGCTGGAACTCGCTGGACTGCTGTGTCCGGCCGTGCTCGCCTGGGCGGCGATGCTGGCCAAGGAGGCAGAGGCGGCGGCACAGCTTTGGGCGGCGTCGTGGCAACCGTAGGCGTCGAAAAAATCCGAGCTTGGGGCGGAGTTGGCGAGGTCGCGGTGGCCGACAATGGTGCTTGGCAGTGGTGTCGCATGGTACGGCGGTGGAGTTGGGGTTGGTGGTGAGGTCAAGTCGGCCCGAGGAGGGGTGGATGGGCAGCGGTGGTGGCGCCGTCGGTTTCTGCAACACTGTGGTTGGCGAGGAGGAATCGACAGAGGCAGGGGTGGCCGCTGCTGGGATGGCATTGTCATGGCCGGCGGAGACAATCGCGTCGATGCTGTCGATCGAGACGGCGATGGTCGTCAAGGCCGCAGCTGGGGCTGACGACACAGGCATAGCGACGACGGAGGAGACCACGGGGATGTCGGCGGCCCATTGTGGTTGGACAGAGGAGTATGGCGACGACTGTGAAAGGGGTCTCCTTGATGCCGGTGCCGGCGACCTTCCTGTTGATGGTGACGAATCCGGTGGTGGCAGCGTCCAGGAGAGATTCTCTGGAGGATAAGGCGCTGCCGGTGGAGTGGAGAAGCGGCCGTGGTGAGGCTCGCATGACGGCGGAGGTGGTTGTGGGAAGCACCGCCGCGGCTGGGCGGAATACCCGATGTCGGTGCTAGGCGGCGGTGGCCGTGAGTAGCCCAAACGATCGTGGGATGAGGAGGAACCGTGGAGGACTTGATGTGGGTGGTGACGTGGGTCCCACCGCGGTTGACCGGAATACCAGGCGGCAGTGCTAGGCGGCGGCGGAGCCGTCGCCGATCTGGCCAGCAGCTGAATGGCCGCCGCTCCTTGGGCTTCCTCGATTCGTTCAATCCACCTTAGTATGTCGGCACACATGGCCGCCGCTCCTTGGGCTCCCTAGGCCCACACCATTAGTTTGGCCAGATGGGCCCTAATTGGACCTTAATTGGCCCCTGATTATTCTCTATCAGTCCGTTACCTAACAATTAGCCTAAACGGGCCTGATTACAAAATATATGACTTTTATTAAGAAAGAAAACAATCTAATCCTAACAAATCTGGCCCAGCAGATATCCATGCGTGTGACGTAAGCCTGCTGACGTCCTGGGCCTTACGTTCACAACAATTTATGAGGTTGAGAATTATTTTGATGTTATGGGAGTTCCTGATGAAATGAAGGTGAGGTTAGTATCATGTAAACTGAAGAAAGGGGCTGCAGCTTGGTGGAACCAGGTCCAAGTAAGCAGAGTTTAGAGAGAAAAACATCCAATCAGGTCCTGGCCATGAATGAAACAAATGCTTAGAGGCCAGTTTTTGCCTATTCACTATGAGCAGATGCTGTTCCAACAGTACCAAAACTGCAAGCAGGGCAACCGGACAGTTTCTGAATATTTAGAGGACTTTCAAAGGTTGTCAGCTAGGAACAACCTTATTGAGAAAGAATCACACAAGATTATTAGATTCAAAGACCTTAAGTTTAGCTTGCAAGAAAAATTGGCTTCTCAGCCTTTAGCTAGTTTATCAGAAGCTACACAAGCTGTTTTCTGGCATGAAGCATTGATGAATAGTGGAAGTGGAAGAGCTGGTTATTCAAGGGGCTATAGTACAAGTTCTAATGGTGATGTACCTGAGATAACTACTGTGGAACATCCTACTTCTAAATTTGAAAAGGGAGAAACCTCAAAGGCTCAGCCTAAAACTATCACAGGTCCTAACAAGAGTAATAGCTATGTACAAGGTAATCCCAAAACCTGTTATAAGTGTAGACAAGAAGGTCACATCTCAAGCGACTGTCCTTTAAGAAAAGGGGAGCAGGTTAGAAGGAGAGGCACCACTGCATGCAAAATGTAGACCTCAATTCAGATGAAGAGGATACTTATTTAGAGGTATATGGAGATGAACAGTTTGAGGGAGAATACCCACCTGCAAACTATGTGGTCAGAAGGCTTCTACTATCTTCTAAACAGTTTGATGACACTCAGAGACAAACAATTTATGACCTCAGCCACGGTTTATGATAAGGTGTGTAAGGTTATCATTGATGGAGGAAGTGCAGAGAACATTATCTCCAAATCAGTGGTAAACACACTTAACATACCTACATATAAGCATCCTAGACCTTATTCTTTGGGGTGGATAGCAGAAATTGGTAACCTAAAAGTTATTGAACAGTGTACAATACCTTTTACCATAGGAGGGGTGTACTCTGCTGAGGTGTTATGTGATGTCGTAGATATGGATGCTTGCCATATTTTACTTGGTAGACCTTGGCAGTTTGATGCCCAAACAGTCCATGAAGCTAAATCCAATACTTATAAATTGGAACACAAAGGAAAACTAATTAAGTTGATGCCACAGTCTACTACCAGATTAGTCAATCGACAGGAAACGAAAGACAATCCAATGCAGACAGCTAAAACAAAGCAGCAAGTGACTGAAAAGTGTCCTAAACACTACGGAGTGAGTCTTGCAGAGCATCAGGAGCTTCAAAGGCAAGTTGAGGACCTGTTGGCTAGAGGATTGATCCGGGAAAGTCTTAGTCCATGTGCAGTTCCTACTTAACTTGTGCCTAAGAAGGATGGAAGCTGGAGGATGTGTGTGGACAGTAGGGCTGTTAATAAGATTACCATTAAATACCGGTTTCCCATTCCCAGGTTAGATGACATGTTGGATATGTTGGCTGGTTCTAAGGTCTTCACTAAGCTGGATTTAAGGAGTGACTATCATCATATTAGAATAAAGCCTGGGAATGAATGGAAGACTGCTTTTAAGACAAAAGAAGGGTTGTATGAGTGGTTGGTGATGCCCTTTGGGTTGTCAAATGCACCTAGCACATTTATGTGACTCATGACACAAGTGCTTAAACCTTTTTTTGGCAGGTTTGTGGTGGTATATTTTGATGATATCCTTATCTATAGTAAAGATGAATCTTCCCATTTAAATCAGTTAGCAGAGGTGTTTGAAGTGTTGCAGCATCATTCTTTGTTTGTTAACCTCAAGAAATGTATATTTTTTACCAGTAAACTCATATTTTTGGGCTATATTGTTAGTGCTCAAGGGTTACGAGTGGATCCTTCTAAAACCAAAGCTATCCAAGATTGGCCAGTACCTAAGAACACTATTGAAGTTCGAAGTTTTCATGGGTTGGCTACATTCTACAGAAGATTTATTCGAGGCTTCAGTACCATTGCAAGTCCCCTGACAGAATGCTTAAAAAAAGACAGATTCGAATGGACTCTTGAAGCACAAAACAGTTTTGATTATTTGAAATATAAACTGACTCATGCTCATATACTAACTCTACCCGACTTTTCTAAGCTTTTTGAGGTGGAGTGTGATGCCTCAGGGGTAGGTATTGGTGCTGTATTGACTCAAGAGGGAAGACCTGTAGCATATTTAAGTGCCAAACTAAATGAAGCAAGGGAAAAATGGTCAGCTTACAAACTAGAGCTCTTTGCTTTGGTACAAGCTCTAAAACATTGGAGGCATTACTTGGTTTTTAAGGAGTTTATTCTTCATACTGATCATGACTCTTTAAAACATTTACAAAGCCAAAACAAATTGGACAGATTACATACCCGATGGATATCAGAATTGCAAGATTATTCTTTTGTCATTAAGCACAGATCTGGACAGTTGAATAAGGCAGCAGATGCTTTAAGTCGCAAGGCTGTTTTGCTGACTACCCTTCAAACTGACATGTTTTGGTTTGATTGTATAAAAGAATTATATGTTGAAGATAAAGATTTCAAGGATGTTTGGTTACAATGCCAAAATGGTATTAGTTTCTCTTCTGATTTCTACCTAACTGAAGGTTTCTTATATAAAGGAAATCAATTGTGCATTCCTTCTTATTCAATTCGACAACAGCTGATTCATGAGCTACATTATGGAGGATTAGCAGGGCATTTTGGCAGGGATATGACTGCAGCTATGGTCAAAGAAAGGTATTATTGGCCTTACATTAAATTAAAAGGAATGTTAGCAAATTCATTAAACAATGTGGGATTTGTCAAAGATCTAAAGGCCATGTTCAAAACCCAGGCCTCTATTCTCCTTTACCTATTCCTCATAAGCCCTGGGAAGACCTTTCTTTGGATTTTGTCTTAGGTTTACCAAAAACCAAGAAAGGAATGGACTCTATCTTTGTGGTAGTGGACAGATTTTCAAAGATGGCACATTTCTTACCTTGCAAAAGGACTTCTGATGCTTCTCATGTGGCTCTCCTATTTTTCAACTTTATTGTACGTCTCCCATTTTTAGATGAGCTTATTAATCATTTGCAAGATAATGTACCTTGGTGTATGCTTTTTGCAGATGATGTAGTTTTAATTGATGAGAGTAAAGTAGGTTTGAATGAGAAACTTGAATTGTGGTGGGATGCCCTAGAATCAAAAGGTTTTAAAATAAGTAGGACTAAGACAGAGTGCATGGAATTTAATTTTAATGAAGGTAGAACGATAGATAGAGCCTTAGTTGAAATAGATGGGCAAGAAGTGCCAAGGTGTGATCAATTCCGTTACTTAGGATCTATTATCCATAAAGAAGGGGATATTGATAGTGATGTGGTGCATAGGATTAATGCGGGGTGGGTAAAGTGGAGGGCAACCTCGGGAGTGTTGTGTGATAGGCATGTGCCAAAAAGGCTTAAAGGCAAGTTCTATAGGACAGCCATTAGGCCGGCAATACTCTATGGAGCGGAGTGTTGGGCACCAAAGAAGAGTCATATAGATAAGTTGAATGTAGCCGAAATGAGAATGTTAAGGTGGATGAGTGGGATAACTAGGAGAGATAGGATTAAAAATGAATATATTCGTGAGAGTCTAGGAGTAGTTCCTTTAGGGGAAAAGCTGAGGGAATGTAGGTTGCGTTGGTTTGGGCATATGCAAAGAAGACCTTTAGATGCCCCTCTGCGAAGATTAGAAGGGATACATGCAACCGATGCTAAAAGAGGGAGAGGGAGACCTAAGAGAACTTGGATGGAGTTAATAAAAAAAGATTTGACTTTACTATTAAGAGATAGCCCAAAACAGGCCTGAATGGAGGAGTAAGATCCATGTCGCCGACCCCAAATAGTTAGGAAAAAGCGCTACTTGATTATGATTATGATTGTACGTCTACATGGCTTACCTAGATCCATCACTTCTAACAGGGACAACAGGTTTTTGGATCATTTTTGGAGGACTATTTGGAAAAGATTGGATACTCAATTGCAATTCAGTAGCACCTGCCATCCACAAACTGATGGGCAGACAGAAGTGGTGAATCTAACTTTGGGTAATCTCCTACGAATCTATTCCAGTTCTACACCTAGACAGTGGGATAAAATGTTCTTATCTCAAGCTGAGTTTGCTTATAACTCTTCTCCTAATCGATCCACTGGTTTTGCTCCATTCATCATTGTTTATGGATATCTTCCCAAGCAACCAGTATATTTATCTTCTCTACCTAAGCAAGTTGGGAAAAACATCCAAGCTGTGGACACTGTTTCTAAATTGGCTTCTATTCATCAACAAGTTCGAGAGGCTTTGCAAAAATCTAATTCACTCTATAAGGCCAAAGCTGACCTTAAAAGAAGGGAACAAATTTTTCAGCCAGGGGATTATGTCATGGTTTATAGGAAGGAGAGACTGCCTACTGGTCACTATAGCAAGTTGACTTCAAAGAAAGTAGGACCTCATCAGATCCTCAAACGTATCAGCAACAATACTTATGTCGTGGACTTGCCTGCAAATATGTCTATTTCCAAGACTTTCAATGTTTCTGACCTCTCATAAGGAGTTTTCATTTTAGCTCAAGGTTGAGCTTTTCTTCAGCAGGAGGGTTTGATGCAGGTTATACGAAATAGTCTAATTCTATGGGAAGGGTAGAACTATCAAATGACTAACAATTAGTTATAGCTGTTAGTAAAGAAAGGGGTAGATAAGTCTTTTCTTCTTTTAAGTGAGTCTATAAATAGGCCCATAGATTTGTTAGAAAGGGCAGTTGATTGTATTTTCTAGATTTCTCTTAGTTCTCTGAAATTAGAGAGTGTTTACCTGTGGATTCAAGCATCTGACTATGGATTCAGTCTGCTTCTATTGTAAATCATCTTCATGGATTCGAAGAGCCCTGTGGATTCAGGCATTGTAATCATTTCTTCTCTTTCAATTCAATAAACAGTTTTACTATTCTGTTTCCCTGTTAGTTTGCTGCATCAGTTTTTTTCCTGCTTGACTTGATCTTGGACTTGTTCTTCAACATGTAGTTTTTTCAAATAAAATCTCGTCATGATTTTCATTCTATTCAAAACATTATAATCATAATACTTTATCACACATGTCAGCTGCAAGTACCTATATCTTATTTACTTTAGATCCAAATACTGAAGAACAAACTAAGACTGTTTTAATAATGAAGATAATCTGTAGCTCTGAAGTACATGCACATGGAGAAAACTTTGTTTTAGTTCGTCTCCATGTTTTGGAAAGGTTGAAAAAAACTTGTAAGACTTTGTCTAGAACGCCCTGGATACAGTCATGGATGCTGCTGTAGACTGTTTGTTGGCAGCCCCATTTTGAATTAGATAATACCAATTCTACTCTATTTAGTGTTAGTAGAGATTATTTTTATGTGAATCTACAACATGACTACCTGTATATGTGAAATTGACTAATAAGATGGGAAATTATAATATTAATGCTTGTCATTTACTCTCTCCATCTTTTAATATATACCGCTGGTTTTCAAATGTACTAATTTCTAGTTCATTTGAAAATCGACGGTATGTATTAAAAGTGACCGGAGGGAGTACAATGTAGGGGGATCTTGTCAAATTTTATATTCATTTTAGTTTCCATGGTTTCTTTTGGTCAAAATGCAGATTTAAAATGTAAACTATCTATCTTTAATGGCCTTGGTTATGCTTTTGTATTTAGTAGTTAGGATGTCAAATAAAGGTGATGTAGAACAGGTTTTTTTTTATTTCATGTAGAACAGTTCATAGTTTGCAATCTTTGCAAGGTCTCGGTCTTGGTGACCTCACCGGGGTGGGGAGAGGGGAGGTGATGTAGAGCAGTGTTTTTTTATGGAATTCAAATAGCTGCAGTTTTGCATTAATGTAATAGTTATTCAGCAACTTTACTAAATTATTGCAATTAACGTCGTTAAAAAACAGTAAGTTTGATAGATGATTAACAGAACTGAAACTATAACATAAACTTCTTTGACATAATTTTGAAGAAAATTAGTGAGCTGTCCACAAGATTTTTTAACTGCAAGAGCTAGTTTCTTATAAACATATATGGTTAAGAATATACCTAAGTCACATAGCTAGCTGCTTTTGCTCACGATGGATGATGCTACAATGGAAATGTTTCTAGTAAAAAATTTGGATGAAATTTTTGGAACTGAACAAAAGATATGTAGAAATTACTTTACATAACTTTATACATGCATGAAGCTAGTAAATTTCTTCCAACTTGATTTTCTGTGATCTCTCTGAGATTTTGTCTTTGAGTGATGGAGACAAGACCGAGATCATGGCAATTAGGCTTAATTCAAGAACATCCTGCCACTTTGTTTGTTTGAAGCTGGATCTAGTTTAACTGGAATTTTATGTTGATTGATTGGCCATATCGGTAGTGGGACTAATCCCAATACATGATGATGTATATAGGAAATTTCGGTCCAGATTCCAAATATCAGCCGATATATTGGCGATATACTGTGATATACAGTATATCATCAATGCATCTGCATCTATCGGCGATATATCTGAGATATATAGGCCATTTTCCATTTTTGATATTCATGTATTTTAGATGCTACTATATAATTATACATGATAACAACTCTTGTTCAGGTCATTAATATCATGTATCATGTATCATTTATTATATTAATATGAATGTTTTCTCTTTATCTATGTTGTTTAAGATTAGGGTAAGTGCATTTGGATGTTAGATTATAAAAATACATTTTTTTTTGGTAATTTAAGAAAATACATTTTAAAAACCGTAGACTATCGATATGTTCTTTTACATGATATCTCCGATATTTACTATGGCTGGCACACCGATATATCTGTGATATCCTATATGGCAATCCTTGGTTTTAATGCTAAAAGGCTTTAACAAGGTTTATGATAACTTATATATATGAATAGGCTTTTGTTAATCTCAATCATCTATTTGAAACACTTGGTACATCTTCTTCTTCAGATGCTAGTTAAGCTGCCTTCTTCTTTCGTTATTGTTCAATTTGTTATATCCGTCATTTGTGCATAATATTCATTGGATGGAATGGATATTTCTATTGCTTGTATTGGGTGCCTGCTTCTAATAGTTCATTTCCGTGTTAGAGGCTTATTTGCTTTAGATTTCTAGAATACTGTTATAAATAAGAGTGTTATTAACTGTGTTACTACTTTTAGGTTCTACTGCTTCTCTTCATCAGGTCAATGTAACTGCTTTATCCAAGGTACATTAATTTATTATTTACCTTGCTGCCCTATTAAGTTATTTGCTAACGGGGTTAGTGCAACTACATTGGCACATATGATTTGTTTCTTGGAAAGTTGCTTAGAATATGCTGGTTGGGTAGGTTCAACTCTGAATTAGAGAACAGGTTGATCAGTTTCATGGTCTCGTTTCACCTGAAAATTGGAAGACCTTATATCCATTGACTTCGTGGAAGTAGAATGCACTATTCATTCATTCTTGATCATATTAACTTACAATTTTTGTGTTTTTAGGGGCCGTTTGGGGCGTGATTAAAAGCAAAACATCCAGAGATGTTTTGCTTCACTGTAGCATCTGGATATTTTATATATCCAGCTGAAACACCTCAGGACGTGTTTCAGCTGGATATAAAAATCCACCTGGATGCTACAGTTTTTATCCAGAATCCAGTCTGGATGTTTTGCAATAATCACGCCCCAAACGGCCCCTTAACCGTGCTGGCATACTATATTTACTAGCTTTTAGTTTGTAGTCTACATATAAAATAAACTGGTTGAAATATAAACTGAATTCTTGCCAATTTCATTTTGTGCAGTCCAAATAACTGTTTATCCCCACCTAGTGTATTACCAGTGATGAACTGTCAAGTTAAGGTTCTTGTGTTAAATATAGTGACAATAACAAGATTGAGGCAACTTCCTTCTCCTTCACCCTGGCTTCCCTTTCCGACTGCCAGCCTCTCCGGCTGGCTGTCGCCATGCCTTCCTCTCCCTCCCGCAGCCCTTCTTCTCAACCCATTCAACCCTCCATGCAAGCCCAACCCTCTTCATCCATATCTCCACTCTTGCAGACACCTCTCCTTTCGTTGCCCCCTCAACTCAATTGGAGTAATCTATTCTTTAATGCTTCTCCTTCCACAAAACTCACCCATTATCTAGATTTTCTTTGTAAGCCCTTGGTACATATTATGGGGGATGCTTTTCGTCAAAACACCCTGAAATTGCAAAATTGCCTTGTTGGCTATGTTCTAGGGAAGAGGCCCTACTATGTTTGGCTTAAGAATGTCATTTTCAGAGCATGGAATGCCATTTTTGTGATGCTGTCTTTGGTGGAAGGTTTTTCCAATTTCTATTCACATGTGCTCTAAGATTATGAAAAAAACTACAACTCTATGTGGACTGTTGGAGGTCATCCCTTTATTCTTTGTCCATAGGAAGCTTGGGATGAAGCCAGCAAGAGAGATCATTAAGACCATCCCTATTTGGATCCAACTCCCAGGACTGCCAGTGGAGCATTTCAACACGGATAGTTTGAGTCGAATTAGCAGTAATCTATGCACTCCCCTTCATATTGATGGCCCAACTGAAAATTGGAGTCGTCAGACTTATGCACTTATTGTTTAGAGATCCAACTTGATTTTGACTATCCTGGTAACGTAAAAGTTAATTATGATGATGGTTCAACATAAAATTTTAAGGTTCCTTATGAGTGGAGGCCTAAAAGCTGCTCAAGTGTCATGCTTTTGATAATCAAGCCAATGTTTGCCCAATTCACGATGAATGGCACTCCCAGAGAAAATAAAGTTCACGATCAAATTACTTCTCAACAAGCTCAAGCCCGTCAACTGCAAGCTTCATATGCTTTTTCCATGGCTGACTCTGGTGCCATGAGGGAGATGTTGACTAGGATCCACCAAACTCAATCACAACCATTAATCGATGGGAGTCAGTCCGATCAGATTATGGCGCCTTTTGCATAGGAGAATCTTGGTTCTAGTGCTCTTCTAGATCTGCCCAATGAGATGCAGTCTGTGGGTTCCATGGATGCTGAACATCCTAATCTCAGTGTTCCCCAAGATGTGGATATATGTCAATCTTTTCCAGGGGTTATCAACCCAATTTATGAAGATACGCCTAATCAAATTGATGAGGATATTAAGAGTCCTCCAGGAGAAGGACTCCTATCTAACATGGACTCCCTATTATTGGTGCCACCTATTACTCCTTAGCAGGACTTTTCTATTGATAAGACGCTAATGCTGATATATCTTCTATTATCTTCAAAGATCAAGATAAGCTCCCCATCTCTTCAACTCAATCTGCTTCACAAGTGGACTCTATCTCTAAGTGCCATAGTCCTCAGGCTGGACGTCTAGTCACAGGGGACTCATATATGTGGTTAATCCACGTCCAGCGCCTCTTCTCCAATCTTTGAATTCTTTCGATTCTCTTATGGAGATGCTGGAAGGAAATATCAAAGAGCTCACTCGTCTAAGGCGGAGGCCACAACTGAGGGATCTAAATATTTTCCTTAAAAAGAAATGACTAGTCTAGCATCTTGGAATGTCCAAGGCTTATCGCATCGGGCAAAAATGTTGGAAGTTTCTAGCTTAGTTTCCTATAAGAATATTTCTCTTATTGGTCTTTGTGAAACTAAAATATCTTCATCTCCGATTTGGTATGAAAAAACAAAAGAATATTTGAGGGGCTATCTTCATCTCTGGGTTCTTTAGTAAAGTCAATTGTTGATCAAGTTAAATTCTCATCAGGAGTGATCGGACTCAAAAACTCCATAACCAGCCATTGAGTCTATCTAGATAATTTCTGGGATTGACTATACTACTTTATTATTAGTTTTAGATTCTCTATTTATTATTCAGCCTGTTTGCTGAATTTTCTTTCATCTTCTAGTTGTTTTTTCTTTAGTTTTCCTCCTGCATGGGGGTTTTGGGTTTGATCTTTACGGATATTCCTTGTTTCCCAGCTTTTTTGGTGTCACACCCCAAAATTTCTGACCTCGATCAAAGTGCGGAAGCAACTAATCAAATAAAGTCAGGAGGTCAAAAACTTGGGGAGTGACCAAATACTTGATCGATCTCCTAACAATCACTAGAAGAGCAGATGCAGAATTGATAGGACCGAACAATATCCTAGTATTCAATCTTAACTTAACATTACCAATAAGGAAAATTACTTAGTCTATTACAGCCATTCAAATTATTTAATAATCCAACACAATCAAGTTCTAGGAACACAGGCCAACCAAATAAAAGTCAATCATAATAGCCTTCTAATCCAAGCTTCAGCCATCCATAGCAGCTCCAACAATCTCTACCTGCTCAGCTTCACTCTCTTTTGATTCCTGCATCAGAGGATGCATGAGTATTCTGAAAGAAATATCCAGTAGGATGCCAAAAACCCACTGATCGGAATAAGAAAAATATATAGACATAAAGCTCTTGTGAAGAATTTCAACAAAAATCAAGAATTGGAAATACATAGTTTACTTTACCTAAATATCGACCATACTCAGAGACAATACTAGTTCGAAGTATGGATAGAAAGAAATACAAGACTCTTGAACGTTCAGTGCGTAAGGAGAAAATAATCAATATGTTCAGACTCCAGACAACCATAGTTTAAGGAGACATCAACTTCTGCTCTCAGATTGGTCCACTTCCCGTGTGGATTACTATACCAAAATATTTTAGAGGTTCTTCATAGGAACCTGGCCATGCGTCGAGGGATGCTGGCCCCATCGGTACTTACGGGCACAATGGACGGAGATTGTAGACCTTCCGTAATATCATACAGTCTAAAAACGTATGTGCCTTCATCGGCTGAATTACAAAGGTTTATAATAAATCGGAGATCACTATGGATCTAGCTATGGCTCATGAGCATACTATGATTCCACCTCGGAGAGTTTTTACCAATAATTCTTAGTGGAAGAAAATAGTTTTCAGGGCCAATTCACAACAACAGAGGTAGTATCAAAATAACTCAAGGTTCTCATCTTTCAATGGTTGACTCTCATAGGAGTACCAAGGAGATTTCAATATCTCAATCAACAATTGACTCATTTGAGGAGTGATGAATAGAAATTCTCGATTAACGATTGACTCACCAATGGAGTAACATGAAGACAGTTCCTTCTTGAACATCAACCAACTCGTATGAGATATAACAACAGATTTAACTTATCCAATATATTCTCTGTGCATAGCCCTAGATAGGACTTCCCAACACTGACTGTAGTCTTCAATGGTCATCAAGCAGACGGAAAGAGTGCAGACCCTAGTTGGAACTCTATTGACTAATTCAGTATACAAAAACTGCAACGCGCTGGACATTGACTTAATTATGAATGACTTGACCAAGGTCACCTTTTTAGTAAATTATTCTTAGTGTAATAATCATTACCCAAGTCTTTCCATCTTTATTAAATGTTATCTTAACCATTAATTCTCATATAACCACGTTGTACTAAGTATTAGTGTGTTGAACCTTATTTCTGTGTATTGTTATTTGCATAACAGCCCACTTCCAACGCTTACTACAATTTTTACAGTTTGAATTAAGTTATGAGATTTTTACAGTAGATTTCCCAATGAATATATTTTCCAATCCAACAGACGGCATGTTTTTTTGAATTTTCTGTAATTAATTATGACTTTTTTTTTACCGCTCATTGGCGCGGGAGCAGTTCAGGCCGAGAGAGTTAATCTTACTCTAATGTGTTCTAATCATATTGAATACATTATATGCCACCTAAGTCGTGATATTAATCATCATTACCCATTCCCAAGGTGTTGCAGAACCTTTACGGCTTTAGTAGTAGGTAGTATTTCTCGTATTATGATACATTTATCTTACATAAAACTGTTTATGCTATTAGTATCACTTTTCCCCCAAATAGGGCATCAAATACCGAACAAGAACCTGAAGGCTAATCAAACTGGTAGAATTATAAAAGAGTTGACTTTCTTGTGAATCAAGAGTTGAAACACAAGAAAGACCCTCAAACATGAAGATTGATCACGATACACAACGGGTGCACCTACTTACCATTCATAGAAGATATCTGTTTAGATCTCATAGAAACATTTCAACAAGGAGACGACAATTTGGGACAAACCGTCCCTAGATCAACCAAAACTTTTACTGAATTACTTAAGGAAGTAGACAACATGGGAATCATCTAGGCGCTAGCACATGGAATATCAATCCCAGATTTATCAACATGATTCATGCATGTACTGACATTCAAATCGATGTCTTGGTATAAAATAAGCATCACTATCATAACATGAATAAGGAGTCATCAGATCTTTCATGCACTACTCTTAGAATCATTTAGCAAGGATCATAAGAATTCATATGAGAAATAGAGAAAAATTCATCCTACCATTGGACCCGACGAGTTCCTCAAGTCTTCGCGTAGAACACCGCTTTCTCCTCACGAAACAGCCTCGCTTCGTGGACCGAATGCGACAAACGCTTGATGATCGAGCAAGGAAAAGAGAAAAAACTCAAAACTTTAAGAAGCTGGACATTCATGCACTTAGAATAGTCCTTCTTAATGGGTTTTTATAGAGAAACCCTAACACAACTAGGCAATTTCTCCCCAAATCCTTTCCCAAATCAGTTACACTGGCTTTTGATCTCTACAGTTGGTTCAAAACCACGTTCAAGCCATTTAGGGTGCTCTCTCAATAGCCCTCCTTGGTTTGGTAAGATTTCCAACTCAAAAAGGTCTCAAAAACACAAAAATCGGAAACTGCACTTGCTGGTGCGATCGATTGATCGCCACACAAAATCTGCAAATCACAGTAGATATGATCGATCGTTTTCGAGGCGATCGATCGTGTCATCAAATTTTTTTTGGGTATCACATTTGGTTTAATTTTTTTTTAATTACCCAAAAAAAGGTTCTTGTGTATATAACGGCTCTAGCATACTGTATTTACTATTTGTTAGTCTTTAATCTACATAATATCAACTGCATGAACCTTAAACTAACATCTTACCCATTTTATTCTTTGTTGTTTAGCCAGAGATGAACTTAGTACAAAACCTACCTTGTGCATTATTATTGATAATTTGCACAGAATCTTTCTTTACCTTCTTTATTGCTTAACATCTCAAATCATAGATTGCAAAACCAATGATGAGGCTAGGTTTCAGGCCTAAGAATAGGATTGTGGTGAATTATGCCTTTAGGTTTTTAGTTTATTTGATGCATACTCAACGATTATTATGCAACACTTTTGGTTTTCTAATACATCCTTAATGTGGCAGTTAACTTGCTTGGTCCTGCGGCACGAGAATTGTTCCTTACTGCAACCAAAGTCAATATGGAATGCAGATGAAACTCTTGAGACACGCTCTTTGGTAGAGAATATATTGCGCTTGGAACCGATAGAAGTAAGTTGTTTATCCATCAGCTCTTTTGGTTATTGGTCCTGCAAGCACATTCGTTAGTTGACAGTATTCTCAAGTTTTCATGTTTTTTTTAATGCGAGTTCTCCCAATGATATTAACCTTTTAACTGCTAAATTGGAAAAGGAACATTATACCAGGAGGAGACAAAATGACGATTGTTTTTTTTGGCTTGGTAAAATAACGGTAATTTTAGGGTTCCTATAATGATGGAGTTCGTACTCGATTTTTTTATACTGAAATATGTTGTATCTTATATTGTGGGATCAAGGCATATGAAGGTAATATGATAATCTTTGCAATTTTCAGCTATATGGCTTGTTATTAATGAAATGCTTTTACAGGTGGACATATTTCATGGGTTTACTTTACCAGATGCTCCAAAATTCGCACAAGTATTTGGTGGACAGCTAATTGGACAGGCATGGTTATCCTTTGTAGTTTGTTTAGTCTATCCTCTTAGAATGTGTTGCTCTGAGAAGTAGTGATTGATCCAACTGCTCTTGTTTGCTATTAAGTGCTTTTAGTTTTTTTAAGTTTAATCTATCTCGACATTTCGTACCTTGGGCTGTATGATGGAGTTTCTATATGTTAGATAACGAATGTTTCTTGAGCTGTTAGAAACAGACTTTTGGTATATTACTTCATGTTCCAACAGTCCCCATACATACAAGCATCCATTAAGCTTTGTACATGTACACACATATGGGGTGCACACCCGTGTCCACCAGGACTGGTGCCTACAACCTGGCCTCTGATACCATGTTAGCTAACTGTTGTTTTCAAGAGCTTGAGCTGTTTCTTAAATATTTATCTCATCTTCCAACAGTATAAGCTATGTGAGTAAAATCAATATGCCATAGTTTCTCTTCAAGTTATGAGTACTGTTTTCTTCCCGAAGAAGTAACTTGCTTTAATTACCAAGGTTCTGACTTTTCAGAAACAATAGCTGCTTTTTAACTACATTTATACACACACAACACTATGACTATGAAAGGAGAAAAGCCTTCTATGATTTAACTTGTACAAATTGGTCATTAGTTTTCTTTCATCCATTTTGTTTCCATGAATATAATGATTTAACTAGAAATTATAGAGGTATAGTATGCTGTCCCTGATGTCGACTTCAATTATTACAATTTTCAGGAATGCTACTTATTGATATTATTTCTTTGGTTCAGACAAGATGCATAACTCCAAATTTAAATTAAGCTGGTCATTTGATGACCCTGAATACTGGTTTATAAACTTAAAATTGTTTTTCTTTTTAGTTTTCTTTTTTATGAGGTGTCAGCTGTGAATGCTTTGTTCTATATTATTATTGAAAAGGAAAAGTTAAGCTGGTCTAATTTATGATATTCATCCTTCACACCAGGCATTAGCTGCGGCATGCAAGACCGTGGACTGTCTTAAATTTGTGCACAGCTTGCATGGATATTTCCTTCTTGCTGCAGATCTGACTAGTAATGCACTCTCTCTTACTTGTTATATCATATTTGTTCAATTTTGGTCACAAAGTTTTAATGTAATATCATGCATTTTCTGATTGGCAACTGGTTATGGGCGAGCCTTGGTCCCCTTCTGTTGGATGCAGATGTGAACAACTAGGACATGCCATTGATCGCTACACCCCTAGAAGGAAATAGAAAATTGACTAAAAAGAAGATAATCGAATACCAGGAATCAGAAGAAAATATCGGCTATGCTTGAAATTTTATACTTAATTGCTTGTAACCAAAAGTATTTTTGTGAAGTTTAAATTTTTGAACAAGTTAAAGTCATTTAGTTTGTCATTCTCAACTCCAACTGTTATGATCCGTTCTGCCTCCTAGTTAGAGTAGGAGACTCCTGATTTAGTAACTCCTAGTCGGGTAGGATTAGTATATTATTTTCCAATTTTTTGGTTTCATAGGCATTCTAGTTCTATTAGGATCTCTCTTTCCTAGTTTGGTTATTCCTATTCATAGTAGAATTCAGCAATCGTAAGGCCACATGCCTGATTCTATAAACGGGGCTTCAGCCCTACTGCTACAGTAACATGAACAGTAATTTCAGAATTTAGATCTCTAGATTTCCCTTGTCTCTTCCTTCTAATCTTCATCTTATTCTCTCCCCTTTCAACTAGCCTTCTCTACTACACTTATTCTAGATCCTTAAGCATATTAAGGAGATACAACAACAACCTGAATTTGGCACAGCGCTCATTGGGGGGGGGTATCAATATTACTTTGTGTAAAACAATGCCACTAAAAATATAGAGAAAACATAACATTTTTTGAGTTTGTTATCTTTAACTTATAAGTTTTTGGCCTTTTGTTTAAATATGTGATACTTCACAGCGCCAATCATGTATAGAGTTTCACGGGCACGTGACGGGAAAAGCTTTGCCACAAGACAAGTAGATGCCATACAACAAGGAAATGTTAGATTCACTTTGCTGGCTGCATTTCAGGTTCATTCTACTTTACTACTTTATGTGTCTATGTAGTAGGCAACTTTTCTCGTATACCAACTTGGTTGAAAATTTTTAAATGAAAAATTGTGTTTGTTTGAGACAGAAAAATGTAGAATTCAAAGCTATTGAGTTTGTACCTCTTGCCATTTTATTTTCTATATTATTTCAATATAGCTCTAGGATATGATGAAATTCCAATTGAAGTATGAAATGCTCTTGGGGGTATTCGCTTAACTTGGTTGACTAGTTTGTTTAACCATATTGATGCTAGAGGAGTGGAGGAGAAGTATATATAAATTAAGGGGACATCCAAAGTTGTACAATTTATAGGGTTATAAAATTTATGGGTCATACTATGAAGTTGTGGGAGACGATAGGACGTTTGCATAAAAAACTGAGGTAACAAAGAATCTGTTTGGTTTCATGCTGGAGAGGTTAACAACTGAAGCAATATTTTTTCCTACATTGATAATACAGAGGTATAGGGATAGGGGGCATGACCTCTATATGGCCTATATGGCCTTTATAGATTTGAAAAAAGGCCTGATAGAGTGCCTAGAGAGATCATTTGGAGTGTTTTGAAGAATTAAGTTATTAGAGGATACATATACTTATTTTAAAAGATACATACGATGGGGTAGTAAGATCCATGTCGCCGACCCCAAATAGTTGGGAAAAGGCGCTACTTGATTATGATTATGATTATGTACGATGAAGTAGTGATTAGTGTATGAAAAATTGGAGGGGAAAACCAAAGAGTTCCCAATCATGGTAAGTCTACATCAAGGGTCAGCCTTAAAGCTCTTATCCTTTTGCTTTAGTTATGGATAAGTAACTAAACATATACAAGATAGTGTACCTTGGCGCATATTTTTTTGCAGTTTTAGTTGACGAGGCTAAAATAGGTTTTAAATGATAGACTAGAATCATAAAGGGAAGCTCTAAGAATCAAAAGGTTTTAAACTAAGTAGGACTAAGACAGAGTTAATGAAATTTAATTTCAAGGAAAGTAGGACTATAGGTAGAACTTTAGTTAAAATAGATGGCCATGAAGTGCCCAAGTGTGAGCAATTCCCTTATTTAGGATCTATTATCCATAGAGAGGGAGATTTTGATAATGATGTGGTGCATGATAAATGCGGGATGGGTAAAATGGATCTATTGGAAAATGTGCTATTTGATTATGATTATGATAATCTCAATATGGCATATTTCTTGTAGAAGTGCTTTAATGTTATTATTTGATTTTCATTTGGAGTAAATTTGTAGCGGGTAGAGATAAGTGAACAAGAGGGCAAGTGCTATTTATTTCTTGGGCATATAGAGTCTTTTTGTGGCTGAGAAGATGATTGGATAAATAGACTTGTAAACTTCTAGCTATTAATTGGGGATGAAATGTTTGGGATTGGGTTGGGTGTTTGTTTTTTGTTGTTTTCAAACATCTTTGAGGATCAAGACTCTGAAGAGGGAACTAAGTGTGGCTGGCTTTGGAATCAAGAAAGTGGAATCTTGAGGTAATAGAGAAGCTGGGAAAAGGAGAGTTCATGAAACTATGGCTGGCTTTGGAATAAATAAATTGGAAACTTGTGGTCATAGGGAAGCTGGGAAAAGGATAGTTCATTAGTATATGTTGCCTTTTAGCTAATTAATTTCCTTTTCTTAGGCTTACAGGATCCTTTTGATAAACTTAATTTTTTTTATCAAATCTATGGATTTTGGGGCATAACAATTTCTTTTTTTCTTCCTTTTTTAGAGAAAGTGGGCTTGGGTTGTATCCCTGTTGAGAAACATCTTCCTAGCCTATTAGCTCTCTCACTTTGGCCCGTGTAGTAAAAGTGTTTTGTATTGAACAATTTCATAGTTTTCTTTTGGGTTGATGCCCTCGAACAATGCCCTTCTTGGCAAATAGTCTTTCTTTACAAGCTTAGAGTACCAATATCATTAAGAATATAATCGATTGTAGATGCTCTAGACAAGTTGATATCCAAATACTTTTTGGCTACTCCTACCCACCATTGTACTGAACCCTGTATAAACTGCAGTATCGTTGGGGTAGAACTTTGTCGTTGTATCATGCTTGATAAAGTGATACCAAGCTCATGCAACATAACAAATATCCCCGCTATGGTTCCATTTGATATTGGATTTACTAATCAACCCTTGCATATACCCAAATTGCGCAGCAAGGTGACTAGGAGTATGCTGCTTAAACTCTATTTGCTCAACAACATGATAAACCAAGGTGTTGGGATGAATTCTAAGAAGTCGAACAAAAGCTGTTTCATCCATTTTTCAATCCCTTGGAAGAGATGAACCATCAGCCATTTGACCCTCATCGTTGTAGAGTGGGATGCTCCCCAACAACCAACTTTTGTAAGAACGAATAGTTTCTCGTGCCTCCATCAAAGATGATCTTTGTGAGCGACATTTGGCTAACGTACCTAGAAAAGCTCTGCCATCCTGAAAGTTAGGATCTGGTGCGTCATGCAATGAACATACCTACCATAAAAATACTGTGCATAGTAAGCTTTTAGTGTGCACTTCACTACAATCATGTACTTTACATAATCACATACGTGTGCACATAAGTAGATTACCATAGCAGGGCAAAGGGCATAATGGAACCAAGTGCTGTACGAGCTGAATCTAAAAATACAGAAGGATGAATGTGCCAAAAATTGTTGCTAGGAAATATGCAGCAGAGAAGCCATGCTACAATGGAAGCGACAAAGAAAGTGACATCATGAATATCACAAAAATCAGCCCATAAGGCAAAACCTCTAACCTTATAGTCTTTCTTGGCTTTTGGCATGATAACTTCTTCAAATCAACGTCATTTAGACCTCAACTTTGTTTTATTTGGGTTGCTTCGAGCTCACTTTGAGCTTGGGCCTCGCTTTCCTCACCAAAATTAATGTAGTGACTTGCCCATTATGTAAAAGGAAATCCTTTTATGTGTATCTCTTTCCTTTGCAGTGATGGTGAAATGCCAAAACAACTAAGAAGAACCATGTATATCTCAGGTTCCTTGTCGTGGATAGGATTCAAGTCTTGATAAGTAGGAATATGTTCCTCATACATAACCCGAATTCTGAAAGAGCTGAGACATGGGTCATCTCGCTTAATGAAAAGCTAGTGCCCATACACAAATACTTGCCTCTAACCTAATGGCGAATGTGTTTTCCTTGACCAAGATATCCTATGTTTCGGCTCTCCTAGGATTTGGGGATGTGTATGAGGAATATATTCTTATTAATCAAGACTTGAATTGAAGGCTCTCCTGGGCAAGGTACTTGAGTTATACATGCTTCTTTCCGAGTTATTTTTGCACTTCACCATTATTCCAAAGGAAAGAACGTAACATATAGAAGGTGTTCCTATGCAGCAATGGACATGTCAATTTTTTAATATTAGTGAGGTAAGTCAGGCCCATCTAGACGTGTCAATTTTTTAATAACTAGACATATATACGATAGTGTACATTGGTGTATACTTTTTGCAGATGATGTAGTTTTAATCGATGAAAGTAAAGTAGGTTTGAATGCAAAACTAAAATTATGGAGGGATGCTCTAGAATCAAAAGGCTTTAAAATAAGTACGACTAAGACAGAATGCATGAAATTTAACTCTAAGGAAGGTAGAGCTATAGGTAGAACCTTAGTTGAAATAGATAAGCAAGAAATGCCAAGGTGTGATCAATTCTGTTACTTAGGATCCATTATCCATAAACAATGCGATATTGATAGTGATGTGGTGCATAGGATAAATGTGGGGTGGGTAAAGTGGCAGGTAACCTCGGGAGTTTTGTGTGATAGGCGTGTTCCAAAAAAGCTTAAAGGCAAGTTCTATAGGACAACCATTAGGCCTGTAATACTCTATAAAGCATAGTGTTGGGCACCAAAGGAAAGTCGGGCATTCTAAACTAACCCTTCTAACATCATGTCCATTGATTCGAGCTGATTTAGGTGGGGCTTCCTCCAAAGTAACGATGCATGAACCCAATCAATATTTAAATATTTTCTGGATATGTATCATCACCAGGATTTTTTTTTGATAATGAGGGGTGTCCAAGTCCTTAGGACACAACTAGAAGGGGCAGAGCAACCGACCTCTTAGAGCACAGTATCCAGCTGCCAATATCCTTGAGTGCGCACATGGCCCACACAACATACACACCAGTTAACTTGGGAATATAATCCCTGTCGGTGGCCAATAGAGTGAGGGTTCGAACTCAGGACCTTTGCTTCAAGGAGCAGCATTCTGGCCATCACACGAACACCCTGTTTGTTTCTCGCCACCAGGTTGCAAAGACTTTAAAAATAAGTTTGGTATCACGTGGGTAGATGAACTTGGTTCCATTCCTGCGTTGTACAAAGTGATACGATGCACATACAATATCGCCGATCTCACCAGCCCGAGCCAATTGGAGGTTTGATTGCCCACCAATTCTTGTACGTAGCCATGTTGGGTTGCAAAGCGACTTGGAATATGTGGCTCCAATTCAATTTCCCTCAAACCAAGATAGAAAAGTTTCTGGGGTGAGTGTTCCGGATAAATTGACCATCATCTAAGTCAGCATCAACTGTAAACTGTCGCTCATCTTTGTGGAATAAGATACTCCTAATCTCTTCAAGGGGTGATGAATCATCAACTGTGCTTTATTCAAAAGAAGATCCGTTGAATTCTCACCTACTAACCTATCAAAGAAGGCTTGTGTGGCTCGCTCTGAATGAACAGATGGACTGCAAAGAGAGCATGGCAATGCAGGATGTACCAGTCGTAAAAGTAATGGGTAGGGTAACCCCCACATTGGGTGCCCTTATTGCTGCCCTTTATACAGAATTATAAGTAGAACCTTAGATGAAGTAGTGGGCTATAAGTGCCAAGGTGTGAGTAATTCCATTATTTAGGATCCATTATCCATAAAGAGGGAGATGTTGATAGTGATATGTTCATAGGATAAACACGGGGTGGGTCAAGTGGAGTGCATATTCAAAGAAGACCAATGGATGTCCCAATGAGAAGATTAGAAGCGATGAATTTAAATGATGCCAAAAGAGGGAGAGGGAGACCTAAGAGAACTTGGACAAAGTTAATAGAAACGGATATGACTTTGCTATCACTTACAAAAGGGTTGGCACAAAACAGGCTAGAATGGAGGCATATGAGCCATGTTGCCAACCTTAAATTGTTGGGAAAGGGCTCTATTTGATTACGATTATTAATGCATCAATTAGCTGCAGCTTCAGTACTATTTCAAAAGTCTTTACTCCCTATATTTTTAGTATGTGCAGTCACATTGCTGATTATTGTGTGTATTTTCTGTACAAATCCTTTTTCAGAATGTTGGTATGATGTGCTAGTCATTGGCTATTATATTCTTAATTCTTTTTAACCTACAGAAAGAAGAAGAAGGATTTGAACATCAGGATGTTGTGATGCCTACTGTACCTGCCCCAGAAATGGTATAATTTCACTTATAATTCATACTATGTCTGCTTATGTTTGCATTATGAATGGGGATTATAACATCTGCCTGGGAGTTTTGCAACTCGCATCTGTAAAACTAAAATCAGGTCTTTTCTCTGCTTCGTTTTGCCTTTGTTGTGGTTGGCTGGAATGAGATACTTTGTGTTACTTTCGTATTCTTTGGTTTTTTGTTTTGCAAGTAGTGAAATATTCCAAGTGATTCAGTTGGTATATAAGAGAGTAAATGGAAAGGCCGAAAGAAATAAGAATTGATCTATGTGTGAGCAATGTAAATCATCATATCATATCATATTGTTATTAAGGTAAGTATGCAAATCCATCTCTAGCGTCCGCTTTGGTTTTACTGCCAAACATGTTAGCCCAACTAGTTAATGGCGTTACTTGTCAGATGTGTATTGGCATTCTCGTAACTATGCACAGTTAACTTCCTGAGATGCCATCTTTAGCATGGACAAGGTTTTAAGATGGAACTGAGTTCAGCTCGTGAATTTTGCCACCTGCCTTGATAGCTGTATGTTTTGCTATTATTTGCTAAAATGATGAACTTCAGCATTGTAATTTCAGCTTCTATCAATGGAAGAGCTGCGGGAGCAACGAATACTTGATCCTCGCCTTCCCATGTGAGATTCCTGCTGATATTTGCTGCTTTGATATAGAAGATATGATATTAAGATTCTTTATCATTATCGGATAAAAAAATAACTGTTACCTGCAAAATTGTCTGTACTTTGGGAAGAAATTTACATTTTAATATATATAATTTGAAAAGCAAAGCTCAATTTCAGATGTTTACAGCAGTTGGGATATTGGTGCCCACCTTGGCCTTGTTATGTACACTAAGGCGATGCGCATGCAACTGATCAGCCTTTAGCTAGTGGTTAGATTTAATGGGGTAATATATTGAGGATAAATTTAGTAATCTTCAGACAGGGAGAGTCCATGCTTTTATATTGGTATCTTAAAACTGGAAGCATCCATATGTGTATCGTACAAGGCTGTGATTTTGGTTGCATCCAGGAGGTGATCTGCACAGTTTGTGTCAATCACATTTTACGATGACATCAGCTTTTCTGCAAGATGATTAATTTCCACAATAATATCTTTGGTTCTTATATCGTGCTTCTTTCTGGACATGCCTTTTTTTCATTTGATGCTTGTTCTAGAACATTTCTGTCATCTGTTCATGGATTGATCTATTTCAATATGATATTCATCTACTTTATGTTGGCGTAACAAACTGGATGAAACAGAGGCTATCGTAACAAGGTGGCTGCAACTAAGTTTGTACCGTGGCCTATAGAAATACGGTTTTGTGATCAAGGCAATTCAACAAACGGATACAATTTAACCCCAAGGTGAGAAATGTGTTTGTAGTCAAATTCATTATACTTACCTTGTAGTGTATTGTAAGTTTTTTATGCTTTTGATTACAGAACCTAATTTTTCTTTTTACGTGATGATAATTGTTTTATAGGATGATGTATTGGTTCAGAGCTAGAGGAAAGCTCTCGGATGATCCTGCTTTGCATAGGTAAGTTCATCAAAAAATACTAGATGGTCAAATTACAATTGATTATAATGGGATCGGTGACACGGGATTTCTGGCATGTGTCGCAATCATAAATCATTTCCACATCATTTGACGCTGTGTTTCTCTCACTTGTTCCTTCTATGCCATCTTGGACTCTCTGCCTTTTCTTTTGGTTCACTTGTACAAGGCATCGAGCAGATCTCCTTACGGGGCTGTTTTTTGTCTATCACTAATCAGGATTCCTCTTAAATTTCTCCCAGTTATACTGATTTTAATGCGAACCCTGAATGTGTTCTACTCATCTATCTTGACATTGGCTTCTTTGTGATAATTGTCTTATGTATGACTTTCTTTTTTCTCAACTTCCTTAACTATGCAATATTTGAAGTTTCATTGTTTAAGGCATCCTGAAGCTAGTCTTCAATTCAACCTCTGGATCCTAATTCTACAATACATATATTCACCTCTTTCTCCATTTGCAGCAATCTGAGTCATGATATCGAAGCCAATCTAGCTCATCTATATATTTTTTCATCTAATGTAGCAAACGGTTCATTTTAATTATAAAACCTTCTACTCTAATGCTTCAATCTGTAACTCAAATTTATTAAGTCCATATGTTCACATTAATAATTTATCATCAGTAAGAAAAAGACACCTGGCAGCCTCCTCTTGAATGTAACTTTTTTTTCACCTAATATTCATGCACTAAAATTTAGGTTTGAAGCCAATTCTTGATATGAAACTATGACACATACATTCACATAGACAAACTTATCTAGCTTTCAGTAGTTGAAGCGGACATGATACCTAGACCCTTTAAACTGGACCCTGGTGTAAGGCCCACTTTAAATAATTTAAATTAATTTCTAACTTTTGGTAGGTTCGCTTTTAAATTTACCCCTAGGAAGCATTATTGTAGTTCCCATGTTATTAAGAAATTGAATTTTGCATATGCGAGGAGTCTATTCCAGTTCTCTAGGAGTTGTTTTCCAATGTATGCAATTGACTACTTTATTTTGTAATCCTAAATAAGGCAGTAAGGCACACTTTATGAGTGGGAATGACAGACTGTCTTTGCTTTGCCAAAACTGAGTTTCTTCTGATGGGACTTTTTACTGAATCAAACTTGCTTTTGAAGCTTAATCCAGAGTCTCCCCATCCGTGGAGGACTTCGGTGGAAACTCTCTAGCTGCGGACTCCTTGAGTTTATCCTCTCCTTCTATCTCTCCAATCCCTTATACTTCACCCCATCTTTTCACATCATTCTTCCAAACCTCTTTCCACAAACACACGTACAGCCTTTCTTCCCAATCCGTAGCCTTCTGGAATTTCTCAACTTCCAGTCATGTCAATATGGATGCAAAACTTAGATTTTAGCCAAGTGGCATGCATAAACAGGCTATTTACTTGAAATACGGGTTAGTCACATCAGTGGCATACATTCAGAAGGCCCATTGCTAAAAAGTATGTAACAGATGTAAACTTTTTACTAGTTATAGTAGACATATTTTTATCAATCTACACTGATTCTTTCACTCTATGTGTATTATTGCATTTGTATTGTTTCCAATGTATATGTTTACTCAAATGGCTGGCAGATGTGTGGTGGCATATGCATCTGATCTTATATTTCTTAGTGTAAGCTTAAATCCTCACCGTGAAAAAGGTGTGAAGACGGCGTCACTTAGCCTGGACCACTCGTAAGTTTCGTTGTTATGTTTAATAATGATTTCTATGCAACGGGACTGGGATCTACCTCTTTAAAGGTTTTTCTCCTTTATTCTAAATGATTTCACTTCTATATCTACCATTGTGTCATTCGCTGATAGACAACTAAAATAATTGGTGGGGAGGATTTTCTAGACATATCCCAGTGACCATGTTTTTTATTTCTATTATGAAAGGGTTCATATGCAAAAGGAACGTGAGTTGTAATTTTACCCGTAATGAGTAGGATATTATGTCTCAAAAAAGAGTTCATGCTTCGAGCTTGTCATAGCTGCTCTCTCGTTTCTATCTCTAATCTATAAATCAAGAGCCTGAGTGTCAGGTGGGAACTCTATGTTCTATATAGTTGTTACAATGGACAGTCGTGAACTGGGTTAGTCAAGCTTTCAAACTGAGGCTCGGTGCCTCCTATCACCACATCTAAGGTTTTTTTATATAGTCGATGCCTCCCCTTGGGTTTCTGTATAAAGAGGAAGTGTGACCATTTTAGTTGTTGCTCCTTTTGTTCCATATTAATAGCTACATTTGGAAAGGTGGCCACTTTAAAAGACATCTCACATGCTTCTTACAACTCGTCTTACAAGCTAAGCCAGCGGATGAGTTGTAAGAAGCTTGTGAGCTGCTTTTTTAAGTACCCACCCACTCAAATTGAGCCAAATGTCTCAACTAATATGGGATGGATTTATGCCAATGTGGCTATTAATATCGGAAGGAGGGAGTATACTTTTGTCCTTAAATTAGAGCTCATTTTTATAATACTCCAAATAGAGTACCAAAAAAAAATCTTTGCGCACTCTACATAGACAGATGCACATGATTAATGTTTTTGTATTTATTTAACTTGCTTTTTACAGGATGTGGTTCCATAGGTCCTTCAGAGCTGATGAGTGGCTCTTATTTGTGGTAAGAATCATAATTATAATCAAGTAGCGCCTTCTCCCAATAGTTTGGGTTGGCGACATGGATCTTACGCCTCCATTATAGCTTGTCTTGTGTCATCTCTTTCGTAAGATAAAGCAAAGACATATCTTTTTTTATTAATTGCATCCAAGTTCTCTTAAGTCTCCTTCTCTCTCTTTTGGCATCATTTACATTCATCCCTCCTAATCTTCTTACCAGAGCATCTATTGGTCTTCTTTGCATGTGCCCATACCAACGCAAATTATACTCCTTATATTTATCCCTTAAAGATGCTATCCCTAAATTCTCACGAATATACTCATTCCTAATCCCATCCCTCCTAATTAACCCACACATCTACCTTAGCATTCTCATTTCAGTTACATTCTCTTTGGAGCCCAACACTTTGCTCCATAGAATATTGTAGGTCTAGTAGCTATCCTATAGTACTTGCTTAAAGCTTATTTGCAATGCGCTTATCACATAGAACCCCCGAGGCTGCCCCCTCCACTTTACCCACCCTACATTTATCTTATGCACCACATCACTATCAATATCTCCTCTTTGTGGATACTGGATCCTAAATAATTTAATTGCTCACACTTTGGCACTTCGTGCTCATTTATTTCAACTAAAGTTCTATCTTCCTTCAAAATTAAGTTCCATAAACTGTCTTAGTTCTACCTTCCTTATTTGTGGTAAGAATATTGTATAATATTCATCTATCTTCACTTTTTGATGTGATTGCTAAAACTATAGCTTCAGTTATAACTTCTGTTTGCAATTTTTCTTGTTAACAGGTTCAAAGCCCTTCTGCCAGTAATGCTCGTGGGTTTTGTTCAGGTCGCATGTTTAACAGGGCAGGACAGGTAATTAATTTGCTACTTGGATGGAAAATGATCTTTTGTTAGGATCTTACCAAGGGGATGATATCTTCTGTTGTTGGTGCAGCTTGTTATCACTCTGGCTCAAGAGGGTGTAATCAGGAAACGCAAAACACCTACAGTTAATCTAAATTCTAAGCTATAACAGTGTCTGAATAAAAAAGAAAAATCAATTATTGGCTACAAGTGTGTGGTGGAGAATTCGTACATTTTCATCCTGACTCACACTTTCGAAGGTGCTAGCATTCAACCATGATGGAAGTTAATTGCATCAAGTCCTAAGCCACTATTCTAATATTGAGCCTCGTTTTTGTCTTCGTTGTTCCGACAACTGATAGGATAAGCTCTCTGTTGGTGGTATCAAAATCCAAATTTGATTATTGTGTATTTAATTAGTCTTAATAATTTTTTTCTGATTGTTTTTTATCTGCCTGTTTGTAAAAATGGAAATGGCTGGTGGTGAAAGTGAGGAGTTATTTACTCTTTCATAAGAAAATTTTCTCAAATGTAGACTAACAAATGCCATTGCACACTGTCATGAAGCGAAAAAGGTGAAATAATCTTTAGGCAACTTTCAGAATTTAATAGTTTCTTACTAAAACAGAACTCGAAGAGTTGTTTCAATATTTCTCTTTTTCAAAAAGGTAATCAATTCAGCTTATTTCTTTAAAAAGCGCTGTCCAAGTCCTTAGAACCCGACTAAAAGCGGCAGGGCAACCGGCTTCTTAAAGCACCATATCCTGCCACTAATCCCCTAAGCTACGTACAAGATCCACCAATTGTACTGACCGATGGTTTTGTCTTTCATCAGATTTAATTTGAGGATTAACCATCACTATAATAAACTTACATGAGTTGTGGAGCCTTGTTTTTTGAGTTTATACTTGTTTCTCAGCTGTCATAATATGAAAGTAAGTTGCAGTTTGCGATTATGCTCTGGATATCTACTCAACAAGGTAGGATGCAACTTCAGGGTTCAGCATGATTATTGAAGCTTTCCTGTGCCTTATGCACTATATGCATGTCTTTATTCAAGAAGTAATCTTCACATCAGACTTCTCAAAAAGTTGTTTTTGACAAGCTTTTGTGATTGTGTGAGCCTCCAGCAGAGGATGGGTGAGGCTGCACCGTTTACCTTGGCTGGGGTGGCTGACCCCATCGGTTTCTGCTCCTTGCCACTGACTGCCTCGGAGGCCAACTGTTGGCGCACAGAGGCCTCATGTAACAAAAAAATGATAAAAAGAGAGAACGTCCCTTGGAAGTGGCGGAGCGGTGTGGAACACATGAGGCGAAGGAGTGAGGCAAGATTGAGATGCTTGAGGTGGATTGAGGCACTCGCAGGCATTTGAATGAGGCCAAGAAAAACTAACTTTAAGATAAACCTGATGTGAAGTTTATCTATGGGGCCGTTTAGGGCGTGATTATAAGCAAATATTTACAGTGGATTGAAACCATCATATTTTTTTCCAGCTGAAACACCAAATTGTTTCAGCTGGATAGGAAAAAAAAACATGGATGCTACAGTGTAGCTGCTTTTAATCACGCCCCAAACGGCCCCTAACTTTCAACTTTTTTTATACATAATACTTAACTTTCATTTGAATGGCTAAGTGTTTAGATATTCCCAAAATATCATTTCTTGTTGCGGTCTAGAACATTTTATATTTTAATTTTCAGGCGGTATTGTTTGGTCCTTGGTCCAATGCAATTGCCTTTCTAATGAGAGGAGAGTTGTTTTGTTTTCCTAAACTTCAATTTTTTTGCCTTAATAATGCTAAGTGTTCAGATATTCCTAAAATATCATTTCTTGTTGCGGTCTAGAACATTTTATATTTTAATTTTCAGGCGGTATTGTTTGGTCCTTGGTCCAATGCAATTGCCTTTCTAATGAGAGGAGAGTTGTTTTGTTTTCCTAAACTTCAATTTTTTTACCTTAATAAGGCTAAGTGTTCAGATATTCCCAAAATATCATTTCTTGTTGTGGTCTAGAACATTTTATATTTTAATTTTCAGGCGGTATTGTTTGGTCCTTGGTTCAATGCAATTGCCTTTCTAATGAGAGGAGAGTTGTTTTGTTTTCCTAAACTTCAATTTTTTTGCCTTAATAAATTATTCTCCCTCTGTTCGGAATTATTTTTCCCATTTGATAAAAAAATTGTTCTACTTTACTCTTCCATTTAAGGATTCTCACGTGATTGAGATGTAGAGTTATGTTATTAACTACTTCATGGAGGGGATAACCAAAGAATGGGTAGAGAGTTGGGATATAATACAAGAATGTCAATTTTTAAAAGGTTCTATTTGGAGAAGTCACGTGGCTTCCCAATGGGACCCATAGCCCAACAAGAACAAATACCTTTCAAAATCTACATAGTAAAACCAAATGTAGGGAATACTTCAAGAAGAAAGGGAAACTTTTTATTTGGCGGAAAGTGAGTGTAAACCATAGCAAAAACTCTCTATCTTATTCACTTTTGACATTAGGATAGTATTATTGCAAAAAAGCACATAGCCCCAGTGGAATAATGGTTAAAGGAAACTTTGTTAGTGTCTCCCCCTTTCCATTCCCTTCCTCTCCCAAGCTCTGATTTTACTTCTACTAATCAATTCCCCGTCAGGTGTGCCTTGATCAGTAGCAACTGATGCAATAGAGATTCTTTGCAGGAATAGAGAAGTTCTCAAGAATCATCATGCTCACATACGGGAAGTGAAAGAAAGTGTCTTGCTCTAAACTCTCACTTCCTTGTGGAATATAAATTTTCAATCTCTAGTAACTTGGACCGAAGAAAAGGGTAATTGCTCGAGAAAGGAAAGAACGTGGGATTCTGTAATTTCAACTAATAATACTGTTGGAAAAAAGATTGGACTTGCCGGAGTTCTGACTTTTGTTTTGGATTAGGCAAAAACAAAGAAAATGAAGAAAAATAGGGGAGCGGAAGGAATGGATGATTAGTTCACTACCACATATTTTAGCAAGCCCTCCCCTTCACACGGTCAGTGGGTGTCCATTGTCCGTGTGTTTTCAGACGGTGGGCACCACCGTTTTCGGACGATGGTGTTACCATGGACACACTGTCTCTGTATGGGCCATGGGGGTGCAGGCTGGCGAGTTTTTTCCATATTACCTGATGCCAACTATAGTTTTCTCATATTACTTAGTTTTTCCCGTAAAATCTCATATGACTTGGAATCAGCACCTAGAATATCGAAAATGCCATTCTTTTACGTTTTTTGTGCCTTTTATATCCGAAATGCTTCGTTCTTCCCAAAATTACCAATTTACGGGAGCATCAAGTTGGGAAAGAAGACATTCCGGCAAAAGTCCGCCCATCATCGAGGTTCAAACTACCGCCGGCGCCATCCAACTCGGAAAAAATAAAATTTCATGCCGAAAAATTGTAAAAATAGCGGAAAAGACGAGAAAAATAAAGGGATTTTGATGTAAGAGCAGTGGGGAAACCCTCCCAACTACAAAAATTAAGATCTACATGTTCGATCGCTTATTTATGTTCGATCGCTCCTCGACATGAAATAAGAGGATAAAAATGGGCAAAAGCATAAAATATTCGCTGGTGAGCGACAAATTCAATTTATATATCTTTCTGTGATCCTAATGATGTGGAAGACGAGGAAAAATAATGAAGAACGCAAAAAAAAGGGTAAAAATGGATGGAAAATGAGCGAGTTATGATATTTTGAAGATTGCCATTTTATCGTGTAGAATATACACGACTTGAGTACTTATCGTGTATGCACGATAAATACTCAAGTCGTGTATATTCTACACGATAAAATGACAATCTTCAAAATGTCATAACTCGCTCATTTTTTATCCGTTTTTGCCCATTTTTTTGCGTTCTTCTTCATTTTTCCTCCTCGTCCACGTCATTAAGATATATTAGGTTAAGAAAATAAGAAAAAATAAGAAGAAAGAAGAAAGTAAAAGTATTCCGACGTCCGGAGCTTTGCCGCACCACCCACACAAAAAAAAAACTATGATCAAGAGATTTTGATGTAAGAGCAGTGGGGAAACCCTCCCAACTACAAAAATTAAGATCTACATGTTCGATCGCTTATTTATGTTCGATCGCTCCTCGACATGAAATAAGAGGATAAAAATGGGCAAAAGCATAAAATATTCGCTGGTGAGCGACAAATTCAATTTATATATCTTTCTGTGATCCTAATGATGTGGAAGACGAGGAAAAATAATGAAGAACGCAAAAAAAAGGGTAAAAATGGATGGAAAATGAGCGAGTTATGATATTTTGAACATTGTCATTTTATCGTGTAGAATATACACGACTTGAGTATTTATCGTGTATGCACGATAAATACTCAAGTCGTGTATATTCTACACGATAAAATGACAATCTTCAAAATGTCATAACTCGCTCATTTTTTATCCGTTTTTGCCCATTTTTTGCGTTCTTCTTCATTTTTCCTCCTCGTCCACGTCATTAAGATATATTAGGTTAAGAAAATAAGAAAAAATAAGAAGAAAGAAGAAAGTAAAAGTATTTCGACGTCCGGAGCTTTGCCGCACCGCCCACAAAAAAAAAAACTATGATCAAGAGATTTTGATGTAAGAGCAGCGGGGAAGCCCACCCAACTATAAAAATTGATATCTACATGTAAAGAAACATATATAAAGATCACCCAACTCGCTTATTTTTCATCCGTTTTTGCCTATTTTTTTGCATTCTTCATTATTTTTCCTCGTCTTCCACCTCATTAGGATCACAGAAAGATATATAAATTGAACTTGTCGCTCGCCAGCGAGTATTTCACGCTTTTGCCCATTTTTATCCTCTTATTTCATGTCTAGGAGCGGTCGAACATCAATGGGTGACCTTTATATATGTTTCTTTACATGTAGATCTCAATTTTTGTAGTTGGGTGGGCTTTCCCGCTGCTCTTACATCAAAATCTCTTAATCATAGTTTTTTTTTGCGTGGGCAGTGCGGCGAAGCTTTGGACGTCGAAATGCTTTCAATTTCTTCTTTCTTCTTATTTTTTCTTATTTTTTCATCCTAATATATCTTAATGAGGTGGAAGAGGAGGAAAAATAAAGAAGAACGAAAAAAAATGGGCAAAAACGGATGAAAAATGAGCGAGTTACGAAATTTTAAAAATTACAGTTTTATCGTGTTGTCGACGACACAACTTGATTCAAGTCGTGTACTATGTGACACGACTTCAATCCAAGTCGTGTTACATAGTACATGACTTGAATCCAAGTCGTGTCACATAGTACACGATTTGATTCAAGTCGGGTCGTCGACAACACGATAAATAGGCAATTTTCAAAATGTCATAACTCGCTCATTTTTCATCCGTTTTTACCCATTTTTTTGTGTTCTTCTTCATTTTTCCTCTTTTTTCACCTCATTAAGATCACAGAAAGATATATAAATTGAACTTGTTGCTCGTCGACGAGTATTTCACGCGTTTGCCCATTTTATCCTCTTATTTCATGTCCAGGAGCGGTCGAACACCAATGGATGACCTTTATCTATGTTTCTTTACATGTAGATCTCAATTTTTGTAGTTGGGTGGGCTTCCCCATTGCTCTTACATGAAAATCTCTTGATCATAGTTTTTTTTTTGGCGTGGGCGATGCGGCAAAGCTTCGGACGTCGGAATGCTTTCAATTTCTTCTTTCTTCTTATTTTTTCTTATTTTTTCATCCTAATATATATTAATAAGGTGGAAGAGGAGGAAAAATAAGGAAGAATAAAAAAAAAAGGGCAAAAACAGATGAAAAATGAGCGAGTTATGACATTTTGTAAATTACAGTTTTATCGTGTTGTCGACGACACGACTTGATTCGGGTAATATGGAAAAACGCAGAGTGTGGTGCTTATACCTAAACCTAAGGGTATTTTGGCTACTTTCTGGGTCATATGGAAGAAAGAAAGTGATTTCGGGTAATATGAGAAACCCAAAGTTGGCACAAGGTCATATGTAAAGAGCTGCAGGCTGGCTACAGTCTTCCGGAAAATATGTAGGTACTCACCAATATGCAATGTTCTATGTTAAACTGCATAGGGAGGATGAGGTCGACCACCATCTGTCCACTATTACTTGTCTATATTAAAATCAAAATAAACTAAAACCAGTTCAATTTCGTTTCTAATGCAGACAAGTATATTGGACCGAATGATTATATTTTCGACATGGGTCCACCAAAAGTTTGCATCATTGGGATTGCCAATGTATGGCTAAGAATGAAAAGACGGGAAGTGCAAAAAGGAAAACACCCATTAACCAAGGTTTTAAAAATTGAACGGTCATCGACCCAGAATTCTAGCCGAGTAGGTCCAATCCGGTTCAACTGGGAGTCCGGTGGGATCGAAGCTTCTGCTGGAAGGCAGGAAAAAAAAGAGGGGGGGGGGGGTCGACTGGGCGCCTCGGCTCCCGCTAGAAGGGGGCGTCAGAAGGGAGGGGGAACACGGGGGGAGGGGGCGACGACGGGGCTCCCGGCTCCTGCTAGAAGGGGGGGAGAGGGGGAGGGGGTTAAAACCCGGTGTCACGCCCCAAAATTCCCGGCCTCGTCGGAGTGCGGAAGACACATTTTTTTTCTTTCATGAGTATGTTTGAGGCCAGAAACCCTGAGATATGACCGAATACTCGAGCATCCCGTCTAATACATCACCATGAATAGATGTGTACTCGACATAACACAACTGAGTCTTTAAATAACATCATTAACATATATGAAATGAGAACTTAACAATCTTAAATTAATCCATAATATAAGTCATCTAAAATAACTAAAAATCAAAATCATTAAAATACTTTGGCCAACATGCCAATAATATTAACACTAAATAAAATAATAAAGATAGCTTTATCTTCCACGACTGTCTTCGAGTCTTCCGTTATCTGCACTTGCCATAGCTATACTTTCTTCATGCCTGCATCAGAGGATGCATGAGTATTCCGAAGAAATACCCAGTATAATGCAAAAACCCACAAGAACAGAGTATATAATATAGGACAAATAGTAGGTTTTAATATGAGACAGTTGAATAATCAAGAATATTTGAACTGAGCAACAAGAATTCCATTATAAGAGGAAATAACAGCATCAATGAAGGCTCCTAAACATCCAAAGTATAAGGAGAGAAATTACTATAATCCAAGACTCCGAACATCAACGCTTCCTGACTCTCAAGTATAGAGCAAGGACAATAAATTATACGACTCCAAACAAATACCGGTGTAAGGAGAGAATTGTCAAAATACCAAAGGCTCCAGGCATCTATAGTACAAGGAGTTACAATTTCTGCTCGCTGAATTTACCGATCTCAAAAGGTAAAATATACCAGAATCATGCTAGAGGTTCTCCCTTCGGAACCCGGCCACGCGTCTAGACATGCTGGCCCCATCCGTGCTTACGGACACAATGGGCGGAGACTGCAGACCTTCCGTAATATCATACAGCCTAAACGTACGTATTTGCCTCCCTTCGGGCAATAAGGAATTAAAATTCTATAAATATCGGAGGTCATGCTAGACCTAGCAATGGCTCGTGAGCATACTATGATTCCACCGAATAATTAGTGGAGAAATAGGTCAATGTCAAACTGGACAATGTTTCAACAATAGCAAAGGTCTCAACTTTCTGAGAATAGGGTAGCTCTTACTTTAATGACTCACTCATGGAGTATGAATAGAATATCAAAGACTCTCAACAACGTATGACTCACGTTCTGGAGCATGAATAGAATAGCAAAGACTCTCAACAATGACCATGTTACGCATGCATAGCCTTAGATAAGACTTAGGAAGAAAGACTTGATCAAGAATTGCCTTTCAAAACTCTAAGAAAACTCAAGTTATATCATGAAGAATATCAAATTCTGGTTTCAAAGAAGACTTGACTCAAACAGATTCAATAACAGGTCAACTGAAGTTTCCCAAACGAATAGAAGTGCATTGGTCAAATAGAAATAGATGGTTCAGTTTCTAATTGGAAACACGAATCGAGTCAATATCAGTGGACATATAAGACTTGATGAACATCAAACCACTCGCCATTAGCCCGTGATACTATAGTATTATACTTATTTCATCCTACTGTAATACTTACTTAAAGTCTTATATAATACATATAAAGTTTTTGTATACTTGTTATAGCATAGGCTATTGCTTTGATAAAGTTTTCCCAACCTTTACCATAATTATAGTGTTCTGTTTTTACATATGAATCAACTTCCAACCCTTACCAACGTCAAAATAGAAGGAATTAGACCCTGAAAATTTTACTGTGATTACTCCTATGTGTCTAGTTTACAATCCAACAAACGGCATGTTTTTATGATTTTTATATAATTAGGGGCCGTTTGGGGCGTGATTATTGCAAAAATATCCAGACTGGATATTGGATATATACTGTAGCATCCATGTGGATTTTTACATCCAGTTGAAACACCTCCTGATGTGTTTCAGCTGGATATATAAAATATCCAAATGCTACAGTGTAGCAAAACATCCCATCTGGATGTTTTGCTTTTAATCACGCCCCAAACGGCCCCTTTGTTACAAATATTTTACTGAAGGACGTTAGTACAGAAACAGTTCTGGCCGAGACCCTTAATCATAGTTCTAATCAAATTGTGAGTGTGTTTACCCCATAATCTATTCAATAATACATAGTATACTTGAATATCTTCTATATCTTACTTATTCCAGAACTTTATTAGGTATGATATGTCATAATATTTACAAGAATTGAGGTGTACTTTCATTATCTTAATTTATCTCACACACATACCCCATTTTCTAGTTAAATTAGTCAAACTGGACAACTAATTAAGGACATATAAACACACAAGGTCTCAGAATTGACTTGACACAAACGCTCTATTGAACAACCAGTAGGTTCATGACACAAATTTATAAAGTATATTCTAGTTATAATCCCCTTTAGTTCTCATTAATAAACATCATCAACTATTGAAGACTTATATTGAGGAAGTTGCCATAATTCTATGATGAACTAGGACAATAAAATTTGGACAGCAATGTCAGAGACCAAAAGGGACACAAGGAAGCTTCAAAGAGGACTCCAAACAATTCAAACTTCCCATCATTGGGCTAGCATGTGTAACAATTAGGAATTGGAACATCAAGGTTCACACGATTGAGCAATAACACGTAATAACTGGATAATTCAAAAGATTGGTATTTAGCGATTGACTTTCATGAAGATTCACAATCATAAATCAATATATTGACATAAGAAGCACTTGAACAAGGTATGAAATTCAGATCCAAGAGTGTAGGAAAAATCATCCTACCTAGTCCAAACGTAGTATCTTTTTGCTTCCTCGCGAAGGCTTTTGATTCCTCTACACGATGCCGCCCATTGGCACTTCGATCGTTGACTCTCGAGATGGAGGAAAAAGGTGTAAAGCTTGCTGGAACAAAGGAGAAGGAGAAGGAAAAAGTCTTGGGACATTCACAAAGGATTTGGCTTTAAAAATACCAGCCAGCCCTCTCCCTTGTGCTTATATAGACCCAAAACCTATTACAACTAGGATATCTCCAAATCAAGACTTCTTCATAATCCAAACTCTCACTACTAATTAAAATCTCTCCCTCATTAGTAAGGGACGTTCAACAATGTTAATTCATTGGGTTTTCCTCATTTAATTTGGATTTCAAATCTCTAATAAGATTCGTTCACTATCTTAATCCTAATTACAGCACACTGTCATACACGTAACAGTCCACTTCCGACTCTTCTCACGGTCAGTAAATTTGGACTTAGACCCTGAAATTTTTATTGGAGTTATCCCTACGAGTCTAGTTTCTAATCCCACTAATTTTATATTTTTCCGATTTTCCTTGAATTAGTTATGAATTATTTACTACAGACTGTTGACACAGAAATAGTACTGGCCGAGCTTACAATCTTAATCATACTTTACATATCTCGATCCAAACTAGGAAACTACCATATCTAGGCCAACCAACTAGACGTCCCCTTCCTATTGGTTGATTAAAAAGTGAAATATTTATCTTCTTTTAATTAAGATTTATCTTCCTTAATTATCTCAACCGAACTAATACTTCCCGATCCTCCGCGATACTTACCATATTTACCGCTCTTAGGTCAAATCATAGATTTTTGCTCCAAGATTCACTTCCACCTTCCGAAGATCATCTTATGGCAAGGTTACCCACATTCATAAATCACCGCTGGGCCAGTGCCATGTGGCTCAGCGCTCAGGTCCTGTGTCTTGGCTTGAGTCCTACGCCCACAGGTCTTTGACGTCCTGCGGTTGCACTACTTGTTATACTAACATGCGTGCATCACTAACCACACATCAAAACAAAATTCATTTTACTAATTAAGAGTAATCCAGTGAACACATGCCCTGACACTTGGCCCCACTCCTGGCGTCAGGTGTTCTCAGACCCTGGCGCCAGGCTGGCCTCAGCGCCAGGTTGTGCCCAGCGTCAGGACCAACCCTCGCGTCCTGGTTTTCTACTACTATTAGCCATACGATTAATAAATTATATCACATCATTAAATCAAATAATACATCAAAGCATATCGCATAATCAGAAATCAAATTAGGAAATGAAACTTTCCTATTTTAGACCAGTTTCTTAAAATAGATACTTTTAGTTAACGTACCAATTTTCTGGGTGTTACACCCGGACCGGCGGGGTCAACCAACCCGGTCGACCGAGACTGAAAAAGGGGCCAACTTTGGTCGAACCGGCCAGGCCGGACTGAGCCGGTGTTTAAAACCATGGCTTCAACTAAGAAGCTGTTTGGTTGCTACTATACAATTAGTTTTTAGGAGAATCTATAGATTTTTCTTTTGGAAAAGAGAATCCCGTTTGGTTGCCATGAATCACTGATTTTAGGTAAAAAGCTAAATGTGTAAGGATATAGACTGAGAAGTCAAAAAGTATAGAATAATAAGGGAATATTCTATTTTTTTTGGAAAATTTCCTAATTAGGATATTTTCAAAGAAAAATTTTGCCAACAATTTTTTACGGATTCTCATGGTGAAAATATGTAGAAAATGTCAATATTACCCCTATAACTCACAAAATTTGTCCCACATTGATTTTTGCTTGCCAAATTCTAACCAAAAACACTTCAACCAAATTCTACTAAAAGCCAATAACATTTCTCTATATCAGATTTTGCTTCTGCCTCTAGCAGAAGTGGCAACTAAACAGGCCCTAAAATATAAAAAAAAGCTAAAATAAAAAAAAAACGAAAACATGGGCTTAACCAGCATCCCAATTCTGTCAAAGAGGCATCCTAGAATTTCACCCTAAACAGCTACACAGCAGGTGATCGACGGCTTCCTAGCGGCCAGGGACATCGATTCATTTTCTGTTTTTTTCACAGCTGAAACACCTCAATACGTTTCATACATTCACAGTAAAAAATCAGAAAATAAATAATGAAAGTGGATTTTTCACAGTAAAAAATCCGAAAATAAATAATGAAAGTGGATTTTTCACGGTAGATGTTTTGGATTAATCACGAACCAAACGGCCCCTGGTGTGAAAAGAGAGAGGTCCACTTACTTCTGGTCCGGTTTCGAAAACCAGCTGAGACCCTTCTGTCTACAGTCGCCATCTCCGCCTTTTCTTCGACAGTCGCCGCCGCTCTCTCCATCTTCCAAGTACTCTCTCTCTCTCTCTCTCTGTGTTTTTAATGGAGTTTCTTGGAATGGTGACCATGCTACTGAATCTACATGTATTGAACATTCTACTGCTTGACGTTGGTTTGGTAATTTAATTGTCGTGGGCATGCGCGTGATGTGTTTGAGGAAATGATTGTGTGAGGCAAATATTTGGTTTCTTGGATTAGTGACCATGCTACTAAATCTTCATGTATTGAACATTCTGCTGCTTAGCGTTGGTTTAGTAGATTAATTGTAATGGGAATGCGCATGATCTGTTTGAAGAAATTTTCGTGTGAGGAAAATGTTTGGTTTTTTGGATTTTGGGAGAGAGGTATATATTGTCTGAAATAGATAGGTACAATGTGGAATAGAATAATTGATTCTGTTAAGCCATGGCGAACCCACTAAGTGTGAAACGTCCTTAGATGTTTGAAGAAATGATTGTGTGAGGTAAATGCTTGGTTTCTTCGATTTTGAGAGGGAAGAATATGTTGTCCGAAAAAGATAGGGACAGTGTGGAAAATTTTATTTTATTAAGTCACGATGAACCCCTAAGTGTGAAAAGTCCTGAGCTGTTTGAAGGAATGATTGTTTGAGGCAAATGCTTGGTTTCTTGGAGTTTGAGAGGCTGAAGCTATATTCAAGAAGTTCTTAGTCAGACTGTTGTGGGACTGCAATCTTGTTTTTTAGATTTAATGTGAAGAAACTGAAGCTATATTCAAAAAGTTCTTAGTCAGACTGTTGTGGGACTGCAATCTTGTTTTTTAGATTTAATGTTATGTGCTTCATTTTGGTTTTGTCTGCTAGCGTGAAACTAATTGAAGGCACGTTGTCCTGGTTTATGAAGCCTGTGGAAGGCTGGGATAGATTTTGAATATGTGTATGTCTTACACTTGACTGCAAGAAATACATATTTGACCATGTCTTAGGTTGTTGGTCTTACTGCAAGTACTTGTATAGCTAATTTTGGTCGTATAATTCGCTTATACTGGCCTATTCCATAGTTTAACATAAAAATGTTACAGTTTTCTTTTCAGATTTTATGTCTTCAATAGTTAGATTAAGGTGTTTGTCAATGGAGATTTCTCATCTTCATTTTTCAAGGAATTAACTTGAACTATTGTATTTTTTTTTGTATATCTGATTTATGAAAAGACATTAATAGAATGTTGCATTCAACATTGCAGGATGACAATCGAATTTATGTCTGCAATAATGCCAGTAGGAAACTCACTGCCTTGGTTTAATGGTCTGAACAGAAGATGCGTTATTTTCCATTTGTAGTGTGGCATAGTGTTTGTTACGAATGCATATGCATTCATCTTCAGGTTTATCCTTGCCATCTTCTGATTGGACAAATAGTCTTGAAGGTCTTTGAAAAATATGGGTCCAAATCATCGGCCATCAAATCGCTGTCAATCATCAATCAAGTATAAGACCATCTTTGAACCTGCTGATGTTCGATGGCTGGAAGATCTGGACAGGACCTCCAGTTCCTGTGGCCAACCAGATAAGAAGCAGTCTGTATCCAAACCTCCTAACAGCATAGTGAGTACAACCAAACTCCTATCAAGTGTCGGAAATGCATGGGAATGCCTCTCTCTGCCTTCTTTCCTCAAGCCCAAGGGAAAAGAGGAACACAATGAAGTTGGCAAAAGAGAAGCAGTTTTACATTTTTCTGACTACGGAAGAAATAATAAGGGACTGAACCTGAACAATCTTCGTTGTCTTTCACCTGAGTTGGCATCTTTGAACACTCAAGATCATCCAAAGATTTCCCAGAAGAAGTTGCAGTTTGAGCCTCTGCATGGAGATATTAAGAGCTTTTCTACATGGGCTGGCTGCAGTTATTTTCCTGTAAATTTCTTCAGGACAGGTGGGGCTTTAGGGATTTCTTATGATCTTGGAAGGATATATGAACCTGTTTTTGAAAGCTGTCGGATTAGATTCAAACATACTACTCAAAGTCTCACTTCCAATATCATCCATATTAGAAGTACAAGCATTACGTCTACAAATCTTTCTGATTCTGTGACAACTCAAGATGTTTCAAATGGTGAGCATGTAGATGCTGCTAAAAATGTGAAACAACCTTTTGAGTCTCTTCATTCAGCATACTCACTTGGATCCACCACAACCTCAGATGACGACTTGTCAAAGACATTCAGCTCTAGACTCTACGCAGATTACCATATTGAATTTATGTCTGTAGATAATTGCAAAATTGGAGATCACCAACTGCCAGCTAATTCGCAGAGCAAAAGTGTCGATAATTCAGAACGGGTATATGGATTTGAGCATAAGAATAGTCATGAAAATTGTGTAAGAAGAGCTGATGTTTTTCTTGGGAACATACCAACAGCAAACTTGTGGTACCACATGCACGATAAGACATATGAAGTGTTTGCAAAGCATAGACATGCTGTTGCAGGGGCTTTGGCAGGAATATTTGTGAGCTTCTGTTTACATCCTTTTGATACAGTGAAAACTATTATTCAAGCTCGTGCTTTGGATCATTCTGTATATTGTATTCTAGAAACAGTTATGTCTGAAAGAGGTGAGATTCCGTTGCTTGTATTTGTATTTTTCATGCAGGTTAGTATAGGATTTATTGGCTACAGTATACACTTTTGGTCATTGCACATCTCTGGTGTCACTAGGTTGAAGACGCCAAAAAATGCTTTTAGTTAGATGAATTCTGTTTATATATTCAAGACTTTAATTTTGAAGCGAAGTTGCTAGTTTATATATCTGAATTTAAATGACGCCGAACATGAACAGATGGTAAGGTTTTGATCAGTTGTTCTTCTTATGATGGTTTGGGTGATCAGTGAACTTACATTTTATCTTAAAACACTGGTCATTATCTATATTTGTGACAGGCTTGTCATTATGACCCTATTAGGATAGCTGAATCTTTTACTTTCAGGTTTATCCGGTTACAAGAATGTTGCATTGTTTACCCCAGTTTCTGCAATTTAGTCTTACAAGCTGGCACATGCTTGTTTTTAGGTGTAATGGGGCTATATCGAGGAATTACAAGCAATATTGCATCATCTGCGCCAATTTCTGCAGTTTACACCTACACATATGAGTCAGTCAAGAGTGCGCTCTTGCCTTTATTTCCGATGGTGAGTGTACTTTTCATACTTCTAGTGTACTTACAAATTGCGCAGTTTATTGTTTCTGTTTTCATAACATATCAATTTTTTAAGCCTTTATTATTTTAAAAACTTAGGAACACCACTCTGTAGTCCATTGCGCGGCTGGTGGTTGTGCAAGCATTGCCACATCATTCATTTTTACTCCAAGTGAGCGCATTAAGCAGCAGATGCAAGTTAGAGTGCAGTACCACAGCTGCTGGTACACCTTTTTATTTGTTTATCTGTTCATTTTTAGTAATGATAGAAGGCATTTTTATACATAATGGCTAGTGGTCTGCAAAATTCTGCATCTTTGTCTCTTTTACTTTAAATCAGATGGAGAGATGGAAGAAGATGAATAGTAGGTAAATGAAGAAACTGCAATGTAATTTTCAGGGGTCTAGTCAATGTGACCAGCACATTTACCCTTCTCTGCTTTGATTACTCTAGCTAATGTCTGGCCACCTTCTTCCAATAATGCAAGTAACTAAGTAGTTATTCTGATTTGATATAAAAATATAAAAGAGAAGGGTGTCAACTGAAATGAAGGTGCATATTATTGTTTATATTGCAAACAATTATTTCTTCTGTGTAGGTACAGACATTGAACAAAACGAAAAGAACATGAAAACAAGTTTCTGATGTCTGAACCATTCATTATGTCAGTCAGAGAAAGAGTGAGAGAAGTGCATCCATATTACTATTAACTGTCCAGCTTTTTTTAGGACTCATAATTATCGAAGCTCGTGTTGCGTATTGCAAATTTATACATAGAAATTGGTACACAAATTCTTCTCCCCAAAAAAGTTGATTTACTATTTTCCAATGGAGCTATTAAAATATAATGGAGGGAGTAAGTGGAATAGTACTGTGATGGTTTATATAATAAAAAAGATTTGAATACAGATCACCAATATAAAAAATGTCAACTGCAATGAAATTGCTGGTTAATCGTTGCTTGGCATACATATTATCTCTTCTCCAGTAAAATAGTATAGTGAAAAGTGCTAGCTACTTCAGTTATCTTAGACACTAATGTTCATGGATGCAATAACAATCTATCTAATAAATAACAATGCTCTAGAGGTAAATCCATTCATTGGGCCTAGTGGCAGCTTTTCCAGCAATGGACAATTGTACAAATAAAATTTCTCCAGCATTATGCCAAATACTCTATCTCGTGGAGAGTCTTTCAGCCTGTAAACAGATAACCCTCTTGTCCCTCAATCATTCATGTTGATTAGTTCTTTTGTCACTCCCGTACCTAGTAAGCTCCTCAAGTTGTGCTGAAGCCCAATGAAGCTAACAGGCCTGCAACATCCATGAAGAAACAAAAATTGAAGGTTTCAAAACAACTGACCTACTTCAAATGCAATCAAGTTATCACATTTTGCAAATTTGAGTTTAACAAGTCTAGAGAAGCTAATGCCCTCTTTGTTGAAGTTGAATTCGCACCAGCTTCAATTTTTCGACTGTGCAATTACCACATCTGACGATGTAGTACTACACGATCTTTGATACCTAGCTTTGTTAAGAGAGTTAAACAATCTCCCAAGACCTGACAATTCATTTACAACCATTTTAAGCTCCTTTCTCTACTACAGATTAGCCAACTTGGAAAGCTCCATGCCAGTGGAACTCATAAAAAACGTTCTAGTAAACCCTAAGAGTTCAAAAGTATTCAATTAGAATAAGGTATATGAATTCAGATTGGAACTCTAAAGAAAACATCATCGTGTTAGTAAGAATAAGGTAGAATTCAGCTAGCTTCTACTGCCAATTCTATTAGCCGTTTGACAAACATAGCACTAGGATTCATTTATAACTTCGCTTTTTGCTTTTCTTCTTTTACACGAGCTATAGGCCATGTCACAGATGACATTTTTACGATGAAGTTCCAGAACAAAATCTAAAATCTTTTAGCTTTATCATTCCAGCATTTCTGCAACCAGACCTGACCAATACAAGAACTTGTAAGAGCTAGAACAATTAAAAGAGCGGGGGAAAGAAAAGGAAAAGGTCCATGTCTTAAGAAGGTGACAGAAACTCGTAAAAACATTCAACACTGATGAAAGAAGTTTAAACAAATTAACATGCATTTTAAATTCAAACAGAAGGTTTCCTTAAAAAACGCATAGAAATGTCAGAAATTTGAAACACAGAAATTAAAGAGCTGAAAAAAAAAGAGATAAACCTGCATTGTGATTGGTAGTAAACAATTTACTGGGAGTGACAAATACCAAAAATTTTAAATTCCAGAAGGCCCTGAGAGGAGCTCAAGGGTCTCCTCAATCATATGCTCTTAAGGAGAATGTCCTCAATCCATAAGACACAGCTGTGGTCACGATCCATGGAGATATTAACATGTGCTGAAAAATGCGGGAGGAAGAAGGACTTAAAGGTGTCATCTTGCCATTTGATTCGATCCCACCACTCTTGCAAACCACCAATATGACAATCTCGTAGTGTGTTGTCTCCATTCATTAAGCCTAGTGGCAGCTTCTTCAGCCTTGAACAATGGTACAAATGCAATTGCTTCAAATAGGGAAATGAGACAGAATCGTTACAAATTCTCTTCAACTTATACAGAAATCTAATATCCAAAATTTTCAAGGTAGGGAAACAGATATTCCCTCCCGTCCCTTTTTCATTATTGACAATAACTTCTTCTATGCCATCACAATCATGCATAGTGAGCTTCTCAAGCCGTTGAAGATACTGAAGCCTGGTAATTTGTTTGAGCCTTATACATTCTGTGATATGGAAAATTTTAAGGTTCACGAGGGGATAACTCATTTACTTTAATTTTTTCTGTTAGGGTTTCTACTATTCGAAGCTCTGACTGTACATCCATGTTCTCAGAATATGGTAGCAATTTCACTGAGCTACTACTACTTGGGCAATTATCTGTCCATAATGTTGTTAGGCAGTTAGGTAGTCTTCTTGTACTCAATAAATCATTCACAAAGATCTCAAGGTGATACAAATACTGCAGGTTTGCCAATTTACAAAGGTCAACAGCAGTAAATCTCATGGTATTTGTGCCAACAAAATACAAATGTTCCAAATTCTTTAATTGCCAAAATTCTTCTGGCAATGTTTTGATACTTGTGAAAGTTAGATCGAGGTATCTCAACTCAGCCAATTTGCCTATTGATGTTGGGAGCTTCTCAAGACGAGTGTACCCTAGATTTAGAATCTCTAACTTGCTCAAATTCCCTATTTCTTCAGGCAATGTTGTGAGACTTCTATTGCCTAGATTGACATGCCTCAACTCCACCAGTTGGCCGTTCATGTTTGGAATTTCTTGAATGTAGGTGTCTGACAGATTCAACATCTCCAACTTGGCCAAGTTCACCAACCATGGCGGTACAGGAGGGCTAAGGTATCTCAGCTCAACCAGAAATCCAATTGCTACATGGAACTCTAAAATAGGCATATGAGGATGCATGAGCGATATCTAGGACTCTTAGAAGGGGGGTGAAACTGAATAAGACATTCTAAGCTGTTGTGAACACAGGATGGGACACACAGGATTTTGAGGAAATGCTTCTGGTCGCAGTATAAAGATCCCATGGGCATCGCTCCATCTATCAGCAGTATGTGACAATCTAAAACTAGGATGCACAAAGAACTTAGACTTCTGTTTTGCATGTTCTGATACAAGAAGCCAAACTCATCTTCACCTCTTCCTCATCATATTGATCATTCTCTAACAGAAATGCAGTCCTAAGTAAGTTAATATAGTCATGTCCTCTGTTTCGATCCTCCATTAGGGTCTCATTAATTCCCAAAATCCCTTCACCCACCCAGTAATCAACAAGCTTCTCTTTATTGATAGACCAGTCCTCAGGAAACAAACAACAGTACAAGTAGCAGTTTTTTATTGTTGGATTTGGAAGAGAATCATAGCTGAGTTTTTAGGTGGGAAAACAAGTTATTCTCCATACCTGAAATATCTGAGGGTGACTTGCTATGAGTAGTTAGTGCATGGTCCCATTCCTGTGGAGTACATTTACTTGCCATAGTCCGACCTATGATAATAAAAGCAAGTGGTAATCCTCCACATTCTCGAACTACTTGTTCATCAAGACCTCGTACTTTAGGATGAGAGTCAAGGGCCTTTCTACCCTCATTTTGCTTAAATAAGATCCATGCATCATTCCACCCTAAGTTATTGACTTTTGTCTGTTGATGAGGGTGCATTTGGTCACAAACCTCCTCTGATCTTGTAGTAAACCGTATCTTTGACTTTTTTACTTGTGTCGGATCTTGAATTCCTTATCTATTTGTATCCAAAGCTTCCCAAATATCATCAATTAACAGTACAAATTTCATCAAGCAAAGTTTTTTATATATATTCTAATAGCTTGTTCATCTTCTGTTTCATCTTCACAACATGGCAATCCTATCTTAGCCATAATTTTGTTCTGAAACCTCCTTTCATCTGCTTCCTGAGATACCACAATCCAAATTATAACATCAAAGTTGCAGCTTAAAAGGAATTCATTGTAAATAACTAAAATTGTACTCCCTCCGTCCGGAATTATTATCACCATAAGGTTTTTCAAAATGAGCTAAAATCTGTTCATTTTGAAAAATCTTATGGTGATAATATTTCTTGACGAAGGGAGTATAAGATTGCTCGATTCTTTGTGTTCAATTTGTTAATAGAATGTAAGTGTATGTTACAGGACTGATTTTTTGCTAAGTGTTTAACGCTAGCAACTGTGATCTGCCAGCCAAAACTTTGTGTTCAATTTGTTAATAGAATGTAAGTGTATGTTACAGGGCTGATTTTTTGCTAAGTGTTTAACCCTAGCACCTGTGATCTGCCAGCCAAAATTTTGCACGAGTGCCAGAACACAGCTGCTTACACCACTGTATAATTTTTACTCAATAGGCACTCATGCAATGACAAGTACCTCACAATGCAATCCAGAAGTGACAGAAAACCTACTATACAAAGCTTAGCTCAGTCAAAATTAGATTACAAGGCAAAGCTAGTCCCCCTCTTCTCTACCCCATTACCTACACAATCTTGTCTCTACTAGAACTGCTTAACCACAAAACTCTCTATGTTACATTTTCAAAGACTGTTCCTCCGGGCCACATTGCGTGAATAAGACTATCTCTTTTGTAGATCGGAAGACCAGCCCCCAGCCCCCAGCACGTCTAAACCCCAACCCAAACAAAATGCCACAGGCTCTAGATTTGAACCCTGGGACCTTTCCTTCAATACGGAAAGTGATGCAGGCTGCTAGTAATCAACAAGATAGATAATACATTACAGAAGGGTAGAAATGTCATACAACTAACAGTTAGTTATAACTGTGTAGAGAATAAGGGTAGTTAGGACTTTTTACTTTTTAATGAGCCTATAAATAGGCCCATGAGTCTGTTAGGATGGGCAGTTCATTGTATTTTCAGAATTTCTTTTAGCTCTCTGTAACAGAGACTGTTAGCTTGTGGATTCAAGCTCCAGACTGTGGATTCAGTCTGTTTTCCTATTGTAAATCCTTCGTGGATTCGAAGAGGCCGTGGATTCAGGCAATGTAATCCTTTCTCTCTCTCAATTCAATACAAGTTCTTCCTGTTCTACTCTTTCCTGTTGGTTGCTGCATCAATTTTGGTATCGGAGCCAGGTTGAGCAGTCTTCAATGGCTGCCAACGATCCAGCCAGTTTACAGTCCTTAGTGAGGGTGATTCAGCAGCAACAAGAGGTTCAGCAACAGACCAATGCTCAGCTTCAACAACTGGTGCAACAGATGCAGAAACTGACCTCAAATCTGACCATTCCGCAAAATCAGGAACCAGATCCGAAAATTCAGGAAAGGGTCAATTTGAGCTCAGACTTGGAGGATCAATTCCAGAGGCAAACCCTAGCCTTCGATGGAGAAAATCAGGGTCAGATTCCCACATTTGCTCATAGAAACCAGTCTTCTACTGATAGAAGAAATGGAAGGTATGGACAAGTTTATTCGAGAAGAGGAATGCATGTGGGAGGACTAGACAAAACTAGAGCAGCTAATGTTTCAGGAATAGCTGAAATTGACAGCTCTAGTGAGGAAGAAGAAGTGGCAGGTCGATTCCAAAATAAGTTGAACTCTCAGTGTAATCCCGAGAGAGATCTGCCAAGGAGTCAAAGAGGTATGAACTATCAACCTATTCAACAGTTCAAACCAAAATTGGAATTGCCATTTTTTAATGGATAAATGATAATCGATGACTTCCTAGACTGGATATATGATGTTGAAAACTATTTTGATGTGATGGAAGTCCCTGATGAAATGAAGGTGAAGCTTGTATCCTGTAAACTAAAGAAAGGGGCTGCAGCTTGGTGGAATCAGGTACAAGTAAGCAGGGTACAGAGGGAAAAGCATCCAGTTAGGTCTTGGCCACGCATGAAACAGATGCTCAGAGATCAGTTTTTGCCTGTTCATTATGAACAGATGTTGTTCCAGCAATATCAGAATTGCAAGCAGGGCAACAGAACAGTTTCAGAGTATTTGGAGGACTTTCAAAGGTTGTCAGCCAGGAACAACATAATTGAGAAAGAGTCACACAAAATTATCAGATTTAAAGAAGGCCTTAAGTTCAATTTACAAGAGAAATTGGCTTCTCAGTCTTTAGCTACTTTATCGGAAGCTACACAAGCTGCTTTCCGACATGAAGCCTTGATGAATAGTGGGAATGGGAGAATTGGTTATTCAAGGGGTTACAGTACTAGTTCTAACAGTGGTGTATCTAAGACAGCTACTGTGGAATTACCTATCTCTAAATTTGAAAAAGGGGAATCATCGAAGCCTCAGCCTAAAACTGTTACAGTTCCTATTAAGGGCAACAGTTATGTACCAGGTAATCCTAAAACCTGCTATAAGTGTAGGCAAGAGGGTCACATATCAAGTGATTGCCCTCTAAGAAAAGGGGATCAGGCTAGAAGAGGAGGTACTATTGCTGTTGCTACTAACCAGGAAACACAAAATACAGATCTCAGTCAAGAAGAAGAGGATGCCTACTTAGAGGTATATGGTGATGAACAAATTGAAGGAGAAGATCAAACTGCCAGTTATGTGGTAAGAAGAATCCTAATGTCTTCTAAACAGCTTGTTGACACTCAAAGACATCAACTGTTTATTACTTCAGCCACAGTTAAAGATAAAGTGTGTAAGGTTATCATTGATGGAGGAAGTACAGAGAACATTATTTCTAAATCAGTGGTCAACACACTTAATCTACCTACTCAGAAGCATCCTAAACCCTATGCCTTGGGGTGGATTGCAGAAGTTGGTGATTTTAAGGTAACTGAGCAGTGTACAGTACCTTTTACTATAGGTGGAGTGTATGCAACTGAAGTGTTATGTGATGTCATAGATATGGATGCTTGCCATATACTTCTTGGCAGACCATGGCAGTTTGATTCCCAAACAGTTCATGAAGGAAGATCCAATACCTACAAGTTGGAACACAAAGGGAAGCTGATTAAACTGATGCCACAGTCCATTACTAGAACAAATAACCGGCAGGAAGTCAAAGAAAATAAACAACAGATTGAGTTGTGCCCTAGACAGTTTATCAACAGTGACTCCAACAAAGTGTTGCTGGTTACCAACATCCAGAGAGAAATTGCAAAAGCCCAAACAGTGTATCTAATAGTTGATAAAGGATTGGAAGAGGTCTCTACAGCAGAGAATAACATATATCCTCCATCAATTCAGGCTTTGCTTCATCAATATGCTGATATAACTACTGATGAGTTACCTTTACAGTTGCCTCCTATGCGTGATATTCAGCACCAAATAGATCTTATTCCTGGGTCGAACCTTCCTCATTTGGCACATTACCGAATGAGCCCAGCAAAGCATCAAGAGCTTCAAAGACAAGTTGAAGACCTGTTGGCTAGAGGATTGATTCGAGAAAGTCTCAGCCCTTGTGCAGTTCCTACTTTGTTAGTGCCAAAGAAAGATGGAAGCTGGAGAATGTGTGTGGACAGCAGGGCCATTAATAAGATCACCATTAAATATAGATTTCCCATTCCTAGGTTGGATGACATGTTGGACATGTTAGCTGGTTCTAAAGTCTTCTCTAAGCTGGATTTAAGGAGTGGTTATCATCAGATTAGGATCAAACCTGGGGATGAATGGAAAACTGCTTTTAAGACAAAAGAAGGGTTGTATGAGTGGTTGGTGATGCCCTTTGGGTTATCAAATGCACCTAGCACCTTTATGCGACTTATGACACAAGTGCTTAAACCATTTTTGGACAGATTTGTGGTAGTGTATTTTGATGATATCCTTATTTTTAGTAAGGATGAAAGTACTCATTTACAGCAGCTAGCAGAAGTATTTGAGGTGCTACAACAACATTCTTTATACATTAATCTCAAGAAGTGTACCTTTCTGACCAGCAAACTTATATTTTTGGGATATATTGTTAGTGTTCAAGGGTTACAGGTGGATCCTTCTAAAACCAAAGCTATTCAAGATTGGCCAATACCTAAGAATACTAGTGAAGTTAGAAGTTTTCATGGGTTAGCTACCTTCTATAGGAGATTCATTCATGGTTTTAGTACCATTGCAAGTCCTCTGACTGAGTGTTTAAAGAAGGACAGATTCGAATGGACTTTTGAAGCTCAAAATAGTTTTGATCATTTGAAGTACAAACTGACTCATGCCCCTATATTAACTCTACCTGACTTTTCTAAAGTCTTTGAGGTGGAGTGTGATGCCTCAGGGGTGGGTATTGGTGCTGTCTTGACTCAAGAAGGAAAACCTGTAGCATATTTCAGTGCCAAACTGAATGAAGCTAGGAGGAAATGGTCAGCTTACAAATTAGAGTTGTTTGCTTTGGTACAAGCTCTAAAGCATTGGAGACATTACTTGGTTTTTAAGGAGTTCATCCTTCATACTGATCATGACTCCTTAAGACATCTACAAAGTCAATCTAAGTTGGACAGATTACATGCCCGATGGATGTCTGAGTTACAAGACTACTCTTTTGTTATTAAACACAGATCTGGACAGTTAAATAAGGCAGCAGATGCTTTGAGTAGAAAGGCTGTTTTACTAACTACACTACGTACTGACTTGTTTGGGTTTGACTGCTTGAAAGAATTATATGCTGAAGATAAAGATTTCAAGGATACCTGGTTAAAATGCCAAAATGGTACTACTTTTTCTTCTGATTTTCACCTAACAGATGGGTTTTTATATAAAGGAAATCAGTTATGCATACCTTCCTATTCTATTCGACAACAGTTGATACATGAGCTACATTCAGGAGGTTTAGCAGGACATTTTGGCAGAGATAAAACTGAAGCCTTAGTCAAAGAACGATATTATTGGCCCTACATTAAAAGAGATGTGAGCAAATTCATCAAACATTGTGGGATTTGTCAAAGATCTAAGGGCCACGTTCAAAATACAGGCCTTTACTCTCCTTTACCTGTTCCTCATCAGCCTTGGGAAGACCTTTCTATGGATTTTGTCTTAGGGCTACCAAAAACTAAAAGGGGAATGGACTCTATTTTTGTGGTAGTTGACAGATTCTCGAAGATGGCACATTTCTTACCCTGCAAAAGAACTTCTGATGCTTCTCATGTGGCTCTTCTATTCTTCAATTTTATTGTAAGGCTCCATGGATTACCTAGATCAATCACCTCTGATAGGGACAGCAGGTTCTTGGGCCATTTTTGGAGAACAATTTGGAGAAGATTGGACACTACATTGCAATTCAGTAGCACTTGTCATCCACAAACTGATGGGCAGACAGAGGTGGTGAATCGAACCTTGGGAAATCTTCTACGAATTTATTCCAGTGCTACACCTAAACAGTGGGATGTGTTTTTATCCCAAGCTGAATTTGCTTACAACTCTACACCTAATAGATCTACTGGTTTTGCTCCTTTTTTCATTGTTTATGGATTCCTTCCTAAGCATCCAGTAGATCTGTCTTCATTGCCTAAGCAGGTTGGGGATAATACTCAAGCCATGGATACAGTTTCCCAGTTGGTTTCTATTCGTCAACAAGTCCGAGAGGCTTTACAAAAGTCTAATTCAGCCTACAAAGCTAAAGTTGATCTTAAAAGAAGGGAACAAATTTTTAAGCCAGGAGATTTTGTCATGGTTTACCTCAGGAAAGAAAGGTTACCAGTTGGTCATTATAGCAAGTTAACTTCGAAGAAGGTGGGGCCTTATCAGATTCTCAAATGTATCAGCAACAATGCCTATGTAGTAGATTTGCCTGCACACATGTCTATCTCCAAGACCTTCAATGTGTCTGATCTCTCACCTTATTTTGGATCCTAAGGAGTTTCCATTTCTTTAGCTCGAGGTCGAGCTTTTCTTCAGCAGGAGGGTCTGATGCAGGCTGCTAGTAATCAACAAGATAGATAATACATTACAGAAGGGTAGAAATGTCATACAACTAACAGTTGGTTATAACTGTGTAGAGAATAAGGGTAGTTAGGACTTTTTACTTTTTAATGAGCCTATAAATAGGCCCATGAGTCTGTTAGGATGGGCAGTTCATTGTATTTTCAGAATTTCTTTTAGCTCTCTGTAACAGAGACTGTTAGCTTGTGGATTCAAGCTCCAGACTGTGGATTCAGTCTGTTTTCCTATTGTAAATCCTTCGTGGATTCGAAGAGGCCTGTGGATTCAGGCAATGTAATCCTTTCTCTCTCTCAATTCAATACAAGTTCTTCCTGTTCTACTCTTTCCTGTTGGTTGCTGCATCAGAAAGACCCATGCAGCATGTCATTTACTGGATTGGCCGGCTAAGGCTATTTATGCATTGCTGCTCCCGCTCCCTGGCAGTTAGCTGTAGAGACCCCATGATTTTGGCCATGAAGTCCGGTAGCCCACTTGTGTATAACCACTAACAATCGGTTAACCACCATGAATTTACTAGTGTAGCCATGGAATAAAATTCTAAGCGCAGGTATATGTGTTTCTATCCATTGACAGATAAAAGATATGGAGGAAGGTTGTATCTTTCCCCCATCAAGGAATGATGTATCATCAGTAAATCAGTTTAGCCACAGGCTCTTAGAAATAGGGATTCCAGTTATATCATTCATATTGGCAATGTATTGGCCTTTTCTCTCTCTCTCTCTCTCTCTCTCTCTCTCTCTCTCTCTCTCTCTCTCTCTTCCAAAAATTTCATTTATTTGGTTCCTTCTCCCCCTCCAATTTCTATTTACATATGCAAAGAAGAAGAATAGAAAGAGCAGGACCCTTGTAAAGATGGGCGGGCTATCTCTCCATTGCCCACAAAGCTTGGTCGTCACCAGAGCTGCCCGAAATGGAGGGAACATGGAGGGGCTATAGTTATATATAGAAAAGAATGTAGGTTGTGAAAATACATTTTATAATATAGATAAATTGTGAAAAATACAAACTTAGATTGTGAAAATACATGTTAAAAACCCTCTATTAGGTCACCAATATCGGAATTCATGTTAGAATAAGTGTCTTGTCGTGATCTTATTCATGTTTGAGATTAGTATTAGTGCTGTTGGATTTTTTTTTTCAAGTTCTGTTAGATGTTAATATACCTAGATTGGCAGTGACAAATCTTTTTAGACTACTGATATGATTTTTTAATCTCCTATATATCTCCGAAATCTCATATCGTTGGATGACCTGTATTTCTGATATCCAATGCAACAATACTTAGTTTTATCTTTAGTATATTTTCAAAATTTTACTAACTACGCCTTTTCTTGCAGGAGTGCTTTGATTGGAATTGTTGCTAAGGGTGGTTTGACTTCTCTATATGCTGGCTGGGGTGCAGTTCTTTGCAGGAATATTCCACACTCTGTAATTAAAGTCTGTTATTATTCTACAAACATAACTGCAGTTTTTTAACCTTACCCCGTAATAGCTAGTCATCTTTTCTTGGATGATTCAATTATATTTCTTTTCATCAGCTAGTTTATAGATGTATGTATTCTTTTTGCTCCCTGACTGAGGTACTTAAGAGAATGTTACTCATATTTGCAGTTCTACACCTATGAGAAGCTTAAGAAACTACTGAAATTTTCAACCCATCCGATTGGTCATTCTGATACAGTACAAACGGTTTGTTCATTTTAAACTCTTTCTTTGACAATCTCACCTGCTATCTCTCGATTTTTCTCTATCTTGGTTTTTTCTTTTTCTTATTCTCTCTTGCTTTGTCCTTAATCAGCCCAGTCTTTAGGTTTAATGGTAGTCAAATGCATTTATACGCCTTTGTATTTTTTGGGCAGTGATAACCCTACATCAGATTCCTACACATTTCCATACACAGCTGATGTGTATGGAAATGTGTAGAAAATCTGATGTACAAATATCGTTTCCCTATTTTTTAGACTCCTATAGTATATGATTTTACTTCATGTACTCATTTTCTCTGTTCATTAAAATTCTGTGAGATGAATTTTTTTATTCTTTTGATATGTTTTCCATTGTTCTGGATGAGAACTGCTTGAGTACTTAGCTTATGAGTTCGGACATTTAAAAAAAAAAAACTTTTGGCTTTCAGTTATGTCATCATGCTTTCGTGCAAAAAATACTGGTTACTCTTATCCTACTTCCTTCAGAAAGATAGTTGTATGTTATGACCTGGACTATTATGTCCTGAAGTTGACCTCGATATTTGGGGAAGTGACATAGAATACTTGGTGTGGCAGGACAGAGGGAAAGATTATCAGATGTGTGAGAAAAAGGGATGGTGAACTTGATGAGAAGGAGAAGTTTAATGGTGCAGAAGCTATGGTGGTGTCATGAGAGGGAGAGAAGAGAGGTGACCGGGAGGGAAGCGGGGACTAGGTGGTGGGGATGACTGCGGTGATAGTGGAGAAGGGAGTCTGGAGAGAGCAGAGAGACGAGAGGTCCATGCCTACAACAGAATTAGAACCAAGGACATGGAAGACCAATGATGATTGGCAACTAAGGGTCCTATAATAACAGTGACTTGGCTAACTTGAATGTTGAAACATTTTTAAAAGCCAATTAAACTTAGTGAGGAGTAAACTACATCATAAATCATGTCATTAAGGAAAGAAATAAAAGCAAACAAGTATTCAACTTGGACATTATGTATTGATTAAACTGCTTTGCAATATATTTGATAGCTTATCAAAGAATTGTGCTATGGTGAATGACTTCTTTGTGCGTGCTTGATGGGCATGGGTCATCATATCATTATCTGAAATTTTGTCTTATAAATGTTAATGGATCCCATGGGTCATCATATCATTATCTGAAATTTTGTCTTATAAATGTTAATGGATCCCAAGGAAATGCTTTCTTACACGAAATGTCTTAATTAGATTGCAATCTTATATTTAATACACATCTTGAGTTGTCATATAATTTTGAAAGCAGAATGTGTACTATGGTCAAACATTTAGAATATGGTTTTTTCATGTATCATTAGACTCCATTACTCACCAACAGAATAATCAAATGCTTAGATGCAATGCTTTAGACTAAAAAATTTCAGTGTATATGAAATAATTTTTGCAGATAATATGCGGAGGACTTGCTGGATGTACTGCGGCATTTTTTACAACTCCATTTGATGTGGTGAAGACAAGGTTACAGACTCAGGTAGAAAGGAATTTTTCTTGAGATAAGCCTGTCATTTAGTGTTATAGTAACTGTTTTATAATTGTCATTCTTTACTTACCTGAAAATATCTTTACTATACACACTTTCTGTGATAATTACGAAAGGAAAGTATCTTTTCTGTAGTTATAGAGATATCTAATATCGATAGGAGCTTCTTGGTACCAGGCGTCAACTCTACTTTACATCTAGATTGTCTATTTTCCTTGTTGCTAATCTGTTGTAGCAACTAAATGACTTACATGTCATATCCAACAGACTATATGTTTATGCAATAGCGAACAACATAAAGACACAAACTGAAAATGCTAAAGAATTCCTTGCTAATGTTGAAGAGCCTTTCAAATTCTTGTTCCATGGTTGATGTACCGCATATCAATCTTGAACAACAAATTAATGAACTACCATTTGTTGTTATTTTGGTTGTTGAACAACATAATGACATAGAAGAACAAGATAAAGAACCATCACTCCATTATGAAATTGTTAGCAATGAACCGATCGTATAAGAACCACAGGTAGCATTAAGACAATCTCAGAGGGTCTGACTACTATTTCTGATGATTTTATGGTTTATCTATACAAAACTGATTGTTATATAAGAACAAAAAAGGATCCGGTTTTGTTTTCAGAAGCCATAGAAAGTTTGGGTTCTACTATATGGATTTAAGCCATGAATGTTTAGTTAAAATCAATGGAACAAAATTATCTCCAAAAAAAAGAAGAAATAAATGAACCAAAGAAAAGTCTAGGAACAAGACTCTAAGGCCAAAGGTTTTACTCAAAAAGAAGGCTTTAGTTATAGAGTGACCTTCTCTAATATTTAAAAAGGACTCACTTAGAACATGATTTCATTGGCTACTCAATATGATTAAGAGTTGCACCAAATAGACGTGAAAACAACCTTTTTGTATAGAAGTTCAGATGTAGAAGTTTATATGGATCAACTTAAAGGTTTCTCCATTCAAGACTAGGAGCATTTGGCTTGTTATCTTAAGAAATCAATCTGTGGACTTAAGCAAGCCTACCGACAATAGTACACTAAGTTTAATGTTACCATTTCTTCTTTTATATTTCAAGAGAACATTCGCGATCGATGTATTTATCTAAAGGTTAGTGGGAGTAAGTTTTTGGTTTTACATGTTGATTTCATATTGCTTGCCAGTATTGATTTTGGTTTATGCACGAAATTAATAAGTTCTTTCAAGGTGAAATATGTTAGCCAAATGATTTGCAAGATTTACATGCCATATTGGACAGACTGAGCATTATATTTATGTGAATGACGATAGCAAACAACATAACAACATAAATACCTATTTACATGATTTCCTCGTTTAGAATATGCTGTATTGACTAGATGATGTACATGAAATACTTTGAAACCACTTCAGTTTGCAAGCCTAAAAGCCAATTAGACTTGAAAACAAAAGGAACATGGAGAGTCTGAAACAAATCTTAATGATGACAGTATCTAGAATAAGTCCCAATTGCATCAACTAGAGCTCTGACCTGATTTCCATCAGTAGAAAATACTCCGTTGGGGTTATAGTTTGGGTCTCAAGGAAAGGAATCTCTGCATAGTATTTGAATCTTGAGTAGTAGCTTCCGAATATATGCGTAGGTTTGATTCAAACATAAAGTAAATAATTGCCTTTGTTTTTGAACCATTCTTTACCTTTCTTGCAGTCTTTTTAGTAGTGTTCATATTGTTTGCAGAAGTAACACTTACATCACCTCTCCTTTCCTTCTTTTGACCCTGATCATTGTGGGTAGATTCATTTTTCTTGTGAGTTTTTTGCTTAAAACCCTCGAAATGCTTCTTTCCCTTGTTTTTTGGCTTCTTGACTTACAAGATGCATTTAATGAGGTCAAAATTCCTTGAGCATTCACTCTTCTTGATTCAATATGTTTGCCACTTCATTCCCATTCAACTTGTCTTTCATAGTGTTGTAATTGATTTGAAATGGCCATGCTGATGAAGCAAGGAGTTCAAGACGAACTGAACAAGAAAGAACTCGGCCTCAGACTACGCTATCGGAGGAGTCCTCTCTCAAGAGGGGCATCCCGTTGCTATTCACTTCCATCCCCATAGACTTCAATTCATCAGCCAAATTTGTCAATCCACATGCTCATGTAGTCCATGCGTACCATCAATCTTCATGGTGGTAAGCTTAGCCATTAATTTCCAGCATCCAACTTGTCAGCAGTTTTGAAGAAGTGCTTTTCAACATTGGCATGGAAGTCTTTAGTATTTTAAGTATGGAATGTCGTATCGGATATCGGTAAAATATCGGTCGGCCTAAGAGACGATATATCGGAGATATATCGGAGATATTGTGTAAAAAAATATCGGTCGTCAAAAACTAGTTTTTACCATATATTTTCACAATCTAACTTCTAAAATGAGATATACTAATTTAAATAAAGAATAGATTTCAAAATATGCATAAAAATGCATATTAGGATAGAAAACAAACGTGAAAGTTTTTTTTCCCAAAAAAAAAATTTTTTTCAAATTTTTTTTTTTTAAATTTTTTTTTTTTTCAAAAAAGACCGATATATTGGTCCGAAACCGATATATCGGTCCGAAACTGATATATCGGTCCGATATATCGGCGATATTTGGAAAAATTTGAAAATGGTATCGGTGTATCGGTTTGTGTCCGATACCGATATATCGGCGAGCTGGCATTCCATGATTTTAAGTTTGTGGAAATGTTGCCTCTATGCTGTTTGCTATAGTCATTTGCATAAGCATAATGCTCATTCTTTTCGATATGACATGTAAAGTCTTTAATTAATACAATTGTCTCTCAACAAGGAAATGAATGATGAATTAGCGTATCATAAACTAGTAGCATTCATCTATATTTAAATGCTAAAACTTTTGTGAATCAGATTCCTGGGTCCCTCGGGAGGTACAATGGTGTTTTTCCTGTTCTTGAGAAGATAGCAATGGAGGAAGGCTTAAGGGGTCTCTACAGGTATTTTTGTTTGTTTCTATATTTCACTGATTGTATTTAACTATAAAGAATAACTAACCACATAATTGCTTAATGATTATGGAGTTAAAGTGTGACTTGCTCTAAATTGATTTGATTAACAGGATAGGATCAAAATTTGTCTGTATAAAGAATAGAAACTAAATATTTAAGACTAATTCACATAGAAGGACTAATTTTGGGTAATGGTATTCCTACTCCACTTTTTTACTCCATTTTCCTACTCCTTTGTGCTGGCACAAGTTGATTGGCACATCAACCCATGAACCCACTCCTCATAACATGGGTCCACATTATGGTATGGTGACACATAAGTGGAGTCCTTTGTGCTGGCACAAGTTGATTGGCACATCAACCCATGAACCCACTCCTCATCACATGGGTCCACAGTATGGTTTGGTGACACATAAGCGGAGTAGGAAAATGGAGTAGTAATATCACTACCCATAATTTACCATTTAGTTGTTGAATACATGACCTGGTGTGCATGTTTACGTATTTTTTGGTGACTGAAAGTTTTGAAGTTCTAAGAGGTCTAGGCCATGGTTATTTTAGTGCTAACTTTCAAGGAGTTTCTTGGTGAATAATCCTGCACCAGGTATCTAAATTCTTGTGGTTCGTTTTAGTGAACATTTTGTCTAACCGCAGGTGGAGTTTATGTACTACCATTACATAAGTTTCCTTCGTAAGTATTGCTCACCATGTCACTAAGTTCTTTAGTTTCTGTAGTGAATGCCTTGTACACAAGGAGTGTTCTGTTTCCCTTTTCTTCGGGTGAATATAGTATAAACCAGCTGGCTATTATGACTGTTGGAAAAAAAACTTTGAAGCATTTTTGGCATAGTTGAGGTTCAACACGCTTTATGAGAAGTGTCTTGACAATATTTATAGGTGTTAGGTGATTGTAGTTCGTTCAACATATCAGTAATTTGATTCAAATTGAAACTGCCTACTGAAATGCAATATGGAGCTGAAACAAATGGGTTTTAACTTGGCAATTTTTTTGTGTTATATACTATGTAATATGTCACCTAGATAGTGACTATGGGCTGTGAAGCTGCTACTGGGGATAAGCTTGCTATAACTTGGGTTTCTCTAGCTGCCCAAGTCTTCATTTCTATCCTAGTAAAAGCAATTTACTATGTAATATCCATTCTGAAGCAATAGGTCGGAACTTATTATAATTCATCCTGTATCTGCCTGAACTTTTGTGAACTTATGAATCTATTCATATTCCTGGCGGTCCTTTTGCATTTATATATTTATTTGCATTTATGTTGTCAGGGGTTTGACGCCAAGGTTGGTTATGTATGTTTCCCAAGGTGCACTTTTCTTCACATCCTATGAGTTCTTCAAAAGTGTATTTTCTCCGGATGTCCAGGAGTTGTCAGAATGAGTTTCTGAGTGCATGAAACTCTTAGATGATGTTTCTACTGAAAAAAAGTATGCCAACTCTCGTGGAAGCTATTGATGGTGATAACATGTCTTGTTACTTCTCTCTTTACGGATTGTAATGAAGGATGAAAACACGTTTGGAAGATGGGCTCTTAGCCTCTGATACAAGTTTTGTGCTCCTCGGTTGCAGGTGAGTGATTGACTGAAGTAGGAGTGTTAGTTAAAGAAATGACTTGTTAATGCTGCAAAGTCAATTGAAGTGGGCCTATAACCTGGTAGCTTTTGAATTTAATACTCTTGAATTAGTTGATCAATAATATGTAGTTTGAGCCGGGGTTTCCTGATAATAAAGCGTTGATATCGTGGTAGCTTCCAAATTAAGTTCACATAACTAGCCTTATTTAACATGCTATGGTTTGAGCCATGCTGAATTAATTTTTAAAGTAACATAAGGGATTTTTGGAAGGTTCTGAGAATTCACAGTCAACTTCGATTCAAGTGCAATGAAGTAACAGAAATAAAAAAGGGTAAAATGGAAGAAGTTCTTACTAAATATAGGGAAGAAGAAGATTTATATGAAGAATGGAAGACTTGCAGAAGAATATAGATGCAGTAAGAGTAGTAAGTAGAAAGAAATGGAATAGTTGCGAGGGGAGCCAGAAGTTGTACTGAAATAAGAGAAGTAAAATTAGGAATTGAGTTTTTTCTTGCAAATGAGTAAATTGCACCACAATTCCTATACTCAGCTACAATATGTACAGATCTTTATTTTGTGCTATTGCGACAGTCTGCTTTACAAATACTCTCTAAGATGTATTGAACTGGCATTCTAGCAGTATCATAGTTGTACGTTGTTATGTTGTACCAACTTATTACACTTTTCTGAACTAATTGCATCTTTCAAATATTTAAAGACACGTACATATACATTCTCATAAAAAGAACTGCAATCTATGAGACAAATAAAGTTCATAGGTATTTCTTAGTGGAGTTCTATCTTAGCTGGCACAAAGTTGTTCCTTGGTTTTTATTCTACAGAAGTGAGTCTTTATGTATCTTGTGAGTTCTCTTACATAGATGTAATGCTTCACACACTTAACTTTATCCGCGTTGTAGGTAGCACCCCAAGTAGTTGGCTTCAAATATTAAAGTTAGTAGATCTTATTATTAAATTTTCAAGTTTGAACACATCCTTCTTGTCTTATGTGCTAGTCGAACTGCAACAGAAGGTTCACCTGCTTAAGGCTACGAAAGAGGAAAGAGCAAAAATGGAAGAAACTGTGAAAGTGGGTGTGTTCAGGAACCTTTTGAACCATCTCATATTTTCGCCAAAAGTATTTATTGGCTATCCCAATTGTTGAAGTGTGCTCCTGCTAGCTTTCAAGATGCAGCTGTTTTTCTCAAAAGTTGATTTGATGAATACTCTGTTTGGCATTGGGAAATTGGCATGTTATGTTTAATTGAATTGGATGGGGATTCAGTTATAAATTTAAGAAGAGTTGGGGAGAAAATTATTTTTTTTCTTTGAAAGTGCATCATCTCTATTTCAATTTAACTCTTGCTATCTTGGGGAATCATGAAGGAACGAATATGGCTACTGTTTTTTGGGATTATCACAATCTTGGTAATTGGCTACAGAACCTTTTGGTTGTCAATTGTGATTAATGTTGGAAAGTCATGTTAGATAAAGAGTGCTACTCACTTTCTTGAGTCCTAAAATTATCAATCATTTGTTTTTGGCTGTGCTCAATTCAATGCGGTAAGGTTGATGGAGGAATCACCTAAGTACGTGGGAGTGCAGGAGCGTCAGGAGATGACATAGGTATTACTATCTCTGCTATTTTTACACTTCCCCTGGTTCATGTCCTTCTTGGTCTTTGGATTTTCTAGTCGATCAAATTCTCCAACAAATCAGTGTAAATGTTGTTTAGTAGCACTTTTTGATATGGTAAGCAAATTACTTTCACATTCCCAGCATTTTATGCATTGGATAAGGAAATTAAAGAGTTCACTATGGAACTTTATTCCCAGGTAAGCATGCTATGTGGATACTAAATCAGGGGGCTGGTCTTCTGTTGGAAGAAGGTACTGGCATGATTAGATAGAAATTCTGACTGTCCAAAACGGATTGACTTTGGCAAAATGCTTCTTGACGCTTGATAAGGTGGGGCTGCCTTGTAATGACATCACAGTATTAGCAGAGATTGTGGATGCTTCTAATTTGAACATATATACAATGAAAAGTGTGACTATATTAGAAGCAAATGTGTATTGTATTCTGTATATGGTGATATTAGTTTCCTTCTTCTAATTAACATTTCGGGATTGGTCTTTTGGGATTGAAATGCATATCTACTGCGCTGTGTATGGATTTTTCATGTGGTATTTCTTTAGGAAATCTTCAGCCAGCTGCTAAATAATTAGCCTTTTTTTTATTTAACGCTTTTATAGTGCCCATTTGAAGGTCTGAGGCAAGACAACGAAAATCGAGCAACACGAGGAATGCTTATAGAGCTGCATGGTCCTTCCAAGGCTAAGCCGTCATATCAGGAAGTATGAATTTCGTGATTATATTGCTCTCGAGGTATAAGGAAAGGTCGTTTATTAGACTTCATCTTTTGCGGAGAACTTAGTGGGGATTATCTGGTTGTAAGGCTAGACTGAGAAAACGAGTACAATATGCACACACAGTAGATTCTGAAATAGTTGGTTCAGTATATATCAAAAAAGAAAAGAAGACATGATTGGTTCAGCATCCAGATGCTGGTTAACTTCAGATATTATTGTGGTTGAGCACTTGTACCTTTTTTTAGTGTATCATACCTTATTCCTTAGGCAATTCTTGATGGAGACAAGCTTATGCAACATTTTCAATTCCATATTTCACTGTGGAAAATTAAATAGGACTAAAAATGTGGGATGGAGGGAGTAGTAGGAGTGCACTTTTTAATTTTTTTTAGTGTGACAAAAAGTAGTCGGTTCTCAAAACAGCCATTTCTATTTCAATCACCTACATATAGGGTGAGAGAAACAGCCCAAGTTTTTAAGATAGATTTTGGGGTCCTCAGTTTGCTGCTCAAGGCTTCCTCTCGCAAACAAAATATTTGTTAGAAGCCTTTAGTCTCAAAAGTGAGCTCCTTCAGCACTTCTCCTTACAGGCCTTTTGGAATGACTGATTTCATCAATATTCTTCTCTATTATTTTCTTTGTTTATCAGGGTTAGCTCTCTTTGTTAGAGCATCTCCAACCAGGTACTCAAATCTTGAGTACTCAAATTGAGATTTGAGTGCCCATCAAGGAATGCCGTATCGGATGTCGATATATCGGAGATATTGTGTAAAAAAATATTGGTCTAAAACTAGTTTTACCATGTATTTTTACAATATAACTTCTAAAATGATACTAATTTAGACAAGCATAAATTTTAAAATATGCATAAAAATACGTATATTATTTTAAAATATGTGTTTGCATTTTAAACCTGTATCCTTCCACTTGGTATAGGATATATGGGAAATAAACGGGATAGTTGATTTTTTTTATTTTTTTTAAAAAATCAGTTTTTTTTTAAAATATTGATATATTGGATCGAATTAGATATATTGATGATATTTAAAAAAATAGTTAAAACCAATATTACTGGGTCTTGTATTGGGCGGGGCCTGATATCGATATATCGGCGAGATAACATTCCATGGTGCCTACCTGCTGATAAGGCAATTTGAGTACTAAGTTCCGAGTTCTCCAACTGAATAGTTAATTTTTGGAGTTGAAAACAATGAGAAAAATTTGGTTACCCACCTTTTGGGGAGGTTTTTACCGTATTGTCCATGTAATGTTTTTCAATAGCAAAAATGGCCGTACATATAATGTATTAGCAGTATTGGTCTTGGGCACATCTAAACAACCACCTCCTGTTTTGTCACCTTTTTTTTTTTAAATACAATTTGTTAGTCTCCTCATTCACTGGCATGGAAGTACAAATTGAAAATAAAAAAGGCTAAAGGAACACAATATGTACTATGTACTTCTCATGCAGATGTATTACAGAACTAGGGAAAGTGGTGCAATGCCTGAAGCATTGGCAATGCATGATGTTGGTAGGCAAACTGCAAAGAATAAGTGTAAAATCCAAAATATACCTTGTGAAGGTTTGAGTAACTTTTTACTTAGTCATTCAGTCTTTTAATATAAATTGGATGTCCTTTCTCTTACTAAAGGGAATGAAATATGAGAATAGCAGTTGCGTATATATAAATATAAGGGAAAATTATATAAAAAATCATGAAAAAAAATTACTAAAATGTCGCACTGTACAACTTATTTCCCGAAATGGTGCTATGACAAGCCACGCAGGCGTGGTTTTTTTTAAACCGACCCGAAAGGCGTCGGTTCAACCGACGCCTTCCTTTATAACTGAAAGGCGTCGGTTTTCATTTCGTATTTAACAGGGATCGGGCTCGGGCTCTGGCTCTGTCGCACCGAGCCTTACGCCTCTCGTCGTCCTCGCCGGCGACATCCTCGACACCGCGCATGCGCCTCCCCACGCTCGGCACGGCCACAGTACCTCTCGTCGTCCTCGCCCCAGCCATCGCCTCCCCGTCCTCGCCCGGCCTCCGCCTCCCGTCCACCACCTCGGCCAGTCCTTGCCCCGGCCGCCGCTCGGCTCGGTTCGGCTTGCCTAGCCTCAACTCGCCTCACCACCGCCTCCCCGTCCTCGCCATGTCCAAGCCACCGCCTCACCTTGCCTCGGCCGGCCAGCAGCTTCTCCGGCCATTTCCTCGTCCCGTCGCTCGCGTCTCTACCGGTAATATACGTTTAATATCCATTAGAAATACATATTGATGTAGCTTTTATATTGTATAAAATTAATTATGTTATATTTGTGTAGTATTTGATAGTGTTTATTAAAAGTTTTGTGAGAAGAGATGGCGGGAGAAATAGTTCCGTTTGTGTTAATATATGGTGGCAGAATTGATAAAGGTAAATACGAAGGTGGTGAAACTGTAGGATTATTTATTAATAAGCCAAGTACTTACGAGGAACTAGAGATGCAAGTGGTAAACAAACTGGGATGGGACCAAAGATTGTGGAAAATTCGTATGAAGTACAAGATGCCTGTTATTGGAGCAAAGACTACTATAATACCAATTGATGATGACAATTCTATGCAACAAATATTTTATTTTGTGTCTCATGTGCTTAGCTTCGAGCTATGTGTAGAAAAAGAGGTGCGCATGCATAGGTTTGTAAATGATGGTGAAGGCGGAAGTAGGAAGTAGGAGTGCTCACAGAAATAGGTCAAGTAGACACTCTAGAGGAAGGCGTGTGGAAGATAATGAAGAAGATGATTTGTCTATATCACTAGCGTGCAACGAATCCCAAATTTCGCCTAGTTTGAGGTAAGTTTATTTAAAATATGTATTGATTACCATTAAACTTACGGTATCATGAATTGTTTATGATGTTAGTTTTATTTGTATAATGTAGGCACACATCTCATGCTCATGAAGCGATGAATATTGGCATGGCACGAGGTGATGAATGGTTTGGCATACAAACATCATTTCATAACCCCTATATTACACGGGTTCAAGTAGTATGCAAGAGGGAAATTTGAATGATGAGGAAGACGAAGGGGAGAATGAGGAAAAGGATGGGGAAAATGATGAGCAAGTGCCTAATTCACCGGTTATTGATGTTGAAGATGTATGAGGAGAGGATAGTGTACAAGAGATGGTTCATAATGAGGGAGATGAATTGGTGGACATTGCAATTGATACGAATAACTTGGATGATTTTGAGAAGGAGTTGCTATATGAAGAGGAGCCCCCATGGGCATGACTAACAGATGATGAAATAGATGGGGCAATTAATTGGGGTTTGCTTGAGGAGACATATCATGAGGAAACAATATATGTGAGGCAAATATTCCATAATAAAGATGAATTTGTACACGCATTGAGGGAGTTTTCAATAGCGCATGATGTTCGCTATAAAGTGTTACGTATAAATCCGAAACAGTACACAACAAGATGTCAATACCCTAACTGCCCATGGAGAGTACATGCATCATTGAGGAAAGGGATTAATGATTTTTAAGTGAAGACGTATGGTGGCAAACACACTTGTAGAAATGCCGAGTTATACACTGGTCATAGACAATGTACTGCGGCGTTTGTTTGTCGGCATATATTACCTTCTATTAGAGCAGAAGTAGATATCTCACCAGTGTTTATTCAAGAGAGGATTAATGAGACTTTTCGCGTGGATATTTCATACAAAAATGCATGGGCGGCAAGGAATATGGCCATCAAAGCAGTGTATAGTGATTGGGTTGAGTCCTATCGATTGTTGCCAATGTACATGGAGGCAATAGTTAATGCCAATCCGGGAACCATTTGTAGGTTGGTGACGACCCAAATGGAAGATGCTATATGTCGACGGTTTGATAAGGAGTTTAGGGTATTTGGGCCATGTATTGAGGGTTTTAAATATTGTCTCCCCGTCATAAGTGTTGATGCTACTTTCCTATCTAGTGAGTATGGAGGAGCCCTTTTGGCTGTGACTGCTAACATCGGGCACAAGGGTTTGTTCCCTCTTGCATTTGGCCTTGTTTCGGGTGAGGATTACCCTAATTGGAGATGGTTCTTACGTACGTTGAAGGAGCATGTTGTCCTTGAAAGGAACTTTATCACTATCATATCAGATCGACATAAAGGGTTGCAAAAGGCCGTGCCAGAGGTGTTTCCATCTCAATATTTTTGTCACCGATATTGTATGCGACACATCAAGGCAAACTATCATAAGAAGTTTAAAAATGATGTATTGACGAGGTTGATAGGGGAAGCTGCAAGTGTGCTTACTGTAGACGAGTTTGATGAGAAGATGAAACTTATCGGTGCAAAAAGTTCAGAAGCAAAATGGCTACTCAGTGAGGAAGGTAGATTATCACTTGAATTGTGGTTGCTTACTCATGATAGTTTTAAAAGATTTGGGATGACCACAACAAATATGGCTAAAAGTCTAAATAGCGTATTGAAGGGAGCTCGATCATTACTGTGCAAGCCTTATTGTCAGCCACATTCTATCGGATCGTCAAATTCTTTGTGAAGTGACATTCAGCCAAGTTAGCTATGGTAACCCAATACACCCCTACTATTGAATGGAAGATTAAAGAACAAACGCGCCTAATTGGCAGCATGTGGGCTGACCAAATCAATTCTCACGTGTATGAAGTGAAAACAATGCATGGTAGAAAATATGTGGTGGATGCAAGCGATCATACATGTTCTTGTAATTACCCTTAGGTGTACAAACATCCATGTCGTCATCTAATTGTTGTCCAATCGAGGCGAAGAGGACCCATCGGCGAATTAGTGCCGAATTCTTTCTGCCTCCAGATCGACGATCTTGGGAGGAAAAGTCATCTGAGTATGTGGTGAAGCCCCCAAGGGTGACACGAAAGCCCGGTCGTCCACGCAGTAGGAGAATACATAATGTGATGAATAGTGCGGGCATGCGTGCAGATGGTCGATCTCACTACCATTGTGGGAATTGCAACCAAGTTGGTCATAACAGGCGCCATTGCCAAAACACACCGACTGCTGATTGGTACTTATATAGAATGATCTTTTACTTCGTACTTGATTTAATTCACTTTTGGTCTGTGCATTGGTGAGTAGATAACATATATTTTTTTCCTTTCTAGCTTACTTGTGTGAGACGGACATTCGCTCAGACGGAGGGAGCTTTGGTGGACGGATCTTATGAGAGCTTGCTAGCGGCATGTCATACGTTACACGATATCTCTGGACATGTTCTTGCTTCAATCAGTTATGACAGAGATTCCAGGATTGGAGGTTATTCCAGGACCTTTATCAACTTCTAGGACTGGAGGTTGTTCTGACATTGTGAAATCATCAACTGACACGACGAGTTTTACCCCATCACCAGTTGTTCCAGATGCCCCGCTAGAGCAAGTTGAGAGGCCTCTTTCTTCGAAAGTATATACTCGGCGACGGCGTGCATTTCGTGCTCTACGTCAGGCACCTTCGTCTTCGGATGCTATACCTGACGTTGAGCCTGATGATATTCTAACTCGAGCACGCGAACGGGGCAGGAATAGGTTGATGAGAGTTGATTGAACACTTGTAATTTGATATTTTGTTAGTCTTTTTTAATAGGCTAAATTGTTTGTGTACGTTTAATGTTGTGATACGTATAATGTATATGTCTATGGTTTTATCAGCTGTTGAAATTATTTGTGTATGTTTAGTGTTGTGATATGTGTGTATCAGGTGATATGTGTAATGTATATGTGGTTTTATCAGCTGTTGAAATTATTTATGTACGTTTAATGTTGTGATATTGTGTGTATCAGGTGATATGTGTAATGTATATGTGGTTTTATCATGTGAAAATTTCGATTTCATAGTAAGGAGGAGGTTTAAAAGAAGTGTTATGTGTGTATCAGGTGATATGTGTAATGTATATGTGGTTTTATCAGGTGAAAATTTCAATTTCATAGTAAGGAGGAGGTTTAAAAGAAATGTTATGGGAAGTGTTATGGAAGGCATCGGTTAAACCTACGCCTTAAGAAAAAAAAACGTGAAGTGGTTGAAAGGCGTCGTTTGAACCGACGCCTTCAATTTCAACAAAAAGGCGTCGGTTCAACCGGCGCCTTTTGGGTCGGTTTAAAAAAAATAGCCACGCAGGTGCTAGCGGCCACGCTGGTGCCTGCGTGGCTTGTCAGAGCACTATTTCGGGAAATAAGTTGTACAGTGCGTCATTTTGGTAATTTTTTTTCATAATTTTTTATATAATTTTCCCAAAATATAAACTCCAACCAATCCAACAACCCAAATATTTTTTCTTTTGGGTAATTAATAACTCAAATATTTCACTGGCCTCTATATGTAGTTGACAAGTCAACTGAACAATATTGCATTCCAACCAAGGTTTTCAAAACCGGACCGGCCATCGACCCGGATCGATGGCCGGTCCGGTTGGACCGCGGTCAAACCGTGGTCAAACCGGATTGACCCGGTTTAGGTGTGAGGAGTGAAATATATAATAAATATATATTTTGTATACCATAAACACCAAAACACTAGTAGTTCAAGTGGTTAAAGCTTGGGGTTTATCTCTCCCATTCGAATCCCCCCTCCCCCCCTTTCCAACAGATAATTTTTCAAAAAAAAAAAGTTAACCGGTCCGGACCGGTCCAGTTTAAGGAAAACCGGCCGGACCGAACCGGTTTTCCGGCCGGTTCCGGTTTTCCGCGGTCGGACCGGCCGTTCCGGTCCGGTTTTGAAAACCATGATTCCAACAATGAAACTAGCTAGTTATGTTTGCATCATTTAGTAAAGATAAGACAATTTAAACCAGCAGACACAAGGAACGATCAATTAAAAATGAAAGTTAATTGGTTGACTGTTTCATAAAAAGGATGTCACTTAAAATAGTGTAATATTTAAAGAATATTACATTTACGAAACTTTTGGGGGAACCCTTCTTGTTGTTTGACATTATATTTGTACAACTGTGGAAACAGATGTAAAACCTGAATTCTTTTTATTGATTTTTATGGTGAAAAAAAAGGAGAGCTAGGAAATGAGCCTTTTCCCCACCATTTGAAGTTTTGAACTTCCATGCTTTTTGATAAACCAACCGCGTAGTTTGAAGATAAGTAACCAATCCTTGCATGATTCCTGGTCCTAAATGCATGCATCGTATTTCATTTCATGTTCATGTCAATATTCTGCATGCATCTCAGAATTCGTTACCTGACCAATTCATATATTTTTAATTTTCTTTTAAAAGGTAGTGAACTTATTTTCTTGCCTATTTTGATAGACCTTTTTTCTTTCAAAGTTTTTGCTTTTATAAGTCATTCTACAATTCGTCCTTCTGGGTGCCCCTTCAATCTGAGAAAATTCTCTAGGCTGGCTAACTATCCTGACACCCACCAAAATTGCATGGGACCTGTTATGTTGGACCCCATATGCTACATCCATAACTTGCTAGAGCATAGTTAGTTAGGGAAGCAGACGGAGGGGAAAAGAGATATGGACCCTCGGGCCGGCGAGGTCCCTGGGAGATGCTTCCGGCAAAAGAGAAGCTGCAGTGTCAGGGCTAGAAGAGCGGGCCGCAGATGGCTCTACTGGATAACTGGGAGAAGTGGAAGGTAGAGGCGCACGAGGTCGGCGAGCATAAGTGCGGCCTCACCTTGATGCAGACGACAGGGCTGAAAATGGGCCTGCGGTAGATGGCGGGGGAACCTCGACGCAATCCTTGAGCAGGCGGTCAAGAGGTCCCGATCCAATACAGTCCACCTGCTTTAGGTTCGACTAGCAATGCCCTTGCCAATGAAGGAATTGAGGAGGTAGTACTTCATCCATTTCTTGTCAAGCATGACAAGCCAGTCATGGTGGACGCCATGACATGATGAAAGAAAAGCACTCCAATCTTATTTGTGATTAGCGCTATTGAACGCAAGTCTAAACTTCAGCCTTTAGGAATTTGGTGTGCCAAGTTCAAAATTCAAAACCAAGATTTTCAAGTAGTTTGATTTCATCTAAAGAAATCAATGCAATAGCATGCAAAAACGCCTATTTTGTTCTCTAATGATTCCCTCAAGTAGTATTGGTCATTAGAGGGGTAAATGATGTGATTTGGAGTGAAAAATCGCATTTTTTAAGCCTAGACGTTCATTAAGCATCACTGTCGATTGATTACATATGAAAAATATGCTCCAACGGCATTTGCCTATAGATCAGTTGTCCAAACTGATAGATCGGAAGAACTTCTGTAAAAAGTGGTTTTAGATTGGAAATTGTAAATGTGATTTGAATTCTAGAACCCGTATACATATTTGTAAATTTTAGGCAGATGTAGATATTTTTAACATCTATTGATATACACCAAATATTTTTTATTGTGAACATTCATTAGCATGCTTTAGTACGTGTAAATTGTGGGAAGTTTTCGATCCATTGAGTAGATTCATTAGAATGTATTTGGGTAATTATATATAAAAAAAGCTGTAAAAATTCAAAATTGACTTATTTTTAAAAATAGAGTTGGCCAATTAATTGATTTTTTTTACTATTGGAGACTTGAAGACTACTAATTTTCTCTCCCTCCTATCCGATTAGCTATTTTTTTTACTGCTTTAACAACTGATCGATTGGTGTTTCATGTTTTAAAAACTCTGACAATCCCCTACAATTTTCAAAACATGAAAATGTACATTCATAACATGGTAAAACATAACACTAAGATCAATGCATTGGCAAATGTGTTTCACAACTTGAACCTTTCACTCAGTGTAGTCTCACCAAGATCAATCAAGAGAGAATAGTAGAACTTATCTTTGCTACCAATCCTGGTAGACTAACCGGGTTCATCCACACACATCAATCTCATATTCCATCAGACTTAGTTAATTATTTTTCAAATATATATTTTTGGCTTTATATCTCTATCTTGATTTCATAAGAGCAAGACTAGCCCTTATCTCATAGGAAGCCACACCACTCCAACAAGTATATAGGTAGACTCGAGGTGTTTACTATCCACATCTGAACATCGGATGGACCTGACAAAACTTTTTCTTCCCTCCTCTCCAGGAGTTCAAGGCATCCACTTTCACATATAATTGACATAAGATATGAAAGAACTAGTACAACAAACGAAGGATCATAAACCAAAATGTTGAAATACTTCACTGTAGAGCGTGATGAGATGAAGAACTATCAGGATTGAATGCCCAGATGATATGTGAGTTTAGTGGCAAATAATGATCAGATGTGTAGTAAATTAAGCCCGCAACATTACATGTAGGAGACCAGCGAATCCACCCATTAGCATGGACCTTACACTGGTGGCATGAGGTCCTCATCTTGCAACAAAGTTGACCACTTCGCCACAAAATTAAGTAGCCTCTTTCAGCAATGAATTTTGCTTCATCGCTAAAAAGTAAGCTGCAAAGTCCTTCGTCATAGGAATTGCAACCATTGATACGTGCACTTTTTCAGTTACACCCTTTGTCCAAAATTAACTGTCTGGATTACAAAGCCAAAATGAACTGATTTTAGCATTTTGGTTTTCTAATCCAGACAGGGTACTTTTAGAAGGAAGGTGTATTTACCTAGATACTATGCAAGTACAATAATGCAGATATTTGTGAAATCATCAAGCACAAGCTTATAATAATTCACCCAATCATACTTACACCTGCTGATTATTTATAGGATAACTTAGCCAGAGAGAAGATCAATGGCATATACAACAGGTAAATAAGAGGAAAGTTATTTTATGCTGGAGGCACAAGTAATGTCTATTCAAACAAATAATTCTGCCTCCGTCACTGTAGTTAGTTAATTACTATATTCGTCACCATACTTGTCTTTGTAATTCTTATCTCCATCATTGTATTCGCCATCTTTGCCATCTTTATAATCCTTATTTTTGTCACCATAATTCATATCTCCGTCTTCATGCTCTCCATCTTTGCCATCTTTATAATTCTTATCTTTGTCTCCATAATTCTTATCTCTGTCTTCATGCTTTCCATCTTTGCCATCATACTTATTATTTTTGCCATCATACTCGCCATCTTTGCGGTCATACTCGCCATCTTTGCCATCATATTTGTCATCTTTGTGGTCATACTCGCCATCTTTGCCATCATATTTGCCATCTTTGCGGTCATACTCGCCATCTTTGCGGTCATACTCACCATCTTTGCCATCATATTTGCCATCATCTTTGCCATCTTTGCGGTCATAGTCGCCATCTTTGCCATCATCTTTGCCATCTTTGCGGTCATACTCGCCATCTTTGCCATCTTTGCCATCATCTTTGCCATCTTTGTGGTCATACTCGCCATCTTTGCCATCATACTCATCGTCTTCGCCATCCTTTTTTTTATGATTGTTTTCATCATCATATTCACCCTCATCATCCTTATACTTGTTGTCCTTGCTAGCACTTTGAAAAAAGGCCTCAGTTTTAGTTGAGAAGTGGCTTCCACTGAATAAGCTCCCCCGGTCTTCCATCTCCGGCTTCAGCATCTTTCGAGACAATTGCTGCTCTTCTCCTCCTCCATTCACTGTCATGCAGGTGGAAAGTGCTACAGCGAAAGCTAGGAGCAGGAGAAGTACTATAAACTTCATTCTCACAAGCAGATGTATAGCAAAACACTGTCAATCTTTTGGAAAGTAGTGTTGTGCCTGAAACCGTGGAAAGACACGACATTTATAGTCCAAACTGCAGAGATATGACGAGCAAGAACAAGGGGATAATCCAAAATATTCCGTAAGAAGGTTTGAGTAAGTGTTTGCTCAGTCACTTAGCTTTTTCTTGTAAGTAGGATTGCTTTCTACTACAAAAGGGAAAGCTGCATGAGGACAATGCGTGCGTGTCTAAGTAAACCCTAACCACTGGAAAAGATCAACCATTTTCATTTGGCCTTTTCCCCAAAATGTAGTCAAATTGGCGGGTGAAGTGAATGTTGCATGGCGCACATAAAAAATGAGGTTACTAGCTTGCTTGCATTGTTGTCCATAAGAGGTAGGTAATGGATAACACACCATGTATCACTATGAAGTCCTAAAGGGAGCATTATATGAGTATTACACTAGTGGAGTCCTACAGGGTTAGTTTATAGATGCATGAATAGGTAACTATGGGCTTGTCTTTCTGATGATCAGCCAACACTACCTTAACTCTATTCTCCTGTCCCATATTAATAGCTCCATTTAGAAAAATTAGTTTTTTAATCAGTAAATGAAGTATATTAAGCACAAAAGACTGTACAAGAGAGTGCTGATCACACAGGCAACCATGAATATTAACATAAATTCCATCTAGCCAAAAGAAAGGAAATTTCAAAATAAAATTATGGGAAACTGAATTGCACTCAGCCACTTAAATTAAATTATCATGAAAAAAGTGGTTTTAATTGGATGGCATTTTTATGGGCAGTAATGCTTTTTTTTTAAGTAGCCGGACACTTAAAATGAGCCAAATTAATGGAGGTATTGGTATAGCGAAAACAAATTTTCCCAATGGGAGCTGTTAATATCTTGTTTCCCAATTGGAGCTACTAGTATGCGACAGAGGGAGTAGTTAACTAATAACTATAGGTCCTAGCTCTTTTAATGGAAGAGTATTATTTGAAAAAATACATTTGGGTACCTGGAAATGTGAAGGGTTCACCACAAGGTAACCACTCCTTCATTACCACAACCAAGATTATCTCTCACATCAAAGGGGCACACTGCTAAAATGTAATGCCCATTTTTTTTCCTTTTTCAACGTGGCATTTTCGGTCCAAGGAAATGATGTGAATATTTGTAATGTCCAAAAGCTAGGGTAAAAAGGAGGAATGGCTTGATATTATACCCAGCACTTCTCATATATATCCTGTATAGAGTTTTGGGCAAGCTTCCCCCTCTTCCATTGCCCTCTTGAAAAGTTGAAAAGTTACAAAATTTATGACCTAAAATCACTCCATCCCATTCAATTTTTTTTTTTTTTTTGCGTATTTTTATTTCTCAAGCCAACAACCACATCACAGTGATGAACCAGTACACAAATAGGTCGAACATTATAGTCACAGTGAAGAACAATGTTAGTGGGAAAGTTTGTTGTTCCCACATCGTCTACTTTCTCCCCTTGTGTTCCACAAGATTTGTTAGTGGTGCATCCAATCAGCAACATGCTCTGGTATTTTCTTCATATGCCTGTTTGGTGCATGCACAAATTTTATTATTGAACTCCAAAAGCAATGGCCGAATATTACCCCCTTTCATTTTAGCCTTATGCTTTTATTTGACTTTGTGCATTGTGGAATGAAGAGGGTTAGTGAAGATTATCTATCCCGTGCAGATATTATAAATAGGGACATACAACATAGGCCCTCTTTCAGTCGAGGGAGAAGTTCAGGGCAGGGGGTTGTGTTAAGAAAGCAAGTCCTCATCTTGTATTGCAGTTTGAACATGTACTGCATATAGAATACATTTACCAATTAGGGGAAAAGAAAAAAAACAATAAACAATTACGTAAGGCACACATGGAAAAGAATCAAATATACAAGAGGCCGATTGCCTTGATTGAATGGTTGTCAAGTTGCTATATATGGACTTTGCATGCCTGTGAAGTTGCATTGTATGACTGCCTGGTACATGGATTGCCATTAGTTCAAAGACTGCAATAGATGGTGAAATTGAGACTGCCCAAGTGTGTTGGTAAAAATATCAGCCAGCTGTTGTTTGGTAGGAACATGATTACATGAGTAGTGGTGATGAGGCCTGACTTAAGCTTCTCAATCTCATATACAAAATGACAGTCAAATTCAATATGTTTGGTATGCTCGTGAAAGACAGGATTAGCGGAAATGTGGAGAGCAACCTGATTGTCACAAAGTAGATGCATTGGTTGCAGGTGATGAATCTGAAGATCTGTAAGCAGAAATTTGAGCCAAGTGAGTTCTCATGCATGCTGTAGATGACAATGCTCAATATTCATCTTCTGCGTAGGATCGGGGTACAGCAAGTTGTTTCTTCGTCTTCCAAGAGATGGGACTTGAACCAAGCATAGTAAAATAACCGGTGGTAGAACGTCTGGTCGCAGGACTAGCTAAGTCAGAGTAAGAATACGCACCATTTTTTGCCATTTACATATGATTCATTTGGTATGAGAGAAACACTCGTATGTTTGGAGGTCAATGCCTAAAAGCCAGACCGATCATCGACTCGGAATTCTTGCTGAATAGGTCCAATCGGAATCAACTGGGGGTCAACCCGGGTTGACCTGGTTCCTGACATTATCAATACAAAAAAAATTCCTAAAATTTTGTATAGTCTAATGTTCACTATATAGGAATTTAATGAACAAAACAACTACATTACAAAAAAAAATTCTTAAATGAAAAAATGAATACTTTTTTGAGACATGAAAAAAGAATATGGGGTAACAGATTCTACCGATGTCGAAAGAAAATAAGATGATGTTGCAAAGAAAAAGAAGAAATTGTGTTAGAAAGAACTAAAACTAAGGCCTTAGGGAAGGCTTTTTTTTTTTTTTTTTTTCACGCTTGGTCCTATATGTTCAAATACCTCACTGTAGAGCTTGATAAGATGAAGCATAGTTTTAAAATTCGGAATTTGACTCCAAAAATTTGGTGAGTCAACTCGGCTTGATAACTAACCAAGTCACGTGCATGCAGACTCCAATCAGGATGACTTGGGATAAGACTCAATTGACTCGGCGAGTCAACTTGCCGAGTCTCTCTTTAATGGACAGAAACAAACTCCAAATTGAAAGTAAAAACAAAAATCCAATTTTGCAAAATGGTCTATAAGATTCCACATTTTCATTAAAAAACACAAGACAGAATAAAAGGTCACTGAACTCAACCATTATGCCTCTTTTCAGATACACCCACTAGAGTCCAACTTCTACAACATGATAGACTGCACAGTAACTCGCCAAATAAGGAAGAGGAAAAAAATGCACATTACATAACCATTTAAGAAGCTGACAAAGTTGGGAAGCAGTACTCTTGATAGGCACTGATGATGCGCCGGAGAGACTTTACTTCCAAGGCCTCTTCCAGCTTGCTATGTCGCCTCTCTCGATTCCCAGATGATGACATCTTCTCCTCCATCTTCTCTCTGGAGCTTCCTGGCCTTCGGTTGATTGATGATTTGCACTTGACTGGTTCATGGGCTCATTTGTGGAAAGCAAATCCCAAATGTTATCTGATGTAGTCCATGTATAGATGCCCATCAGGGTCCATTTGATACTAAGGGGCCGTTTGGGGCATGATAAAAAGCAAAATATCGAGTGTGGATGTTTTAGATCACTATTCATTTCAGAGTTTTTTTTCACTTTCAGCTGAAACACCTCATGACGTGTTTCATCCTGAAAGTGAAAAAAAGTGAAATATCCAGTGTGGTTGTTTTGCTTTTTTCACGCCCCAAACGTCCCCTAAAATATTGCATATTAAAAGTCCATTTTGATCTGAAAATTTTATCAATATGACTCTATTTTGACTCCATTGAAACTCCGAGTGAATCCACTCCATGAGCTTCTGAGTCGAGTCCGAGTCTTGAGTTTTCAAACACTGAGATGAAGAGCTATCAGGAGATTAATAAGATGAAGAGCCTCCCATGTCGAAAGGAGTGTGATAAGATGAAGAAGCGTGATGAGATTAAGAGCCTCCCATGTTCAGATACTTCACTATCGAGCGCGATAAGATGAAGAGCTATCATGATTGAATTGAACACCCATTGGCGAGCTGGTGCTGACCTTTTCCAGGAAACTGGAAGTTGACTGGTTCGTCGGGCTTTTTACATATTACCTGGCGCCAACTATGATATTCTCATATTACCTGATTTTTCTCGTGACTTCTCATATGACCTGAAATCGGCACCTAGAGTACCGAAAATGCCATTCTCTTACGTTTTCTATGCATTTTGTACCAAAAATGCTTCATTCTTCCCAAAATTAGCGATTTACAAGATCATCAAGTAGGGGAAGAAGACATTTCGGTAAAGATCTATCCATAATCGAGGTTCAAACCATCGCCGACGCTGGCCAACCCGAAAAAAAAATTTCATACCGAAAAACTGTAAAAACAGCGGGAAAGATGAAAAAAAATCTGTGATGAAGGGATTTTGATGTAAGAGTAGCGGGAAAGCCCTCCCAACTACAAAAATTAAGATCTACATGTAAAGAAACACAAATAAAGATCACCCATTAGTGTTCGACCGCTCCTGGACATGAAATAAAACGATAAAAATGGGCAAAAACGTGAAATACTCGTCGGCGAGTGACAAGTTCAATGTATATATCTTTCTGTGATCCTAATGAAGTAGAAGAGGAGGAAAAATAAGGAAGAACGCAAAAAAAATGGGCAAAAACGGATGAAAAATTAGCGAGTTATGACATTTTGAATATTGTCATTTATCGTGTTGTCGACGACACGACGATTCAAGTCGTGTATTATGTTACACGACTTGAATCAAGTCGTATTGTCGACAACACGATAAATGGAAAATTTTAAAAATGTCATAACTTGCTCATTTTTTATCCATTTTTGCCCATTTTTTTTTCATTCTTCCTTATTTTTCCTTCTCTTCCACCTCAATAAGATATAGGATAGCAAAAAAAGAAATAATAAGAAGATAGAAGAAAGTGAAATGATAAAAATGAGCAAAAACGTGAAATACTTGTCGGCGAGCGACAAGTTCAATTTATATATTTTTCTGTGATACTAATGAGGTTGAAGAGGATGAAAAATAAGAAAGAACGAAAAAAATGGGCAAAAACGGATGAAAAATGAGAAAGTTATGACATTTTTAAAATTATCATTTTACCGTGTTATATGCAACACGATAAATACTCAAGTCGTGTGATCGACAACACTATAAATGGGCAATTTTAAAAATGTCATAACTTGCTCATTTCTTATCCGTTTTTGCCCATTTCTTTTTCATTATTCCTTATTTTTCCTTCTCTTCCACCTCAATAAGATATAGGATGGAAAAAGAAGAAAACATAATAAGAAAGAAGAAAGTGAAATGATAAAAATGGGCAAAAGTGTAAATACTTATCGGCGAGCGACAAGTTCAATTTATATATCTTTCTATGATACTAACGAGGTGGAAGAGGAGGAAAAATAATGAAGAACGAAAAAAAATGGGCAAAAACGGATAAAAAATGAGCAAGTTAAGAAATTTTTAAAATTACCCATTTATAGTGTTGTCGACCACATGACTTGAGCATTTATCGTGTTGTATATAACACGATAAAATGACAATTTTAAAAATGTCATAACTTGCTCATTTTTCATCCAGTTTTGCACATTTTTTTGTTCTTTCTTATTTTTCCTCCTCTTCCACCTCATTAGTATCACAGAAAGATATATAAATTGAACTTGTCGCTCGTCGATGAGTATTTTACACTTTTGCCGATTTTAATCATTTCATTTTCTTCTTTCTTCTTATTTTTTCTTCTTTTTCCATCCTATATCTTATTGAGGTGGAAGAGAAGGAAAAATAAGGAAGAACGAAAAAAAATAGAAAAAAATAGATAAAAAATGAGCAAGTTATGATATTTTTAAAATTGCCCATTTATAGTGTTGTCGACCACATGACTTGAGCATTAATGTGTTGCATATAACACGATAAAATGACAATTTTAAAAATGTCATAACTTGCTCATATTTCATCCAGTTTTGCACATTTTTTTGTTCTTTCTTATTTTTCCTCCTTTTCCACCTCAATAGTATCACAAAAAAATATATAAATTGAACTTGTCGCTCGTCGACGAGTATTTTACGCTTTTGCCTATTTTTATCATTTCGCTTTCTTCTTTCTTCGTATTGTTTCTTCTTTTTCCATTCTATATCTTATTGAGGTGGAAGAGAAGGAAAAATAAGGAAGAACGAAAAAAAATTGATAAAAATATATAAAAAATGAGCAAGTTATGACATTTTTAAAATTGTCTATTTATAGTGTTGTCGACCACACGACACACGACTTGAGCATTTATCGTGTTGCATATAACACGATAAAATGACAATTTTAAAATGTCATAACTTGCTCATTTTTCATCCGTTTTTGCCCATTTTTTTTATTTTTTCTTATTTTTCCTCCTCTTCCACCTCATTAGTATCATAGAAAAATATATAAATTGAACTTGTCGCTCACCGACAAGTATTTTACGCTTTTGCCCATTTTTATTATTTCACTTTCTTCTTTCTCCTTATTGTTTCTTCTTTTCCATCCTATATCTTATTGTGGTGGAAGAGAAGGAAAAATAAGGAAGAACAAAAAAAATGGACAAAAACGGATAAAAAATGAGGAAGTTATGACATTTTTAAAATTGCCCATTTATAGTGTTGTCGACCACATGACTTGATTCAAGTCGTGTAACATAACAAGTCGTGTCGTCGACAACACGATAAATGACAATTTTCAAAATGTCATAACTCGCTCATTTTTCATCCGTTTTTGCCCATTTTTTTGCGTTCTTCCTTATTTTTCCTCCTCTTCTACTTCATTAGGATCACAAAAAGGTATATACATTGAACTTGTCACTCGTCGATGAATATTTCATGTTTTTGCCCATTTTTATCTTTTTATTTCATGTCCAGGAGCGGTCGAACACTAATGGGTGATCTTTATTTGTATTTCTTTACATGTAGATCTTAATTTTTATAGTCGGGAGGGCTTTCCCACTGCTCTTACATCAAAATCTCTTCATCACATATTTTTTTTCATCTTTCCCGCTGTTTTTAGAGTTTTTCGGCATGAAATTTTTTTTTTCGGGTTGGACGACGCTGGCGATGGTTTGAACCTCGACTATGGATGGATCTTTGACGAAATGTCTTCTTCCCCAACTTGATGATCTTGTAAATTGCTAATTTTGGGAAGAATGAAGCATTTCGGGTACAAAATGCATAGAAAACGTAAGAAAAGGGCATTTTTGTTACTCTAGGTGCCGATTCCATGTCATATAAGAAGTCACGAGAAAAACCAGGTAATATGAGAATATCATAGTTGGTGCCAGGTAACATGTAAAAAGCCCACTTCGTCACAAAATTAAGTAGCTTCCTTTAGCAATGAATTTTGTTTCATCAGAAAAAAGTCACCGCAAAAAGGCCCTTGTTATAGGATTGCAACCATTGATACGAGGGTTCGATGCACATTTTCAGTTACTCCTTCTGTCCAAAATTACTTGTCTGGTTTAGAAAGCCAAAATGAACAAGTAATTTTCATTTTAGACGAAGGGAGTATTTACCTAGATATTATTCAAGTAAAATAATGCACGACATATGTAAAAATCATCAAGCACAAGCTTATAATAATTCATCCAATCATACTTACACCTGCTGATTATTTATAGGATAACTTAGCCAGAGACAAGATCAATGGCATATAGAGGAGGCTTATTTTATGTTGAAGGCACAAGTACCCTCTATTCTCAACAAATAATTCTGCCTCCGTCACTGTAGTTAGTTAATTACTATATTCGTTACCATACTTGTCTTCGTAGTTCATATCTCCATCATTCTATTCACCATCATTGCCATCTTTATACTCCTTATTTTTGTCACCATAATTCTTATCTCCGTCTTCATACTTTCCATGTTTTCCATCATCTTCTCCATCTTTATAATCCTTATCTTTGTAATCTCCGTCTTCATACTCTCCATCTTTTCCATCGTAGTCTCCATCTTTGCCATCTTTATAATCTCTATCTTTGTCACCATAATTCATATATCCGCCTTCATACTCCATCTTTTCCATCGTACTCTCTACCTTTGCCATCTTTATTGTAAGACATTGATATGGATTTGTCCTATATTAGTTGTCACATTTTGAGAGGAGTTGGCCCTCCCTTGTGTGTGTGAACTTGTAGAGATGGTTAGGTTTCCGTGGGCCTAGGTGGGCCCACACTTAGATGGAAGAGACACTTTTGCTGTTTGTAACCGTTTTGGAAGAATGGTCATAAAAAGGGAATTATTCGGAAAGTATCACCCGAATTGGAAATATTTAAATTAGAAATAATCAATTTAGAAATTGCCAAATTGGAAACTATGTGATGGTTTGTAACTCCCCGGGGATCCGTGATGAGGGAATAAAGGGGGACGTTACTGTTCACGTCCCCCTACCTTTTGGGTGTTCTCCTTATTCTTCCTTAGACGATCTTCTCCATCTTCTTCAATAGAGAGCTTTTACTTTATGTAAGATTTGATCTTGGAGATCATATTAAAAGAAAAGCTTCGGAAAATTATAAGAAAGTGATATTGCTAACTCGTGGAGAATAGCAAGTCACATATTCACACACGAATGGTTACAAAAAGGGTGATCTCTGACATATTATAATTCTCTACGAAGAACGGAGGAACTTGGGCACAAAGGCCACAGGTTAGTAGTATGTGTTCCTGTATTTTTTGTAGATTGCTCATGATATAAATAATTGTTTATTTATATTACTAAAATACTTGTACTCGATTGTATATTTGTGTTTGTGAGTGCAAGGTTATTCCTCGTGCGAACAAAATTTGGGAGAATTTGACACATACACGACGCAATATCCGCTTCCGCTGCGGCTCAATTACCCTACATTTATAATCATTATCTTTGCCATCTTTACCATCATACTCGCCATCTTTGCCATCATACTCATCGTCCTCGCCAGCCTCTTTTTTATAATTGTTTTCATGATCATATTCACCCTCGCCATCCTTATACTCATTGTTGTCCTTGCTAGCACTTCGAATAAAGGCCTCAGTTTTAGTCGAGAAGTCGCTTCCACTGAATAAGCTCCCCGTGTCTTCCATCTCCGGCTTCAGCATCTTGCGAGACAGTTGCTGCTCTTTTCCTCCTCCATTCACTGTCATGCAAGTGGAAAGTGCTACAGCGAAAGCTAGGAGCAGGGGAAGTACTAAAAACTTCATTCTCACAAGCAGATGTATAGCGAACACTATCAATCTTTTGGAAAGTAGTTATGCCTGAAACCGTGGAAAGACACGATATTTATAGTCCAAACTGCAGAGATATGACGAGCAAGAACGAGGGCAGAATCCAAACTATTCCGTAAGAATGGTTTGAGTAAGTATTTGCTCAGTCACTTAGCTTTTTCTTGTAAGTAGGATTGCTTTCTACTACAGAAGGGAAAGCTGCATGAGAACAATGCGTGCGTGTCTAAGTAAACCCTAACCAATGGAACAGATCAACCATTTCGTTTGGCATTTTTCCCAAAATGTAGTCAAATTGGCGGGTGAAGTGAATGTTGCATGGCGCACCCAAAAAAGGAGCTTACTAGCTTGCTTGCACTATTGTCCATAAGAGAGGGAGGTAATTGATAGCACACTATGTATGTCTCTAAAGTTAAGAAGTTTAAAAAGCAAATCTATGTCAAGAAACCTCCGATAATCAGACTTGAAGGGAGCATTAGACTCCCTCCATCCCACATTGATAGCCCAATTTAGTTTGTGAAAGGGAACTAGCTTGAGTTCAATTGGCCAAACAGGACAATTAAAGTGGGACGAACACTAGTGTGGTTCAATCGAGTTGATTTTTTCATATTAGCACCCAACTAACGTAAGTATATTAGTTGGCTACTTAATATTTGTATGTCCTAGCTTCTTCTAACTGAAGATGGATGGTAAAGAAAACATTTGTGTACATGGAAATGTTGTGGGTGAACCAAAAGGCAACCATCCGTTGGCATGGTGGTGAAAACTGAAAACTCTCATGTGGAGGGAGTTGTCCTAGTTTCGAGTTTTGATTAAGGCATCATCGATTCGGCATGGGGTTTAGACTAGCTAGCTAGGTTTCATTGCTTTTGGGCGTTTGTAAAAAAAAAATATTTACTTCTTCATTACCGAAAAGGGCTCATTGTCAAAATGGAATGTCAGTTTTACTTGTTCAAATGTACATTTGTGTACATGGAAATGTGGAGGGTGCACCAGAAGGTAAACATCCGTTGGCATGGTAGTGAAAACTCTAATGTGGAGGGAGTTGTCCTAGGTTTGAGCCTAGACAAAGGCATATTCGGTTGGGGGTGGGGTTTGGATAAGTATTCATTGCTTATGGCCGCTTGTTGTTAAAAACAGAAAAAAAAAACACTTCTTGATTAACACAAAGGGCTCATTGCTAAAAGGAAAAATCTAAGTAGCGTTGAAGGGTAGATCATGATTTAACAGCTGCCAACCCTACAAGGCACTACACCACTTGGCAAGATCCCTTTTTACTTACATTTGTCATTTTTTTCATTCGGCATGATGAGGGTGTATGATGATAATTTTAGTGTCAAAAGGAGGGCAATGATTGAGATCGTGCCATCTCATTTCCTGTTTTAAGTTTGTGTGGCACGTTGGCTTCTTTCTGAAGAGGTGCAAACTTTATGAGCTAAATCATTTCATCTCGTCCATATTTTTCCGTGTATATTTTCTTTCCCAAGTCAACAACCGTATCATCCTTTCCATGTGTCTGTTAACCACATTGTTTAAATTAGCCAACTTTTGAGCAAATTTATTCTCCAAGTTTATCATTGATAATTTTTCTTAGTAGTGGATCGTAATTTGGCCTACGTTTCTTCATTTTGTAATCTCTGATGATTCTTCTCCTTGTGCATTCCCTAGAGTTGCCCATCCTTGCTGGCCCTGACCGAGCTCCATGACCATGGTATATAGGAATAGGGGTCCTATCATGGTACATAGATGCTTTACATGGTATATATATTGCCCTGGTGACAATGCTAGGACCATGCTATGTCGCTATATAGCATTTAGAACTCCATGCACCATGTTAAGATGGTTATTTCCCAAAGGTCATGCATGCTAAAGAAATGAGACTCCATTTTAAGGGCATAAGCGCGCAGAGTGGTTCCATGAGGCCAAAACTCGATAAGGTTCAGAGGTGATTTAACTTTGAAAGCAAGGAGGGCAAAGCGATCAATTACATTTGTAGTAAATGGGTGACAAAGTCATGGGACAAGAAGAAGAAAGAATTGATTGATGTAGCAAAAAAAAGCTTCCTACAATTCATAGTTTCCCAGTGGGAGACGTCTCATGATGAATTTATATTTAGAAAGAAACATTTAAGAAGATTATAGCAGGAAGCTAGCTACTTGCATTGTTTATTGAAGTTTTCTATAGCTACGAACATTGCTTGAGTACTGGAACCAAAGGTGGAGAATATTTACAGACCTGCCAACTTTGGAATATTTAAGGTTGAATAATATATAAATTGACAAAAAAAATTCGAGATCAAGTATATACCAGACAAGCAATGTTCAATAATATTTATGATTTAGAGCTCAGGTAGTTACGTGATTGCTAAGTTTATGTTTTATGATATTTAATAATAAACCTTAGTTTATTCTATCAAATTATGATATTTGTTATGACAATGTACTACCCAAATGCTAATTTTGAAACTATCCGCTAACTGATTTCTTTAGTTTCATTTTCTATATGATTTATCACGTTAGTAGCCTGTGATTCTGCATGCAATCGTGAATTCGTGATCAACTATGTGGCACGTTGGCTTCTTTTCAGCTGGTCTAGATGGACCCTATATTTTACGAAAGCAAAAACACATTTTAAAGCTGAAGTAAAAGTCTCATTTTATTAGTTATTGTGTATGATTAACTTAATTGATTAGCTTCATTATGGGTAAGTTGCACATAGCCTCTATGAATAATAACAAAAAAACACTTAACCCGGCCCCATGTATTATCAAAACCCCCACATAACCTTTCATACTAATCTCTCCTATTGTTGATGGAGTAAAAAGGGTTAGTGGATTCTTCAATATTCCAAGATTCCGCAAATATCACATTTTTCTAAACATGCACAAGTACAATTGGACGGAGTTCTTGGTGACCCTCAAATGGAAAAATGGATACTCCCTCGGTTCCATTTTAATAATCCTCTATGGTTTTTCGAAGTAAAATGATTCTAGCTCATTTTGGAAAACTAAATAGAACTATTAATATGGAAAGTAGGGAGTATATATATTATTGGTGAACCAATTTTATAGCCTGTTATATTCCTTCAGTCCAATAAAGTTCGTCTGGATTTGAAAACAAACGGACAAATGTATTCCATAACAAATGTTATTATATAGAATACCTTTCATATTAATCTCTCCCATTTAGGAAGAAGTAAAAAGGGTTAGTGGATTCTTAATTCTAATTTTCCTCAAAAAATACATATTTCTCTGAATATGCTCAAGTACAATTTGACGGAGTTCTTCGTGACTTTCCAATGGAAGAAACAAAACTCCTTCCATTCCGATTTAATATTCCTTTTTGGCTTTTCAAAATAAAATATTTTTAATACATTATGAAAAACTAAATAGGACTATTAATATAGAACTTGGTGAACTAATCATTCAGTCCGTTTTATTCATTCCGTTCAATGGAGTTCATCTGGATTTAAGAAAAAAAAACTGACCTATATTACATGGCTCACATTGCTCCAAAAACATAACTACGAAGAAATCCTCTACTTTTTTGTACCAACCATGGGGAGAATTTTTGTACTATCAGGATTTAAAAGACAGCCGTTGATTAGATCGGACGGACAGAAAAAACGAGGCGCTAACCCGGCCGGTTCGAGTCACCGGTTCCCGCACAATAATCTGATCTAGAGAGGTCCGGTCCTGTCGATCTACCCCTACTCCGGCTCCTAAACCCTAACACTTCCTCCTCCGGCAACCCTCTCCCGGAATCCGGTAAACCTCCCAACTTTGGTAGTCAGCCCATCTCCGTTGGTCAAATCCGGTGGCATTTAGGCCGGAAAAGGTACAACGTCTTTCTTCCAGTTTATACGCAAGCTGTTCTGTTACATTACTATTTGGTGCGGTTTTGTGGTTGATTGTAACAAAATTGATGAGTTTTTGTGTTATTTTTATTGCTTAATCGAGTCTATGATGATCTTAAGATTCAATTGGGAGTATATGGTTTTCACCTTATTGTTCAATTCGACTTGGGCGATTCATAGAACTTTGTCCAATTAAGCCTGCTTGCATATGAAAAGGAGTTCAATTTATTGGACACTAAGGCCTGTATAAAAAATAGAGTTTTCTGCCCCTCTTTCTGTGTTTTTGGTCATGAGGGAGCCAAGTCAGCCGTGTATTGATGACCTGTGTTTTTTCTTATGCAGACGGGTTTCATTGGACGGAGGGAGTATGAAATTGTGGGTCATGTTGTGTTAATATCCTCTGTGTAGTGTGTTTTAAATCGAGTGTGAACAACCTGTTTTGTGCATGCATTTTTTTATTTAACTGAATTCTTGTATTATGATCTCCAAGTCTCCAAATTTTATTCTTTAAATTATCCAAGTAGCAGCTCAAACGAATAGTGAATAGTCTTTAGATTCTCAGAGTTTACGAATTTGGTGAATTTTATGGGAGTAATATACTAATTTTCTCTATCCATATATTTGACAGTTTCCTGCCTATGCATAATCATAAATCTTTTTCCTGCCTATGCAGTGGGAAAAATTAGGAACTGCGAATTTGGTGAATTTTATGGGAGTAATATACTAATTTTCTTTTTCCTGCCTTCTCTGCTCGGAAACCCTATGCTTTTACTGTGGACCCCACATCTCAATAAACTGACAAATTATGTGACGGTCTCAATTAAAAGTGACTGGAGGGAGTAGTGGTCAATATCTGTTTATTGCCTCTTTGTAATGATCTATTGGATGTTAGTCTTGGAATTAGAATCAAGTAGAATCTCTTACAATGACTCACACTGGCTAGTTCCTCCAACTTCAAGGCAGCAAGCTCTGCTTTTCGGCTGAGGGCATCAGCCACCAGATAGTTTCGGCCTGGCTTATACTCCAAGACGAAGTAGAATTTGGCTAGCAAGTCTTGCCACCTTGCTTGCTTGGGTGACAATTTCTTTTGGGATTGGAAGTAGCTGGTGGCGATGTTGTCAGTCTTCACCACAAACTGGGAACCCAGCAAATAGCAGTCTATCACCACCAAGATCGACCTGTATCCTCCCACCTTAGGCAGCGCTGAAATGAGGGAAGCAAAGAATGGCACCTAGGTTTCTAGCCATATAATGAATTGGTTGAAACTTCACTGAATAATCAATAAGTTACTCTTTAAGAGCCCGAGACATTAGGCAAGGCACTGTTCTAGCTGTGTTACAGCCATCATACCTAATCAGCCAGAAGAAACTGACACAACATCTCTCGTCACTTCTTGAATTTGAAGAATTATATGCTTTCAAGTTGTAGGGCTAATTGCAGGCTAGAGAGTTGTCTCTGTCCAACGTCTGTGCTTTTACGATATAATAGGAACAACTTTTGCGGACTGTATCATGTTCTTTAATAGGAATGAGTACTTGTTCTCTGAACTTCACTTTCTTTGATGTACTTGTTGGCATGCAGTGTTCCTTTTTTTCAACTTTTTCTTTGATGAGTTTTTTTGACTTATTTGTTTCATTGGTTCTAGATGTCTATTTTTCAATGAGACCACCTTTATGCCTTCAATGACATTGCTGGTGAGCCAATGAAAAGTTTTAGAAGGTACAAGGGATTGATTCCACCAGCAGTGTCTATAAACCTCCTTGAAAATGTTTTTAGTTTCAGAAACCCTTTTTCTACTTGCTCAATTGAAGCACTCAAGCATGTTGGGGTTCCAAGAAACCTTCAAAAGCAGGAAAAGAAGCCGTTTGTAATGGATATATATGAGCTCAAACGTAGAGCAAGACTAGGAAAACATCTCAGACAAGAGGCCTGCGAGATCCCTTTAGAACGCCCTGGAAATGGTTTGTTGGTGAAGAAATTAATTCACGTTGCTCATGAGGTTTATGTTGCAAGAATGGAACTCTTCAGTTGTGTTTCAAGTATTATTAAGGGAATTCCTGTTTATTCTTGCAGGTAAGCATTTCTCTGTTTACCCTATGACATTTTGCTGTCTAAATTTTAATTTTGGTTATTCTTAAATTTGTATCTAAATTTGTGATCTTTTCAACTACACTGCTTTCTTTTCTCAATGTAAAATTTTGAAATCTAGCTGGGTCACTTACTACTTAAAGATAGCTTAGAATCTGTTGTGCTATTATGTAAATATACTTTTGGGTTGTTATGGCTGTATGTTCATTCTTTTTTTACTTCAGGGGTACTAACCCCAGTGCGTACACATTTTTCTTAGATCTGATACCCAATATGCCACCACCAGCTTTTCAGTTGTTGCCACACTGGTCATGGAGATTTATTGTTCAACCCGAGATATTTTTATTAGGTGGAATATGCAAGTTATGAGTTATGTAAAATTCTAGAAAAATTTCTCCATGCAATCCTGTAGTAGAAGTCAATATCTGTAACCTTGTATCATAGCATGTCGGAGTGGTGGAAGGGCACAGTTTACTTCTGTGCTATTTGTACATTAATAAAAGGATTTTTAGGAACATTTACTAATGAAGTTTATCTACAAGTAGTATAACAAGGCATCTCACATGTATGCTCCCAATTGTTTTTGAGATAGCTGTTGCAGAGCCATGTTCACATCTTATGTTAGCCATTATTAATGTTTTTTGGGCAGCAGGAAGCAGAGGTGCTTTTCATGCAGTGCAACTTTAATAGTGCTAGTCAAATTGATGGTGAAATACAATGCTATTCCTTAATGAATCTGCAGAAATCAGAAGATCGGATATGAAAGAAGCATTCAGAATCTAAGATTGAAAATACAAGAAATGAGAAGTTGACTTCTTTTATTTTATTTATAGTGCATTGAAAAGTTTCGGCTTCCTCCCCTCTCTCGTCTTCCTCGGTACTTTTCAACCATTTGTTCTGAAAAAACAAAGTAATGCTACAACTGATTTAGATTTCTCAATATTTTAGGAAATTGCCTAATAAACATTATGACTTTGCACTTTGTAGGCTATTGATGGATGTGTGAAAATTTGTTGTTTGCATTTCTTGTTTATGGTTTTGCATGTGGATGTCTTGCAGCATATGCGGGGAGGTTCATGTGGGTCCCTCTCCACATAAGATCCGAACATGCAATGTTGTTGGAAGCTTACCTAGTAAAGAACACAAATGGGTATATGGAGGTATTGAGGATGTTCTTCCTGTGATAGAATCATTTCATCTCTATGACAGATTGGGAAGAGCTGTGTCACATGAAGAACGACTTGAGGTTGATCGGATCCCGGCAGTTGTTGAGCTATGTGTGCAGGCAGGTGTTAATCTTCTAGAGTACCCAACAAGGAGGAGAACATTTCCTGCTTATAATATATCTGGGAGGATCATAGATTTTGAGAAAAAGTTCCCACGAGATGTAAATTATGGAAATGGTATTGAAGCTTGTGGATTTTGGCAGAAAAGAGAAAAAGTGAAGAACACTCATAGAGAAGTTTCATTGGTCTCTAGTGATGTGCAAGGTCTGTTCTTTTGTTTAATCATGAGAGTGATGTTTTCCAAGGCATGCTTTACGACTTTATCAATTTGTTGACAGCTGTATATATATATATATATAGGGAAGGGTTTACATGAGATCGTTCTCATATAAGGAGCATGAGGCCAATCTTTATAGCCGTTGGATTTCGATCAGAGGATGGATATTAAATCAGTGGGTAGGTGAGTGTGTCACATCAAGGAGTTTGTGAGATCATTATGGCTATTTGTAGCCGTTAGATCAAGATCCAAGGGCTATGATTTAAAGTGGCCTCATATAAGCTATATGAGAGCGATCTCATTTAAACATACATATATATATATATATATATACATATATATATATATATGTATATATATATATATAGGGAAAAGTTTAAATGAGATTGCTCTCATATAGCTTATATGAGGCCACTTTGAATCGTAGCCCTTCGATCTTGATCTAACGGCTACATATAGCCATAATGATCTCACCCACTCCCTGATGTGACAGCCTCACCTACCCACTGATTTAATATCCATCCTCCGATCGGAATCTAAGGGCTATAAGAATTGGCCTCATGCTCCTTATATGAGAACGATCTCATGTAAACCCCTCCCATATATATGAGATGAGTTTACATGAGATCGTTCTCATATAAGGAGTATGAGGCCAAGTTTTATTACCGTTAGATTCCGATCGGAGGGTGGATATCAAATCAGTGGGTAAGTAAGTGTGTCACATCAAGGAGTGGGTGAGATCATTATGGATATTTGTAGCCGTTAGATCAAGATCTAACGGCTATGATTCAAAGTGGCCTCATATAAGCAATATGAGAACGATCTCATATAAACTTTTCCCCATATATATATACATATATATATATATATATATATATACATATATATATATATATATATATACACACATATATATATACATATATATATATATATATTTATATACATATATATATACATATATATATATATGTCTGGATTGGAAATATCAAAAGAACTAGAAATTAGTTCATTTCTGATTTCCAATCCAGACAATTAATTTGGGAGAGGGGGGCGATATATATGATTACTCTTATATATTTTTCGTTTAAGAGCTTGGATCTTATTTTCACTTTTGTGAGGATGATTGTAATCAGGGGGAAGGAATTTGGACATTTAGTGGACACTAAAATTATTAAGAAATAGAAACATTGTAGTTTTTGCCGCATATTTGAATGCTAAAATTGCCAAGTCTAGACAAGTCAAAGTGGTAAGTGTCTTATTATATATAAGTTTATGCATTGGTAAAACGCTCACACACCCACCCGCCCACACACTACACACTGCAGGGACTTGACTCTTGGACTTCTCCATCCACTGGGAGAGATCAAACCAGCTCTACTAATCTATGCTTGAGAAGGGTTTTATGCAGGATGTTGATTTAATTATTAATTGCTAAATAGTGTCATCTTGTTGATATTGATTTTTCAGTTTTTAGCTGTATTATGGTACTATCTTCCTGGTAAAACCTGCAGGACAAATTCGGTGTCTCATGGGTAGGGTTGAAGTCGGGTGGGGCTGGGGCTCTGGCCCTAGCCCTAAAAGCTGTTTCCTACCCATTACGCCCCTGGTCTAGGCCGGTATGAATAAGGCCGTACCTAAGCGGCTGGATTTTGCATCAGCCATTTGACCACTTTTTCAAAATTCCGCCAATGTTTTATGACTGTTATTAATATTGGAAGTTAAAAGCTTAAATAAGTCCATAAGAAATGTAATCACAAATGCAACAGGCTATCGTACAGGAAGGTTAGTGTGATATGCCGGAGAATTGCAGAAGTAGATATTGAAAAGAATTTTATTCTCTCCTTCACTTTGACTGTAGTAGAGTATACTTGGGAAGCTGATAATGGTACAACAAATATGTACCACAAAACCATCCAGCTGTGAAGTGGCGGGGTTTTGTTCAACAGAGAAAATGGGCCTCACATACTCCATCCTTTTAAGTCCAACAAAACCTGCCACGTCATGGTTGGATGCTTTTGTTGTACAGATTTGTTGGTCAACTACAATTTTATATTTACATAGTAGTACATGATGGATGATTGCTATATGTCTGGAATCAGTTACATTAACTATCACTGGTTGAATCCGGCTGCAATAGGTAGGAGGAATAAAGGTGGACTGGTGTGAAACTTTCTATTTTGATGTATATAATTGACCACTATCCATTTATGAGCAAAGAAGAATAATTTCTCCTGTTTGAAATCTTAACAGTATACTTCTATCTGAATACTGAGAGGAAGCACCGCAGCTGTGTTTTTCTTTGTATTTCACTGTCTGAACAGAACCACTGGCTTTTAACATTTAGGTGCTTTGATTATGGGCAGTTGTTATGAAGTCTCTTCTAATGTTGTAGTATTTTACAGGTTTGGCTATACAAGGCATGAAAGCATGGGAAAAAATGAGGTCAGGGGCCATGAAGCTGATGAAGAAGTACCCAGTTCAAACTTGTGGCTACTGTCCAGAAGTCCAAGTTGGTCCCAAAGGCCACCGTGCAAGGATTTGCCAAGCCTACAAACACCAAATGAGGAATGGCCAGCATGGATGGCAAGAAGCAACTATAGATGATCTCATCCCTCCTGTCTATGTGTGGCATCTTCAAGGTCATGGAGCACAAACGCTTACTGATAGATTGAAGAGGTATTATGGAAAGTTACCTGCTGTTATAGAACTTCTCTCACAGGCAGGCGCCCTTGTTAGTGAGGAGTATACAGGTCTAATGAGAGAAGATATTGTGGTGCCAGATTTGGAGGAAGAGAAATGGGTAGTATGACCGTTTGGCTCCCCTGTTGGGTGCTGATCATGGATTCATTTAAACGTTCGCTGGAGCTTTTCGGCTGATTGCTTTAATGGGTGGACGGTCATCAATTTGGGAGATCAATTTCTTTGCAATATTCAATTTTTTATATATTGCCAGCAGATGGTCAGTAACTTTTGTGGCGAGAAATATGCATTGCTGGATATGACTTGTTTTTATTAAATCTGATTTTTCCTCATTGTTATATAGATTTGGGTGAAGCTGCGGATCGCTGTTCTTGATAGTGAAAAAATAACACTCAGCGACAGCCAAAAACAAGGGTGAAGTGGCTTATGGGTATCTCGGTTGGCCTTGCCTTTATGGTCTTGAATTGAAATCAGGTAAAAAGTTGTGTACTATATACTCATTACCCTTTGTTAAGGAAAAGAACAGGTTCAGGATCAATAAATATTCCTTCCTGCTTTCTCTGTCTTAATTCTGTTTGCGAGTACTTGTTATAAACAGCTGTTTGTATGTGCATGAGTATGCAGGATCAGGCAAGTTAAGTTTTTTAGTCTTTAAAAAAAATAAAAAGAAGTTACAGATGTACAGATGTCTGATGCTGATGTTTCGTATTTGAGAGGGTGGTTTCCAATTGTCTTATCGTAGTTGATCCACAGGATTAACTGTTTTTTAAATACTAATGTATCTTTTTCGGTCGTATAAATGAACATTTAACAAATTGAACTAGGCTCTTTGCACCTAGCACTTACGGGACCTGATGGCCTTAGCCTCCTCATGGGCAAAGTAGAATGTTTCCTCATTAGTAAGTTATCGAAGTTTGAAACATGCTGATGTATAAAGAACAAATTGGATTATTTTTCACACAATTTGTCAGAAGGGGCGGATTGAGGTATTCTTGTCAGAATATGAAGTAATAAATTGATAATTCCGCTTTCTAACAGCTGAAGCTAAAGGGAACAATGACCATCTAACTTCTCATGCTAGAATTTGTCTCATATTGATGTATTTAAACCAAATTGGCTTATCCTTCACACCATTTGATAGGAGGGGCCGGTTGAGGCGTTATTTGTTAGAATATAAAGTAATATGTTGATAATCGGTTTTACAGCTGCAGCTTCTGGAAACTGTGATCATCTAACTTCTCATTCTAGAAAGGGTATTTCCAAACCCAAATCTTTTTCCTACTTTGAAATCTCAATTACATTTTTCAAAAAAAAAAACTCTTCCTTTTTTTGTTTAATCTATACATTCCAAGACTTTCCCTGCTTTGTCTTGCCATTTTAAATTCTCAATCTCCTCAGTTTTTTGCTTAATCTATACATTTCAAGACTTTCCCTACTTTGTCTTGCTAAGTCACATATTAGTGCCAATTCCTAACATTAAATAAAATCCAAATTGGTGCAAAAGAGAAAAAACACACACAAACAAAAAGCCATATCTAGCCGAATCGCCCACTGTACATGAACCCTGCTTTCAGAGTAAAACCCTTGATCAATTACTCAGGAAGGATCTTGCATTACAAAACAAAATTCTGGATGGAAAGAGGAAACTATTCCAATTTAGTTTATAATTGTATAACCATCATAGGAGCCAATCTGCTTCCAATTTTGTTTTACTCCCTCGTCTGGTTTCATTTTGACCATAAGGTTTTTAAAAAATGAACTAATTTTAGTTCATATTGAAAAAAACTTATGGTGATAATAATTCCAGACGGATGGAATATTGTTGATTTGCATCCACTTCACATCTTTTAAAAACTGATCAAATATTATGTCAAATATACAGTGATTACAATTCTATTGTCATAAGCAATCACTAGAAGATACATGCATTAATGGCTCTTCACATGAGCATCCTGACTGGAATCTGTGAACTTTAGAAGGAACTTTGGGTCACTTTAAAGCTCAATCTCAGGCTGAATGCTTTTCTTTTTTACCATAAGTACGAAATTCCTCCCCTAGGGAGCAAGAAAGGTTGTTGATTATACAGATAGACCATACAACAAAGAAGCTGCAAGAAACCAAACCCAACTTAAGTGTTTTATAGCCAACTCGGTGTTGGTGGGCCAGGTCACGCTTCCTAAAGGTCTTCAATTCGAACCTTCAATATGATGGACACCCAACTCCTGGGATTATATCCCCATTTACCCAATGTGTATGACAGGTGAACCTTGTATCTGCCGAAAGGGGATTGGCGGCATCTCATGGCTACCCTTAGCATCCCATGGACCTGCTATCACACGATATTTGACAATTGAGGAGCAAAAGATTTAATGAAAGCTTAATCTTGAGCATTTCATACCTTCTTGTGTAGGGTACTTTGCTTGAGACTTACCATACTAGAGCTCTCACATAAACTGATTAAATTCTGCTAGATAAGAAAGCTGTAATAACTTGGAGCGACATGGAGTTTGATTTATAAGTATGTTGAGGAAGTTAGTGCCATCTATTCATTTAACTCTGCAACAAACAGTAGATTGATGTATGATTCTGTGTAATTTGATTGGTGTCGGTAGATTTTTTTTATTGTAGCTTAAAAACCAATAACGTGGATCTTTACAAATTCAGTTAAGTATTTTTCGAGGAAAATCCCATCTTGTTTTTAAGTTATATTATAAATTGAGTGTCCCAAGAGGAGTTAAAGTGGCAAAATTTGTGAGCCGGTACTCGCAGATTGCAAATTGTATCAATTCGCCCAAGTAAACGTAGTTTTTCTAGTCAGGGAATGCCACCCTGGAATTCATACCCAAATTTGACCAAAGTGTGTAAACAAATAATGAAAGGTAACTATAAAAAATAAAAACGTTAAGACTACTCGAGAAATTGTTTAAAGGTTAATGATAAAGTGGTAGTTCATTTTGTTGGAAAAATATAGAGCTCTGTGGGAGGTACCTAGCACTGGTATCTTATAGATTGGCTGTGATTATTGATAAATAATATGGTTCATGATTTGTTTGTCTAATGTTTTGAAATCTGTAGTTTTTTTTGGGCTCCGAGATGATTGTTTTCAGTTTTCAGAAATTCAAGCAGACACCAAGCACCAAGCACCAACCACAATAGAGCAGATCTTCTACTACCATAGTAGGAGATGTCTGCCATTGCCAAGGACCTCGACCACTGCTCCATAAGCAGCATGGGGCAAACCCAAACACAATGTGAACCTCAACTCAGAGACCGAGGCATGCCCGCGTCGGTGATATCTGCAGGGCTAACACAACAACTCATCCCATGGACCTCCAACAACTCCAAGGAGAAAGCACACCCACAAGGAATACCAGCCATCCATCCACGCTGGAAAGCGTAGACCGAACACTAAAACGATGATCCCCATACCATAACCTCCAACCAACGGGCATCCTTGACCAAACAAACTTGAAAGTGGAGCAGATCCACTGGTATGACGCACCACACCAAGCAACAAAAAACACAACTCAAAAACAAAAAACATAAAACCGCACAAAGAACAAACTAAACAGATGAAAAGAAGAAGAAAAATACGACGTAAAAGCAAATGGCGAAAATAGAAAAAGGTGATAAAAGTAAACTAAGAGGGGAGACGAAGAAGAAGAAAAATGGAAGAAGAAAAGGCAGCAACAACCATCGAAGAGAGTGGGGAAGAAGGGAGAAGGAAAACCAGAGAGGAGACTAGCACACCTAGCTTGGCGGCCCAGGGCCAGCCAAAAACGCTTCCGGGCAGACGACTCTGAACTTTCCTCCCATGTCTCACCCAAATCCATCCTACCGTTCTCACACCGTCGCCGGAGGTTTCTGTAGGTTATGCTAAATATCATTTAAATGGAGTTAATACGACAAATATCATTTATTTTATGATAATTAACATAATCATAAATCATAATCAAGTAGCACTTTTTCCCAAAGTATTTGGGATTGGTGCAATGAATCTTACTCTTCCATTCAAACCAGTTTTGATCTACCTCTTTTGCAAAAGTTAGTAAAATCAAATATTTTTTATTAACTCCGTCCTAAGTTTTCATAGGTCTCCCTCGCTCTTTTGGCATCATTTACATACATCATTTTTAATTTTCTCATAGTAACATCTATTAGTCTTCTTTGCATATGCCCATACCAATATAACCTACATTCCTTCAGCTTATCTCCTAACGGAGCTACCTCTAAACTCTCACGAATATATTCATTTATTCTTATCTCTCCTAGTTATCTCACTCATTCACCTTAGCATTCTCATTTCGGCTACATTCTCTTTGGGGCCCAACACTTCGTTCCATATAGTATTGTAGGCTTAATGATTATCGTATAGAACATGCCTTCAAGTTTTTTTCGAACATGCATATCACACAAAACTCCCGAGGCTGCCCTCCACTTTGCCTACCCCGCATTTATCCTATGCATCACATTGTTAGAACTCTAAGAACCAAACTATATTTCTGAATAATGAAGTCTGAATTACATAAGATGAAAATCGATCTTATATAGAGATCAGATTCCTAATACAAGAAAGACCTAAAATAGAAAATTACTTGATAAATAAATAAACCAAAGTGGACTAAACTACCCTCTATAATATAATAAATAGCACTAAGGACTTAACTAAATTACGAATGCCTTTACTCTATAACACCATCCCTCAAACTCTAGATGTGTGAAACATCAAGAGTTTGCATGAAAGGGGATGCAGCAATGGATGACGTATGGAGGAAGTAGTGGACAGTAGGCGGCAGCAGCAGATTCTAGAACGAATAGACACGATCATGATATCCCCACAGATTCAGCAGATTGATGCAAACAGATGCAGCAGATCAACGGATGCCGTGGTGCAAATTCTAAGCCAATTCAGAGTGGCGATGGAGTACAGATTCAGAGCTGTAGTGGTGGGCAAACCAGAGCTGACAGAGGGATTCAGTGTGGAGGCAGAGCATTATACGGATTCGGATTCAGACGGGCATACTAATTCAGAACAGATTCAGATTCAGACAGATTCAAACGTATTTAGCCATATTCAGAGTGGACAGTCGGAGAGTGGATGAAGTCAACGGGGCAGCAGGATTGACGGGGATCCCACTCCCAGGTGAGCAGGGTGGGGTGGAAGGGGGCAGCGGGCCCCTTCGCGGGCGTGCAGGGGAGGAGACCTGTCCTTCAGCAGCCAAACAGGTGATGCCGGTGGAAAGCAGACTGACAGATTCAGAACAACATCGGATAGACGGATTCAAAGTGGTAGACAGAAACAGATTTAGAGTGGCAAACAGATGGGGACAGAAATGGATCTAGAGTAGCAGATGGAATCATAGTGGCAAATAAATACAGAATGGTATAGACGGATTCAGAGTGACAGAAAACTAATCAGAAAGCCTTGGACGAATAGTGTCAAGGAACTTTGTGATGAACAGTACCCACGATCTACAGTAACCATGATGAACAGTACTTTAGATGAACAGTACTGCAGAACATTAACCGCGATCACAGAAAATAGAACTGATGACCCTTTTTATTCTTCATCATTCTCATAGACGGATGCAGAAACAAACTTGTCCGCCCGAGGTGAATCCCGAACCCGAACCAAGTGGTCTGACCCGTCTAAGGTGAAATCCAAACCTGAGCCGAAATGAATCCGTGGACCAGTGGTTCATGCAAGGTATAGCCCGGACCGAATTTAATCCGTGGTCCAGACCCCGAACTCATCTTCTCGAAAACAACAGAAGGGTTCGATCGAGCACGAGCAGACAAAACGGCGGGGCGATCGATAGGTGCTCGGGTTGATAGCACGGCGGCCGAAGAAGACTAGAGGGACAGGCGGTCGGCTCAACTGGAGGCAACGACAACGGCAAGGCGGCGGTGGCTTGAAACCTGCTCGACAAAACAAGGAGTGAGCGGAGACGACGACGAGTTCTGGCAGAAAGGCGACAGCTTTGGGAAGAAAAGGCGACGGCGGTCCTCCGAAACAGATGTCGCACGGCGGATCAAATGAATAGTCGATGGAAAATCAAGCGGTGACGACTACGACGAACGATCAAATGTGGGGTTTTGGAATCGGCACCATAACCCATCACTGGATTCAGCACCAGCGGCGCCGGCTTCGACACAAGCATCGAATTCGGCACCGACAAGATTCTCTATCACAGAGGTATCAACGAGATTTCTTTTGCATAAACTGTAGTATGAATAAACTAACTTGGCTTCGATATCATGTTAGAACTCTAAAAACCAAACTATATTTTTGAATAATGAAGTCTGAATTACATAAGATGAGAATCGATTTAATATAGAGATCAGAATCCTAATACAAGAAAGACTAAAACAGGAAATTACTTGATAAATAAATAAATAAACTAAAGTAGACTAAACTACCCGCTATAATATAATAAATAACACTAAGGATTTAACTAAATTACGAATAACTTTACTCTCTAACACACATCACTATCAATGTCCCCTTATTTATGAATAATGAATCCTAAGTAACAGAATTGTTCACACATTAACATTTTTTCCTCATCTATTTCAACTAAGGTTTTACCTATAACTACTTTTCTTAAAATTAAATTCCATGCATTCTGTCTTAGTCCTATTTATTTTGAAACCTTTTCATTGTAGAACCTCCCTCCATAATTCTAGTTTCTCATTCAAATTTACTTTAATATCATCAATTAAAACTACATCATCTGAAAAAATATACACTAAGGTATACTATTTTACAAATATCTAGTAAACTCATCCATAACTAAAATGAAAGGGGTAGAACAAACAATTTCATGTTCTATTCGAAAAATACCCTTGATAGTGATATAGACTAAACTGTCCATGAAATCAGAAATTTTGAACGAACAAATAACTCTCCTCCAAAATTGCATGGAATTGGGTTGCTCCAGCTCCGACGCACATTGCAAAGCTGCTATGGAAGATGCATACTAACGGGCCAACCGCATCAAAAGCTTCCAATCTTCCAATTTATGTCATTTCCAGCGACCACTGCAGTAGAATGGTTGTCCATCGGAAGCCACATACGCATGGTTCACATACTTCTCTCGTACTATATTTGCGACGACGTTTGTAGTAATTACAACAAAAACATAATTATTCAAGATATCAGGGCGGCGCTGACTCTTGTTTCACCGCACACCTTGCGTAGGTTGAAACTTTATCATTGCTATCATGTACCTATGGGGCAATCACTATCCTCAGTAGGCCAGATTAACCTTTGGCCAGCAATCTAAAATGTACAACATATTCATTGGGATATGCAGGAAATCAAGACCCTCTTCCGGCCAAGTAACTAACAGAAAACACACACAAAAAATTGAATTGCAAATTGCTTACTTTGATTATGAACGTTGTACATTATAAGCTAGCTACAACCTTCCGTCAATAGCATCTCCATTCAAAGATTATGGAGGAAAACCATCTGAAGTTAATCATGTATAACAGGAGCTTGAACACCTTTTAACAACATATTTAGTGGTAACAGCTCTTCACACATCTTTGATGTAAGAAAATTTACAGTCCGCACTTAACTGAAGGTAAAAAGATTAAACCTCCAATGAGTGGACCTTTTCGTTTAAGTTGAGGCCAGATCCATCCCATAACTCTCGCAGTTCCTTCCTAACCCATGAGATGATAATAACGGGTCCAAGAGTTGATGGTACCTGTGTCAACAAGTATAATCAGTAAGATTTGTAGTATGCTGAAATTAAAAGCCTTCATTCTATTTCAGATCCTGAAGTCCACTAGTGAAGGTATATTAGTTAATACTCCCTCCATCCCATATTAAACTTCCTAATTGGATTTTCAGACTGAACTAATTTTAATTAATTTGAAAAATCAAAGATTAAAATGGGATAGAGGAAGAAAAGATTAGCTACCTTTAGCTATAGTTATATTAGTCACCATTTCCCTATCGTCAATTATCGGCCATTTTTATAGCTTTTTTTAAAAGAATAAAAACTAGTAGGAGGCAATCAACCTTCTCAATCTCTTTTTCCCTGATTTTTCCTTCTCTTTCGAAATCAGTCAGTTATGTCAATAGCACTCAAATATGATGTAACTGTCGGAATAGATGGTAAACGCTATTCTGAAAAAGTCATTGTTATTCAACAGCTAGTTAATTCCTTTTGTCCCATATTAATAGCTCCATTTGAAAAAAAGTATTTCCCATATTAATTGCTCCACGTGGCTCAATTTAAGTGGCTGGGTAACTTGAAAACGACAGATTAGCTTCTTAACTTTTGTGCAGCTTTTCCATTCTCTTAGCAGTGGGTCCCATGACTCCATAAAAATCACAATTTTTTAAGTGGAGCTATTAATGTCGAAGGAGAGAATATTTAATTTATTTGCTAAGATTATATAATTCTATCTTCATTACTGGGACAGTGAAAATGTCAGATATGTATTTCTAGGCAATAAAAGGTCACATTGCAAGCATATAATATCTCTAACAACACCTTAAAAACAATATTATGAACACCAATTAAAAAACATACCAAATACAGTAGAGCAGGTTGAGGAGAGTGACTCAATATTCCAGCTGACAAGGCAGAAATCAACCCAATAGCATATCCAAAAAGTGCATACCATCCATATTTGGGGCCACCCTTCGTAGGATATGCATCCAAAGGATTATTTGAATCCCTAGATTTCTGATGGTCAAAAAATAGTACAAGAGCAAGAAGCATTGCCGGAATTGCCTGTATAGTTGAAAGTTAGTCAGCTTGTGCGGATAAGTCATCCCAAAAATGCTAATGTCTAATAAAAGTGTAAGCAACAAAAAACAAACAGTGAAAATGATCCTGTATGAGGGATTAAAGACCATTTATGTGGGTCCCGCAGCAGTCCCACAATCATGAAACCAAGTTATTATCTTGGAAGCGTACCCTAAAAAATGTGAGCCTACCAAATATAAAGGATCCTTTTCTGAAGGCGCATTTTCAGTCCCACTTTGTCTATGCGCTAATGAGATTACTGTGGGGCCCACTAATGGTATCACAACCTATCTTAAAATACAGTAACTAACACATCTTTTTCTTCCTTTTGAGAGAGAGAGAGCGAGAGAGAGAGGATTGTTATGGACCCTATGTAGATGGCATTAGTGGTTTCATTAAGACTGCTTATTAGTTAATCCTAGTTGGAGTAGGATTAGAATACTTTCCTAATTTAGTTAATCCTAGTTGGAGTAGGATTAGTTATTATTTTCCTAATTTGATTACATTCCTATCCATAGTAGAATTAAATAATTGTAAGGATACATGCCTGATACTATCCCTATTTATAGATAGGAAAGTAATCAAACTAGAAAAATAATAACTAATCCTACTCCAACTAGGATTAACTAAATTAGGAAAGTATTTTAATCCTACTCTAACTAGGATTAACTAATAAGCAGTCCTAATGAAACCACTAATGCCATCTACATAGGGTCCATAACAAGGATCAAACAAAAGCATCAAGTAATTGAATCCAAAATTTAAGAAATATCACAAGGAAGTGAAAAATTTACACAAATAATTAAAGTCATGAAAAACGTTATCTTTTATTCTTAAGATTACACTCAGTACCATGATCACAGCAAAGACCAAAACAAAAGTAGCTTCTTAAAGGAATACAATACTAATAAAACCATCCAATACTCTTTACAGACTACGATTCTTTTTGACATAAATATCTAAAAACAACAAAAAATATATCGGATACCAAAAAAGAATATCTAAAAAATATCCAAGTTGGCAAGGATGATAACATACTTATTTGCTAGTCCAGTTAAACAGGTTAGAATGCATCACATTCTGTTCACCATTAAGTCCATTAAAGGCATCCATTGATTATTACCATAAGTTCATTTTCACAAATCACTAGAACTTTACAATACCAAAGAATACTCAAAGGACAAAAAAACAGACCAACTTGCAGCAAATATCAACTTCAAAGAAACCTTGAACTCCATTACATAATAGTCTCTGAACACCATTTAGGTTGTGGTTGTATATAAGGCCTTATAATTTGAGTACTAGAGCAATACCAAAAATTTCCCACGGGTCAGTGTATAGCTTAGAAGCACTACGTTAAATGTAAAATAGAGGAAAATTCCTGTTATGGATCAAAAAGCATAAATCATGTAGCAGTCTTATTTACTATTCTTTATGACTTCTTGTAAGTAGGTACGGCCAAATGCATAAATATTTCGGTGAAGATCGAAATCCAAAGTCAACATATGTGGCACAAATAGACATACAATGGATAGAAATGTGTTACCATATCTCCAAGACCAAGCATCATAAACTCGACTGCGTTACTATTTCCAGGCACCATTCCACCTAACAAATTTCTCGGGAAAACTAGCTTCACTGGAAGCTCAAGCTTCTTTGTAATATGCTGTAACCCAGGAAGACTCAAGCTGTTGGCCACAGTGTGTATGGGATTTGATGCCTGCTGGGTAGCAACGGATACCATAACGTTCGCCCCAAAAAATCTCTCAGAGAAGAAAACCCAGAATATATCATACACAAACAAACACGCGAGCAGCAAAGCACAGATTTTTATGTTTGGAAGCCGCACATGACTGACAAATGCTATGCAAATGGAGATTCCCAGAACATTGTTCAGCAACCAGTGCCCTGTAACAAGCCATGCCAGAACAGTTCCGACACTGATTAACACCAACAATCCTTGAATCCGAGTAAAAGATTTGGAGCAGCATCTTGACAGCAAAGGGTCAGTTAAACCATATTGAGATTTCACATATGTTGCATAAGGTGAGAGGCAAAAGAAAAGAGAGGAAGCAGAGGCAATAGCAGTAAAAGCTGTAATAAGTTGGGAAACAGAAGAGAAAAGATAGAACATCAAGAGCAAGCTACAAGAACTCGCTAATGGGATCATCAAGGCTTGAGATCGGTCTAATGTGATTGATGCTTCAGAAAATTCGCGGTTCCTTTCCATTTCTTTTCCATAATTTAATGCCCTGGAGGAAGAGGCAAATGTTACAAAGACAGCAGTTGCAATCAGAGTCAAAGATGCAGGTTCAAGCAAATATAAGAGCTTCCACAAAGACTCCATGACTAAGCAAAATCTGCACTTTTTCAAAGTTCCTAAACTTCAAAAATCTCTAGATTTCCCTTCCTTTAGAATCTTCTTCTATATTTTAAAATGATGCAGTCAAGGTCTGGCCTGGATTCACCCACTTAGAAAAAATTGCGAACAAATCTTCCAATGATCACCTGAATATGCAAAAACACTTACATCAGCATCGTCTAATATTAAACTTTGTGACAATTTTCAAATTTTAACAAACAAAAAGGACAAACCATGAAACCAGTAATACTATAAAGCAAATGGAGTTATACGATCAACTTGCATTTGGCAAAATTTGCTAAACTTTTAAATTGGAATTCGAATTGACAGGCAGAGATATTGGTCTTATATCTCAAACTTGAACATTTTTAGCTGAAGCAAAAAGCCTCACCATGATCCTATCACCATCGGTTTCCCTCCCTAAAAAACAACTATGTAATTAAAAACTTCATCTAAACATGAATTTATGTCCAGTCAAAGAAAGTTTTATAACCTTTGCATGAATAGTCAACATTTGTTAAACAAGGCCAACGTAAATATTTCTAAAAACCAATGCTTACGGTACATTCCACTCAAGAACCATAATAAAGACCACAGAAAAACCAAAGAATAACTAAAACAAGCAGATTCTAGTGTGTGTTTTTTTAGCCTTTTTGTTTAAATAATCGTACTTGTTAGAGTGGGATGAACAGCAAAGATTAACCAAAAACTATAGAAATCTGCAAAATTAAAATTCTAAAAGTCATAAATACAAGGCTATCAAAATGGGATCAGTAGCCCCAAAAAGAAAACCATATTCACTAAAACTTAAATTATTTTATTAAAATATTTAAACTTGTTAGAGTGGGATGAACAACAAAGGAAAGCCACAAAAAATAGAGATCAGCAAAATTAGAAGTTTAAAGTTGCATAAAAATAAGGCTTTTTGTTGGGATCATTAACCACAAACAGAAACCACTTATAGAATTGCCCACTGAATCCACATAATAACAGCAATTAGACACTGCAAGATATAGTATGAAACAAAAAGAAGTCATCTTTCTCAAAATGTTACCTTTTGTTACCAATCAGTGATGACAGTCTGCAAAGATCGCAGCTTTGCCTGAATGGCAACCTGGGTCAATCCCCAAAAACGCCGTCGCTACAGCCTTGGCTGTTTCGGGAAAGTGCACCAAAACAAGTTCCTCATCCGCCTTGTGGGTTATACACAAGGGGAGGAAAGAATCTGGGCGGTGAATCGACCCTTCCGGCCGCCTCTGTCAAAGGTCGCCGCCGACCCAGTTGCCGTCGCCGTCGCCGGAGGGAAGACGGAGTAGAAGTTGGTCTATGCTCTAGTCCAACCTCTTTGGACTTTGCCTACCTTGGATGCTTTTTAAATAGGGCTGTCAACGGGTCGGGCTTTTGCGGGCCTGATGTTGGCCCTCGCCCTGGCCCTAAGAAACTTAACCCTGGCCCTAGCCCGACCCTAGCCCTAAGATGACCTCGAAAATTCAGCCCGACCCTAACCCTAGTCGGGCTAGGGTCGGGCTTCGGGCTTTTCGGGCTTTTGGAGAGCCTAAAAAAACGCAAGTATGATATATTATAAACTATACATGATTTAATGCCAAAAGGAGCCGACAGACACATTTAAATACGATAATTTTTATATTTGGTTGGTCCTAGTGTAAAAATAAACAAACACATGTAACAATCCTAATATCTACAACTAACAAACATCGATCCTAGATAGCAACAACTAACAAACATCGATCCTAGATAGCAACAACTAACAAACATCGATCCTAGATAGCAACAACTAACAAACATCGATCCTAGATAGCAACAACTAGCACCCTAATAGTCAAGTAGTTCAAAATTCAATTCTAAAAAAATAATAATTCGAGAGAAATACCAATTTTAGAAATAGGCAGGCAAGCTGGTGAGTAGGCAGGCGATCTCTTTCTGCAATAGGTTTTTTCCATCTCCCAACCTGTCCAACAACAATTCGAACAACTAATCATTCACCAAAAAGACACATGTCAAACATGAATAAGAAGGAATGAATTCTAGGCTCCCACCCACCAACTCTATGCTATTTTGCTCTCTTAATTGTTGCAGATAGGGCAACCAATCAGCAACATTCCTCTCACTTTATTTAGCACTACTAAATAAAGGTTCCCCTCCTCCTTTCTCATCCGGGCTTGGGACCGGCAACGGCGGAGTTAAAACTTTTTTTTGAAAACCGTATTTAATAAAAAATAAAAATTTTAAAAACTAATTTGAAATACCAATTTTAGAAAACCTTTGAACATAAAAAATTAAAAAACATACCTTAGCTATCTGCTATTTTGATTCCGATTATTTCACTCTTGTCACTATTAAATTCATCATCCAAATCATCGAAACTGCCCACAACCGCCTTGCCACGTAACTAATCCTGCGTGCAAATTAAACATTCAACTGTCTCAGGCAAGAGAGAACTTCTATATTGGTCAAGAATACGCCCACCAGTGCTAAACGCGGACTCTGAAGCAACAGTAGTAATAGGAACAGCCAAAATATCTTGAGCCATTGCAGCCAATATTGGGAACCTGGTTGAGTTAACTTTCCACCAAGAAAGAATGTCTAAGTCAGTGTCTCTATTTTCTAGGCTCCCTCCAAAGTACAACTCCAACTCAGATTTGTCGCTGTCATTGTTTGCAGCATATCCTTCTTCTTCCAACCATTGTTGAATCTCTTCTTCATCATTTGAAGGAATGACAACCTCAGTTGAGGCCCTATCAACAACTGGAGATATTTTGTTCTTGTATTGGTCAAACAACAATTGCATCAAAGCTATACTCCTTTCAAAACGTAGTGCCCCCAACTCTCTTCCAAGTAGTTGGGCCAAATAAAATTTCAACAACTTCCTCTTGTATCTAGGATCCAAAATCAAAGCAATATCATACATAACAGGTATATCACTCCAATATTCATCAAATTTACTTAACATTTTGTAGCACATAGAACTGAGAAAATACTCTGTAGAAATTGTACCTCCAAGTATAACCTTTTTTATTGTGGATATTTCCTTCAAAAATAGATGAATTGCAGGATAATCAACACCACAAAATAATTTTGTTACATCATAGAACCGCTTCAAAAACTTACAAACAGTGGCGGCATTTTCCCACTCATCATCAGAAGGTTTATGTTTATAAGATAAATCTTCCTCTTCTAATCTTTTAAACACATCACGATATGGCAAAACAGACTCTAACATTAGATATGTAGAATTCCATCTAGTGGTAACATCTAAGCTAACACCCTTTCCCACATTAATTCCCAATTCAGTTATCAGCTCAACAAACTTTTGATGACGGGAAGGGGAGACCATCACATATTTTACAGACTCACGAACATGAACAATTACATCTAAAATTTCTTTCAGTCCAACTTGCACAATAAGATTTAACACATGGGCAGCACAACGTATATGAAAAAGAGAGCCTTCTAGCTGAAGAGACCCCTTATCTTTAAGGTCCTTTATGAGATTTCTTTGAGCAACATCATTGTTCGCTGCATTATCTAAAGTAATAGTAGATACTTTACAATCAATTTTCCACTTTACTAGAGTGGCTTTAATAGCATTGCAAATTGCCACTCCAGTATGGCGGGATAGAATTCTAGTAAAACTAATAATCTTCTTTTATAGATGCCAAGCCCTATCAATATAATGCGCGGTAACACAAATATAATTGAAGCTTTGATTTGAAGTCCACAAATCAGAAGTAATACTAACTGTAGAAGAAAGGTTTTGGAAAACATTCATCAATGCAACTTTCTGTTTTGTATAAATTTTTTGGCAATCCATTTTAATTGAGTTCCTAGAAACCATTTTGAATTGAGGCTGCATAACTTGACAAAAATGAATAAAATCCTTATGCGTGACAATATTAAAAGGGTATTCATGCACTATAATTGCTCTTGCAAGAGCTTCCCTACAAGCTTGTTGATCGAATTTAAAAGTAGAGACTTTACCAAAAGCAGTAGTAAGGAGTGGTTGTTTAGGATCCATGTTTGGTCCTCTTGGACAACTATCAAAGTGCCTTGCAAGATGAGTTGTGCCATCAGTTCCCAATCCCACAAAGGTATTCTTGCAATAATTGCAAACTGCCCCGACTCTTTTCCCATTTTCATCAAAGGTTTTCTGAAAATGATCCCAAACAAATGATCGACCCCTACTACGTTTTTTTCTAGCTTGCTCATTAGATGCTCCTAATTCTGAATGGAGAGCAGGAGGGCGAGTTGTAGAGCTAGGGGTTTGGGGCACAATAGGTGTGAGGGTGGGAGTTGAAGAGGCTTCTTGTGTGGAAGAATTGATTGGTGTTGAAATAGTGGGGGGTGTAGAAGAGGTGCAAGGATTGGAAGAACTAGCCTGTGCAGCTGGTGATAGATGTGGGAAGGACAAAGATTCACTACCGTGGTAAGACATATCTACTACACTAAATTCGACCAACAAGTAGATAAGAAATCGAGTACTCAGTAACAAAAAGAACTATAGTCAATTTAGGAGATAACAAATAACAAAGATAACAAGTATTATAGGCAATTTACAGGCAACAGATAACAAAGATAACAAGTTTAGGCAATTTATAGATAATAGATAACAAAGATAACAGAAATCATGTACTCAATAACAAGTATTATAGGCAATTTAGGATACAACAGATAACAATTTAGGCAATTTACAGGCAACAGATAACAAAGATAATAGTTTAGGCAATTTACAGGCAACAGATAACAAAGATAATAGTTTAGGCAATTTACAGGCAACAAATAACAAAGATTACAGTTTAGGAGATGTTACTGTCACCGGCAGTCGGTCGGTCGCCGGTCGGGGGAGAACGGCCGTCGCCGATCGGGGGAGAGCGGCGGTCGGGGAGAGAGAGAGGTCGCCGATTAGGGTAGAGCAGCGGTCGTGGAGAGAGAGAGGTCGCCGATCGGGGGAGAGAGGCAGTCGGGGTCAGGGGAGATCGGCGAGGGAGAGAGGCGGTCGGAAGAGAGAAGTCGGGGAGAGCGGCGGTCGGGAGAGAGAAGTTGGGGAGAGAGAGGTCGTCGATCGGGGAGAGCGGCGGTCGGGGAGAGCGGCGGTCGGGAGAGAAAGGTCGCGGGAGAGAGAGAGAGGTCGGGGAGAGAGAGGTCGTCGATCAGGGAGAGCGGCGGTCGCCGATCGGAGAGAGCGGCGGTCGCCGATCGGGGAGAGCGGCGGTCGGGGAGTCGGGAACGGGGAGGATTTAGGTTTTGTTTTTTTTTCTTTTTTTTTTATATATCACCGAGTCGCCCGAGTCACCCGGCCCGATTTCGGGCTTTCGGGTAGGGTCGGGCCTTCGGGCTTTTTCTAGCCAAGCCCGGGCCCGACCCTACCCGACCCAAAGTTTGGGTTTTGAGGCCCGAGCCCTACCCTAGGCCTCAAAATTCAAGCCCTTACCCGCTATTTTGCGGGTCGGGCCATCGGGCTATCGGGCAAAATTGACAACCCTATTTTTAAAGCTATGCACGGATGGTCTGCCCTTATGATGTGGGACCCACATTGAGTGGAGGTTGGCCGGAGAAGTTTCTGCGTACCTCGAGGCTGTGCTAATCACCAATCGGTGATTGACACGATTCTCATAACCAAGTAAGGTGGTAGCATGACTTGCACCTAATAATTTATCGGATGAAAATTATATAAAAAATTATAATTTTTTTTTCCAAAATAACGCATTGTAACAAATATTTCCCGCAGGCGCTAGCGTGGCTTTTTTTTAAATAAACCCAAAAGGCGTCGGTTGAATCAACGCCTTTCTCTTGTAAATAATCTTTTTTTCCAAGTGCCTGAATCGACGCCTTTAACCGATGCATTTCATTTCGTATATATGAGTGCTCAAGCTCGGGCTCTGCCGCATTGAGCCCTAATGACTCTCCTCGCCGCCTCTCCTTCCGGACGCCTTAGCTCTCCGGCGACCTCCTCGACACCGTTGCCGCCTCCGCCTCCCCGCGCTCGCCCCGATCACAGTAGAGCCTTGCTTCTCGTCATCGATTCGCCTCCCCGCGCACACCCCGGCCACTGCTCTCCGGCAACGTCCTCACCACCACCTCGGTCAGTTCCGCCTTGGCGTCCTTGCCCCGACCATCGCTTCCCTGTCCAAGCCATCGCCTCACCTCACCTCGGCCGGCCAGCAGCTTCTCCGGCCACTTCCTCGCCCTGTCGCTCGCGTCTCTACTGGTAATATATGTTTAATATCCATTTAAAATATGTATTGATGTAGCTTTTGTATTGTATGAAATTAATTATGTTATATTTTTGTAATATTTGATAGTGTTACTTAAAAGTTTTATGAGAAGAGATGGCGGGAGAAATGGTTCCGTTTGTGTTAATGTATGGTGGCGAATTCATAGAGGTGAATATGAAGGTGGTGAAAGTGTAGAATTATTTATTAAAAGCCAAGTACTTACGAGGAACTAGAGATGCAAGTGGTAAACAAACTGGGATGGGAACAAAGATTGTGGAAAATTCGTATGAAGTACACGATGCCTGTTACTGGAGCAAGGACTACTATAATACCGATTGATGATGACAATTCTATGCAACAAATGTTCTATTTTGTGCCTCATGTGCTTAGCTTTGAGCTATGTGCAGAAAAAGAGGCATGCATGCCTAGGTTTGTAAATGATGGTGATGGCGGAAGTAGGAGTGCTCGCAGAAATAGGTTGAGTGGATTCTCTAGAGGAAAGCGTGTGGAAGATAATGAAGAAGATGATTTGTCTATATCACTAGCATGCAACGAACCCCAACTTTTACCTAGTTCGAGGTAAGTTTATTTAAAAATAGTATTTTAACCATTCAACTTATGGTTAAAGGAATAATTTATTCATGATGTTATTTTAGTTTTGTATAATGTAGGCACACATCTCATGCTCATGAAGCGATGAATATTGGCATGGCACGAGGTGGTGAATGGTTTGGCACACAAACATCATTTCATAACCCCTATATTTACACTGGTTAAAGTGGTATGCAAGAGGGTAATTTAAATGATGAGGAAGACGAAGGGGAGAATGAGGAAGAGGATGGGAAAAATGATGAGCAAGTGCCTAATTCACTAGTTATTGATGTTGAAGATATACGAGGAGAGGATAGTGTGCAAGAGATGGTTCATAATGAGGGAAATGAATTGGTAGACATCGCAATTACTACAAATAACTTGGATGATTTTGAGAAGGAGTTGCCATATGAGGAGGACCCCCATGGGCGCGACTAACAGATGATGAAATAGATGGGGTAATTCATCGGGGTTTGCATGAGGAGACATATCATGCGGAAGCAATATATATGGGGCAAATATTCCCTAATAAAGTTGAATTTGTACACGCATTGAGGGAGTTTTCAATAGCACATGATGTTCGCTATAAAGTGTTGCATATAAATCCGACATAGTACACAGCAAGATGTCAATACCCTAACTGCCCATAAAGAGTACATGCGTCATTGAGGAAGGGGATTAATGATTTTCAAGTGAAGATGTATGGTGGCGAACACACTTGTAGAAATGCCGAACTAAACACTGGTCATAGACAATGTATTGTGGTATTTGTTTGTCGGCATATATTACCTTCTATTAGAGCAGAAGTAGATATCCCACCAGTGGTTATTTAAGAGAGGATTAAGGAGACTTTTCACATAGATATTTCATATACAAAAGCATGGACAGCAAGGAATATGGCCATCAAAGCAGTGTATGGTGATTGGGTTGAGTCCTATCGATTGTTGCCAATGTACATGAAGGTAATAGTTAATGCCAATATGGGAACCATTTGTAGGTTGGTGATGACCCAAATGGAAGATGCTACGTGTCGAAGGTTTGAGGGTTTTAAACATTGTCTCCCCGTCATAAGTGTTGATGCTACTTTCCTATCTGGTAAGTATGGAGGAGCCCTTTTAGCGGCGACTGCTAACGACGAGCACAAGCTCTGTGACCAGAAACGCGTTTAAAACGCGTATAAAACGCGTTTTACTCGTTTCAGCCACTCAGCCGTAAAACTCCCCGTTTAAAACGGGAAAACGTGTTTTTCCCGAAATAAACTCGTTTAAACACGTAAAACACGTTTTTTATTTAAAGTGCAACTCCTTTTTTAAATGTGCAACTTTGCAATATATTATTATTTAACATTTATACCTATTATATTAATTTTTTATTTTTATTATTTTTCCGTTTTTTTCACGTTATTTTCCCGTATATTCTATTTTCTGCTGTTTTGTTCCGTACGCTTACCTTGCCGTTTTATTGCCGTACCCGTACTTTGTCACTTAGAGCACAAGGATTTGTTCCTTCTTGCATTTGGCCTTGTTTTGGGTGAGGATTACCCTAGTTGGAGATGGTTCTTACGTATGTTGAAGGAGCATGTTATCCTTGATAAGATCTTTATCACTATCATGTCTGATCGACATAAAGGGTTGTAAAAGGTTGTGCCAAAGGTGTTTCCACATCCGCATACCAATATTGTATGTGACACATCAAGGCAAACTATCATAAGAAGTTTAAAAATGATGTATTGACGAGGTTGACAGGGGAAGCTGCAACTGTGCTTAGTGTAGACGAGTTTGATGAGAAGATGAAATTTATCAGTGTAGAAAGTCCAGAAGCAAAATGGCTACTCAATGAGGAAGGTGGATTATCACCTCAATTGTGGTTGCTTGCTCATGATGGTTTTACAAGATTTGGAATGACTACAACAAATATGGCTGAAAGTTTAAATAGCGTGTTGAAGGGGGCTCGATCATTACCTGTGCAAGCCTTAGTGTTAGCTACATTCTACTGGATCGTCAAATTCTTTGTGAAATGACATTCGGCCGGGTTAGCCATGGCAACCCCATACACCCCTACTATTAAGTGGAAGATTAAAAAATAAATGCTCCTGATTGGCAGTATGTGGCCTGGCCAAATCAATTCTCACGTGTATGAAGTGAAAACAATGCATGGTAGAAAATATGTGGTGGATGCAAGCGATCATACATGTTCTTGCAATTACCCTCAGGTGTACAAAGATCCATGTGGTCATCTAATTGTTGTCCAATCGAGGCAAGAGGACCCATCGGCGATTTAGTTGGATATTAGTATACATCTGATGCGTATAGAAAGGTGTATTCAACCGAATTCTTTCCACCTCCAGATCGACGATCTTGGGAGGAAAAGTCACTTGAGTATGTGGTGAAGCCCCCAAGGGTTACACGAAAACCCTGTGCAGTAGGAGAATACATAATGCGATGGATAGTGTGGGCATGCGTGCATATGGTCAATCTCACTACCATTGTGGGAATTGCAACCAAGTTGGTCATAACAGGCGCCATTGCCAAAACACACCTTCTGCTGATTGGTACTTATATAGAATGATCTTTATATATAAATTAACTTGTTTATACATTCTTTGAAGTTATTATTAATTGTTACTTTCTGTGTAGATATTATGGACCGAGGACCGATTGATCCCTCTGTTCTCACAGAGCAGAGGTCGCACAGATCTGATGGCATATGGAACGGAGAGGTATGTGCATAATCATTATCTCCTTAGTTTTGAATATTGCATATATCATTATCTTCTAATTGTAAAGTACTTTTCATGTGTCTAGGATCCCAGGTGCATTGAATGCACCAAGTGATCTATATATGAATAGGATAACTACTACTTTAATATAGCTTTTGGTTTTTGTAAGAAACAAGAGTCATACACATAAATGAGGCGAAAAGTAACTCAAATAGTTAAATCATCATAACTTCATATACAAATCTCAGATTGGATTTTCCAAGCTTGGTTCAAGAAGTCAGCTTTCCAACGCCACCAACCATGTGCAATTCGGAGTTCGGAGCAGAAAGTTACATCTATTTGAAATTTATGAACAGTAACTACGATCGATCGGCTATCAATGCGATCGATCACCTCAGCTGCAAAAATAGTGTAACGATCGATCGGACCTCAAATCAATCGATCGTATCTGCTAGAATTTTTCATCTGTGCAAGACAGTAACTACGATCGATCAGTATTATACGGCGTCGATCGCCAAAGCAACCGATCAGAAGAAAATAACGAAGGAATTGCGATCAATCGGTAGGCGATCGATCGGCAATACGGAGCGATTGATCACCGTATACGAAAAACCGGAAATAAGACCTAATTTGACTCGGATTTGGAAGGGGACTTCGTGGTTTCTCTTCAAACTTATAAATAGGCCTTATGGGAGAACGTTTTGGGGAATCTTGGAGAAACCCTTGGAGAACTAGAGCTAAATTGGAGGCTAGAGCAAAGGAGAGAAAAAATGAAGAACAAGAAGAACACGATGGTGATTTCTCTTCCGATGCGAGGCTAAACACTTTTCAAAAGCGTAGATGAAGCCTAATAATCTGGTTGTGTAGTTTCTTTTCTCTCATCTTATGTTTTTCCTCTAGTTGGTGTATGGATTTTATTGTGTAATCATTGTTAATTCATTAAAGGTTTGTTCTTTGTATTCGAGAGAGATAAGAGTGAATTCTTGTGAGTTTCAACCCGAAGAATACTTGCGTATCCGAGAGGAACGTAAGTAAACTGAGGTGTTATATATCAATAAAATTTCATTGGTTTATACTCGAGAGATAGATCACAAATCCATGTTTTAATTGTCTTATGTGTTACATCCGAGATGAGAACACTATATTTTGAGTTGACAAGTGTATGTCTGAGAGGAATATGCTAGCCAATTGGAAATCTTTATTCAAAAGAGAGAGAGAAACGATACACTAGTTTATTGTGGTGGATTCGAAGTCTTGGTCTTATCCACATTGATTAATTCTCACTTAGTTTAGTTAAAGTTCATTGCTTTCTTAGTCTAGAATCAACACTGCAATTTCCTCTTAAATTTGGTAAAATATTAATCCGTCCCTGAGGTTCGACAACCCTATTTATACTCACTGTAGTACAATTGCCTTGTGCACTTGCAAGGGTTTTATATTTAAACGATCAAGTTTTTGGCGCCGTTGCCTAGGACAGCACAATAATTTACTGAATTCTTAGCATAGTTAGTTTTAGAGTAGTCTAGTTTAAATTAGATTTTTTTTAGTAGCTTAATTGCATTCTTCTTCTGTTGCAGGATTAAGAGAGGACGTTGATTCACATCATCGTTGGAAGGGCCATCCCTTCCCACTGTTTGCACTCTCTTACTCTCTTTTAGATAAATTCAAGTGCTTGGTATTTTTCATTTTCTTTGTGGGATTGCATGACGTGATAGTTGTCGCTATTAGGATTGCTAGTTGCCGCTATCTAGGGTTGATGCTGGCTAGTTGTCGCTATTAGGATTGCTACAGGTTTTTTTTGCTTTATATTATGAATGCATGGTCGTCGTTCCCTAAACCCCGACATGGCCTTTTATCCTGATCCTGAGCGACTGTCTAGAGCCTTTAAAACTCACAGCAACCCAATCTTTGAAACCCATCTTATGGCAGACAACATGAACCTTGGGGGCGGGAATGGCCTAAACCAGAATCCAGTAGGAATGCTGGCTAGTTTTAGGAATGGCCTAAACCCTCTATAGATATGAAGGCCATATGCCAGGTAGGAATGCTTTAAGGGGAGGCATGTATGATGTTAAAGCTACCACGAACCTATAACACCAAGTGGCATCCCTTACAGAGAGGTTTGACAGGTTTTTCTCACAGACTCCACCTTATACCCCAACCTCTCAAGATGCCTGTGCCATTTGTACCAGCCCTATGCACACCATAGTTGACTGCCCCTCTGCTTTCCAGTATCTAGATCTTGTACAGGAGCACGTTAACTTTTCACAAGGATACCCTAGAGCCAATAACCCCTATTCAAATACCTGTAACCCGGGGTAGCGAAATCATCTAAATTTCGCTTGGAAACAACCTGACCAGGGGCCAGCTTTCAATCCAGCCATAAGACCAGAATTTCAAAGCCAGCCCCAGTCCAACCAACCCGCAACAACTCCCTTTGGCCAATCTAATAGGCGACCTTCCTTAGAAGACTAGATGAGTCAAATGAGTCAAATGCTCCTCTCACACTTAACCAAGATTAAAACTGAATAGAAGGAGACAAGAGCAGAGCTAAGAACCTAGGCCCAGCTGGTCCATTCCCATACACAATCTATTGCCAAAATAGAAACCCAATTAGGACAACTGACCCAATCTATGAACTGTAGGGAAGTAGGAACCTTGCCCAGCCAACCACAGTAGAACCCTAGAGGCCAGTTCGCCGTTGAAGGTTCCCATTATCCAAATGAGTAGGTGCAAGCTGTTACTACCCTAAGAAATGGTAAACAAGTTGACAATTAGGTTAGGCACCCATCCATTGCGAATGAGGATACTCCCCTAGAGAAACTGAACCAACCCACTCCTACCATGCCTGATCCTGTGGGTCTCCCACCGCAGCAGAAAGCCCCTACGGAACCCACCAATGAAAAATCCTATATCCCTAGGGCTCCTTTCCCTCAATGCCTCAACCAACCCTCCCTGTTTAGTAAGTTCCACCAACGAATGGAGGAAATGTTAGAGGTGTTTAAGCAGGTTAAGATCAACTTTCCCCTCTTATATACCATCAAATAAGTACCTGCATATGCCAAGTTCCTGAAAGACTTGTGTACCCAAAAGAGGAAAACCAAATCCCATGTCACCCAAAAGCTCTTTTTGACCAACCAAGTAAGCTCTTTACTTACCAGTGATATGCCACATAAATTTAAGGACCCAGGTGTCCCTGTTATATCCATTGTCGTTGATGACCATACCATTAGCCGAGCTCTCTTGGATTTAGGGGCCAATGTCAACCTCCTCCCTTACTCAGTGTATGAACAACTTGGCCTCGGAGAGTTGCAGCCCAACTCAGTCACTCTTCAATTAGCAGACCGATCCATTCGCAGACCTAGAGGTGTTATAGAAGACGTTCTTGTTGGAGTTGACCGGTTCTACTTTCCTGTTGATTTTGTTGTCTTAGACATGGAACCAGTTGCCAACTCCAAATCCCAAATTCCTATTATCCTTAGCCGCCCTTTCCTAGCCACAACTGATGCCACCATTAACTGTAGGTCAGGGCTCATGAACGTCTCATCGGGAACAAGAAAGTTAAACTGAACATCTTTAGTGCTTCCCAACAACCCTCGAGTGAAGCTGAGTGTCTTATGGTTGACGACCTAGATGACCTAGTCCAGGAATACCTTCCATTTGTTGTGCTTAAAGATGCCCTCGAGCACACCCTTTTCTATGACTGGATTGATAAATATGAGGGCACACCTGACCTTGAGGAGGTCCATCACCATTTAGTCGCCGCTTTATACCCTGGACATACCCCATGGAGACCACCCTGACCCTCTTCCTGTGTCCACCGCCCCACCACTAAAACCGTCCATAGAGTTTCCCCCCACACTTGAGCTGAAACCCCTGCCTAGCTCCCTGAAGTACGCTTTTCTCGGTCCCAACGACACCCTTCCTGTGATTCTCCTCGAGCCTCTCTAGTGACCAAGAAACCCAGTTGTTGGAGATCCTTACCACACACCGGCGAGCTATAGGGTGGACAGTGGCTGACCTCCGAGGTATAGACCCTTTTGTATGCATGCATCGCATAAACATGGAGAACCAGGCCAAACCTTCTAGGGAGGGGAAGAGACGGTTGAACCCTCACATGAGAGAGGTGGTTGTGAAAGAGGTCGTGAAACTCTTAGACGCTGGCATCATATATCCTATCTCTGATAGCGAGTGGGTGAGTCCCATCCAAGTTGCACCTAAAAAGTCGGGCTTAACTGTGAAACCAAACTCTGAGGGTGAGCTAGTGCCTGTGAGAGAGACCACGGGATGGCGGGTGTGCATTGACTATAGGAAGCTGAACTCTAACACCCGTAATGATCATTTCCCTCTCCCATTCATTGACCAAATCCTAGAGAAGCTAGCGGGCCAAGAGTTTTATTACTTTTTAGATGGGTACTCAGGATATAATCAAGTATCGGTCTTTCTAGCGGATCAGGAGAAGACAACTTTTATATGTCCCTTCGGTACATTTGCATATCGTAGAATGCCTTTTGGCCTTTGCAATGCCCCTGCTACATTTCAGTGTTGCATGATGTTAATCTTTTCTGACATGATTGACAAATTTTTGGAAGTTTTTATGGATGATTTCTCTATCTTTGGCGCTAGTTTTGATGATTGCTTACACAACCTTACTTTGGTTTTAAAACGCTGTGAGGAAACAAACTTAGTGTTAAGTTGGGAAAATAGCCATTTCATGGTTCAATAGGGGATTGTGCTTGGACATATTATATCAAAAAGGGGTATAGAGGTTGATAAGGCCAAGGTTGACCTGATTGTTAATTTACCACCACCTACATCAGTTAAGCAAATACAGTTTTTCCTTGGTCATGTAGGGTTTTATCATTGATTTATCAAAGATTTTAGCAAGATTTCACGTCCATTATGTCACCTTCTTGGTCAGGATGTGCAATTTGAATTTGATGAGTCGTGTAAAGAAGCTTTTACCACATTAAAAACCCTCCTCTCTAGCTCCCCCATCACTAAGCCCCCTGACTATACACTGCCCTTCGAAATCATGTGCGATGCATCTAATTTTGCTGTAGGGGCAGTGTTAGGCCAACGCATCAACAAAATTCCTCATGTTATATACTATGCTAGCAAGACACTCACTGATGCTCAATTCAATTACACTACCACCGAAAAAGAGTTGTTTGCTATTGTGTTTACATTAGATAAGTTCAGGTCATATCTCCTGGGTAGTAAGATCACCATTTTCTCTGATCATGCAGCCTTGAGGTACCTTCTTTCTAAGAAGGATGCTAAGCCAAGGCTGATCCGTTGGATCTTACTCTTACAGGAATTTGACTTTGAAATTAAAGATAAAAAGGGTTCTGAGAATGTCGTGGCTGATCATCTATCCAGAATTCCTATTCATGATCTGCATAGCCATGACCCTCTAAGGGATTCATTCCCTGATGAGCAGCTCTTTGCTGTCTCCACTACATCTCCACCTTGGTTTGCACATTTTGTGAATTATCTTGTTGTGGGTCAAATCCCAACCTTTTGGTCTAAACATGATAAAGACTTATTTTTCTCTCGATTCAAACATTACTATTGGGATGACCCTGACTTATTTAAGATATGTGCTGACCAAGTCATAAGACTATGTGTCCCTGAGAGTGAGTTTCATAGCATCCTATCTTTTTGTCACTCTCATGCCTGTGGTGGACACTTCGGTGGAAAGAAAACTGCGGCCAAAGTACTTCAAAGTGGTTTTTATTGGCCAACTCTATTTAAAGATGCCCATGCTTATTGTCAATCTTGCGATAGGTATCAAAAATTGGGAGCCTTGTCTAAAAGGAATATGATGCCCCTACAACCTATTTTGATTGTTGATTTATTTGATGTTTGGGGTATCGATTTCATTGGACCTTTTTCGCCCTCTTTTGGTCATGCATATATTCTTGTTGCTGTGGATTACGTGTCTAAGTGGATTGAAGCTGTTGCCACTAGGACCAATGATCATAAAGTTGTGCTGGAATTTCTGAAATATAACATTTTCAGCAGGTTTGGAACTCCTCATGCTATTATTAGTGACGGAGGTTCTCATTTTTGTAACAGGTCTTTTGAGGCTCTTCTCAAGAAATACTCTATCACCCACAAGGTTGCCACACCATATCATCCTCAGATAAGTGGCCAAGTAGAGGTCTCCAATCGCCAAATCAAGCAGATTCTAGAGAAGACGGTTCACCCCGATAGAAAGGATTAGTCTTTTAGACTTAATGATGCATTATGGGACTACCGGACAGCTTTCAAGACCCCTATTGGTATGTCTCCTTATAAATTGGTATATGGCAAAGCTTGCCATTTACCTGTTGAGTTGGAACACCGGGCTTATTGGGCTATTAAGGCCTACAACTTTGATCTGGACAAAGCCGGTAAGCAGCGAAAACTCCAACTGAGTGAATTAGAGGAGATGCGCTTAGATGCATATGAGAATGCCAAACTCTACAAGATGACGACCAAAGCCGTACATGACAAGATGATATTCAGAAAGTCCTTTCAGCCTGATCAGAAAGTGTTACTCTACAATTCTAGGCTCCACATATTTCCTGGCAAGCTCCGATCTCGGTGGTCTAGGCCTTTTATTGTCAAAGAAGTATTTCCACATGGTGCTGTTTAGATCCAAAATCCAAAAGATGGGAGTACATTCAAAGCATGGAATTCCATATCGGCGATATATCGCCGATATATCGATATCGGGCCCCACCCGATAAAACAAGATGGATAAATATCGATTTTTGGTTTTTTTCAAATATCGCCGATATATCGGTTTCGGACCGATATATCGCTATTTTATAATAAATAATATTTTCGGAAAAAAAAATTTTTTTTAAAAAAAAGGGGAAAAAAGTAACTTTCCCACTTGTTTCCCATCCTAATATGCATATTTTAAAATCTATGCTTTGTCTAAATTAGTATAACTCATTTTAGAAGCTAGATTATGAAATTATATGGTAAAAACTAGTTTTTAACTACCGATATTTTTTTACAAATATCTCTGATATTTTGTCTCTTAAGCCGACCGATACGATACCGATATCCGATACGGAATTCCATGATTCAAAGTTAATGGGCACTGTCTAAAACCCTATCTCGAGACTGTTGGTGACTTGGATGATGGGCTGGTGTATTTAATTGATCCGATAATTACAGAATGATCGTGGATCAGTCTGGCTGAAGATGTTAAACTTAGCGCTTGGTGGGAGGCAACCCACGTATTTAGGTGTATTCCCTCCTTTATCTGATTTTCTTTGTTATATGCTCATTGTCATGCTATATTTTGTTCACATTGAGGACAATGTTCATAATAGGTTTGGGGGAGGGACTATTGCTTACATATAAAAAAAACCATAAAAATTTGATTAGTTTTAAGTTATTTGTTAGTACTTTTCTATAGGTTTTGATAGTTTATCCCGTAATAATGCATGTTTCAATTCTTAGGAGATTAATTGACATTGGAGGTGTGAGTAAGTATACTGGATGATAGATACACTTAACTGAACATATCTTTCTATTACAGTCCTCTTGGAATAGGTGCTTGAACTAAGAAAACTCACTCACACACATTAGTACATAAAGTAATGCCATCTAGAGATTTGTTGAATGCTAATCTACAGTGGGATGTCTTTAGTCATAGTCATTGGATGATGTGTAGTTATCTGTTGAGTTTAAAAGATCATGATAGACCATTTACTTGGCTATGGCAAGGGATTGGAACTGGAAATAGGTTGAGAGTATAATATAGCCTGGACAAAATAAAGGTGCTCAAAATATGAATGATGAAAATGAAAATGCGAAAAAATAAAAACAAAATGAAAGAAAGGGGCTGCTTGACTTTATAGGATTAACTTAGGCTGATGCTTGGGCCCGAAGCGGTCTCTTAAAACCTAATGCCCTAAGCCAAATTGGTTGGGAGTCATTGGCTTGAGTCATTGCTAAACCTAAGCATCTTGAAGTCAAGCCTTACACAGCCCTAGCGAGAAAAAAAAAGTCTATGGTGTATTATCCTCTCAAATCTAGAATGCTGGACCTGAAGGAGGCGTGCATATCTGTGCTGTCATGAACCTAAAGATTACGATGAATATGCAGATTCTGATGTTCTTTGGTTAATGGGTAACACTGGATCTGTATAAAATAGAAATTTAGAATGTATTTCTACAATGTTCTACACATTTACTATCTACATTATCATGCTATATTATATTGAGCAGAAATTTCCAAGATGAAAGTGTGGAATAAAATCACTTACTTGAGGACTTCTATATTCCTGTTGATTATGAACCAAGTACATGTGGTTGATTTTCTTAAGCATTGTAGTTTGCATTTATCGGGATAATAGGTTTGCTTATTTTGCAAAGTTTTATTTTTGTTTTACTTCTTCACTTAGGACAATTAGATTAATAAATACATGTTTGTGGGTAGCATGGCTGCAAACCCTCACGAGACAACACTCATCCTACTAGGGACACCTAGAGGTTTAACGGCTTGTTGCATACGCTCAATGCAATCGTGTTCCCTACGAAAGTGGTGTTTACTTTCAAACATTAGTTAATTTAGTTGATTGTTTGATTTGATTTTGTTTTGTTTTGCTAGGGACTAGCAAAATATAGGTTTGAGGGTGTGATCTATATACATGAAATATGCATTTTATTATCTCCTAAACTTATGTTTATGCTAGTGTTTGATTAGAATAACTACTACTTTAATATATTTTTTGGTTTTTGTAGGAAACAAGAGTAATACACAGAAATGAGGAGAAAAGTAAGTCAAATGGTTAAATCATCATAACTTCGTGTACAAATGTTGGATTGGACTGATTCAAGTTTCATGTTAACAAGAAGTCAGCTTTCCAATGCCACCAACCACGCGCAATTCGGAGTTCGGGACAGAAAGTTATAGCCATTTGAAGTTTATGAACACTAACAACGATCGATCGGCTATCAATGCGATCGATCGCCTCAGCCACAAAATAGTATTATTAAAGGAAAAGATCGATCGGCAACAAAACGATCGATCGTATCTACTGGAATTTTTCAATCGCGCAAGACAGTAACTACGATCGATCGGTATCATACGGTGTCGATCGGCAAAGTGATCGATCGGAGGAAAATAACGAAAGAATTGCGATCGATCGGACAGCGAACGATCGTCAATACGGAGCGATCGATCGCCGTATACGAAAAACCGAAATAAGACCTATTTCGACTTGGATTTGGAAGGGGACTTCGTGGTTTCTCTTCACTCTTATAAATAGGCCTTATGGGAGAACGTTTGGGGTATTAGAAAGTAGACCACATATTCAACCCTTGGAGAATCTAGAGCTAAATTAGAGGCTAGAGCAAAAGAGAGAAGGAGATGAAGAACATGAAGAACACGATGGCGATTTCTCTTCTGATGCGAGGCTAAACACCTTTCCAAGGCGTAGATGAAGCCCAATAATTTGGTTGTGTAGTTTCTTTTCTCTCATCTTATGTTTTGACTCTAGTTGGTGTATGGATTTTATTGTGTAATCACCGTTAATTCAATAAAGGTTTGTTCTTTGTACTCGAGAGAGACAAGAGTGAATTCTTGTGAGTTTTAATCCGAAGAATACTTGCGTGTCCGAGAGGAACGTGAGTAGACTGAGGTGTTATATATAAATAAAATTTCATTGGTTTATACTCGAGAGAGATAGATCACAATTCTATGTTTTAATTGTTTTATGTGTTACATCCGAGAGGAGAGCACTATATTTTGAGTTGACAAGTGTATGTCCGAGAGGAATATGCTAGCCAATTGGAAATCTTTATTCAAAAGAGAGAGAGAAACGATACACTAGTTTATTGTGGTGGATTCGAAGCCTTGGTCTTCTCCATATTGATTAAATCTCACTTAGTTTAGTTAAAGTTCATAGCTTTATTTAGATTAAACAAAAACTTTAACTTTCTTCTCTTAAATTTGGTAAAAGATTAATCCGTCCCTGAGGTTCGACAACCCTTTAATACTCGTCGTAGTACAATTGCCTTGTGCACTTGCAAGGGTTTTAATTTTAAACGATCACAAGACAGTAACTACGATCGATCGGTATTATACGGTGTCGATCGCCAAAGCGATCGATCGGAAGAAAATAACGAAGGAATTGCGATCGATCGGTAGGCGATCGATCGGCAATACGGAGCGATTGATTGCCGTATACAGAAAACTGGAAATAAGACTTATTTCGACTCGGATTTGGAAGGGGACTGCGTGGTTTCTCTTCAAACTTATAAATAGGCCTTATGGGAGAACGTTTTTGGGGAATCTTAGAGAAACCCTTGGAGAACTAGAGCTAAATTGGAGGCTAGAGGAAATGAGAGAAGAAGATGAAGAACACGATTGTGAATTCTCTTCCGATGCGAGGCTAAACACTTTTCAAAGGCGTAGATGAAGCCAATAATATGGTTGTGTAGTTTCTTTTCTCTCATCTTATGTTTTTACTCTAGTTGGTATATGGATTTTATTGTGTAATCATTGTTAATTTATTAAAGGTTTATTCTTTGTATTCGAGAGAGACAAGAGTGAATTCTTGTGAGTTTCAATCCGAAGAATACTTGCGTATCCGAGAGGAACGTGAGTAAACTGAGGTGTTATATATCAACAAAATTTCATTGGTTTATACTTGAGAGAGATAGATCACAAATCCATATTTTAATTATTTTATGTGTTACATCCAAGAGGAGAGCACTATATTTTGAGTTGACAAGTGTATGTCCGAGAGGAATATGCTAGCCAATTGGAAATCTTTATTCAAAAGAGATAGAGAAACGATACACTAGTTTGTTGTGGTGGATTTGAAGCCTTGGTCTTCTCCACATTGATTAATTCTCACTTAGTTTAGTTAAAGTTCATTGCTTTCTTAGTCTAGAATCAACACTGCAATTTCCTCTTGAATTTGGTAAAATATTAATTCGTCCCTGAGGTTCGACAACCCTATTTATACTCACTGTAGTACAATTGCCTTGTGCACTTGCAAGGGTTTTATATTTAAAAGATCACCGAGCACTGGCAAAATGTGCGCCATTGGCTAGTTGATGCACGCATTTTGCCATACATAGAGATGGCAGGATTTGGGCACTTTACCCGGTAACAGTATATCAAGATTGATAGGGCTCTCATCATTGCCCTAGTTGAGAGATGGCAGAGGGAGACATAGACATTTCACTGCATTTGGGGGAGATGATTATAACATTACAGGATGTTGCTGTATTACTCGGATTGTGCGTTGATGGCATTGCGGTGAGTTGCTTGACTATGGGCATTGACTAGAATGAGGTCTATGAACACCTTCTTAGACGGGTACCTCCACATGAAGCATTGAAAGTATGAACTAGGGTAAGTCTTTTGTGGTTGATAGAGCAGTTCAGTCGCCTGCCGGAGGATGCCACAGAGATTGACGTCGAGCAACATGCACGAGCATATTTACTCTTTGACTATTTTACCCTCGTCCAGGTAAACCATCAATAATCTTTGACTATTTTATTTATCATAAGTATAACATTTGATTCATGTTGGGTGTGTATGTGTCAAATAGCTATGGTCGTGGGAGAGATTGCATATAGGTCATCCAAACATTATGAGTACTCCACTAGATGATTTATCACTGTTAGGAATTCGGTATGTGTTATTTATTTAAGTTATTTGATGATCTTGTATTGACATTTTAGATAATTTGTTCCTCATCTTCGTTATGTTAGGTGGACTGCAAAGAAGACAAAAACTGTGAATCCTCACAGTGTCTTGGCGATGTATAGATCGGAATTAGACTATCAACGATCCGGCCAGGTATTGGTCATTTATATTGCACGTGTTATGTATATGACGAATGTACATTTCACAAAAAAGTTAAGTAAAATATTCATATGTTGTGTAGGTAACATGGCAACCATACCATGATGATGTGTTAGCGCAGTTACCTAGAATATGTACGGATGGAGAGCATGTATGGCTATTTAGGACGCTGCTTATATGTGTTGACATTGTCAAGATGCATGTTCCGGATCGGGTCATGCTGCAATTCGGATTAGAGCAAGTTTTCTCCCCTCTTGTTGTGGAGTTTATTGAACGATTATCGTGCCGAGGCCGAGGGAGTTTTGATTGGAAGTCGCATCATGCAGCCTACATTACTAGATGGGATGACCGGACGACCACTCTCATTCAGGGGGAGCCTGCTATGATAGAGCGAGATGCGGATAATGCATGTAACACCTGAAAATTTTGTAAGTTTACAAAAACTGCTATTTTAGGAAACTGTTCTAGTTTTGCTGTCTATTTTGAAACCTTATAATATGGTGTGTTGATTTTGTTTTGTGATGCTTATAGAAGAGTTGAATTGATAAACCAGATTAGGCTGTACACCAGGGCGCGAGGACTAACCCTCGCGCTGGGTTCAATCTGGTGCTGAGGCTGGCTTGGCGCCAGGGGCTGTGTGTACCTAACGCCAGGAGTGGAGGCCAGGTGCCATGGTGTGAGACTAGTGTGTATAGACTTATTTGAGTATTTTGAATTATTAAATTGAATTAGTGATGTGGTACAAGAGTTGTGTAGTGTTATTCAGCACACTTCATTCGCGGGACATCGGAGCCGTCCATCTGTGTGCCACGCACCAGGCGCAGGAACACCTGAGGGCCAGAGCCACATGGACACAGCGCCCTGGGCATTGTGCACATGGTTGGCATGTGAATATTTGGTTAGGGGAGGGAGAATCAATGAGAAGATGGAATTTCAAATTCTTTCCAAATCTGGTTTTAAAAGGAATAAATATCTAGTCCAAAATCCGGTTTGTATGTTAATTGATTTGTGATTCTTTCTAATTGGAATTTGAGGAATCTTAAGGGCTGGATTGTGAACGTGATTAATGGCTAATAGATTGATGATTTGCCACGTGGCCTTGAGGGAGATCATGTTTGGAGTGGAATTAGGGAGGTTACACTCTTAGTTTGATAACCGATTCCATTATTCAAATTCTCTACCAATTAAGAAGTTGTAACTAACCATAAATCAAGGAAACTGATTTAGAGGGATAAGGGCAACCACGTTGGAGCATAAATCATGCCTTTTAGAGGATGGAACTCGGCCATTAGATGAGATTTGATCTAAGGTGATAGATTGGCCTAATTGAAGAAACTGCCTTAAGTAGAAAATTAGGGTTGTAGACCACCTTGATTGGGGAAAAACGCTAATTAATGATGAGATAATTGGGGAGCACGTCTTGGCAAGTGGAGATTCTCATGGCTGAACCTTATGGTGATCGTTGGATTAGAAGACGATCAACGGTGGAGATCTAACCTAGGTGAGCGGGTTGTTACTATTTAAACTTACCCAAGAAGGGGATGCCCACTCTTTTGGACGTCTTGGGAGTTGTGCAAGGGTCTCGTACTCACTTCTCTCCCATCAAGCTAGCAGTTGTCCCCCTCTCTAGTGGCCGTGGTGGTGGCGATTCGACGAGAACGAGGGTGGTGCAACCGGTGATCAAAACTAGCGTAGAAGTTGTAAATCGTCAAAGAGGTAGGATGCACTATTTTTACCACAACTTGATTCTTTGAATATTCATGAGTATGATCCTTCTTACATGCTAGAATAAGGTTATGATGTTGATGATTAAATATTGATATGGTTTTATGCAATGATATGTCTTGAATATGCATGTATTCTTAACGCATGAAAGTGTTTCTTTTGTGTATCACGTATTTGTTCTTCATGCACGAAGCCCTAGAATGCATTCCCATGAGACTACTTTAATCGATCTATGTCACGTGTTGCTGTTGTGCCTCATATCTTATTTTGTCCAGTAAAATATGGCAGCTTTATTGAGTGATCGAGTCATTTCATGCAATGCAAGTGTTCTCGATCCAATTTGATAAGTCGATTTGAGATTCCTACACCATTCTTGATCTAGTTCTTATGAAATTGAATGCTATGGCCTCTAATATTTCAGTTTACCTTCTGGAATTTGTGTCAGTTAGTATTTGGGGTTGACCGGCGTCTGTAATTAGTTGTCTTAATTGGGCTATTTTGGACTTTGGTGAAAACAGGGTATGTACTCTAATAAGCTGAGAGGATGTGTACAAAAGGATAGAAAACTACATGAAATCAGTGTTGATAATGTTCTGTAAAATATATAGAAAGAGTCTACATGATGTCAGTAAGTGGTATTGAGTGATTAATTATGAGTTTTACTTTATATAATCAAAGTGGACTAAGATAATTGCTTTCGGCCAGGACTGTTCCTGAACCAACCAGTAGTGATCGGAAATTCATAAGTAATTCAATACAACTCAGAAAATTATGAAATTTAATGGGTTAGATAAGGATAACTGGGATAAAAATTTCATAATTTAATGCATACTGGATAAACAGTGGGAGTGGTTAGAAGTCAACTATTTTGCATGGGGTAGAGCACTGTGTGAATGTTAAAACCCTAATTAAGTTGTATACTATATACTATAAGTATCCCTATACGTAGTAAGACGACTTGATTATTATATTATAAGACTCTGAGGGTACATGGTACTATAATACCAGATCATATGTGTATAAATAGTGAGCCATATCCCACTGCCAATCCCCTCGGGCAGGTACAACTAAGGGTGCTAAAGCCAACTCGACAGCTTAACTCGACAAGTTTGAGTCGAGTTTGACTCGTGTTTGACTCGAGCTCAAAGTTGGTCAAGCCAAACTCAATCATACCTCTGCTTAGCTCGGCTTGGCTTGAAGCTTGAAAAAAGTTAGAAATCACTATTTGTATAATATTTTTCTCATATGTGCATGCATATATTACAATCTATGTATGTATTTTATGTTAATTAAGTCTCAAGTTTTATGATATCTTATATCATTTTTCATTTTCATATATAGTTGCTTCAACTTTGTGTTTGAAAGAGTTAGGTAATGTGTCTCATGATAACTAAGACCATTTTTTGACATCTATGGATTCTAACTAATTAGAACAGGTATATAATAGTCTTTCATTCCCATATTTATAGGTCTGAATGTGGACATAAGAACCAAAATCAACTAAACCAAGCCGGTAAAGTGATTGACTCGAATCTGAAATTTTAAGTTCAAGCTGAAACAGCCTAAAGCTTGGCTCGACTCGATTATAAGGCCCGTACCATCCAAATGTAATCCCGGGTGGATAGCCAACGGAGGAGCAATTCAAACTCAGAACCTCCGATTATGTCCTGGCCATTACTCAAACACCCCATTGGTTAAACTCCATTCTACTTTAATAGTCTATTTTGATATTTTAGTTAGTTCATTTTAAAACCAAAATTAGATTATTTAATTCTCCCTCCATCCAAAAAATTCTGGTAGCATTTGAAAATGAGTTAGATTCATTAGCGAGTAGGGCCCACAACCTTTCAAGCCTCCTCATACCCTTACTCGTGCAAGTTCATTTTAATGTAGACTTTTCAAAATTATCGGAGTCAAAGAGCTCCTACACAATTGTCTAATTTACAAATGTACCTCCAAGAGCCGAAGTGGGCGATAAATCAGCCTTTGGACATACTTAACTATTGGCAATCTCAATAGTATCGATACCTGAATCTCGCTTCCATGGATCGTGATATTTTGGCAATCCCAATATTCACTGTTGCTTCAGAGGCAGCTTTTAGTGTTGGAGGAAGAATTTTAGATGAATACCGGAGTTCTCTTAAAGCTAAAAGTTTTGAAGCACTAGTAACAACTCGAGATTGGCCATATGACACAGGAGGTTTGGATCTAATTGAATTTTGTATGCTATATCATTTACTCCTATTTCATTTTAGCTTCTTATTTTTTTTTCCATTGTAGTGGACTACTTAAATACGCCGGTAGAGACTACAAATTTGGTTAAGGAGGTCATGGCCCAAGATGAGGAAGACTAGTAAGCTTTTGCTGGTAAGTTTAGAATATGCAAATGTGGTTTTATAATCTGTCCAAAAATGTAGCATAGGTGCATTGTTGATTAGTAGTGCAAAATATTATTTATTTTATGTATTTTATATTTGTGGACATGTGTTGTGCAGGGATTTTGCTCTTTGTTTTGTTGTTCTTTTTTGGATACATGATAATGGAGCTATTTACTAGAATTGTTCTGCAACCTTAAAGTGGAGCTTGACCAGCTTATCCAAAAGAAGGTAATGGAAGAACCTTTTTGTTGTTTCTTGCAGTGATCTACGATATCTTTGCTCCACAAAGTTTCTGTTATTGTTGAGTGATTGACCAATCCATGTACAAGTGTCATTCGCATATATAGAACCTTTGCCCACTTTGGCTTTTTACATATAGAACACTAGCTTTTCGTTTGAGTTGACAATGGGAGAATGGATGATAATTCGTTATATGAATATAACCTTTGACAAAAGCCAATAGTTCATGGAAATAGATGTTTTATGATAAATCAATTGATTGTGGGCAATAAGGATTACATATTGAAGTGATGAAAAAAGACTTTTCCTTGAAGTGGTTTAGTCATTAGTTCTGCTTAAGGAATGACCGAACTTCTTGTTTTTGTCATAGGAATTGGAACTTAACACTTGTTATGCCACACAGGTATTTGACCTCAAGAAGATCCAATGGCAAAGTAATCAAGATGAAGAGATCATCCTGCAAGATTCAAATGGTACAATCCACATGTTGGTAAAAACTCCCGAGCTTTATGGCAGTTCTGAGCACCAGTAAAGTAGCATTAAGCATTGTAAATGGCTCTGATGATCATATAGCTAGATTTATCCCCCTAGAAATGATACTTTTTGCGTACAGTTGGAACACAATGAACATGCAGACTTATCTACATGTAAAAGGCTAATTTGTGAACAATCAAAATGATTTCACATAGAAGATTTTTGTGAATTCTCCCCCTCATTTTATGCCATTCACCAAGTTTGCGCTAGAAGTTATGCGATGAGATTTTAGGAGTGAACATAAGACCGCCATCAAAGGAGGTGATAGACAAGGAGGTAAAATAGAATAAAAGTATTTTAAAAAAAATTAAAAAAAAAGTAGGGTCGGGTCATTACCCGACCCGACCCGAGCCAAGTAGGGTTAGGGTAGGCCATTCTCGACCCTACTCATGAATAGGGTCGGGTAATTACCCGACCCTATTTTACCTGACCCGACCCGATTCCCAGCCCTAATTTGAAGAAACATGAATGGCATGAAATTAACTATTCCCTCCATCCGGAATTAGTAATAACATTCTGTTTGACAAAATGAAAACCAAATCCAAATATTACTACTCCTTCCCAACGTTTGAAAAAACAAATGCTATTACTAATTATGGACGGGAAAGTATAAATTGAATGCTTTCATTAGAACACGCTGTTAAGCATGAAAAATACACATTTTTATATGCCTTTTTACCTATTTGTTAGTTATGATTTCTAATTAAAATAAGGAATAAAGTGAATTTTGGTAATTTTCTAAGTAATTAGGAATTAATTAAATAATGCTCTCTAAATGGCTCAAATTTCAATATGTTCTACCATTATATGAATTATGTGGCACGTCTAATGTGGGACATATTTTATTTTGTATAGGTTCAAATGTTCGGACTGCAGAACAGCCAAATTGACGCCAATAGACGGGTTTTGAAGTGCCAAAGCGACCCAGGAGCGGTGACTAAACGTGCAGAGAAGATCTAAGCCGTTGATGTTCACTGATGAAGAAGACGGGCGTGAAATCAATGGATGAGCGTTCAGATTTGATCCGATGAATGACATTGCTTCGAAGGGTTTTAATCAAGTAAAAGAAAAAAAAAGAGAAAGAAAGAAAGGGCCGAACCAAACTGGTTCGGCCGGTTCACCGAAATAAAAAAAAAGGAAAGAAAAAGAACCCGAGCGAAAGCTCGGGTGTCTTCTCTCTGAAACAGAGCAGCGTCTGCTCGAGGCGCTGGACGGCAGTGGAGAAAGAGGATTCCGGCAACTGGAGCTCGACGGTGGCAGACCAGCAGAAGGGCGAAGCTCTGGGTCATGGCGAACCAGCAGAAGGGCGAAGCTCTGGGTCATGGCGAACCAGCAGAAGGTAGAGCTCGAAGGAGGCCCATGGCGGAGCAACGAGCGATGGCAGCAAACTGGGGCCTGGGTTCCGGAGATGAGCGATCGACGGCGAGGTTTCCGGCGAGGAATAGTGCGCGAGGAGGAGATCGAACAGCAGCGACTGATTTGGAAGGTCTCAGAAAGGAAAGACTTAATTTTTGGGCATTTTAGTTCTATTTCGAGGGCAGTTCAAAATTGGAATTTTTTCTTTGCAATTGGACGGGATTGAATGTGAATCAAGATGCAAATCGACTGATTTGGAAGGCACTCGCGAAGGTAGGATTTTTCTGACGAGATTGAGGGTTCTGATTGGAGGAAAAAGCTAAAGGCAGTTCTCTGTATAAAAAGAGAGAAGAAGAACAGAGCAGAAGGACGGATCGACAGAGGAGACGACCAGAGATTTCATTTTGTTTTTCAGTTTCAAATTTTGATTTTTACTATCTGTTCTTGTTTTCATCTTGGATTTTTTATTCTGAGTTGTTACTGCTGAAGAAGAAATCTGCTCGAACTATTACTGTTAGAACAGTCAGCCAAGAAGGGAAGAGGAACAATATTTTTCTATTTTTCATTATCTCACAATTCGTGTAAGTCAGTATTTACCTTTAATTCAAATGAATTCTGTTAAATTCCTTAGTATGAGTAGCTAAATCCCTGTCTAGGCTGAGATGAAGCCATGATTAGTTTGTAGGAATGGTATTCATGTGATGCAATTGTTTTGCCTAAATTAATGCGTTTTTAACGATTGTTATTCTCAAATTAATTACATTGGGCTATATGTTGAACATGCTATTTAGATATTACTTGTGATTTATCAAATGATGGATACATGTAATGATTTGAATGTCATCTATTGATATGCAAGAGAATGCAAAATTCTATTTAAAAATCTATATGCTTTATTGCTGAAATTTTCCGTAGGAGAATAGATTGAATTCCAATTCTCTACGAGATAATCGTGAAAACAATTGCTGATTTTAAAAGAAATATTCCTATGATTGTCATGTGCTGATTCTTATGCCCTAGTGTTTTAAATTCTTGATTAAAGTTTCAATTTTTATTTATCAATTAGTTTCTTTTTCACAGATTATTTAATTGCCTTTGGATTAATTTGTTAGTTAAAGCTGTTTAGTTGCATTGAGTCTTCGATTAGTCGTAGTTATAGTGAATCAAATCAATTTAATTCTTCAACAAGGGTAATAATCTGATCTTCGAATTAGAATTCCAAAAACACAAGTCTCTGTGGGTTCGACCTCGTAAGAATTGTGCGACTATACTCCAAACATGATTCATACACTTGCGACTAAAATTAAGAGATTAATTAAAACAACAACAGATCGAAAGCGGCAATGGAGAAGGAAAATGAGAACTGGCTCTTAAACGGCCGAGGGGAGGTCATATCAGGCGAGAAGGAAGTCAGATGTCTTGAGGGCTGTAACGTATGACCGACGTCAATGACTGATAACGGCAGATGACCGGGTGTGTTAGGGCACGACAGAGGATGGGAGGGTTGTGGGACAAATGGGAGAACGATTTCATTTATTTGTTAACAGACACGGACGAGTGAAATTGTTCATGTCAGTGGAACCCTACTAGGACGGACAAATACCTCTTGTTCATGTCCAGTCTGCAGTCTGTAAACAACATCCATTATATTGCGGATGGACACTGGCACAAACAGATTAACGGGCAAGGATGTATGTGAACAACCCTAGGTTTAATTATTTCTCTTAATCGGTTTTACTTTTTTTGGGTTTTGATAAAAAAGTGTGTCTTGACTCCTTAGGACCCAACTAGAAGGGGCAGGGAACCAGAGGGCGGCTGAGGAAGGCAGGAACTAGGGCTGGGAATCGATTTGAGGCTTGAGATGGCTCGGGTTACACATTACCCCGGGGTAATTGCCCGACCCGACCTGCATTTCGAACGGGTAACAGCAGTTAACCTGCAACCCGACCCTATTTTGCAATAGGGACTGGTCGGGTCGGGTAATTTTAGGTCGGGTCGGGTCCGGTCGGGTTTGCGGGTCGGGTACGAAATTCCCGAGCCCTACTTCAAATGCTCAATCACATCAATTGTTGAATTTTGAATAAAGCATTTTTTATACTCCGTCCGGCATTAGTAGTGATATTTCGGTTATGTTATTACTAATTCCGGACTGATGGAATAGTTAAATTCAATATCATTCATGCCTTCTAAAGCTCAATCACGCTAGTTGTTGAATTTGAAGAAACCATTTCTATACTCCCTCAGTCAGGAATTAGTAGAAGCATTTGGTTCTTCAGGCGTACGGAAGCAGTAGTAACATTTGGACTTGGTTTTCATTTTGGAAAACCAAATGTTACTACTAATGCCGATGGAGGGAATAGATAATTACATACTTATATACACATAAATACACACATTTATATGCCTTTAATTCCTAATTTGTTAGTATTATTTTATGATAATTAGGAATAATTTTGAGTTATTAGAGTTAATTCAATAATTAGGACTTTAATTTATTTTAATAAGAAATTGTGCGTCTGAGTTAATTTGATTGTTTGTGTAGGTTTATAAGAGCTCGAGTTGTAGATCATAGATTCATCGCACTTCAATCGGGTTTTTATGCAAAGAGATTAAAGATCTAATGATTGAGGACATGTTGGCGGGTTTTAAAGAGCCTCATTTGTTTAGAACAGTGAGATCAAGGGCAGAAGCGATCTAGAGCCGCTGACGTACATATAAGGAGAAGACGGGTTTTATCTTAACAAAAGAACTATCAAGATGAGATTGGACGCGCGATAGTTTTCGCCTAATAAAGAAAAAAAGATAAAGAAGAATAGAACTGAACCGCAGTTCCGTTCCGGTTCGGCTCAGTAAAAAAAGAAAAAAAAAGAATCGACAGAACAGAGCACACTGGTGAAGTCGTGATGGTGGAGCTCGAGACAGGGGCTATTGGAGGTTGCAGGCTCAATCGACCATGACAGTGGTTGAGTGCTCGATAGCGATGGTCATGGCGGTGGAGAAGGAATTCGATGGTGGAGTGACGATCGAGCGCCGACAGAGAGAGTGACGACAATAGAAGCTCTGCTCGAGCTCGGAGACGAGGCTGACGACGACGATGTCCATGACGATGACCACGACGGCAAGGCAGAAGGTGAGAAGCGATGACGACCATGAGGCACGGTGCAATCAGAATAAGCAACAGAACCGTATTCGATTTGGAGATTTGGAAAGAGGCGTATTCAACCGTAACTATGAAAACTCGATTTGGATGTGGTGCAAAGGCGTGCTCGACTGGGATTTGGTCGTGCAATTGGAGGAACAAGAGGACTTTCAATCTGCCTATAAAACAGAAGTCGACTGAAGGCAGAGAAGGGAGGCCAGAGAGAAATAGGAGGAGTGTTTTTCGGTGCTGTTTTGGCCAGATTCCGGGTGGCAACAAGGCCAGAAGAAGAAAAGAGGAAGAAAGCTCGGATTTTGGGACTGATTTGAGTTATATTCGAAAGTGCTACAGCAACTAGCTATTCGAGAGAGACGATAAACAGTGACATGTCTGCTACATTGATTTTGCTACAGTAACCTGTGAACAATATTTTGTGAAGAGTATTTCGGTGAATAGTGAAAATATCTCCGATAAATCAACAATGTTCTCCTTGTCCGATGCTTAGCTAAATTCCTGTCCAAGGCGTAGATGAAGCCCGAGTAGATTGGTTTTGTCGTTTCTTTCTCTAATCTTAAATCATATCTTAGTTGATGTATGGATATTTGTTATATTTTCATCATTAATTCATTGAGATTTATTTTATGTGCTCGAGAGAGGCTAGAGTGATTCTTATGAATTTCAATCCGAGTAATACTTGTATATCCGAGAGGAACGTACGTAGACTAAGGTGTTATTTGCTCTAATAAAGTTTCATTGATCTATGCTCTAGAGAGATAGTGTCACAATTCCATGATTTAATTGCTTAAGTGTTACGTCCGAGAGGAGTTGCATATATTTTGAATTGACCAGTGTATGTCTGAGAGAAATACATGAATCAACTAGGAATTTATAAAAGAGAGAGAGAGACAATAGAACTAGTTTATTACATGGTGGATTCTGTGCCTTGGTACTTTTCCAAATAAGTACAACTCATTTAAAGTAGCTAAATTTAATTACTTTTTTTTTAGATTAAATAAAAACATCAAACTTTCTCTTTTGAGTTTAGTAGATTAATCATCCATTCATGTGGTTCGACAACCCTAAACACTCACTGTAGTACAATTGCTTTGTGCACTTGCAAGGGTTTAATATTTAAACGATCACATACCATTCACGTTTCTTATAAAACTAATTGTTGACTTGTTTTTATACTGCCTCCATAACAAATGGTTTGTCAAACGTCTGGAAGTAGTAGTAATATTTGGACTTGGTTTCATTTTGGAAAACTATATGTTACTATTAATAACGGACAGTGGGAATAGTTAATTTGATACAATTCACGTTTCTTGTAAAGCTCACTCATGCTAATGGTTCAATTTTGATATGTTGTTTGGATTCCAATGTATTATGGACTTAATTAGGCTCTTTTAGTTCTATTAGGAGTAGGATTCATTATCTAATTATGTTTTCTAGTTAATAATTACTACTTGCAGTGGGATTGAGTTATTTTTACTCTTTAAATATATATGAGGCCTATGGCTAAAACGGGATTACAGAAGAAATCAATAAAATTTATTTACTAGTTTACTAGTTTAATGTTAGTCTTTCTTAGCCCTAATCCTACTCTTTTTGCCCTTTCTCCTGCGATGGATTCTTATGCAGATCAGAGTACATCATTGGTATCGGAGCAGTCGACCCTCGGCTCCCACCCAACCAACACTCATTGCCGCCCTCACACAGGAGACTTCCTGGATTACCCAATTGGAAGCGAAAGTCAATAGAGGATTTACTGATTTGAAGAATTCACTTCACACGAGTCAGCAGGCGAATACTCATTGCTTTGAGGAGGTCCTGCTATTCTTGCATCGCATGTCCGACCCACTGACCTTCAGCGCCTCTCCGACCCTATTTTCGCCTCCGTCTTTCCCCATCGGCATGCAATTGCTGCCATCTGGTGTGTCGCCTCCTCGGGAACCTTCGCGGCAGACTCGACCCCATCTGGGTTTGTCCCATCAGCCGCTTTCAGCTCATTGGCACCGCTGCTTCATGGCCAGTCCATTCTTTCGACCACCGGTGTTGTGGCCACCGTCGCCCTCTCTATCTGGTTCGTCAGAGACCATGACGGTGCCCGCCCATACACTTGCTACCATGGAACGGCTTTCTCCTTCAATGGCAGCGACAATACCTCCTCCTAACACCATCACCTCCCTCGATCGATAGTGCCACATTGACCAAGGCGCCACATTTCTGCTTCCCTGTACTTCCCCACCTTCTGCCAGGCCGCGTCAGCCTTCCTCCGGCCAGATCTCCTCCTCCAACCCTCCTCCTTCCACCGCCTCTACCTTGGCTCTCCATGATCCACGTCCTCTGCTTCGCATGGATGACCTTCTCTCTATTGGCACTTTGTCAGAACCTCTGTTGCCACTGCCACACCCGCCGCCACTGACATGCCTGCCAGCTTCCTCTCCTCCTCTCCTCCTTTTGTCATTGCCTCCGCCACCAGCAGTACCACCGCCAAAGCCGTCCCCTCCTCTATCACAGTTCTTTGGAGTCTCTGATCTGCACTACCGTCGCCGCCTCCTCTACCGCCACTACCCCTTGCTACAATCATGCTCCACCGCCGTCGCCTTCTGCGATTTCAATGCCTCCACCTTCGCCGAAGCCGCCTCCTACAAGACACCCAATCGCCACTTCCATTGTTGCGCTAGACGCCTTGGCGACGCCGTTCAAAGCGCAAGGGTCTCAACAAAGACGGCGACAAGTTCTGTTGGTTTGGTCCAAAGTTGACCGGGCTAGCCGATTCAAATACATTTTATCCATTTTGGGCTGGTTCAACAGCCTATCTCTCGGCTGGTTCAACGGCTCTCTATATCTTTTCTGTTCTTTAAATTTGACATTCATAAAGAAGCCTTTTTGGGCGCTTATAAGTTGTATTTGAATTCATAAGATGTTGAGAAGATGTGTTTTGGTTGGTTGCCAAAAAAAGATGTAGTTTATTTTGTAGTTTTGTTATGTGAACAGAATTTCTAATTTTTTTATATGTTTGTTGGGTTCAGATGAGGCAGCTTCGAGCAGAATTGGGAACTGTTTGAAAGGCAGATGGGTAAGTATATTACTGCATTATTGGACTCTTTTTTGCTTGGTACTTATAAGCAAGCCTGTGGTTTTTTTGTTTTATGTTTTGTTGGTGCAGATCTGCAGTATATTACTAAAGTCTTCATTTTATTTTATTACTGTTTAAGATGTTTATGGTTATACTTTATAGTTTGGACCATATGCTCTTGAAGAGCGGTATCCTCTTTTTAAGCTGGTTATCCATCTGTGTTTTCCTTTTTGTTTTTTGGTAAATTATTCACTTAGATGGTATTTTCCCTTCTATAGGTACAAACTAGGAGCCAGCAGATTAACGACCAAGCATTGGTAATGTTTAGTATTTGATCTAATGCTTTTTCCTGGCAAAGCAATGACGCAACCAACCTTCTTTTAAATCTTTTCTGTTTCGCAAAGGTCTTCGAAATTTGTGCCCCGGTGGGTTGCAATTTGGGGAATGTTACTTGTGTTATATTATGGAAAATTATTATGTACATGGTTAGGTCAACATTGTCACTCTTTTTTACGCCCTAGAGAATTTTTATTCGGTTATCAGGTCATGTTGTAGAAACATTTTTTGTGATGTAAATTAGATGCACAAAGAAGGCATAATTTCTCAGGTTCTTATGAAAGACATCCTATTCATTGATGCCCGTTCTTTGTTCATTTTACTCGTGCATCCATTTTTCTGATATTGTAGATTGACATATTTCTCCATGTCCGTGTCCCTGACCATAACCTTGTCCCTGATTATGACGGTGTCCCTGACCATGTCCGTGTCCCTGACCATGTTATTTCCCTGATTATGTCCGTGTCCCTGACCATGTTATTGACCCTGATTATGTCCGTGTCCCTGACCATGTGTTTGTCCCTGATTATGAGCGTGTCCTTGATCATGTCCATGTACCTGTCCCTGACCATGTACCTGTCCCTGTCCATACCTTGTCCCTGTCCATATACATGTCCCTCACCATGTCCTTCTCCCTGATTATGACGGTGTCCCTGACCATGTTCTTGTCCCTGACCATATTCGTGTCCTTGACCATGTCCCTGTCCCTGACCATGTCCATGTCCCAGACCATGTTCCAGTCCTTGACCATGTCCTTGTCCCTGACCATGTCCCAGTCCTTGACCATGCCCTTGTCCGTGATTATATCCGTGTCCCTGACCATGTATCTGTCCCTGACCATGTCCATGTCCCTGTCCATGTCCTTGTCCGTGATTATATCAGTGTCCCTGTCCATGTCCCTGTCCCTGTCCATGTCGTTGTCCCTGTCCATGATCCTGTTCCTAACCATGTCCATGTCCATGTCCCTGACCATGTCCTTCTCCCTGATTATGACGGTGTCCCTGACCATGTTCTTGTCCCTGACGATATTCGTGTCCCTGACCATGTTATTGTCCCTGATTATGTTTGTGTCCTTGACCATGTTCTTGTCCATGTCCATGTCCTTGTCCCTGTCCATGCCTGACCATATCCATGACCCTGACAATGTCCATATCTCTGACCATGTCCTTGTCCCTGTTCATGTCCTGACCATATCCATGTCCCTGACAATGTCCATATCTCTGACCATGTCCTGTCCCTGACCATGTCCCTGTCCCTGACCATGTCCTTGTCCCTGACCATGTCCTTGTCCGTGATTATATCCGTGTCCCTGACCATGATCATGTCCCTGTCACCTGTCCAATACATTACTTGAACTTGCCATTTACTTACTTTATTAGACACAATTAATATATTAGGCTACAGCTCGTTTGAAATTTATGAGTCACTTCGTCAAATAATGGTGACCTGATTATGGGATTTACAAATCTGTCTCTACTGGCCCATTTTTTTCTTCTAAATTTTAACATTAAATTGTTGTATCTCATTAAAAGTCTTCTTTTGGATATTGCAATGAAAAAGTCTCCCTTCTAAATCTTCATGTTTTCTTCCGTTTGAGTTCATTGCCATTCGTCATTTCATTCCAAGCATAATCACAGTTGTCATTTCAGTGAATAAAATACTCACATTTCTCCTAGTTTACATCTATTAAGCACAAAAAAGGGGAGAACAAGATGAAGCCAAGAAGCAATGAAACTCAAATAGAAGAGTAAACAAAATTAAAAAGTCCATGTGTTAGTGAGAGAAATAGAGAAGCAAAAAAAATCAAATAATGTTTATGTTATGATCCTACTCTAATTAGGATTATGATTATCTTCCTACGACTAGGTCAATTATGATTAGACTCCTATGTCAAATAGGATTATGGTTTAAGAGTCTATAAATATGTAAGGGTTCTTCCCGAATTGATAACCCAAGAATCAATGAAGTTTTAGTTTATTTTATGTGTTTTACTTTCTTAGTTATAGATGTATTCCTCTATAGATTATCATGTAGACTACGGTCTACAACATTGGTATCAGAGCGTTCATGTTACAAACACTTGTCGCACTTAAAGCCAAGTGGAAGCGAGAAGATGGAGAGATATAAGCTCGGTGGAAACTTCAAAACGAAGAACAAGAAGGGAGTTGGAAGGCCTACCAGGAACGCTGGTCGCCACTGATCATTTAAATATTAAACCCTTGCAAGTGCACAGGGCAATTCTGTACTACAGCGAGTATTAAGGGTTGTCCAACCTCAGTGACAATTAAACAATTTACCAAATTCAAGAGACAAGTGCAGTTTTTAGTTATTCTAAAGAAAGTGATGAACTTTAACTAATCTAATTGAGATTTAATCAATATGTAGAAGAGACCAAGGCTCCAAATCCACCACACTAAACTAGGGTATCGTTTATCTCTCTCTTTTAAATAAAGATTTCCAATTGGCCAACATATTCCTCTTGGACATACACTTGTCAACTCAAAATATAGTGCTCTCCTCTCGGACGTAACACATAAAACGATTAAAACATGGAATTGTGATCTATCTCTCTCGAGTATAAACCAATGAAACTTTATTAGTATATAACACTTCAGATTACTCACGTTCCTCTAGGACAAACAAGTGCTCTTTCATATTGAAATCCAATTAATTCTCTCTCGAGTACAAAGAACAAACTTCAATGAATTAACTTTAATTGCATAATAAAGAGTCATACACCAACTAGAGTAAAACATAATATGAGAGAAAAAAAAATTATACAACCAGTCTATTGGGCTTCATCTATGCCTTGGAAAAGAGTTTAGCCTCGCATTGGAAGAGAAGTCATCATTATGTTCTTCAGTTCTTCATCTTCTTCTTCTTCTTCTCTCCTTAGCTCTAGCCTCCAAGGTCTCCAAAGTGACTCAAAACTCTATTCTCTAATGCCTAATACGTTCTCTCTTAAGTCATATATATAGGAGTGAAGGAAAACCACAAAATCCCCTTCCAAATTCGAGTCAAAATAGGCCTTTCGCATACGGCGATCGATCATTTTTTTGGCCGATCGATCGCTTGTTGATCGATCACTTCATTTGTTTGTTATTTCCTACGTTGCGCCGATCGATCACTTTGGTGCCGATTGATCGCTTTTCGTCAATTCATAAACTTCAGCAGATACAATCGATCGTGAAGTGGTCTGATTGATCGGTTATTATTCATTCTAAGGCACAATTTTCCAATGGTCATAACTTTTCGCTCCGAACTCCGAATTGTGCGCGGTCGATGACGTTGGAAAGCTGACTTCTTGAACTTTAACATTTGAATCAGTCTAATCTAATGTGTTTACATGAATTTATGAATATTTAACCATTGGAGTCACTTTTTACCTCATTTCTGCATCTTACTTTTGTTTCCTACAAAAACCAAAAACTAAATTAAAGTAGCACCACTTCTAATCAAGCATTAACATAAATATAAGTTTAGGAGATAATAAAATACATATTTTATGTGTAGATCAGCCACCACCTCCAGCCGGGCTGTACATTGTCTCGGCTCTGAGTGTTGAAGACTCCCACTGCCATCACAGTTGCAAACCCCGCCACAACCTCCTTCAGATTTGACCAGCACGACCATCGACGAAGCAACTTGCGATCTTTATGCTCTTGGTCATGCTGCCGCACCCCCTCAAGCCTCTGTCGACACCCCACTCATCCTGCCCCCCAAAGTCACGGATGATTGCAACCATGAACTGGTACCAGAGGATCGAGATTCGCATCACCACCCAGGTACATCGCCGCCATGTTCAGGGCCTGATTCGCAACCTCCTCTATTCATCACCATCGTGTATTCCCAGCTGCACCCACCACCAAAGTTGCCATCTTTTTATCCGCCGGTGCACTTCAGCACACTATTTTCGCCCCGATCATCGTTGCATGGGCCTCCACCTCCGACTCGACCAAAGCTTCTTCTGGTCGCGATGCCGCACCACCTCGATCTGCCTCTACCGCCATTGAAACCTCCGCCTTTAGCCGTTGGTGTCGCCGCCTAATTTCACTAAAGCCGCCTTCTGAGACTCCTCCGCCGGTGCCGTTCAAAGTGGTTAGGGCTTCACATTGAGACCCATTGAAGAGGACTGCACCTGGAGACATTATCACTGCCTCTGTCGTCGCATTTGACTTCTCCGCTTCCGCCGGAGCCGCCTCCTGCGCGATGCCCCAAATTGCCTTCCGCCGTCGCACCAGAAGCTACGGCGGCGGCGCTGTTTGAAGGGCTAGGGCACCAACGAGGTGACTCAGGTCTCTCCTATTTGGTCCAAATTGAACCAGCTGGTTTGGTTCAAAAGCTGGTTCAATAGCCTCTCTTTCGGCTAGTTCACACTTGGTTCCAACCTCTTTTATCCTATATTGGGAATTGGCTCAGTCCATTTTCAAAAAAAAAAAATTGAATGGGCATTTATGGTGTGGGCCTATTTCCTTATCCGGAGCTTCCTTCGTAAGCGAACTCTCGTGGAACTTTCGTCTATAGGAACTTTCGTGGGTCTAACACATTTTGATGAAGTTGAGCCTTCTGCGTTCTCGCCTTCGATGCAAAAAGACAAGAACACCTCAAGGACGAGTTGATGCGGAAGCATTGGTGGAATATTATGATCATATTCTAATTAGGATTATGATTATCTTCCTAGGACTATGTCAATTAGGATTACAGTCCTATGTCAAATAAGATTATGGTTTAAGAGTCTATAAATATGTAAGAGTTCTTCCCTAATTGATAACCCAAGAATCAATGAAGTTTTAGTTTATTTTATATGTTTTACTTTCTTAGTTAAAGATGTATTCCTCAATGGATTATCATGTAGACTATGGTCTACAACAGTTTATGACTTAGAGGTTGGTGGTCAATAAGAGCACTTGTTAGAATTTGACTTTGAGGCTGAAGGCTACTGAGAGATCATTGATTTAGAGAGGACGTTGGCTTCTCCACTTTCATCTTCAAAAGTTTTACTATTTCTTTTAGACCATATGACAGTGATGTAAATGGAGAATAATATCTTTTGGAAAATACCTCCACGAGGGTTCTCTTGGGTAGTTTTTAAAAACTTTCCTTTGGCTCTATGATTGCTAGCTATAGTGCAATCTTGGGTGTTCTCTGCCCTGAGAGGTTTTTCCATATTGCTTGGTCAATGAGCCCGGATAACCATATTACCTGGTTTTTTTGACTCATGCCATATAACCTGATTTTAGGACCCGATCTTCCCATTTTGCCCTCTTAAACCCTAATCAGATTTTATACTTCAACCAATCATCTCTTTCATTTCTAATCTGTTTTTGCATATTTTTTGTTTTTCTTTATTTTTACTATTTTTTTTTCTTATAATGATGATATCATAAGGATCTTGAGAAAATATCTAATAAAATATAACAAAACCTATAATAAATAGCATGTGGTATCCCAACATAATTAGACTATCATCATCATAAGAAAGAGGAAGAAAAACAAATAAGAACACAAAAAGAATCAATGAAAACGGATAACAAATGAGATAGATTTTAATCATTAAAGTTTGTCCCCATCAATGGCTATAGTATATACATGATAGTATTACACACTTCAATGAATCATATCTTCTTGATTTCTAGAAGATAACACAGCTATCATGTAATCGAATATATACACGATAACTATTTTTTGGGACATATTTTAACGATTCATATCTCTCCAATTTCTTATCCGTTTTCATCGATTCTTTTTGCGTTCTTCTTTATTTTTCCTCCTCTTTCTTGTCATGATGATAAACTAACTATGTTGAGACACCACATGCTATTTATCATAGATTTTGCTATATTTTTTAGATATTATCTCAATATCCTTATGATATCATCATTATAAGAAAGAACACTAATAATGTACTTATACTTAGGGGCCGTTTGGGGCGTGATTATTGCAAAATATCCAGACTGGATATTGGATATTTACTGTAGCATCCATGTGGATTTTTACATCCAGCTGAAACTCCTCCTGAGGTGTTTCAGCTGGATATATAAAATATCCAAATGCTACAGTGTAGCAAAACATCCCATCTGGATGTTTTGCTTTTAATCACGCCCCAAACGGCCCCTTAGTCATTACTATAAGTGATCTCATCAAGGGTATTTGTAACGTCCTAGAACTTTTTCTTTGTAAACCTTTTTAAAAGTTACAAGTAACAGTTTGCAAACTAAGCATTCTTATATGAATATATTCTATAAAAAATTCAGCAATCACCCCTGTATTCTTAATCATATGTGCAAACCCTGTAAAAATTTAAACACCTATAATAATTTGACCATACAATGTCACTATATTTAGAGTCTAGTCGACTGGAAAACCCTAATGACTGTAGTGTAATCATCACAAAACACAATGCAGGTAAAGGGGTAGACTACCCCACTATATTTTCCACCTCCTCTAGTTTATTTGCCTCTCATGGGCCGTCCTACCCCTTCTTTGTGCACAAATGTCTCACATCCTACTAAAAGGGGAGCCATGCATGGTTAGAATCTTGTGTAGCATGGGCATGATCATCCTCCTCCAAGAATGGACTCCGGTAATAGACGCCACTTTGACCTCACCTCCACTACCATAACCTCCATCATCGTTATCTCCAAAATTATTATCTCCAATGGTCTCATCCCCGCCATCATCTCCATCGTTTATTTTATTTGAGCCCAATTTGATCCTCTAAGCCCAAAGGACCACCAGGTGGCGTCGTCATCTGCATGCATGACTCCATTATGACTCTGTCAAGAGGCCGACCTGCATGCGTGAGTGACTCCATTGTGACTCTGTCAAGAGGTCGAGTTGACTCCACTCCATATCATATGGAGTCTTAGTCTGTGTCTCAAGTTTTCGAACATTGGTCCAGATGGCTAGCAAACCCCTACCACTACGGTGTATTCAACTCCCATATTTGGGGATGGTCTGATTTGGCCGACCTACACACTGAATAGTTGTCCGGGCTTCCAAGTTTCTTCGGCCGCAGTGTTGGTGAAGGAGTTCTACTGGCTGAACTGCTCATTACCCTGAGGAGAGCTTGGTATAAAGATCATTTCTTTTACACTGTGACAACCAGCTTCACCTTCACCAATTTTCCGACAGAGTTTACCCAAGCCAAAATTAATCATACTAGTATCTTTTCTCTATTATCGTGACACCTAGTAATCTAAATGTTAAATGCTAACATTACATTCCAGGTACTACTATGATTCCGAGGAACCCCAGGCGACAGAAATGGATACAAACTACTTGGACGATGGTCTGCAACTTTTTCAGTCGAACTTTGAGGATTGCAACCTCGCATGCCTTCGTCAGAAGAGGAACCTTGTCAAACCAGGCAATGAACTCACATGCTTACATGATATTTTGCGAAGTGAAGTTTGTAGCAAGTAAAGTCTCTGTGTTTAAACTAGTTTCAGGTGTAAATCAAGTGTTTTAGGCCTGTTGACAGCCTGAGAGCCGGAATCCGATAGTTTGACGTCCGACCACCTGCATGTGGACTCGAGCCCAGCTGTGCTCTATATAAAGGAACTGCGGCTCATCATCTTTTCAGCCTTTTTTTGGCCTCTCTCAGGCTTGTCAATGCGATTATCTCCCAGCAGCAGATCGTGTTTGTTTTAGTTCTCAGCAGATCTGCATGTATATGTTCCCATCTTAACCTGCATGCAAAACCATCGTTATTTTGAAGGAAATTGCACGCAACCTATCCTGCTGTCAACAAAAATCTCTTCTCAGGTCAGAGCTATTTGTTCGGCCTTCGGTATCATTCAGTCAGTTGTGGATCACTACTTAGCTATGAAGGACATCCTCCTTAATTAGTTTGATATTTTTTTTGGGGGGGATGGGGTGTGGGGGGGGTTTCATCCCTTCCTTTTGCTTGTTTTGGCGGCCTTAGCGCTTCTTATGGTTCCCTCTTCTGGCTTTGTTGTGCATCGACAAATTTTGGATGTATTTGTCGCTCTGATAGTCTGAAGCATCTCTTCTACTGACTGGGCTGATTGAGGCTATCAACATAGAGTACATCATTGATCCAGGCAACAATGTTAAAAGCTAAACTCTCCAATACCCTTGAGTAGCTCTCCAAGATTGCTTGCCCAATATCCTGCATAAATTGAGACATTTTTTTACTAAGAGTTGCCATGAGATTTCATAGTAATGAATCATAAGAAAAATCCCAGATTCTGGAAATAGAGTTACTACTTTGGATTGCTCAGAGTTAATTGCTTAAAATCTGCTTTAAACTTCCAGTTTTCTTCTGAAATTCCTCTCTCGCCACCCAAAAATTAATTGGATGCAAACAGTCTCAATGCGCGTTGGCAGGGCATCACGGGCTGTTGGATTTTGATCCAGCAATGGACGTTAATGCAGGGGACACGGGTTTGAATCACCCGGATGCCCCCTCTATATGTGGGCACAGTCAGATATCGTTGAGACGGCTTGCGATGCACTGCCGTATGTTAAATTTTTCCATGTAACTATGCATCCAATAAATTATGTATATCATGAAGGAAGTGAATCAAGAAAATGCTCCTCCTTTCCACATTAATAGTCTATTTTGGTTTTCCAAAATGAACTGTTTTTGGCTCATTTTGCAAAACAAAATAGGATAATTAATATGGAACGGAAGTGTAATTTTTCGATTTAAAGAACTATAGGCATTTACTGAGACAAGCTAATCGATGTGGATCTAAAAGAAGATACCTTATTATACTGGATCTTGCATGTGTCCAATGTTGTTTGCGACAATGCCGGGTATCTCTGCTTCAAGCATAGCAATAAACTTTCAGCTCTAGTTGCAAGAGTCACATTTTTATCTCCATCAGCTGTGAAGTCTTTGACAATATCCCAGGAGGATTTTGAATAACTAATACATGCTTTACGCTTCCAGATGGACAAGGAAGCCTCAACTTGATCCACAAGCTCAAGAGCTTCATGTTCTGAAGCTAAATTGAGACAATTAAGTAGATATTCTGGCGAGAAGTTTTCAGAGGATGACATGTATCGATAAATTGGATCTCTTAATCTAGATCTTCCACTCTGTGAAAGAAGAAAGAATTTTACATAAATGAGATAGAGTATATATCGGCTATGAAAAGTTTTTAAAATTACAATTGGCATTCTAATCAGGGTTTTACAAATAATGAATTTATGTACCTTAATCAGTATGCTAATTGCATTTCATCATTTAACAAACAAAATTACAATATATCACATTTAGATATTAAAGCTAATTCTACAAGTGTTTTGTTTCTACAAGTAATATTGTGTCATGCTCCCATGTAAAAGCAAACTGGTTTTCATTGTTACTAGCTTTGTGATAGAAGATGGCTATATTAATATTTCATGTGCAACCATCATGTGATGAAGCCAATCCACATATTTGGAAAGGTGTATGATGAATATGAAATCTTCTTATCATCGTCCCCTCTTCAGAGGGTTGCCTCAGGAAGGGCATCCGGCATAAAAACTTACTACTATGTTTCTTTATATGGATTTTGTACTCTTTTGATTCTAATAAGAGTCAAACGAGATATATAATACAGGCCGCCAACCCCAGCTAGCTGGGATAAGGCGTATGATCATGATGATGTTTTGTTTCGAAATTCATACTATGATTTGTTTGAACAAGCATTCTCACCTTAGGAAGAGTTGATAAATATGTGTCCGGTACTTCCATTGCAGAAAGTACATCACTGTTAATGGACATAGAAGCTTTCAAAATCTGATTTGCACGGTCCTTTTTGTGCTGCAATTGTTTCCTTGATTGGTCAGAGAGGCCTCCAGGAGGAACACAAGGAACCGGTAGCCACCATTTCTCCTCCTTACGCATTATCACTCTCCGGAATGACAGTGAGGAGCTATCTTTCAACTTTGAAGACGATGTTCTCTCATCCACATACCAGAACTCAGTTTCTTTAAAGCTCTCCAGTATTTCCTATAAAACAAACATCAATTGTAAGATGAATCTCCATAAATTCATCCCTAAGTTCTTTGAAATATGTTTTACTTAAAATCTAGAAAAACATACTAGTAGCATTGTATCCAATTTCCGAAGTGCAGGAAGTTTGAGGAAAATATCTGATCTTGGTCTGCTTGTCATCACCTAATCAAAGAGTGAGATATTGTTATTTTGTCGAAGAAGATGATGGAAAAGAGAAAAGTTTAAGAGAAAGACCATAGGTACGCTAGGTGTGGGAAAATAATACCTCTAGAGTAGTTCCATCTTGAAAATTTTGGTTTGCAGGAACGAATTCAACAATATAATCACAAACAGATAATAGGCATTTCATCTCTGCATTCCACATGGTTTGCTTCTCAGGTGATACAGGCTCCAATTTGTAACACTGACCAAACACAGTGGCTGCAGTATAGACCTTAAAATGTTAAACAAACTTGAAGATAATATAGGCTAAGTTCTAATAATCCAAAATATGGAAGAAATGACAAGTATACAGCATTGAAATCTTCCAGAAAGAGAAGTGAATAAAAAATTAATCGACGGTCATTATTAGTAACTAAAAGTTACCATATAGATTTGTGATTGCATTTGATATTGCAACAGCTGTGCAGACCCCTTTACCACTTCCAGACATGTCCTCACCCAACAATAGCTTTGAAAATCTTTCTTTCATTAATTCCAACTCTGGAAATTCCAAAATTGTTAGACACCCAACAGATCTTTTTGGAAATTAAAAAATACATAATTGAAGATAAAAAGACAATAAAGTTTTATTTAACTGACCCAGGTCAATTTCTTCTTGATCAGCAAAATTCTCATCAGAATCATGAGAATGCTGCTTCCTCACTAGTCTTGCAAGGACAGCTTTGTTGCGTGTGATGGATCGCGCTATTGGTGAGTCCAAAGACGAGTGCCTGTCTGCTGTACTACTTTCATACATGGTTTCAGGGGAGGCCGAGGCTTCGGAATTAGTCCGGCTGTATTCATAGTTGGCACTGACAGTGGAACATTCTATGTTTGTGCCTGTTCTATCTATCCTACCTTCAGAGGATGAGGGTGACTCTGGGTCGCAGCTCTCATAGGATTTTGATGTGCCATCCATTATCACTCTGATGATTGAGCTGAGCATGAACCTACATCAAATTGAAAAAAACCATCAATACATTTGCTTCTGAGCTTTTAATACTTGTACTATCTGGATTGAAATTTATTCATGATAAGACCATAACTTGACCAACAACTCATGGCAGTAAAAAAGAATAGAAACTGCTAAATGGTAGAATGGAAAGCTACATCAATCTGGCAGATGTTTTTGTTGAAATAAATTACCAGCAGTTCATTCCCAGAGACTGAGAATTGGAAATGAAGATTGGAGATTGGAGAAAAAGAAGATACAAAAAATAAAAAAAAGCTCTGAATCTAAAATGAAGATTGAAGATTTCCCAAGTTCCTGCTCCTTCCTTCTATGAGGAAAATTCAGCATATATAAAAAATTATAAACAAAGAAACAAAGGTCAATACATTCAACATTTGTAGGATGAAAAGTAGATACAAAAAGAAAAGGCTGTTCACAGAGAAAAAGTTCTGTTTTGAATCAATACAAATTCTTGTTTACAATCTGTGCAAGTAATATAACAGTATCCAATTGAATTCTTGAACAAAAGCTGGAAAAGACCCAATATTTTAAAAATTTAACCGTTGCAGAAAGAAAGTGGTTCTCCTCTTCTCAATCCTCACCTTTCTTTTCTTTTCTTCTTTGCAGATTTTTGAATTTGAAGCTCTAGACCCAGATGGGTGTTTGAATCTCTTCCCTCCAAAAGCAGTCACTTTCTGATTTTTCAGTGGAATTTGGAGAGACCCAAATGGAGAAGAGGCTGATTCTGCACCAGATGAACTACTGCAGAAGCTGGAAAGTTTGAAGATTGTGGAAGGTTTTTTAATATTTTCGTTGGCGGTTACTTTGCACCACTGTGGGACTCACATATCCAAGTAATGCTTAATTTAATTATATATTTCCTTTTGACAATTTCCTTTTGGCTCCAACTCACGTCTTTACACCAGCCTTTATGGTTCTTTATAATGATTATATGGATTAGGGACGTCCAAGAAGAGTTGAGCATTATTAGAACTTTATAGGGGTATGTGAGAGTCAGCTCAAGGAACATTCAAGCCCTTTTAGGAGACCTTTATACTCCATCCATTTCACATTAATAATCTCATTTGGTTTTCATACTAAAGTAATTTTAGCTTAATTTGAAAAACGAAGATTCTGTATTTAAAAAAAACAAATTGGACTATTAAAACAGGATGGAGGGAGTGTAAATAGAAATACATACTCTCTCCGTCCAATGAAGCTCGCCTGAATTACAAAATGAATGGAATTTATTGGATTCAAGGGCCCATACAAAAGAAATAGTCTTTTCCCCTCTCCCGATGTTTTTGGTCTTAATCTAGCCATGTAATGTTGGACCCATAGTTTTTCAAATCCAGGCTAGCTTCATTGGATGGAGGGAGTAGGAAAATTAAGGCCTATACCTACATCCATTTCCGCGCGATGAGTCCACTGGCTTCTGGTAACCGTTGATCTATGGATCTGCATTTCCGGCGCACGGTTCTGATCACCTTGTGGGAGTGTAGGTAAAAGCCCGTAGGATAAGCATTTTCCAAATAAATAGGCGCTAAAGTGGTAGATACAATTATAAATCGGTTTTTGAAAAAGCTCAATACCAAAAATTAATGGATGAGGGAATTCGAAGAGTAATAAGAACTTTTGCTGTAGAGTTAGGTCATAGTGATCAGCTGAAGTAAATGAGATACCAACATGTCCTTTTGATTAAAATTTTGCCGGACATAGTGGAAATAGATTAGAGCTATGTATTAGGGAGATGGAGTGTCGAGGCATCAGATTTTTAATTTCTTTTGAATGTTTGTGGGTCCCTACCATACAAGATTTTTTTTTTTGGGGGTGGGGGGGTGGTCTTGCATGCAAGGTATTTACTGTAAGCATTATTGGCAATGACAATGTGTTGGATGGTTGGTCCAATTCATCTGTGCTAATAACTTGTGTGTCAACCCCGCTTTTACAATGCTACAACTGTCAATCAAGCTGTATTCACTTTTATTAACTAAGATCAACCACATAAGTCAGAGGGCATAAGTTACCACTTACCTTGGTAGGTAGGTGATAATATGTGATTTTAATAATGTTGTCTAACAGTAAGGTCTTTTTATTGGTTGTGCATATTTGTCTCCACAATTGGACTTTTTCTAAATTACTCCCTTATATTTTATATATTTATAAAGCAATCCATTTATGGACACTAGTGGGAACCGTTGAATGTGCAAAAGCATTACATTTTATCATCATCTAAAATTAGATTCAATAAAAATAGAGAAGTAAACTTCATGTTCTCAATGTAGATAATCATGTTTGTGTACTTCGTTTCCAAAAAATAATATCTATAATCTTTGAAGTATAGAAATATTTTGTGTGTTCTCATGGTCATGAGCTTTTGTGGAAAGAAAACTAGCACAAGTATAAGTGAGTTACTATATTAAGTAGTAAAACGTGAGGAAAATGACTAAAAAGAAAAGGCAATAAAGTATTAATAGGGTTTATAGTGAGCCAAGATCATGATCATGAATGGAACTTGGTCTGGTTTTGAGGTGAGCAAAATTTATAATTTTACTTCCTCAAATTTAAAAACATGTATTAAAGTTTCAAAGTTTGGTTTTTTAATGAAATTTACTATGATAGAGAGCATTATCCAATAAAATGAACAAATGAAATGTTTAAATTCATTTATAGAATGTATAAACATATTATGCGTATACAAACATTACCAAGAATTTTTGTAGCCCTACAATCACTCAGGTTAATTTTTATCAACCCTAAGATTTAGCTACTCCCTCGGTTGGAAAGTGCAGGGAGGACTTTAAAAAAAAAAACGTTGTTCCAGGTAACTGCAGCTAGGATATGAGACATATCACAAGGGCAAAGTTCAGGGATTACTACAAAAAGCCCTTTTTTGTAATAAGCGCATTGAGGCAATAAGCCTAAGATCATAAGTATATGTCCCTCAAAAAATTTGCCCGTGCAGGAGGCAAATCTAGGTTGTGAGCCACATTTACCATCCATTGTGTACATATATTTCCTTGTTTTTTGGCTCACAGAGACAACACTAGCAAATTGTTAGTATAAAAACTAATGGAAGAGTGCTAAGAGTAAAAAAAAAGAAATGAATAAAATACATTACATGATTGTTACCTATATATGGAGCATATCGCGGAATGAAGGGGTGGAGTGGTGGGTGAGGAAGCATTGGAAATAGGGCTCCCTGCATTAGCTATGAGCAAAAATCACGAGAGAATTTTAAAATAAAGGGCTCCTCCTCTCCCAAATCAACCAATTTGGCCATAGGGGCCTTTTTTAGTAACATATGCTGAAGAGCCTCATCTAATAGTGAATCAAATATACAATCTATGAAACAATCTAAGTTACTGTCAATAAGTAAAGTGTTAGATCGGTAAAGACATGTTATGAATGGTGCTTCAGGAACAGAATGTTCCGTTAATAATGCCATAGACTGTGACTCCTCAGATATAGAAGAAGGTTTAAAGCCATGGTTTCTATCGACGCACTTACTTTTTCTTTAATTTCCATACCTTCTTGATCATTTTGTAAAATCCACTCAAGCTCATTTTCAATTTTTGGGGCACGCCGAAGGGATGTAACATCATGTTAAGGGAAAAACATATCCCTTCGTCAGAAAATTGGCCCATCGGATATTGGGGTTGGACAGGTAAAGTGCATTCTTCGTTCATATCTATGGCATGTGCCAGTTGTTCTGACTGTGTTTCAATGTTGGCAAGAGCCTGTGTATGGAGAAGATGGCCTCGAGTACGTATTTCATCTCTCAGCTCTCAGTGCTCGGTTTTCAGCTCGGTTTTCATCTCGGTTAAGGTGGTGAGGATCATTTGGCTCATTTGACTTATCGGGGCTTCCAAGGAGGGTCTCCTATTGGATTGGCCAAATGGATCTGAGGCTGGTTGGTAAGGTAGTTGTTGGCATAAGAAATCTTGTCTAGGGGTCTGATTAAGTTGTGTCCATGGGGAATTAGGATGGTCCTCCCTCCTATGAAGACCTTGGGCTCATTCACATACTTGTGTATAAAATAAGGGTACTCATGGGCCAAAGAACACTCCACTGGGGTATGAATAGGACTTAAACAAAGAGCACATGGTTCCGACATAAAAGGAGTTGTAGATTGTAGGGAAGATGTGCTACTCTAAAAGTTAGAGTGATTATCCCAGCTACGGCTGTAAGTATTAACATATAAGGGATATGAGTGGTATGACACTTCATAGGGAAGGGGATTAGGTATGTGTGGGAAATAATAATCATTAAAGCACATATATGGGTTCACATGGCTAAATCCATATAAAGGTGAAGACATTTCTTCACCATGCATTCATCAATACCCGAACTATAATATCACACATCCACAATTCAGAAAATCAAACCTAGATATCCACAACTAGCAATCCTAATAGCCACAACTAGCACAGCATACTATCACAGAAGGAAAAGAAAACACCAAACACCAAAGTTAATCTAAAAGAGAAGGATAAGAGAGTACAAACAAAGGGAAGGGATAGCATGCCATCACGTTGGTGAGAATTCCACGTCTTCTCTTAATCCTACACAAGAAAGCAAAACACAAATTAAGCTACTAAAAAAAATAATCTAAGTTAAGACTAACTAAACTACTCTAAAACTAAGCTACGCTAAGAATTTGGTAAATTATTGACTTCCGTCCCCGGTAACGGCGCCAAAAACTTGATCGTTTAAAATTAAACCCTTGCAAGCGCACAAGGCAATTGTGTACTACGACGAGTATTAAGGGTTGTCAAACCTCAGGGACGGTTAAACCATTTACCAAATTCAAGAGAAAAATGCAGTTTTTAGTTAATCTAAGTAAAGCAGTGAACTTTAACTAAACTAAGCTGAGATTTAATCAATATGAAAGAGACCAAGGCTTCGAATCCACCACAATAAACTAGTCTATCGTCTCTCTCTCTTGAATAAAGATTTCTAATTTACTAGTATATTCCTCTCGGACATACGCTTGTCAAGTCAAAATATAGTACTCTCATCTCGGACGTAACACATAAAACGATTAAAACATGGAATTGTTATCTATCTCTCTCGAGTATAAACTAATGAAACTTTATTAGTATATAATACTTCATATTACTCACGTTCCTCTCGGACATGCAAGTGCTCTTTCATATTGAAATCCAATTAATTCACTCTTGTCTCTCTCGAGTACAAAGAATAAACTTCAATGAATTAACTTTAATTGCATAATAAAGAGTCATACACCAACTAGAGTAAACATAAGATGAGAGAAAATAAACTATATAACTAGCCTATTGGGCTTCATCTATACATTGGAGAGGAGTTTAGCCTTGCATTGGAAGAGAAAATCATCATTATGTTCTTCATCATCTTCTTCTCTCCTTTGCTCTAGCCTCTAAAATAAGTTCTCTAATGCTCTCTACTATTTATATAGTTGGGAAGGAAACACAAAAGACCCCTTCCAATTTCAAGTCAAAATAGGTCAATTTCTACTTTTGCGCACACGACGATCGATTGCCATTACGGGACGATCGATCGTTCTCTCAGTTTTGCTCTGCAGCATAATTTTTCAACGATCATAACTTTTCAGTCTAAACTCCGAATTACGCGTGGTTAGCGGAGTTGGAAAGCTGACTTAAGTTTTGAACCAGTCTAATCAGAGATATGTACACAAAGTTATGAAGATTCAAACATTGGAGTAACTTTTCACCTCATTTCTGCATCTTACTCTTATTTTCCTACAAAAACCAAAAAAATATATTAAAGTATCACTAAATATAATCAAACACTAACATAAATATAAGTTTAAGGTCTAATAAAATGCATAATTCATGTGTAGATCAGTGGTGGGTTGCCACCATGGCAGTAGCTGTTGGTCCCCTTGGCGGCTCGAGCGCCCGCGTCTGCTGTCGCGGTGGCTCGCCGCCAAGTTGGCTGCTTTTCAGGCAAGCGGCGGCTCCGCCGTCGCCCTGGAGTCTCGTGGCCCATTTTCGGCTCATGCTATCCCATTTTTGTCCTCTTCCTCTCCTACCCGTTGTCATGGCAGATATGTTGACGGAGATGGGTGGTGGCACTTCCGCCAACGCTGTCGTCACCTCAATCGGTGAAGATACAGATAACACAAATACATAAAAACAGTGATGAGGTGGGTACGAGATCCGACCTTTATACGCGTTTGGGGTTCGATTCGCCGCTTGCCGGAGGTCGCGGAATGTCGCCAGAGGCAACTCCTCCTGTTGGTGCGTCGTCACTGGCGTCGCCGAGTGGCTCGGCCATGCCAGGCTCCCCTTCTCTCTAACCCACTCAGATCCTTCACTCCTCCCAGCTCCCTCACTCTGTTCTCTCTCAACACCCCCCATCTCTTGTTTTAAACCAGATAGAACTGCTGAGTCACCCCAGCAACTATGACAAATGCCCTTTGTTTGATTACAGGTGTTATACCTCTTTCACTGTAACAGTGTTACAGAAGATGGCCACTCAAGAAATCTAACAAAGGAAATACAAACAACGAAACAAACACAAACACACGATTTGGTGTGATTCAGCTAAACTGTCTCACGACTAAGAAACGATTTTCTTTCCACTGTGTCGTAGAACATAAAGTACAATCACGCTCTCTCAAATCCTTTAGAAATTACAAGCACTCATACCCAAATCCTTCTTCAACCTTAAGCATGAACAAGTCTAATGCTTCAAGCCTTCTCTCTACTTTAAACTCTAGAGCATACAAGAGAATACACACAAAAGATACACAAGAGATAACCCTTTATGAAGCTTTAACCCCCCCCCCCCCCCCCCAACCCACCCCATATAGGCCATTTGACGTTCATAAGTCCCCTAGCCTAATAAGAGAAAGAATCTCAAGCAAATCCACCTTTGATTAGAAGTTTTCTGCATGTGTATGTAACTGCCCGTAGAGAACCGGTCCACTGGTAGATAAGTCCGATCTACTAATCGGCGTATCCGGTCTACCGCTAGAGAAATTAGTCTACCGCTATACAATCTGTAAACTTCTGTAGCCTCCAGTAGGCCTTTCGGTAGACCTTATACATGTCCAGTCTACCGGACATACTTTTGTCTACTTCCTTTCTTTACATTTTCCACATCTTTCTTCCTAGTTTTTCCTCTTCCACCTAGTTTCTCCTTCTACCTTTATGCCTCCTCCCTTCCATGGGAGTTCAAGGCACCCATTTTCCCAACAGAATGTCTGGGAGTTAGCAACTCAAAATAACTCATTATGAGTAAAGTGATGACTAAACAATGGGTGAGACTTTTTAGCAACCTGGATTTTCTCATTAACAACACATGCTGAGTAGAACCCAAAGTTTTTTTACATTTGCTACCACACTATTCTCAATCACAATCTTGTTGGTAGAGCTCCACTGTCGGATACCAAGGATCTTGCTTGTCTAACCTACTGACACATATATACGGTGGATCCCTACTGCCCGATTGAACTCAATGAAATGGTTACATTAACTGCCATTTATGTCGGTGGAATGCAACCGTCAAATATTGAGATTTTTGTCAATTGACATCTAACGTCAAAATGTAACATTGGGGTATTATGAGCATGCTAGAAAAAAAAGTGACTTTTTTTTCAGACCTACTTATGAAAGTGGATGTTACTGAGAAATTTTGGGATGCTAAAAAATATCACCCCTGAAAAATTTTCCCCAAACAAACATTATCATGAGTCTGCCTCTTGGAAAACATTAACTAAATTGGTGCACTATTTACAATCAGCTATTTCTTGGCAAGTCAGTGAAGGAAGCTCCATTAAACTATTTAAGCATAAGTGATCGCTAACTGGAGAAATGTTGAATAATACTACTGATCTGGAAAGTCTTATGTCCGAAATGGTAAATAACCAACGTATGTTAACTTAATATGGCCAAAGTTTTCAGCTTAAACCAGGCGCACTAACTTTGAGATATATTCTTATATCAGGAATTGAGCATGTCAAATAGAAGATGGGGCATAATGGATGGACGTCTACTAGTACAAGAACCTCCCTTGAATCTCATTGTTGTTTGTTCTAACAATGAAAAACAGCTGAAAAATTAATGGAGGTGACAACCCACGTCTGATGTGAATGATGAGGCATTTGAATCACCAAGGATAGGAGTGTGTGTGTGTGTGTGTGTGTGTGTGGGGGGGGGGGGGGGGGGGGGGGCAATCATTTAATCGATCTATGGGTTGATGACCAGAAGATTCCACCCTGCGGCACGATAATGGCACAGTCTGGCTGAACACGTTAAACTTAGTGGTTGGTGGGAGGCAACCTACGTAGTCAGGTGTATTCTTTTATTTTCTTCCTTTCCTTGTTATGATTATCATTGTAGTTTTATATTGTTCACATTGAGGACAATGTTCATAATAGGTTTGGGAGAGGGAATATTGCTTGCATAAAAAAAATCAAAAAATTGAAAAACCATAAAAATTTGATTAGTTTTTAGGTTGTTTGTTAGTATTTTTTAGGCTTTGATAGTTTATCATGTGATAATGCATGCTTCAATTCTTAAGTGATTAATTTGCATTAGAAGTGTGAGTAAGTATACTGGAGGACAGAAATACTTAATTGAGCATATCTTTCTGTTACAGTCCTCTTGGAACAGGTGCTTGAGCTAAGAAAACTCACTCACACACTAGTACATAAAGTAATACCATCTAGAGATTTGCTGAATACTAATCTTCAGTAGGATGTCTTTAGTCAGAGTCATTAGTTGATATGTGGTTGTCTATTGAGCTTAAAAGATCATGATAGACCATTTACTTGGCTATGGCAAGGGCTTGGAACCGGAAATAGGTTGAGAGTATAATACAGCCTGGATAGAATAATATGTGATGGAAAATATTATGCTAAAAAAAATGAAAATGCTAAAAATGAAAAAAATAAAAGAAAGAAAGGGGCTACTTGACTATTATAGGATTAACTTAGGCTGATGCTCAGGCCCGAAGCGGTCTATACTTAAAACCTAATGCCCTAAGCCAAACTGGTTGGGAGTCATTGCTAAACCTAAACATCTTGAAGTCAGGCCTTACACAGTCCTACTGAAAAAAAAGGTCTATGGTGTATTATCCTCTCAAGTCTAGAATGTTTGGACTCGAAGGAGGTGCGCAGGCATTTGTGGTATCATGAACCAAAAGATTACGATGACTATGCAGATTCTGATGTTCTTTGGTTAATGGGTCACATTGGATCTGTGTGAAATAGAGATTTAGAATGTATGACTACAATGTTCTACACTTTTTACTATTTATATTATCATGCTATATTATATTTAAGCAGAAATTTCCAAGATGAAAGTGTGGAATAAAACCACTTACTTGAGGGCTTCTATATTCCCGTTGATTATGAACCAAGTACGTGTGGTTGATTTTCGTAAGCATTGTGGTTTGCATTTGTTGGGATAATAGGTTTGCTTATTTTGTAATGTTTTATTTTATTTTATTTTGTTTACATTTATGATAATTAGGTTAATAAATACAAGTTTGTGGGTAGCATGGCTGCAAACCCTCACGAGACACAACACGTCCTACTAGGGCCACCAAGAGGTTTAATGGCTTGTTGCATATGCTCAATGCAATCGTGTTCTCTATGAAAGTGGCATTTACTTTTCTACTTTAGTTTTTGCTGTTTTAGTTCCTTTAGTTGTTTGATTGATTTTATTTTTTGTTTTGCTAGGGACTAGCAAAAAGTAGGTTTGGGGTGCGATCTACACATGAATTATGCATTTTATTAGCCCTTAAACTTATATTTATGTTAGTGTTTGATTATATTTAGTGATACTTTAATATAGTTTTTTAGTTTTTGTAGGAAAACAAGAATAAGATGTAGAAATGAGGTGAAAAGTGGCTCTAATGTTTGAATCTTTATAACTTCGTGTATATATCTCTGATTGGATTGATTCAAGCTTTATGTTAAATTTTAAGAAGTCAGCTTTCCAACACCACTGACCACGTGCAATTCAGAGTTCAAAGAAAAAAGTTATGACCGTTGGAAAATTGTGCTGCACAGTGAAACAAAGAGAACGATTGATCGTCCCGTAATGACAATCAATCGTCGTGTGCACAAAATTGGAAATTGACCTATTTTGACTTGAAATTGGAAAGGGTCTTTTGTATTTCCTTCTCAACTATATAAATAGGCCTTAAGAGGAACGTAGAGAGCATTAGAGAACTTATTTTGGAGGATAGAGCAAATGAGAGAAGAAGAAGATGATGATGAAGAACATGATGATGATTTCTCTTCCAATGCAAGGCTAAACTCCTCTCTAAGGCATAAATGAAGCCCAATAGACTGGTTGTATAATTTTTTTCTCATCTTATGTTTACTCTAGTTGGTGTACGACTCTTTATTATAAAATTAAAGTTAATTCATTGAAGTTTGTTCTTTGTACTCGAGAGAGATAAGAGTGAATTAATTGGATTTCAATATGAAAGAGCACTTGCGTGTCCGAGAGAAACGTGAGTAATCTGAAGTGTTATATTCTCAGTCTGAGGTTTGTTCTTTGTAATACAAATCTTGTTGATTTTAATGCTGGTGATTGTATTACGATATCCCACTGAGTATTTTTATACTCAGCATCCGCTCGTGATGCAGGTTCTGTAGTAGAAGACTGTCTTCACGTAGCTCTTGGTGGTAGACGATCGAGAGTGCGGATGACTTGATAGCTTCTAAGTAAGCATCAGTCTCATTTATTTTATAGTGTATTTTGATATGGATGACAGACTTGAACATGAAAGACTTGAATGGGTTTAATCGACTTTGCATCTTTAATAATTATCTTTCAAGATATTTGTGAACCCCAGTTATCACGGCCTAGATGCTTAGGGTGCGTTTGTTTGCTGAAAAAAAGCATATTTCAGCCCTGAAAGGTGAAAATTTTCACCCTTGTTTGGAAGCTGAAAGGGTGAAAAATGGTCGGTGACGGTGATAGGTGAAAATTTTCACTCTTTCACCTTTCAGCCCTGAAAAGTGTTTGTTTGCTGAAAGGCCGAAAATTGGCCATGAAAGGTGAAAGGTGACAATTTTTCACCTTTCACCCTGAAAAGCTGATTGAGAATCAGGCTGATGAATCGATCGTCACACCTCTTCAACGAAAAAAAAATCAACTCTCTCACTGAGGTTCGTCCCCCCGGTGAGTACCCCCACCCCGATGGTGCTCCGTTGAGCTGAGAGAGTTTGTGCCCCCCCGTCCCCACCGCCGCTCGTTGAGCCCCCTCCCCCCGGTCGTCGCCGCCGCCCCGTTGAGCTGAGGGAACCCGTGCCCACCCCTCCCGGGCAACTGCTCGGGTCGTCCAAAGCCGGTCACCCCGGTATTTGCCCCGACGCCTCCACCGCTGCACTGTTAAGCCGAGGGACCACCCCCCTTCATATCTCCCTCATTTGTAGTCCATTTTTTAACATTTTTTCATCTTTATAAGAAAGAACACTAAAAATGAAGAAGAATGAAAAAAAAATGGGCCAAAACGGATCAGAAATGAGTAAGATACGCATCGTTGAAGTTTGTCAAGTTATCGCATACTCGATTACTCGATAGCCAGTTTTATAGTGTAACCAATTACTCGATAAGCAGTACTATAGTGTAACCAGTTACTCGATGGCCAGTTTTATAGTGTAACCAATTACTCGATAAGCAGTACTATAGTGTAACCAGTTACTCGATAACCAGTTTTATAGTGTAACCAATTACTCGATAAGCAGTATTATAGTGTAACCAGTTACTCGATAGCCAGTTTTATAGTGTAACCAATTACTCGATAAGCAGTACTATCGTGTAATCGATTGCACGATAACAAACTGGATCATGTAATTCCCCGTTAAAATAGAGCAAACTTCAATAGTTTATATCTCCCTCATTTTTTATCCGTTTTGGCCCATTTTTTTTTCATTCTTCTTAATTTTTAGGGCTCTTTCTTATAATGATGAAAATAATAAAAATGGATTAAATTTAAAGGAGATATGATGAAGATATGACTGAGGGGCTCCCTCGGCTCAACGGTGCGGTGGCAGAAGGGTAGTCGTGCACGCACACACCAGGGTGAGGCCAGCGGTAGCGTCGAGGTGGGGGGGGGGGGGTTCAAAGAGGCAGCGGCGGCGGCGACCGAAGGAGGGGGGCTCAACTAGGCCACTGCCGCCATCACCACCGGGGAGAAAGAGGGTGACATCAATGTGATTTATTTTCAATTCCCAAACATATTTCACCTTTCACAAATCAGCCCTGAAAATTTTCACCCTGACGCTTGTTTACTATCAGGTTCCAAACGGGTTGTCACCAATCATAAAATATCAATGTGATAATTTTCAGGATGATATAAATTTTCACCCTTTCACCTATCAGCTTCCAAACGCACCCTTAGTCGACAATTTTCAACTAATGTTTTATCGCTTAGAGGAATAATCCTCTAATTTTCCGCTACTAGTCTGATTTAATAAAGGTTTTAAAAATACGGGCCGTGACATCTTCGGCCACATGGATAAGAACCTTTAATTTGACAAAAAAAATTTAAGCAATAACACATAATTCATCTCATGAACCTTCCTCGCTTTTTTTTAGGTTGGCAAATTCTATCCCAACATATAGGATGAAAACTTAATACAACACTACAGTATTTATCAACTTCTTTCTTTAAGAACTTTGTATTTAAACCTTCGTCTATAAGCCACTGGCCACTGGATTCAAGACTTCTGCGGCCAAATACTCTCCTGAAAAGCAGACAAGATATTATAATCCTTTATCAATTTCCACTCCATCTGTAAAAATAAGGAAGTGGAATGATCTGAATAGTACCCATATAAGGTTTGCAATTGGGCATAACCCTCTCAATAAGATTCCATTGAGATTCCTGAATATATAGAATTGGAGATGCATGAATGAAGGTAATGTATGCGAGATCCTCGTTGTTGTGAATAAAACAATGAGCATAAGTCTTTACGGTTAGATGCTGGTTCTTCCCAATGATACGGTCATCCAAGACGGCGGCCTAGTTAATTAGCAAAAAGAAATTTCAAGTAGGAGAGGGAAGAAGACAAATAAAAGACCAAAATTCCAGATTACACTGAACTAAAGAAACTTAAAACTGCAAAAAAAAAAACACAACCAAGCCTTGTAATGCCAGCACTTCAAAACACACGAGCCACCAAGAGGAAGACTACTGATCTACTGGATAAGTATCCTTGTCCTTAGGAAGATCGTCCAAGTTCTTGGGCAGATTCTGAAATGGAGGGTTGGAGGAGTTATCTGCCTCAGAACCTGAGTAGAAGATAGATTCTTTAACAACTTCATTATGCTAATTTTAGGTGAACTCCCTTTGATTGGTCTCTGTGAGTATTTCACCCTTACAAATAACTAAAAAGGACCATGAGTTTATTATCATCAGCAGCATTCATCTTGGTTTCTTCCGCGGTCCACCTCCATCAGCCTCTTCACCCCACATACTTAGGATGAAAGAGAACCTGCACAATCATACAACAGATAAATAGGTTGAACAATGAAGATTGAGGTGATCTGTAACTGATTTGGAAGCCGTTACTCCTCAAATAAGAAAGCTCACAAGTTGAAAGGGTTATAAGTCCTCTATTGTTGTGAAATGTTACTATTACCTTTTGAACACCATCTTCACAAAAGGTCGATTCCATTTCTTCAGCAATAGCATCCGCTTACATTTTTTAAAACTTAAAGGCTTCAAAACAACTCCGTCATTGTGTCTCACAATGCCCGGTCCCAAGTCCGGGGAAAATGAGGAGGGTTAGCGTCAGGTTGACAGCCAGCTGTAAAAACTCCGTCAATTTCTGTGGATCTTACACTAAACATTCTAGCTAGAGCTAGGGCGTTCCCTAGAAGCAACGCGTTGTGCCAAAACCCGGGTGCAATGATAAGTAAGCAAGGGTTGGCTAGGGTGTTCCCAGGAAGCGACGCATTGCAACAACGCCCGGTTGCAATGAAAAGTGGGCAAGGGCTCTCGCGTTGGTCTGGACGGGCGCGAGTAAAGAAGCTAGTCCATGATCGTAGTATTAGAGTGGCATCATGGAATATTGGGACCTTAAAGGGTAAAGGTATCGAGTTAGTAGAAACACTTAAGAGAAGGAGGGTTAACATAGTTTGCTTGCAAGAGACTAAGTTTGTAGGAGAGAAGGCTAGGGAGCTGGGGGAAGACTTTAAACTAGTTTATGTAGGTAAAGTTTCAAATAGGAATGGGGTGGGTATAGTGGTGGATAAGGACTTGAGACAAACTCTTGTAGGTGTCAAGAGATTTAGTGATAAAATTATATTAGTGAAGCTAGTGTTGGGGGATTTCATAGTTAATGTTGTTAGTGCTTATGCACCTCAAGTAGGATTAGAAGAGGACCTTAAGAGGCAATTTTGGGAGGAAATGGACTTAGTATTGCAAGGGATACCTAATGGGGAAAAAGTTATTATAGGAGGCGACTTAAATGGGCACATAGGGGCGAAGAATATAGGTTTTGAGAGGGTGCATGGGGGGTATGGTTTTGGGGAGCAGAATGAAATGGGAGAAACTATTCTTGATTTTGCCCGAGAGGTCAACAACGGAAGCTATATTTTTACTACGGCAGTTGATGTGCTCAAAATTATGTTAATTTAAGATGCCTTGAACTCCATGTTTGTTATGTTATTTTATAGTTAGTTAAAGGCTAGGTAGAATTTTAGGCAAAATGGTATTTGTTAAGTTAAGACATTAACATGTGACATTTAATTCTATTTGGGCTTTAAATGTGCAGAAATAGATTAGCCATAACTATTTTTATATCCATGGATCTAGTGTGGTGAATTTGATATCAACTTATGTAAGCCCATTGTGTGTTGTAGGTAATTCTTTGATGGGCCGACCTGTTAATCTTGAAGCTTTAAAGCCCGTACTTAAAAGAATGTGAAGATCTGCTGGAGGCAATCATTGGCAATCAACTATGAGCTAATCAAGGCAATCAATGGCAATCAATTATGAGCTAATCAAGGCAATCAATGGCAATTAATTATGAGCTAATCAAGGCAATCGATTATGAGATGATCAAGGCAATCAATGGCAATCAATTATGAGCTAATCAAGGCAATCATTGACAATCAATTATGAGCTAATCAAGGCAATCAATGACAATCAACTATGAGATAATTCTGGCAATCAAGAAATGACCATGAAGAGCTGTGATTGGAAGAAGAAAAGGCAACATTCTTTGATTGAAAGCTGGACAAAATCAATTAGTGATGCTCAAAATCAATCAAGACTCAATCATGGAGTAATGATAGGAAATCTGATTGGAGCCTTTCCATTGTTAAACTTTTTCAACCACTATATAAGTAATACCCAAGCTCTTCTTCAGAGCATAAAATTCTCTACCTCTTCCAAGGACGACCACTTCTTTCTCTTCATTGTTTTTTTTTTATTTTATTTTATTTTATTGTAATGGTTGGCTAAGCCCCTAGCTAAGGATAGAGGGAGGGATTTGTGATACTTTAATGAAGTTCTTTTCATGTTATTTATTGGGCTATAACTATGTGTTGGATATTTAAAGTGATGTTTTATTATTTATCTCTCGTTTCTTTGTTTTCTTAATACATAGGATACTTGATTTCTTTCTTGATCCTTTGTGATTTTAATACATAGAACTCTTGAAGATTTAAATATTATAATCCTTATTTCAACCAAAGTGGTCGTGTTGTTGTTCGTTCTTAATGTTCATATTATCCAATTAGGGAGAATCTTCATTCGCCCCTAATTGAGAAACATTGATACATGAAGTACCTCATTAGATATTACAATGACCTACCTTGATGCCTTAGTGTTTTATTTTATTGAATTATCTACTTTACTTTACTCTTGATTTCATTCGTTTGCTACTTTGAACTGATTTCTCAATCATACTAGTCAATCTCTGAGGATCAACCTTGTAATACTACAATTACAAGTAAAAAGAATTAAATAGATAACTAAAGGCTACTACTCAAATAATGAGTAATTAGTCTTGGTTCATTAGCAGTTAGTCGAGAGGTACAGGGATAGAAAACAAAACCTCTATATGGCCTTCATAGATTTGGAAAAAGCCTACGATAGAGTGCCTGTCATAAGCGGTTACATAGATATCATAAAGGATATGTATGAAGGGGTTGTGACTAGTGTGCAGACTATTGGGGGGAAACTAAGGAGTTTCCGGTTATGGTAGGTCTTCATCAAGGGTCAGCCTTAAGTCTGTATCTTTTCGCTTAAGTTATGGATGAGCTTACTAGTCATTTGCAAGATAATGTACCTTGGTGTATGTTTTTTGCTGATGATGTAGTTTTAATTGATGAGAGTAAAGTAGGTTTAAATGCGAAATTAGAATTGTGGAGGGTTGCTCTAGAATCTAAAGGTTTTAAAATAAGTAGGACTAAGACAAAGTGCATGGAATTTAATTTTAGAACTATAGATAAAGCCCTAGTTGAAATAGATGAGCAAGAAGTGCCAAGGTGTGATCAATTCTGTTACTTAGGATTTATTATCCATAAAGAAGGGGATATTGATAGTGATGTGGTGCATAGGATAAATGCGGGCTGGGTAAAGTGGAGGGAAACCTCGGGAGTGTTGTGTGATAGGCGGGTTCCAAAAAGACTTAAAGGCAAGTTCTATAGGACGGCCATTAGGCCTGCAATACTCTATGGAGTGGAGTGTTGGGCACCAAAGAGGAGTCATATAGATAAGTTGAATATAGCCGAAATGAGAATGTTAAAGTGGATGAGTGGGATAACCAGGAGAGATAGAATTAGAAATGAATATATTCGTGAGAGCCTAGGAGTAGCGCCTTTAGGGGAGAAGCTGAGGGAATGTAGGTTACGTTGGTATGGGCATATGCAAAGAAGACCTTTAGATGCCCCTGTGAGAAGATTAGAAGGGATACATGTAAACGGTGTTAAAAGAGGGAGAGAGAGAGACCTAAGAGAACTTGGATAGAGTTAATAAGAAAGGATTTGACTTTATTATCTCTTACAAAAGAGATAGCCCAAAACAGGCTAGAATGGAGGAGTAAGATCCGTGTCGCCGACCCTAAATAAGTTGGGAAAAGGCGCTACTTGATTATGATTATGATTATGAAAGGCTTCAAAACCATCCTTACAAATGTTCGGTTCCATGTCAACAATCCAATTATGCAAATCATCCATTTCATTTGCAACGGCATCCAATTTTAATTTTAAATAATTGGAAACGTTTGCAGTCCGGTTACAAGTCTGACTTCTAACCACTTGAAATGTTTTCCAATTAACCTTTTCCATGTCAAGCTTCTCCACAATGGAATCTTCAAGTTCATATTTAACTTCAGACTACAGGAGCACATGAACATAACACGAGTGGATACTTGACATACATATCATAAGCAATACACTAAACGGAGCTAATTGTCAAATTACGTACCATTGGGTTGCCGAACACATTCCCCCATGGGTATTGGTCGAAGCTTGCTTCATTGTCAGCAAGCATTATTCACCTTTTGTCTAAAGGAAACTCCTGGCCCCTGGCCACCAGGAAGCTGTATAGGAAAGGACTAGCACACGTGCTAGCCTTACCGCATCCCTATTCTCATCACAAATTTGGATTCTTTTGGTACAACTTCTCTTTTGAAATAGGAGACTTGGCCATGCCAAATATGCATCTAAGCAAGCTATCTCGTTTAACTAGAGATGGAATAGGTGGGAGTGAGGGAACGTCTCTGAAAATTTGAATCCCTGACCCTCGTGCGTAGACACAAGCTGCTTGAAGGCTTCTATAGGGAACATGCGGTCCGAAATCTCGAAATGTTGGAAATGTCTAAAACATGACTTTAAGAACATCTTTTTCTGCCTTGGATGATGCATGAAATGTGATTGGAGTTCAATATATAGTGGTAGCTATATCCTCCTTCAATCTCCTCTTCCCTGATATTGAAGATCTGTGCCATATGCATCCCGGAAGTTGTAGTCTTCATGCTATCTGAAATCGCACAGATGAACTCGGAAAAAGCTACAGCTGAACGCGTACCTCCAGTTGAAATCTTCAAAATGTTTCAATCCATAGTACCATCATCATAAAATAGCCAAGGACATCGTACTTGATTACTCATTTGTCGACTAAGAAAAGACATTAATATTTCATATCTATCTTCCTATATGAACAATTCATAATTCATATACCCATCTTTGCTGCTCAGACTGAAAATTAACAATATCGATAAATTCGCCTGATGGGTTAAACTCACATAATGGCTTATTGGCGCATTATAACATAATATTTAAAACAAAGAACTCTTAGGGTCTGTTTGGCTCCCGACAAAGCATGGAAAAGAGAAAGAGATAAAGTTAAAATGGATTGACTGTAATCTCCAACTTGGTTGATCCAATCATTAAACTGAATTCTGCGAATTGGATCCAATAAAAGTTAACTGTGAAACTCATGATAATGCAAATTGAACTAACAGATATACTGAATTCGTATTAAAATGGAAGCTTAACAAGTAGAAAGTGTCATTGCAAGAACATAGGCTCTCCTAATTGCATGCTGACAACAACTGGCAGTAGCTAGCCCAATCTTTTATTTTTTTCCTGCAATTCATCAAGAACATTCAAATTTCTTATGCCTATCACCATCACAGATAGAGACAGACATACTTTAAATTTAGACATGTATTTGTAATAATATCATTGTTGGGTCCAAAGAAACTTAGATCAGTAGGGTTGTTGCATGATGCCGAACAACCTAATGGAGCCACAATATTTCCTCTATTATGTTATTCAAATATCTTCAAAAATAAGACAAGGCGTAGTGACCAAGTTGAAAAGGGGAATGATCAGCTGCTGCAGCAGACTTATTATTATAGAAATAATAAGACACCAAATTAAAAAAAAAAATTGGTAAATTGGTCTTTACTTTAGCATCAGCCTTATTATTATTCTTATTAGGAAAGAAATAAGGCAATATTGCACCATGATACAGATAAACACAAGTATCAACTTGATCAACTGTTTCCAACCATTTCCATATATGAGCAACAAAATACACATGCTTAGTTGTATGGTACATATATAGCAGCACGAAGGTAGTAGTAAAATACCCATATTGGATGGTAAAGGAGTATTTAGAAATTACTGTAAGAAAATTTTGAGAAGTTTGTCACCTTGATATCAGACGAAAGGCGAGAGGACAGGTTAAGATGGAAACCTGTACATGCAGATCTGCTTAGAACTAAAACAAACGAAATCTGCTGCAGGGGAGATAATCGCATGCACAAGTTTGGGCAAGACCAAAAAAGGGCTAAAAAGATAAGCCGGAGGAGAAGGCAGTTCCTTTATGTTGAGCATAGCTGCTCGAGTCATCATGCAGATGGTCCGACGTCAAACTATCGGATTCCGGCTCTCACACATAGGGCTGTCAATTTTGCCCGATAGCCCGATGGCCCGACCCTACCCGACCCGCAAAATAGCGGGTAAGGGCTTGAATTTTGAGGCCTAGGGTAGGGCTCGGGCCTCAAAACCCAAACTTTGGGTCGGGTAGGGTCGGGCCCGGTCTTGGCTAGAAAAAGCCCGAAGGCCCGACCCTACCCGAAAGCCCGAAATCGGGCCGGGTGACTCGAGCGACTCGGTGATATATAAAAAAAAAAAAAAAAAAAAACTAAATACTCCCCGTTCCCGACTCCCCGACCGCCGCTCTCCCCGATCGGCGACCGCCGCTCTCTCCGATCGGCGACCGCCGCTCTCCCCGATCGACGACCTCTCTCTCCCCGACCTCTCTCTCTCTCTCCCGCGACCTTTCTCTCCCGACCGCCGCTCTCCCCGACAGCCGCTCTCCCTGATCGGCGACCGCCGCTCTCCCCGATCGACGACCTCTCTCTCCCCGACTTCTCTCTCCCGACCGCCTCTCTCCCTCGCCGATCTCCCCCGACCCCGACTGCCTCTCTCCCCCGATCGGCGACCGCCGCTCTCCCGCGACCCCTCTCTCCCCCGACTGCCGCTCTCCCCCGATCGGCGACCTCTCTCTCTCTCCACGACCGCTGCTCTACCCTAATCGGCGACCTCTCTCTCTCCCCGACCGCCGCTCTCCCTCGATCGGCGACGGCCGTTCTCCCCCGACCGGCGCTTTCTCCCCCGACCGGCGACCGACCGACTGCCGGTGACAGTAACATCTCCTAAACTGTAATCTTTGTTATTTGTTGCCTGTAAATTGCCTAAACTATTATCTTTGTTATCTGTTGCCTGTAAATTGCCTAAACTATTATCTTTGTTATCTGTTGCCTGTAAATTGCCTAAACTATTATCTTTGTTATCTGTTGCCTGTAAATTGCCTAAATTGTTATCTGTTGTATCCTAAATTGCCTATAATACTTGTTATTGAGTACATGATTTCTGTTATCTTTGTTATCTGTTATCTATAAATTGCCTAAACTTGTTATCTTTGTTATCTGTTGCCTGTAAATTGCCTATAATACTTGTTATCTTTGTTATTTGTTATCGCCTAAATTGACTATAGTTCTTTTTGTTACTGAGTACTCGATTTCTTATCTACTTGTTGGTCGAATTTAGTGTAGTAGATATGTCATACCACGGTAGTGAATCTTTGTCCTTCCCACATCTATCACCAGCTGCACAGGCTAGTTCTTCCAATCCTTGCACCTCTTCTACACCCCCCCACTATTTCAACACCAATCAATTCTTCCACACAAGAAGCCTCTTCAACTCCCACCCTCACACCTATTGTGCCCCAAACCCCTAGCTCGACAACTCGCCCTCCTGCTCTCCATTCAGAATTAGGAGCATCTAATGAGCAAACTAGAAAAAAACGTAGTAGGGGTCGATCATTTGTTTGGGTGGGAGCCTAGAATTCATTCCTTCTTATTCATGTTTGACATGTGTCTTTTTGGTGAATGATTAGTTGTTCGAATTGTTGTTGGACAGGTTGGGAGATGGAAAAAACCTATTGCAAAAAGAGCTCGCCCGCCTACTCACCAGCTCGCCTGCCTATTTCTAAAATTGGTATTTCTCTCGAATTATTATTTTTTTAGAATTGAATTTTGAACTACTTGACTATTAGGGTGCTAGTTGTTGCTATCTAGGATCGATGTTTGTTAGTTGTTGCTATCTAGGATCGATGTTTGTTAGTTGTTGCTATCTAGGATCGATGTTTGTTAGTTGTGGCTATCTAGGATCGATGTTGGTTAGTTGTTGCTATCTAGGATCGATGTTTGTTAGTTGTTGCTATCGGGATCGATGTTTGTTAGTTGTAGATAATAGGATTGTTACATGTGTTTGTTTATTTTTACACTAGGACCAACCAAATATAAAAATTATCGTATTTAAATGTGTCTGTCGGCTCCTTTTGGCATTAAATCTTGTATAGTTTATAATATATCATACTTGCGTTTTTTTAGGCTCTCCAAAAGCCCGAAGCCCGACCCTAGCCCGACTAGGGTTAGGGTCGGGCTGAATTTTCGAGGTCATCTTAGGGCTAAGGTCGGGTTAGGGCCAGGGTTAAGTTTGTTAGGGCTAGGGCCAGGGCCAACCTCAGGCCCGCAAAAGCCCGACCCGTTGACAGCCCTACTCACACAAACAATTCCAGACGAAAACACATGATTTACATCTAAAACTAGTTTGAACACAGGCACTTGAAGAACTACAAACTTCACAAAATATCATGCAAGGACGTGAGTTCATTGCCCTGTTGTGAAGATTCCTCTTCTGACGAAGGCATGCTACTCTGCTAGGTCGCATTCCTCGAATTTGACTGAAAACGGTGCATATCGTCTTCTTCCAAAGAGTTTGTATCCGTTTATGTCACCTGGGGTTCCTCGGAATCATAGTAGTACCTGGAATGTAACGTAAGCATTGAACATTTGGACAGTCTACTATGTGTAACCCTAATAGAGAAAAGATACTAGCTAGTATGATTTTTTTTTATGATTGAGAAAAAAATATTATTCGGGGGTACCCAAAGAAGAGTACAGATAAAGGATGAAGTGAGATCGCCCTATGAGGGCAAGGTGGTTCGCCCCTTTGTGCGCACTAAAGTTTTTAAGAGTACAAACTAGGCACTATTTTGGCACCACGTTGTCCTAGCTCCTAACTCCTAACTCCTAACTCCTAACCAAGATTGGTAAATCAGATTGGCCCGTCGAAACTCTCTTTCTGTACTTGATTGACCCAGTCGGAAAGGTGTCCCAGGTGAGCGGCGCCAACCAAACGACTAGCCCCCTCTCCTAGAGACTAATATAGTAAAGACATGTTTATAGTGAAAACTCTTGTTAGAGTCCATGTTATTATCATAAACATAATCAAATAGCATATTTTCCAAACTATTTGGGGTCAACAATATGAATTTTACTCCTCCATTCAGGCCTTGTTACGCATGAAAAATATACATTTTTATATGCTTAATTATATATTTGTTAATCATAATTTCTAGTTAAAATAAAGAATAAAATAAATTATTATTAATTAGGAATTAAATAAGTAATGTACTCTAAATTGTTAAAATTTAAATTGTTTCGTAATTTTATGAATTATTTGGTGCGTCTAACGTGAGACATATTTCATTAATGTAAATTCAAGTGCTCATACTGCAGAACGGTCAAAGTAAAACTATTAAATGGGTTTTGATGTGCTAAAGTGACCCAAGAATTGAGATCACGTGCAGAAAAGATCTGAACCATTGATAATGCACTTAAGAGAACCGATGGTGGCGCCAAGAGCAGAAACCGACGGCAGCGGCGGGCTGAGGCACGATGACGGCGGCCATGGCTTTACTGCAAGGCTGATGGACAGCTGACGGCGAAGTCGACGGCGAGCATTCATGGCAGAGGTCACGGCGGTCGCGATCGACGGCTGGGTTCGGGAGCAGCGAGACGACGACGGCAAGGTGACGGCGATTGTGGAGCTCGAGGTTGGAAGAGAGTCACGGCGGAGGTTCCGGTGAAGTCGATTGCAGGCGATTGAGCAGTACAAACAGAAAAAGGAAACTGCTTCATTTGGAAAGGAGGCGTGCGACAAAGCTGAATCAGGAAGTTTTACTTGCAGCTTTGGATTAGAATGGTAAGATGCGAATTTCAATTCAATTTGAGATGACAGAAGGGTCGGATTTTGTCTCAAATTGGGAAGTTTTAATTTTTGGATGATTTGGGCTCTGTATTGAGAGTTCAAAGTTGGGATTTTTATTACAAATCTGGACGGGATTGGAGGCAATTCGAGATTACTTGACTTAGAAGGCAGCTAATTGGGGGAGTTTATACACGAGAATCAATTTGGAAAATTGCTATTTTTGGATTCATATGAACTGTGGCAGTTCATGTATATAAACATAGAGCAATAGCAGGGTTGGAGAGCCGTCCGAGGGAGAAGACGACCAAGAACAGTTTTTTTTTCATTTTTTATTACAGTTCGAGTGTTTTTTTGTTTTTCTTCTTTTACTTTCATCCCGGCCATTGCTGTTGTTGTCGACCGAGAAAGAATTGTTTACAATTCCAGTTCCCAATTTTAATTTCAGTTTTCTCATTTCATTTGGTTTTCATCTGTTCGAATAGTTGTTGGGAACGACCGACATAGAAGGGAACGACCGACATAGAAGAAGAAGAGTACTGTGTTTTTCTTTTTATCCGAAAATTCCTTTTAAGTCTAAGTTTATTTTTAATTAAGATAGTTTAATTATGAATTTTGCATTTAGTTAGTATGATTGACTAAATTAGTTGTTAAGGCTAGGATGAGGCTCTAGTAAGAATAGAGAATTCCTTATGAAAATGTTATGCGTTCTCGTGTTAATTGTTTAGATAGTTTCTGATATAGCATCAATCTTTTTTTGCTATGATTTGGAAATACTATTATCAATGCATGTTTGTTTAAATAATAAATTAGATACTAGTTGTGATTCTGGGGAATTCTAAGACTAATTGTATCATTGCAATTAATTTTAGGTAATAAAAAAAAATAATACACACGTGAGAGAGAGTTGATTGACGGTGTATGACTACGTTGACACGTGATCACATATTGCATCTCATTAGAAATAATTTCAATCTATTAGATAAAACTAAAATTGCAACTGATCTTTCATTCAAAATAGAAGACCAACCCGAGAAATCTCTGAGGGAGTTGTTTTCTCCTATCACAATCAACCCTCCATCTTGCATAATGTTGCCTGCAACCTCTGCAAAGCATTTTGAATTGAAACTTCAAATCATTCAACTTTTGCCTAATTATCATGGTCTTAACAGAAAAAATCCTTATATGCATGTAAATGATTTTCTAGAAATTTGTGCAACTTTTAGATTCACAGACTTCTTAGGTGAGTCCGTTCGTCTGCGCCTTTTCCCGTTCTCGTTGAAGGACAAGGCTAAGGTGTGGTTAAACTCTTTTCCCGTTAATTCTATCACAATATGGGATATGTTGATGAGTAAATTTTTGTCAAAATCTTTCCCAATGGCCAAAACTAATGAATTAAAAAGAGAAATCATTGATTTTCATGGAAAAATTAGTCAATTTAACAAATGAACTCATTACTTGAGTCTCCACCTCTGATGAGTACTGAACGGTGACAACCAAAAGTGGAGCCTCTTGCCTTATCATCATCACCAGTAATTCCATCCAGTGTTGAACCACCTAAGTTGGATCTAAAATCATTGTCTGATACTCTAAAATATGCTTATTTAAGTCCTTCTGAGTCCCTACCTATCATTATTGCATCTGACTTAGATGTGGTTTAAGAGCATAAATTACTTGATATTCTTAAAAAAAACAAAGAAGTCATAGGGTGGACCATTGCTGACATTAAAGACATCAGTCCTTCTGTCGTTATGCATAGAATTCATTTGGAGGTTGATGGAAAGCCTTCACGTGAATCCCAAAGACGTCTTAACCCTGTAATGCAGGAAGTGGGTCAAGCTGAAATCCAAAAGCTTTTAGATGTAGGAGTCATCTACCCAATCTCTGACAGTAAATGGGTAAGTCCTGTTCATATTGTGCCAAAAAAATCTGGCATAACTGTTGTGAAAAATGATGCGTATGAGTTAGTCCCAACTCAAGTTCAAACGGGATGGCAAGTTTGTATTGATTATCGGAAGTTGAATGCTTTAACAAGAAAAGATCATTTTCCCCTTCCTTTTATTGACCAAATGCTGGAAAGGTTAGTAGGACATGAATATTATTGTTTTCTTGATGGTTATTCTGGATATAACCAAATTCCTATAGTCCTTGAAGACCAAGAAAAGACCACTTTCACATGTCTTTTTGGTACTTTTGCCTACCGACTCATGCCTTTTGAGCTATGCAATGCACATGCTACCTTTCAACGGTGTTTGTTGAGCATTTTCTCTGATATGGTAGAGCGATTTTTAGAGGTATTCATGGACGATTTTTTTGTCTTTGGGTCTAGTTTTGATGAATGTTTGTACCACCTATCATTAGTGTTAGTGCGGTGTAAAGAGAATAATCTAGTACTTAATTGGGAGAAATGTCATTTTATGGTTCAAAAAAGAATTGTTCTTGGGCATATTATATCTCATAAAAGCATTGAGGTTGATAAAGCCAAAATTGATTTGATTTCACATCTTCCACCACCATGAACTGTGAAAGAAATCAGATCATTTTTAGGCCATGCTGGATTTTATAGAAGACTCATTAAAGACATCATTAACTAGAAACTCCTTAGTTTTCCTAATATTCCGTACACTAGTCACCACCCCCTCATACATATCCTTTTTTATATCTATGTAACTTCTTATGACACCCGTCTTCTTTAAAACACTCAAAATAAGCTCTTTCGGTACTCTATCGTAGGTTTTTTCCAAATCTATGAAGGTCATATAGAAGTTTTGTTTTCTATCCATATACCTCTCTACTAACTGCCGTAATAAAAATATAGCTTCCGTTGTTGACCTCTCTGGCATGAAACCAAATTGATTCCCTGGTACTTTAGTTACTTTTTGCAAACGTCCTTCTAATACTCTCTCCCGTAATTTCATAGAGTCCATGTTATTATGTACGTGTTTTTTCATTTGCTTAATTGTGATTGCACTTAGTGACACATCATCCTACTGATTGTAAAAACACTTTCTATTCACTTGGTCTTTTTTAAACATTTTTCTAGTGTATATTTATAAATTTGAGCAAATTCGGGATCAGGTAGGTTTCATACATATATTTAGGGACTAATTGGTGAGTTTTGGTTTTGTGATTTTTTTAAAGAATGTAGAGTCGATGGTATGATAATGTAGATTTATGACTCTATACAACCCAAATGCTAATTTTTTTGTATCCTCCAACTTATTGCTATGATTTACACTCTCTCGCCGCCTGATCACGAAGTGTCCCTTATACTTTCTAGGTTCGTATGATAAACTTCAAACATCTGATTTAATAATAGATTAAAATTCATTTCCTTGCACAGCTTCACATATGTATTGTGTCCACTTTCAAGCTAGTCTATTTTATTTTTTAATCACCATGGGTAGCTTTGAACATTTAATGGATTTGTTCCCATTAAAGCGTGGATCTGGGATCACCACTAATCTATCTGTAGTTAAGTAGAGAAATTCAGCTAATGTCCTTTCTACATACTCGCTACATAAATTCAGCAAGCAAGATTTTGTGTCCTCATTTAAGACCCCCCCACAAAAATTAAGTGTCAACAACATTTCTCCATGTTCATAGCGATGACAACTAAGGTCCTTCTGTCAAAGTACATACAGTTAAAATAGTAACCGTTATTTACAATCATCCTGTCCCAACAATGAGCTGGCAAACTGCACTATCCAATACAAGTAACAACTATTTTTTCCATCATCCACAGGAGTAGCCAACAAGCTTCAAACTAGTATAAAGAAGGGACAACTTCAAACAGTAAATTTGCACATGGGTTAATTGAAGAGACTAAGGACCAGAAATAAGCTCTGACAAGCTTTGCATTGAATAAAATGAGCAAAATCAATAGCATGAAATTACACTGCTTAAGCATTTTAACATTAAAAATACCACCTCACATTGCAACAGTTAGGGACCTAATCACCCATGAAAAACTAAGTCCACCTCACAACAGAGAAATACAGAGACCTATCTCAGCAGGCCCTAATATCAATAGCAACAGATGCATATCTCAGGACTGACACCATTGCAAGCCGTGAATAGCCAGCAAAAAATCATGCTGTAAGGAGCTTCGTCATGCTCCCATTTCCCCATGAATTTTATTAGGAAGCGTTTTAGCTGAAGCATAAATAATGCGGCATCTCAACTCTCATTGTTTGGCATCTCCAAAGTTCGCATGTCAAGATCCTGTCAGGCTGTCACACATTAATTTTGACATCCTTAGAAGCACTCATCAGAAAAAATGAGTTGAAAAGCAAGTAAACTAGTAGGTATTGCTATGTATGAGGCAGTCGAAAATCTATAGAAAATTGCTCTTTATTTAGATCAAGAATGAAGACAGAAAAAATGGAATTGAGTGCAAGTTCACAATGCAACAGCGCTTAATATCAATACAGCAAAATGTTCTGACAAAAAAAGAACTTTCTTTCATCAGTTCACACAGATAGTTCAAATATCTGTTCAAGTTCAATAGCAGCATAGTGACTAGTGCTTTTCTTCTTCATTTTTTTTTGATAATGAGGGGTGTCCTATTTCTTAGGACCTGACTAGAAGGGCAGGGCAACAGCGTAGTGACTAGTTATTGATAGAATCTCAAGAATTACGGTTTGAAAGAGAAAAGATGGAATTTTTATAGCTGAAATAATGAGGTGAATACAATGCTAAAGGTCGAGCCAGTTCTAATAGAGGTCTCGTCCTTCACATGCTAATGATACATATACTCTTCACTTAAGTTAAGATTAACCAATGACAAAAATAAACATGAAAGACCAAATTACCTTCTATACAATAGGACATAATAAATGCATTGAGTACGAGCAATACTGCTATAACACTTATCTCGCAGATCCAAGTGAGAGGACAAATCATCATCATCATCATACGCCTTATCCCAACTATCTGGGGTCGGCGGCATGGATTATATACCGCGTTTAACTCTTATCAGAATCAAAATGGTACAAAATCCATACAAAGAAACATAGTGGCAAGTGAGAGGACAAATGTTTCTAATAATTAATTTTACATCCAGCAGCACCTAAAATTCGAAACAACATTTGTGATTGAACAACAAAATTTAAACATCAAGCTGTAATTAAACTTTTTCAAACAAGGAGAATCATCATAATAGCAAATTGAAAAAAGAAAACTCACAAGATGAAAGTAAGCATTAAACACTCTCTAGCTCTTAAAAGCTAAAAGACTAGCAGGGCCTAAGAAAATCAATGCTGCCACAACACTGAAAAAAATGACCTTAACATTAACCGCAAGGTGAGGTACAAGCTATGCAAGAAGAAGTTTTATTATCGACTTTGACCCATTTTTTTTCTGATTGGCACTTGAAACAGATTTATCTGACAGAACTTGTTATCCACATGCTTTGTTCCACAAACAAATGAGATGGCCCAAGCCTGATGTGAACGACGAAATCCAAGCTTGCCTAAGTTCTTAATAATATCTTGTCAACGTCATTTAAGAATCCTCCCTTCCCCGCTCAAAACAAATATTTGTGAATCCCATTGTTCATAATTCCAGTCTGTTATAAAATGAAGAAGTCAACCAAGGGATTTGGATTTTAACTCTCCAATCCAAATACCCAGATCCAAATTTATGTTGCCAAAGACAAATTTATAACATTTCAAGTTTCCTGGACATCTAAAATGGGACAGTTATAAAGCATTTTATACACAAAGACAAACCTTCCAATAGATTATTCCTCTCACACCACTCTAGGGTGTGATTGCTTCTTTAGCAAAACTAGCATCATAAAATTGTGAAAGCTCGTGTGGATCCAAAACAACATGCTGCATACAGTCAGATATGAGGAGTGTCAGAATAAGTTCACTAAAGCATCAAGGGCAAGAAAATGCACACATAAAAGAGAGGTTTAGCTTAGAAATAAGCAAATTTAAAGAATAACCTTTATCTGTGTCCTGTTATAGGTATAAGTTACATGTACAAATCCATCACTAGTATCAATAACAGCAGGATAGGAGAACTCCATATTCAAGTTCTCCTCCAATGTCATCACTTCATGCCACGAGTCCCCATCATCCATCGACATGGCAACTTTGAGTACACCTCTGGAAACAGTATTGTAAGCCAGCACTAGGCATCCATTCTTTAATTTTACTCCGTCAATACCTAGCAAACCCACAACTTCCAATAATTTCACAAGAAATAAATTTAAGAAAACATGTTTATTAGTCCATAAGGCTATTTACCTGAATTTGGATTTGGAAGTTCTGTCGGCTTCGCATAGCTCCAAGTTAAACCTCCGTCCAAGGACTCAGACATGCATATTCTGTCAATGCCGTTAAATGATCGCAACAGAATGCGGAGAGTTCCAGCCTGAGTCTGGTAAGGAACTGGCTGAATTACACTCAGTGATTCACCTTGGACGTAAATTGGCCCATATTTCTTCCATGAAAGGCCTGAATCTGTAGTAACCTATAACATAATGCGTGGCGACTTTTTATATATTCCAAGTGGGCAAGAAAAAGCTTAAGAGATCCAATTGTTTATCTTTACCTCCATCCATGCACCCCAAGCATTCCAGCTTTCCACTGAAGATCCACAAAGCAATTTGCCATTTTGTAACAATATTGGCTGAAAAGCATGAGTGGCATACTAATTAGTGATGCTTAGGCAATTTTCTTTTCTTACTTGTGAGTTTCCCTGTACCTTGTTTTTAATCGGACCCAATATTCCGGGTGGAAGCTGTTCTCGATCTGACCAAGTTCTACCCTTATCAAAAGAACGTTTCATACAGCCACTCCATCTGAGAGTATAATTTCACATAATAAGCAACTGACAAAAAACAATGATGAACTACAGTTTTCAAATAGATTTTCATCTGCAACATCCTTTCCTGTGTAACAGGCTGCAGATAGGCACGTGGACCCTATTTCTAGTTGACACCAGGGTTTCTAAAAAAAAAACTGAAATGTTGCACGACTGTATCTGAAAACAATTTAGAAATATGAACTAGTGGATGCCTCTCACAGGCATGTATCGCGAAGGCCAAAATCCTTAGCCTAAAACGAGAAAAACACTATGCATATCAGTTATCGCATGAGCAAACAAACGAACTCAAGATGAGATGGAGAGTAGATGATGCATTTCTGAAGCTCTCAGCCAACTTTCATAAAAAAGAAGCAACTCATTAGATGGAATCTTATAAAAAAAAATACAATGCATATCGCATGAGCAAACAAATGAACTCAAGATGAGGTAGAGGACTCACTTTTGAACCTCTTGGCCAACTTTGTAAAAAAGAAGTAGCTCATTAGATGGAAGCTTAAACAGAACAGGGTTCCACATTGGGATATTTGGTTGTTCATCAACTGCCTCTGGAATACTCCAGTATCCATCCTGTGACAAAATTATTGTATAAGTACCAGCATAGATGATTAATTTTTCATGATTGTACTATCATTTGAGTCAGTTTTCAGTAGCATAAGTAGCAAGAAGAAATGTACCGCTGACATAGACCGACATATTTGTTATTTTACACTCGAAAATTTGTAAGATAATGTCAAAGAGATTAAACATTCGTAAATAGATAATTAGGTTATGAAGGCGGTAAATGGAAGCCTTCAAAGTGTTTAAAGTCACATCCTCTAGACACAACGAGAATGGCAAATCCTTTAACCAACGTGAGGTTCTAATATCTGAGAAATGTCTTGATTAAGATGAACTCCTTCCACAGAGATAAAATTGACTAATTCTCAAAGATCAAAGCAGGAAGGAACATAAAATTTCAATCTCCAAAATCAAGCAGTTCAATGATTACCACCTCTACCTTCCAGTATCTTTCCATTCTGGCAGTTGTGATATAGCCAGCAGTTCTCTGACAAGAGAAGGCTTTTTTTTGCTTTACTTTGCTTCACCATCTTCTTCTACATCTTCTTGAGATCCCAGTGGCCCTGTTATTTTTACTTCTTAACTTCCATCAGTTCTTTAATTGCTTTTTCTTTTTTCTTTTCTGCTGATCAGTCGGCAGCCATTCTGCTGACGGTAGTACATCTGAACTTCTGATTCCATCTGCCAGCAGTTCTTTAGTGTTTCTTTTTCTCTTTCTTTTGATGAACTGCCGCAGCCATTCTGCTGCAGTTAGTTGATCAGACTGCTTGCAGTTTTCTAATTGCTATTATCTTTCTCTAAACTGCCTGCGGCGCAAAACGAGTGGCACTTCTTGAACTGCTTTTTAAAATTCAGAGTAATTCATGTATAAGTTTGTCCTCATGATTATATAACTGTTTCAAATTAATAGTAGCACCTCTAGATATTAACAAATACTTAGATTGCCAGACTACATGTGAAAGACTTTTTGCACCGAGATCATTTTACATGATCCCTCAGAGATCTTGTCTCTTTAGCCGACCCGGACAAGACCAAGATCCAACATGGTGAACCTTTATATGGTTCAGCATTAAGTAATTTGGCTTGTTACAGTCTCTAGGTCAGTTATCTTAGAGTTTATATTCTTGGGAGCTCATTTATAACCCCATGGCATAAAGTCCATGAAGATTTGGACTCATCAGTCAACTGTTTTGATTATTAAACAGCAGAGTGGCTGGAGGATCAGACTGGCCTTCCTCTTTTCTTCTTCTTCTATTGGCTTCCTCTCTCCTCGATCTATGATCAGTGAAAAGGAGTACAGAGTATAGGATTCCTCTACCATTGAATGCCACTTCTTCAGTGCCATTCAACTCACAAAGACGCCTTAAATTCATAGGGGGAGATGACTATGCTGTACAAGTTCGGGAAGGATAGTAAATCCTTGGATACAAGTCCTAGACCATTGCTCATCAGATCTGACATTTCTCTAACAATTGCTCTCCATAGAGGTAAATGATCATCCAGCAATTCTCCTTATATTGATGTTTGTTTTAGCTTTGTTAGTATTTCATGGTTTCTATCTTTGACTTTAACTTATCCTGGGCTAGAAGATTGGCTATGCATTATAGTCTGCAACTATTTAGGTTAAAATCCTTATTTTGCACTACCATACAATTTGTTCAGCACATTATTACGTACCATTTTAATTTGACAATTGATTATTGCTTCAACTCCCAAAATTGTTATCTACAACAAAGAGTCAAAATTGTGATATAGACACTCAACATCATATCAGCAAAACTGCTATCACCACATGAACAATCAATCAAGTTTATTTAAGAAAGAAATTCATTCCTATACAAATATACTACATACATTATGAAGAGAGTTCACCTTGTATCTCTGTAACCAGATCTTCACATCAGGTGCTCCCTCCATGGTACCACCAAAGTAGGCGACTAGAAAATGATCTTTTTCTACCTACAAAACAATTGAAAAGCATTACTTATTATCTAGAAAATGATCAGCTATATTTCTCCATAAAATAATCGGTAAGTCACCTCAACAATTGTGGAAGCATGGCAACTGTTAAAAGGAGCACCCTTTGCTGGGAAAGTGAACTCTTCAATCAAAGGCCGGGGCATGTGATTATGTCTCTTCCACAAATTGGTGCCAGATGGTTCCATCTTGTTACTTCCTCTACTTAAAGGCAGTATCGCCGTCCTGCAAACATAGAAACAGACACATCAATGTTGACTTTCAAATATCAGAGAACAATGAGAGTTAATGCACATCAATCACAAAGTAAAATGACATACACGAGTAATAGATGGAGTTGACGACGATCATGGACGAAACTGGAAGGATAAAAAAGAGACAGCAAAAAGCTGACGGTTGCAAACAATGTTGAAAGTTTACAAGAAGACTGCTTCATGGCTAGCTATGGATGACACAAATGAAAGTTCTTTGACTCTCACCCAGACAATGACTAGAGAGACAGAAACTCAATAAAACCAGAAACCAGAAGTGGACTAATTTTCCTTAGTTTAACTTCGACAAACATGAGATTTCATAAGCACCCTCCTTAATTCCAAACACAATTAGAATAACGAAAAATGCTGCTCTCATTGCAATATATTAAGAGGCAGCAATAACTCAAAAACCTGCTCTGCATTAGTCTAATCTTCTAGATTGAGCTGCACCAATATTTTAACAAGTTTGGTAGTAACATGAGATGCTTCTAACTTATATGGTCTCCATTAATAGATAAAAAAAAACACAGAAAGCAGCTCATATTTCAACTCATAACACTGACAAATTCTCTACTAGTCAACAAAATTGACTCTGAAAACAATTTGCCAAAATGCAAGAAGAAAAAGACACAAGATAAAACAACAGAAGCGAAATCTGACTGTGATGGAAACACTGCCTATTATACCAACAATGTGAAATCATTGAAATTTTTGGACTACCCAGATCCATAAACTAACAAGTTACAACTCACACCGCAGAAAGAAAAAAAATTGCAAAAAAATGAAGTAAAACTATGAACAGAGAAGCAGCAGCATCCTGAGAGAGTGGAGCAGGAAATGTACCAAGATTGGATTTGAACTAAATACTAATCCAGAAGTTATTAAACAAGATTAACGTCTCTATCCAACAACATAAGCAGCAGCAACGGTCCAATTAATTTGTTTGACTAAAAGCCTGAAGCAAGTGGTGCGTTTGGAGTGGAAATATGGTACGACCGCTCGAGCTCAGGAACGCTCGCATCATGCTTGCCATGCAGCGCCAGCTTCACACGGTGCCTATTGTAAAATAAGAGCCCTGGATCCTCCATGTCGCGCGCGTGCTGCGATCGGTAGAACAGTTTCAGATACTCCAGGTTCTAGACAGCGGTGCCGGAGCGAAGTCAACTACACGAAAACATACTACCTCTCAACTTGTTTTTTTTGTTTTTTTATACACTTTTTTTTTACTAGATCATTGTTGTTTTGGAGAAAGTTCACATGAGACACGGCTCACGCGCGTTTGCATGAGACGAGGCACCTCGACTCTGGCGGATTTTAAACCTATGTTTTCGATCAAATCAGGGACCATGAGAGTGATTCAAACCTGTTTGCCCCCTGAATTGAGGTCAAGTGTGATTGTAATCTGTCGGCTTTGTGGCACCTTGGCTCACAACGATGCGCATCAGTCGTGTCTTATACTAACCTGACTAGTCTTTTTATATACATTACTTTCGAGTCTTGTTTATTCTATCTGTGATGTATGTGTGTTTGCACCGGGCTACCGGCGCGCACCTCGCCGACAGCCTGCATCACCCCACCATCCGCCAACTTTCGTGACGGAGGCAACACCACCTCGATTAATCCATGTCGCTGAATCCCAATCCTGCGGCTTGAAGTGCCCCACCATACGCCAACGCTCGCTTGCTAGGGGAGGCGCATATTAACTACCTTATCTACTTGGTGGAGCAATGAAGCGACCAAGAGCATGCCCCATGCCCTCAGTTTCCATAGTGGGACAGCGTGTAGGCGGGTAAAACGTAGCATTCAAGGATGGACAGTTCTCCTACTCCCTTTTTTAGAGTAGCCCCAAATGTTTACATCATTCCACTTCAAATGTGCTCGCCTACAAACTGAAAATATGTTTTTTTTAAGATAAAGAGCTGTTTGACCCAGGCTTGTCTTCTCTCTTTTTTTTTTGGCAATAGGCTTATCTCTTAATAAATGCAGGATACTTTAAAATACGGGCAGTGATAGCCCTACATCAGATTCTTACACATTTCCATACACTGTGTATGGAAATGAGTCTAGTTCACCCACTCATTTCCATACACATCAGCTGTGTATGGAAATGTGTAGAAAATCTGATGTACAAATATTGTTTCCCTTAAAATACTCCCTCTGTTCTTTTTTAGATGCTCCATCTGAAAAATGTTATAGTTTTTAATGGATGGCGGAAATCCCCAAACCATGCCCCCTTTCTGCCAGTACCACCTCCTGAACAGCTGTGAGTTTGTGTCCCCCCAGTACCGGCATTTCTTCTGGTTATGATAAAACAGAAGGTATATTTTCTACATTCGTCAAGCATTTTACAGCTGAATTTGACTCTCATGTGTTTTACACTTATTGAAATTCGATTGTAAAAAATCCCCCAAGTGATTTTTGTTCTACGAGGCGATGAACAACCAATATTTGAAGATCAGGGGAACAAAGTCCCCGTTAATAAAAATATATGATACTTCTGCGTGAGACATTGTTGGAAACTTCCTAGGCTATTTAGTAGAGCTAAAAAATTGATCAGCTTTAATGTTATGAAGCCAAAAAGGTACATGTCAGTGTCCATGCCTGTAGAACACTCGAGCACAAAATTTGGACAATAAAGTTGGACATGGCCTCAGATAATGCGTGTTCGACATCCAAGTGTCTGACTCCTAGCGTTGGACGAATATGTAAACTTGGCCAATTGTGTTTCTAAAAGCTGCTACTCAAATAAAAAGACATAGGAAAGCTCCAAATCTGAGTCACAAGTTGAAAGGATAACCTAAGTTTGTTGAAAACTCAATATGCTTATTTAACTTTTATTAAGTAATCAATACCCTATGAGTTTCCAAAACAATTATGCTTAGAAGACAGAGGAAATGCTTCCACAAGTTATAAAGGTAAGGGGGTTTAAACCATGCCTCTCAAGTCTCGACAAATTCTTCCCGATGATCTTCATGCATCTAGTAGTTCTTCAAATAACAGCTACAATCATAAAATATCCATGATTTACAGACAAGTTATGCAACTTACCATGATTTACCTAGATCAGAATCGTCAGATATACAGTTAGATGCTAATTAGGATCCTCTCTTGTACCATGCATCCTAAAAACGTTCAAATTCTCCTAGTACAAATATATTCAACAAATTAATACTCTCATTCAATATCAGAAAGTAGCTTTTATTAGTCTGGTAGATCATGGAGTAATGGCAAAAAAAGAGTAACTCAAAAGTTGAATTTATCATAATAACAAGGTATGCAATAAAATTTTACATAAAAATCAAGAGACTCAAGAGGTTTGAGATGCTGAAGATGCTTTTTTTACCGAACAAGAAGATTTAAACGCTTCTATCTGAGATTGGCATTTTACAGCATCTCCCTTGTGTTCTTCCAAACACTTTTTTAGAGCTTCTACATCACATGGAGATAATTTTTTTACACTGCCGTCCACCATAGGCTCCATGGTAAGACCTGCAGTAGAACTTTTGGGAAATTACCATATGCACAAAGACAAAAATATATATTTTTACTCCGTAGTCTAGTAAATTACTGTGAGATAACCTAGTAAATATCTTCATAACCTGTAAATTACCAGGAATCAAATATAAAATTGTATCACAATCAACCGGAAAACATTGAAAAAGAGGACGAGGAAAAAAAGGAAAGAGAAAGAAAGAGAAACCAGTAGAGATAGAAAATGACCCCCCTTGTTTGGTGTACCACAGAAAACTGAAGATAAACTGAAATCCACTCTTTCGTTCCATAGGATGGGATCTAGAAAAGAATATGTGCTTGCACAAAATCTTTCCACTTAATTACCATTGTCCTAGACCACAACCAAAAATCCACATATAATGTCATCTATTCAAGTATCATTCCACTAAACAGCAATCCATAGTCCATATTAATCAAACAAGCATGCTACATAATTAACATTCTATTGACAACCTAAATTCCACAAAATCCACAATCCACGATCCAAGTTCATGTTTACCTAGACCACATTCCGTAAACCATAGTTCACAAACCTTAGTCCAACTTCAAGTTTTATATAATCATAATCAACAAACTGTAGTCCAAGTTTTAAAAAACCATTCTAGTTGTTGAGTATGTCCCTGCCCTTTGTACACACCACCCGTCGCTCCTACCGATTGAATGGTCCGGTGAAGTGTTCGGATTGCGGCGATGTGGGCGGTTCGCTGTAGGCGACATCGCGAGAAGTCCACTGAATCTTATCATTTAGAGGAAGGAGAAGTCATAACAAAGTTTCTGTAGGTGAACCTGCAGAAGGATCATTGTTGACCCCTTGTGTTCTTTGCTTGCATGCGAGGATTGCCATTTTGGTCGATACATGCTACATAATTACAATTCTATCGACAACCATGTTCTACAAAATCCGCAATCCACGATCCAAGTTCATGTTTACCAAGAAACACATTCCATAAAGCATAGTTCATGAACCCTAGTCCAACTTCAAGTTTTATATAATCATAATCCACAAACCACGATCCACCAATTGTAGTCCAAGTCTAAAAAACCACACATTCAACAATCCACATAACTTAGTTCCATCTTCAGTTTAACATAACAATATTCTACATAGTCCCATTTTCAGTTTAACATAACAATATTCTACAAACTACAATCCACAAACATAGCCCAAGTTCAAGTTTAATATAGTCCGAGATCATTTCAACTTTCAAAATACAAAACCTAAATAACAACATAAATTAAATCAAGAACAGCAATCTAATAACTAAGAACATAGCCTCCCTTTTGGCAGCCTTCATTTATTCCTTCAAACTTCATTGATAAAACAGCAACTTCATCAATTCCACTTTTAATTGATTGAAGCTCTTCTGATTTAAAGTCCAATGCTTGACCTTTTCTTTTACAAAGTCTATTTGGAATGGTAATAGACTCAATTATATTGTTGACATTTATCAAAAATATATATCAATAACATTGGCCCTCTCTTTTCAAAAAGAAAAATCATCCCTTTTCCATGGATTCTACTTCAACTTATTGCTCACTCACAAGCTTCCATCATCACACACTCATTTTCAAGCTCCCCTTTTTTTTTTTTGGGGGGGGGGGGGGGGGTGAACGAGGGGTTCCGATGAAGTCTCTTCTAGAAACAGTACTCCGAGTCTCTACTTTAAAAAAAAATAACTTTTTTGGAGGCTGTAAAAAGAGCTGCTTAAAATGCTACTCTTTGCTGCCTATATGTACGTTGATTTGCCACAGATTCAGGGCGGTTCATGAGAGGAACTACCAGCAGCTCAGCAGAGATCGTACTAACAAGTGAAGTGAATCAAGTGGTGGTTAAAATTACATTATCCAAAATAAACATTCAGCATCCATAAAATTGCATAATCGAAATGAAGATTCAGCATTTTCTTTTGCACTAAACCCAAATCCACTACACAACAAATAAGCAAATATCATGATATCATAATAACGTGATACATGAAGAATGTATTCGAACTAGAAATTACCAACAATTTACATAGACGCATTCAAATCCATCACTACAAAATGCCAGCAGATCAGAACCTGCTGGCAGTGATGAAATGCCGACAGATCTGGCACATCAACTATTTCCTGTAAATTTCCATTCAAGAGAGAGAAATGAGTACTTACAAGTAATACAGGTTCAAATTGTTTGATATTATAATTATGTCTTCTAGTTTTTAATATGCTTAGATTGTCAAGATACATGTCAAAATAGTTATTTTCAGGTAATATATATCCTTAAATTGTTTGATATTAGTATTAAGGGTTCTAGATGTTAATACTTTTTTTATACAAATCTAGATGTTAATACTTGATATATGCTTAGATTGTCAAGATACATGTGACATTTTCGGGTCACTGATATCAATTTTTCCAATATCTCCACAAGCGCGATGACCCAAGATTGTATCTTCATGTCACTAGCAAAATTATATATTGAAAACCATAAATTTTAATCGTAATATCTGATCAAACTCATTTCAAGTCATCATTTGACATTTGAACCATCTGATAAAATTATTTTTAAAGGCCTAGAAAAAAAATGTATCTTTAAGTCACTGATATGTCTCCTATTTAATATTAGATACCATGCCTTGTTTTTCTCCCAATTGCAAAAAACTGCCCCATTTGCAATTTTCCACCCACATCCCTTCACTTATTCCCTATTACCACACCCCTCTTTTTGCCCTCTTAGTTTGGGCGAACGAAACCAGGCAAAATAAGCAGAATCCTTTCCTGAACCCGGTCTCCAGGCAACAAAACCGATTCTCAGTGTATAAATTATTCAACATATCACAGGTTGCTAAATGAATCTGAATAAGAATTGACCATTTACAGTCTTCTAATTGACATACTAAGCAAATGAAGTGATGATATCAGGTAACCTGCTAGATGGTGTAAAGCCTAAGAATGGTTTAACTTCTTCAGAAAATAATCTCCAAGAGAACACCTAGGCAAATGTACACATTTCTGTAAATTCATACAGATTCTAAGACTTAAATTAGAATACTTTTTTTTTATTCAAGACTTAAGTTACAATACTAACAACTTAACAAACCAACAGAAAACATGAAACTTTGAAAGAGGTAATTACACCTTTTCTTCCCTCTAACAGCAGCTCATTATAGTTGCTTTTTTTTTCACTCCTTATTTGTTGGTCTTAACGTTATTGGACAATGATCAGCAAAAATAGACTACTAGAAAGATCAACTTCACTAAAATTTCCCTGCCTGCATCTGTTATTAATAGAAAGATTAATAACAGATGTTTCAATTTTTCCACTTCCTAATTTCGAAGCTTATATAGCATTGCTCAGGTTTAACTTTCTTATGCTATAATAAGCAAGTAAACAAACAAATGACATGTGTTTAGGCCCATTTTGGGAACAAAAGTGTACACAACTGTTCTTGTCAGTTGCAACTGCCAATGCATAGAGAAGCGATCTAGAAGCAGCTTCTTAATAAGAATATGTAGCCTGAACACGTATATAGAGGTCTTTTGGGGAATTTATCCAATATAGAATACCACATATGAAAATTGAGTGTCATCGTGAAACAAACTGTGCATTGAATGTTCAAAGCATGGTGGACCAACTAGCGAAGGAAAAAATTACAGTAAATTTAGTAGCATACAACTATGCTGGTTCAAATATGATCTAACAATATGTAAGCTAGACTTTGCACACCACTTCCAAATCGGATTCATTGATTCAACAAAAGCATCCAACTACGAATAAATAGAAATTTAAAGGTTCACAACCAAAATGATTAAAAAAAATTAATATCCAGAAAAAATGGCTACAAGACCGCATTCAATCCCAAACTATTTTTTATAATATTACCAACTTTAAGCCCTGAGTCAAATGTAAGGGATGACTATCTATCTTAATGAATAGGAGAGTTCTAAATAAATAACACACTATTCATATCTCACTTCTTACCTCAGATTCAAACTATATCACAAGTCATAATAGCCCACCAGTATGTTCTTCTTTTTATGATGACCAAAAATCAAATAACCCTAAAAACCAATCACTCTATTGCATAGATAAAAACCAACAACAAAACAGACACAACTCATCATTTCTAATCAAAGAAACTCAGTATGATGCCAAAAAAAATCAACGAATTTCAGTATGAAAACAGCAACATAACAGTCAAGAATCTTCCAAATAATACCCAAAAAATTACAAA